>OY725323.1:13455086-14655086 GCA_963242795.1 Inga leiocalycina | reverse complement strand
TGATTCCTGTGGAGGCGAAAGAAACTCGTTTGGGGAGCGAGGATATTTTGCCTTCACCAACAGACCTCTTAAGTAGGGTGAGGGTGGGCCGATCATCGAGATGGCCCAACAGACCTCTTCGGTAGGGTGAGGGTATGGTAGTTACAGTAACCGCTATAAAAAGGTAGCCCTTTGCATTCCATAGTTGTTTTGCCTGTTCATGTCATAAAAACCTCTACAAAATAACCACCACAATAGTCGCGTCAGCTTTGCGCCTTATGGTACCAAGCTGGCACCATATTTGTGGCGGTTCATATACCCAAACCGCTACAAATTTGGTGCCAGCTTGGCAGCATAATTTGTAGCGGTTATGTTGTGTGAATCGCTACAAAAACGATGTTCGCTAGCTAGCGTGCCACTTGGCGCAAGTTATACCGTTGCAAATTTATAACGGTTCTCCTTCAAACTACTACAAATCCTAATATTTGTAGAGGTTTATTTTAACCGCTACAAATTGTCTTTTTTTTTTACTGAGAAGGCAATTGTAGGATGAGGATAAAGGTAGGAGGGGGCTTCCCTTTCATAACATAAGGTCCCCCTTCCCTCACAGAATTCCCGAAGTGGGTGGGTCTTGCCACAATCAACATTCATATATAAGTAATTAGGAAGGAGAAGATGGACCATGGGCGCGTGAAAGTGAAAATAAAAAGAGAGGCTTTGATTTGGGTGCGAAATGTGAATTATAAGATAATTAATGGAGGAGGTCAAAAAAGTTAAGCAATATGAAAACAAACGCAGGTAGGTGTGAGATTAATGAAAATAACTTACTACTTTGAAGGTGACTAGCTGCTTCTTTTAGAAAAATGTTAAATCACTATTATGCCACTAGACTGTGATGAAAAGCATCCACATTCGTGAACTTGTTGCTTCCTGGTCCCTCCCTCATCATGTCTCGTCTTCTTCCACTAATATTACTTTTATTAATTCCTTTTTCTATTTCTACTACTAATCCCACTCCAATATAGAATTTGTCAACATTAATCCATTCATCTATTTATTTATGTTCTTTTTATAAACAATTTTTTTTCTCTTGATTCTTTTTATAAATAGTTTTCTTATTGTATCTCAAAATTTAAACTATTTTTTCCTTTTCTACCCCTATTAAATATACATCTTTATATTAATTACCCCCACTCACTACTAATTTTCTTTCAAGTACTCATTTATCACACATTCTCTCTCATATTTTGCATTTATACTCTCTTATATTTGTTACTAATTCTTTCTCCTATGTTATATATTTTCATAAATAGGGGTATATTTAGAAAAAACATGACATTTTTAACACATTTATTGTTTTTAACTAATCTTAATCGCCATTCATTTTTCCCAATTAAGATAAAAGTTGCGTATAAAAATTGAGGGATGGAGTATTACTTAATCAAAGACATGTCCATTTATATGTATATATATATATATATATATCTGCACTTTTACATACATACAGTTGGCTATATGGATCTACATACTAATATTGTCCACTTTAATTAATTTGCACCATTTCCCCTTGCTTTCGGTAACTCAAAAATTTGAATTTGTTGATGAATTTAGGAAATTGTCTTCTCTAGTCAAAACTTTCACCGATCAACATTGATGATATTCACACGAGCTCTTCTGATCTTGCTCTGACTTTCTGTGACAGACGTGCTGTATTCTCTTAGCTTGCTAGTCTCCCTAATTTTCTTCGTTAACTTTAAAGCCTACAAATCATGATTTCAAACTCATCTCATCACCATAAGCTCTTGTCAATTAATCCTTCCCCTTTTAACTAACTAAATAATGTTCCTTTTACCTGGCACAGATAAATATATGTCCAGACTTGGGATTAATGGTTAAAGGGTGAGAGCAAAGTCAAAGATATATTTGATCTTTCAAGTTTCAATACAACCAAAAACTTAAGACTAGCATTCTTAGAATATATTATATATCATAGGCTGGAGTACCCCGTCTGTGTGCATGCATATAGAATTATTTAAAAATTGTCTGGCGCTTGTTTCAGGAAAAAAAACAAAAAAGAATTAAATAGCAGCATTCAGTACGGTAGATAAGAAGATTCTGATACAGTAAATTATGATTAAAATTTTATAATATATATACTATATATTTTCCCGTGTGTGTGTGTGTTCAAATTAAATCCCCATGCCATTATACATACAGCTGGTAAATAATAAATACCATTCTGATAATGAATATTAATAGAACGATGTATGGTTAGTCACAATGAACTGTCGTTTTTTAGTTACTCGACAGGGTATTATGTGTAGTTCCAACTTTTTCTTTTTTTGATCAAAAGAAAATGACTGTAAGGTTAAGTTAACTACAATTCATAACTGCAAGAAGAGTTAAGGAATTCTTATTATAGGCAGGTACAGCTCACCAGCACTATATATAGCTAGAGACTCTTAATTTTTCTCTTTGTACACAAGTATTAAGTGCAGCTTTCTCTGCTGATCTGAAGCTAACTAACAAGGAACAAAAATGGCGAATAGGAATGAGGAGTTGCTTGTGTCAAGCTGGTATAACGTTCTTTCCTCGGTGCCTTCATCTTATGTACAACCGCCAGAGACCCGACCCGGAAACCTCGGTCTGGCTTCCGGCAAGACAATTCCGGTGATCGACCTCGGAGCAAACGATCCAGCAGCTGTAGTTGCAAATATCATGAAAGCCTCCAAGGAGTTTGGCTTTTTCCAGGTTTGTCCACTACTCAAACCTTAATTAGATGTTGTTAATCACAACTCTCTGATTTTTTTATACTAAGCTATAACTAGGGCCTACCAACGTATATATACTGGGATGATGTTTAACGTGTATGTGAAGTACCAAAGGCTTTGTAGCCTGGTGATATGGATTCTCTCCTGGAAGTCGTGGTTTCGATCCCACTCCTAACTCAGGCACATGTTAGCGCCTGCCTTTCTAACTCAAAAAAAAAAAAAAAAAAAAAAAACCGTGTATTTGAAGTGTGTGTGTTTGTGTGTTTACATAGGTAATAAACCATGGAGTTTCGGAGGAATTAATGAAGGAAATGATGAAGATGTGCAAGGAATTTCATGGGATGGCTGAGAAGGACAAGTTAGAAGAATGTTCGAGGGACCCTAGTGGAAGATGCAGGCTATATACAAGCAGTGAGAATTACAAAAGAGACGCTATTCAGTGTTGGAAGGACACGTTGTTCCTCCCTTGTCCTCCTTCTGGCGAATACACACACTATTGGCCTAACAAGCCATCTAATTACCGGTATTTATATCTATATGCTTTACTTCATATATAACTTGCGTTCTTTTAATTTATATTTGTTCTTTTACAATATAATATTATACTAACAGTTTTCATCTTTCATGCATGTACATGGAAGTATATATGAGATTAGGATGCTTTCAAAAGCAAGAACCGCGTGGCTGTTTCATCACAAAACTGTTTCACGTCATAATCTTATGGAACGCATTGAAATGAATTGTTGATTTAAGAATCTGATGTGACTTGGAAATTAAAATTAATAATCCAGCTTAAAATGGATGATGAAATTTATTTCTTTGTACGATGATCCCTATGTACGATGACATTAACATAATATGTATGTCCCCATCACTGAAGCACCCTTTAACTACAAATACAATCAGAACTGAATCGCATTAAAATTTCAAGACGTCACTGTCAAATATGGATTAGAGCAGTTCATCAACTTGCTTTGCTGTATTTCATTTTTTTAAAAAAAATAATCCCCAATGTCTTCTGGCTTTTTTTTTTAAGAAAAATCACAGCTTGCCCAAGGGTAATCAAAAATTTTTTTAGTTAAATGAAATACAAACGGAAGATAACATGATTTGGAACTTTGTCAGTGAGGTGGTTGGGAAATACGCACAAGAAGTGAGAAAACTGGAGCAGAAAATCTTGGAGATGCTTGGTGAGGGATTAGGGTTAAGCCCAGGATCCTTATGTGGTGAACTGAGTGCGAATCCAACGTTGATAATTCATAACTACCCTCCATGTCCAGAGCCAAGTTTAACGTTGGGTTCAACCAAGCACAGAGACCCTACCCTCATCACTATTCTCCTTCAACAACAAGACGTCCATGGCCTCCAAGTCCTCAAAGATGGCCAATGGATTCCAGTCGAGCCTCTTCCTAACGCCTTTGTCGTCAATATGGGCCTTCTCCTACAGGTACATCTCCAATTGACTTTTTTTTAAAATATTAAGAAAACTGATTAAATTACTTTAAATTATTTATATTTATCGTTTTTTATCAAAACTATTTTGCTTAACTTATAAATTGATATATAATCTAATGATACAAAACATACATATGATATGATTAAGTAACTTATTTAGTTTCCTTAATCTCTTCATAAAAAAGTCAAATAAATCTTATATTTAGAAGTAGAGGGAGTAATACCTAATATTCATTCTAATTCTATACCCATCTTCACAAAACAGTTCTCAGCGATGTGTGTGTCTGTGTCTGTGTTTGTTTTACGTGTGATATTTACAGATGATTAGTAATGGAAGGCTTGTGGGTGCTGAGCATAGGGTTGTGACAAATTCAACCACTGCGCGTACAAGTGTTGCTTATTTCGTTTATCCATCGAATGAAAGTGTCATAGAACCTGCACAAGCTCTTATCAATGGAGCCACCTCGACCACTCCCAAGTACAGGTCCATGACATTTGCTGAGTTTCGTAGGGGTTACTTCAACATGGGTGCCAACCTCGAACCAGATTTGCACTCTTAATTAACTCTTATGGAGTATATAATAACTTCCCTATGTTTACTTCTTGTGTTTGTTTGTTTGTTATGAATCCATCCAAGTGAACGTGGTCTTACAATTTCAATCTTTTGTTGTTTGTGGAGGATTCTTGAATAAAACTGAACACAAATAAACCAACTTAATGTTTTTCCTAAGTGGTTATATCTTTTTTAGTTTTTATTGAAGATAATCTTATTCTAGATACTATAATGCACCAAATTAAACCATGATTCATTACATTAGCACTAGCATTGGTAACAAATCAACATATTTAATTTTTATAGGTATAAATATCCTTTTGTAGATAATCACAAAATTGAACTATAGCTCGTAAGGTTACAAGGTACTAGCCCTTCTGGCTAGATTCAACTCCCGTTAGTTACAAACGAACATATATTTTATACATAAATATTCTCTTATTAAAGACAATGTTGTTTATAATATTGTCAAACACTAACATGATACCTTTTTCTAAGAAGGATTCAACGTTTTGATTGTCGCATTACAAGAGACTAACCCGTTTTGCTTTAAACCAGGCTTGGGTGGTTCAAACCAGCATAATTGGACATAAGCCTCCTAATCGTCCCCACGGAGCCTCTTTTCTATGTATGGGCCTCATATTTCAAACAAGTTTGGGTCCTCCTTTAGTTTAAGGATTAATGGGCTTTTTGTCTAAAAGACACCAATAGGCCTTTAATTTATATACTTAATGGGCTTTTTGTTTGTAAACAATTTTCAGTATTGCTTCAGCCTTGTTTGTGCAAAATGCAAAACCAAAATTAACCCTTTTTTCGTGATTTTTAAGTGAAGATTGGTTTACCACGGGAACACCAATCTTCGTTATTTTATCATAACGAGCATTATCTTTTTCAATTGCAAAAATATAATATATATGTGCATTCCCGTGTATACAAATATCATCCGCATTGTAGTTAGAATATATGATATTTGACGTCCGGTTGTTATAGTTCAATGACATCAAGCTACTCTCTTTAAGTTTTTTTTTTATTTGACAAAGTATTTTTTATATAATGAGTGCTTAAACTAAGACAAAATAAAAGACTAGAATTTGGATTGAAGTAACACACAGACTCCTAATTTATGTAGTTTTGACTTATGAACTATAATCCTGAGATTGGGCTACAGTAGAGTTTAGTTCACAGCCATGTGTGGATCTATAATAGTGTACCCACAATATTGCCTTTACCGCACATCGTTTCTAAAAGTATAAAATTAAATGATGAGTGTGTTGACATCATCAGAGTAATAAACTACCACGTGCGCAAGAACCTGCAAGAGGAAATTAATTAAGGAAAGAAAAGTACATTGTGTCAAAGATGATAAATTTTTAATAAAAACACCCCCAAAATTAAGGTCCTTTACTTGTTTAAGCTGATCAATACATCTTTATTACGATTCTGATTCATCATGGCTTAAAGATACACTCCTGCTTTGCTCGCATGTTTGCTGTTTGAATTGTGGCCTGCAACTTAAGAATGTTTTCAAGTGCCTTTTAACAAGATAACCTAAAATATACATATTTATATGAATATATACATATATGTACATCCCTTGTGCCCCAACACAGTTTGCTGGCAGTAATCACTCTTCTGGCTCCTTATGACCCGACACATATCTTATTGGTTACTAATATACTATGAGCGGTGGTTTTACCTTTTCTTAATTAAATCAATATGCCTGAGTTGTCTTTGAACGCCATCATCCCAATGAAATCTCCTTTTGTTTTCTTTTGTGGTTTGAATCTCACTGGCTTCTCCCAGCTTTCTTATCTTGTATTTTTAAGGAAAAGAATGATTCTAGTACCATGATCGGTTTCAGAAGAATTAATGAAGGCTATACCTTGTACAAATCGTGATCATGGTAAAAGAAAAAAGAAAACAAAACAAACAAACGAGGAAAAAGAGATCTTTTTTAGAGGGGAAGAATGCAAGTGAAATATCACTGTCATTAAGCAATAATTAAGATTCTACTTTGGTTTCAACCAAGCATGACTTTACAAGAGATATGGTTCTCGATCGTTTAGATTCAATAAGAAAAAAAAAAGTGAGATTATTACATAAACTGACTTGTCAAGATTTTTCGAATCTCCAACTGGGAAAGCAAAGGACGACACACTGATCTTTATGGTTACGTTCCTTTTAGAATTTAACGAAAAAGAGAGAGATTTTCAAATGGATGTGATCTGTCTAATTCTTTGGGTCCATCTACCTCTCATTGGAAATAAATTCTTAAAAAATATGTTAAGTTTAACATGTGAAGCAATATTAATTTGGAACACACATGCACGCCGACACAAATTCAGGGTTTCAGATTCAAAGGAGAAGCCATAAAATTTTGAGCGCTTCAATAATATGCCTCGAGGTCAAATTGGCACTGCGTACTCATATATTCAAACACAGCTTTCGATGGTTAATTTGAATTCTCAAGACTTGATTTGGACCAATCATTTAGGCTTGATTATCCAATGAGTTTTCGTGATTGAAGCATGTGAGTAGGTAGGTTAGGAGCCACCTCACACATGCTACCCAATCCGGGAAAAAAAATATGATTAAAAAATTAAACAAATCCTAATCTTACTTTGAACAGTGAAGCCTGATGATGGATTAGTATATGTATTAGAGTATATACGTACAAGATCTGATGATTAACCTAATCTTAATATATTTTTCATTTTGCTTCCCTCCTTCCAAGATGATTCGGTCACTTTCTGCAAGAATATATAGTGGCCCTCACGTTATTGGTCCTCCAGTGTGTTGTAGAATTTGCCACACACATAACAGAGAGGCTTAGTATGTCCACATGATTTATATATCATTTAATTTGCTCCACCAATTTTTGGGATATCTTATCTCTACTCCATGTCTTGATGGATGTGCGTTTTTTTTAATTTATTTTGTGAGAAAAAATTAATTTATGATCAACGCTTAGGATATAGTTATGATTTTAATATATTTTTCACGAAATGTGTAATGTTTATTTCTGATACTGTACTTAATATATACATGCATGTTACCAGTGTAGTAGTCACCTTCTTAATCCAGTGTAGTAGTCACGATCTAAATCCTGAGTCTGCTTATATAATTGAGTCTGCTTCTAAATCCAGTGTAGTAGTCACAATCTCAATTAAGTTCTCCGTTTGTGTCTTGGTGATGTCTAAGTAATAATAGAGTGGATTATTGTCTAAATTTAGTACTATTTTTTGTCCTTAATATAAGAACTAGCTAACTAATTTGGGTAGATTAAAAAAAATTAGTTATGTTAGTTATTTGTAATAAATATATGTTGATTTTCTTAAAATATTATATTTCATCATGATGACTACTCTATAATGTGTGCAATCAATAGGAATACTTTAAAAAAAATCATAAATTTATAGGACAAAGTGAATTGAGGTCTTATATTTAAAACCAAACATAATACTCAGCTAGATCTTATATTAAGGATTCTTCGTAGTATTTTTTTTCATGAAACTTTGTTAAATTCTAAATTTTATAACAGAATCTCTAATAATGAGCCTTTTAGACATATATGATATATTCTACTCAACATGGATGATACATACAACTTCAAGTCTTTAATATAAAATTCAGTTGACTATTTTAGAAAGACTGAGAAAACTAAATAAATTATTTTAAAGTATTTATATTTTTCTTTTTTATACCAAATTAATTTGTGTAATTTATAAATTAATATATAATTAAATAATACACGATATATTATATTATTAATCAACTTATTTAACTTCCTTAATCTCTTCAAAAAAAGTCAACTAGGTCTTATATTAAGGATTAATGCCAATAATTTTTAACATTCAAGGTGCCATCACCAGCCCCTAAATTTTTCTTATCAAACTTGATATACACATAGACCCAAAACAAGCAAAAAGAAAAGAACACGTGCAGCATTTGGCAGCTAAACATATACGTGAATCGTGATAGCGAAGTAGTGAAGCGATGGAGCAAGAAGAGAAGTGAAAGTGTGGGATTTAGGCGCACGTTAGTAATGCAGTGGAGGTATAAGGAAGGAGAAAACAAGAAGGTAACGAGCTGAGAAAAGAAGGTAAGGGGGGGAGTGAGTGAGTGGTACTTAATATGAAAGGGGTTGGTTTTGGTACGAAAGGACGATTACGACACACCCACGAGGAGAAGGCCAAAAGAGTTTAGGAGTGAGATCATTATTCATCACATAGATCCATCAGTGTAGGGTACGTAGCCCCACAAAAAAGAGTGCGCCATTTTCCATCTTCGTATCTTCAATTCATATCTTTCATTAATGGTGGCCTCCTAGCTAGCAGTACTCGCCGCTTATATCACATGGCCTTCTGGTGCTACTCTCTCTTTTAAAAGCATGCATGCACGAGGTTTAGTTATTAGTTAATTACCTGAAGATTATTAAGCAGAATGGTGATTATATATATATATATATATTGGTTATAAAGAAATGATATGGATATTATTGAAGATAGAATATATATGGGGTGGGAGATGAAAGAAAGAACAAGAAGAAAGACAAAAAAAAACAAAAAATGAAAAGGTGGGGGACCCGCAACACATGGGGGGTTGATCCATCTTTGTGAAGTGGAGCCAACCCAATGGGTTAAGGCTGCGAATCTTTTCCCTCATTTTCTTGATTGCAACCCTACGTCTTTTGTGGTCACTGGTCATCAGCATCACTAGTACTTATGTTTATTATTCACCCTTTTCCCATTGCTTAAGCATGTTTGTTTGAGCTTAAATTTGTTTATAAGTTGCTTTTTACGTAAATTGAGACACAACTCCTCTCACATACTTACTTCGTATACCGTAAATCACTATTAAAAAGCAACTTATAAGCAATCGAATCGCTCAAACAAACATACCCACTATCGCCAACCTGCACATATATCCATCTATCTCTTGTGTTTCCATTAGTTGAGGTGGTAAGTAACCTTATAAATTTGATAAGGGATAAAACATAAATTCAAAATCTCATGAAATGCATTTGTAAGGAGAGGCAAAAATCATTTAATTTGTGCTGTAAGTTTCAAAAGGAATTATATCCTTAATCAAATAAAAAAAATTGAGTTAATCTATCATATATGTATAGATATATTATATTATATGTAGGTAGGTTTAAGTTATAGGTAATGCATGTGCTAAAAGAGTTAATCTTCTCAACAATCTGATCTATAAAGATAAAGTATGTGTATATATAGGGTTTAAATGGGTTAATCCCAGTACATGATCTAAGGAATATAATAGAGCCTTGTTTACTTAACCAAATCGCCATTGGTTTTTATTAGGTCACTCCTTTGATTTATGTCTATATAATTTATTTGTGACGTACTGTGTTTGATTAAAAAGGTGATGTATCAATATTTCTTTGAGGAAATGATGTAGGTGATAAATAATCTGGGAAATTTAGAATTGTTCACATCAAAAGACAATAACAGGAATAAAAGCAACTGATCCGAACCTCTTATTAACTAATAACATATAAAAAAAGGGGTTTCCTGGCCTTAATTATTAGCCCAAAAAAAAACAACATAGATTCCTGAGGTGATTTATATAAATGTAGTATGGCCAACATTGAATATATTGTAATTAACTCTAGATATATCAACAATAAATTATTAGGCATCCTATGCTAATGATCTTGATCGGTGTTTTATTAAATCCCAAGCTCTACCCATCTACTAACATTTCTATGAGCGCGCGCGCGCACACAATATATGTATATATATATATAATAATACACAAACCTAGCAAAACATATCTTATAATGTCGTTCAGAACCGTATAATAGAATATGTATCCAATGAAGGATTGATACTCATTACACACGCACACACAGATATACATATTTGCACGTGCTAGCTAGTCAATTAACGCATAGGGTTTCCTCGTTTAATTTGCAGATTTATACCTAAAATATACTTTTCACTTTTCAGTGTTTTTTTTTTTTTTTTTTGAGTAGCATATGAATAGAGTCGAACTTAAAAAAGCTGCTGAATAGGCCGCACATTGAGTGTGTGTTTGATATTGTTTATTGAGGTCAATAAACATTTATTACGTAAGTCGAGATAAAACTTCTCTTACATACTTACCTCGTATATCGTAAATTACGATTTATAAACACTTATTATCTAAAAATAAATTATCTCAAACCAACAATGAATATATAATGATTGTTGCATTATACTTTTTAAAAATCTCCTACGTTAATAATATTTGATCCCGTGTTCATGTGTGTTTGACGCGTTAATTAAGCCGACCCTGAATCAATTATTGTGCTTTAAATTATACATTCATTAAGTTTAATAATGGCAATTAATTCTAACTTTAAAATGGAAAAAATATTGGTTCACCCTTAACCCGAGAGAGAGAGAGAGAGAGAGAGAGAGAGGGATGTTTGAAAGGAAATGGTAATGGAGGGATGATAGTGAAATGGAGGAGTGGGGACCCATACAGCAGAATGGGCCCACAGAGCAGTGAAGAGTTGACTATTCTCTCTTGGTCCGCTCGTGCTTGGGGTCCAAACTTGGAGGTTCTATCAATCAAACAAACTTCAGCTCCTCTCCCCCATGAACCCCACTTTCTCAAAAATTAAACACTTACGTGCGGGCATCTGGACTATAGTGAGGGAATGATTGGTAAATTATAATTTTAGATAAAAAAAATATAAAATCCATCCTCTCATTTATTTTAAACATCTTTAATCCTAAACAAGTAATTTAATCCTCCTCCTCTCCCCTCCTTTCATTTACCTTCCCTCAAATCAAACACACCTTTAATTCAGTTTAGAACATAGGTTACTTTAATTAATTCACTACTATGTCTTAAATTAGAATATTTTTATAGTTTTACCCTTATTAAAGAATATGAACTTTATGTGTTATTTTGAATAGAGAGGATAAATATAATGAGTGAGCAAAATTAGAAAATGAATATTAATCATGGAGATAAAACTGAAAAAATGACATTAATTATAGAGTTAAGGTGTAAATTTAGTAACGAAGTTTTGTTCGAAAGATGTCTGGCATAAATAAGCTTTGGAAGGAGCAAAAATAACAAAGAACAATTAAAAAGGGTGTAAATTTAACAAAACTGTTAAATTTGACCTAACGACATGAAATTATAAGAGAATAAAATCACCAACTATGTTATATCAAATTTAAGAGTTTTATTAAATTTGCACCTTTTTTAATTATTCCTTGTTATTATTGCCTCTTCCAAAATTTATTTGTGCCAGACTCCCCTCGGCTAATCTTCATTACTAAACCTACACTTTAATCCTTAATTATACTGCAAATGGCTTATATTTTGATCAATGCCTTTCTTCTATAAATATGGACAGGAGGGAGGACTTGACTACTTATCTTAAATTTACATTCCAAGATATTTCTATTCACATCTTCATTCAAATTTATCAAAACCATACTATTTTTTTTTACTCTTAATATAAGATATATTTAACAAATTGATATTGATCATAAATATAAGACATAATTTCATAGTTCACAATATTTTTTTAATTTATTCTTATTGTTCATCTCTTAACAATAATCAAGGAGGAGAGGGAATAAAGTAATTAAAGAAGATAATTATAATATTTTAAAAAATATATATTATATTAACTAATTTAACTAAATTTTTTAATCTAATCAAATTAGATAAATATATCTTATATTAAAAATATGAACAATACATTTTAATATAATTACTCTACTCGTATATAAAAGTAGGGGCGGAGACAAAGCCCCAAAAATTTAGTATTCGTTTGGATGAGCGATTAGAATGCTTAAAAATAAATTTTTAATCATAATTTGCGGTATACGAGGTAAGTATGTGAGAAAAGTTGTGTCTCGATTTACATGAAAAACAACTTATAAACAATCTGATCGCTAAAACAAACATACTCTTAATTTCTTTTGGTACCCAGTGCTAATGGGATGTATTTGGGCCCACTAAAATATTAGGAATAAATAAATAAAGGAAGGAATGGATCCGTGTGGATACAAACACGTGCACGTGGATATGACATGACCAACCACACGTGCACTCAATCATCATTCTCATTCATTCATTCATTCATTCATTCATTCATTATGCGTCATTCTCATATTCCCCGCCCCATCCGCACGTCACCAACCCACCAATCTTAATTTCTAAACTAATTATCCTATTTTTATTTTTTAAAAAAAGAATTAAAACATGCCAAGTTTAAAATTTGAGTGATTTTAGAAAAAGCCAGTTAATACTCCATTCTCAATCAATGCAAAATAATTAATAACATAACATCATCACTAATTAATTTGTTCTAAAAAAGTGACTAGTACTCCCCTTACCCTTAACCTCTATAAGACTCCTGTAAAAGGACGAGGTAGTTAGGTTATTAATTTTTTTCTAAAGATAAAATAAGTATTTGATATTAAAAAAACATTATTAGTGTTTATTCCATTCCATTTATAAATCACATCATTAAATTTTTTATACGAATATATAATTACACCTTTTATTGATTGTTATATAAAATTTATTCTCATAGGTGTAATATATCTCAAATAGGCGTATCGGGCAAAAATGTTAAATGGGGGCAAAATTATAAAATTATTAAATTTTATATATTTTTTGTCTCAGTGAAATATGTTGACAATGATTTATAAATAGGATAAGGATAAGGATAAGGTTAGTATTGCCCATGGATATTCAATAATTAAGAATACGAGGGAATACGTCCAGAATATAAGATATTGACATGATGATTAATAGGGTTTTTACTTTCATCCCGTATAGGAGAGAGAAAGGTAATAAATAATGCTTTCCGATCTTATTTATAAATATTTTTTTTATTGATAAAATGAACTAGTAGTTAAAAATAATAAGTGTATCAAAAATATCATATTATTTTTCATATATATCCCTATTTATAAAAAAAATATAAGAGAGAGAATGTATAAAAAGTATAAGAGATAGTAAAATATACATTTTCTCAATATTTTATTGACTTCATTCGCCTGATCTCTCTCTCTCTTGAATATAACTCCTGGTATATGTAATAATTAATTATAGACTATATATTTAATAAGGGTAAAATAAGAAAAAAAAACTTACATTTTTATATACAAATTAAAAGTTATTTATAAAAAAAAATCAATCTCATAGAGGAAAAATTGTTTATAAAATAAACCGGAGAGAATACGAAGTAAACATATATTTAAAAATTATTAAATGATTTGACTAATATTCTTTAATTCGTCTGAATTAGTAAACCGCTTCTTATTTATATTTAGAAGTAATATAATAAAGGGGAGGTAAATACTCTAGGTAATGACAGAGGAGCTATTGGGAAGAGAGATTGGGAGTCTCAAGGAAAAGAGAGATTGAAAAATAAAGGAGAAGGCGCCGTAACCCCTCATTTAATTCTTCTGCCTTCTCTCCCTATTGTCCACCGCCCTACATATCCTCCCCTGCCCCCCTTCCCCCCACCCTACCCTGCCCCCCTCCCATCCACTCACCCAACGCCCCTTAATTAATACTTTTTCGATTATATTTGTAGAAACCTGATAACTAAATTATAAGATTTATTATTAAAATTAATTAACAATAATAAGAATATTTGAAATAATTTTTTTTATTTAATTAAATTTTTTATTTCTGTGGATCAAGTAAGAGTAACGAATAATGTAAATAAAGATACCATCAAATTTTTAATTAGTACAATATATATAATTAATATAAGTAAAAATAAAAAAAAATTATTAAATGATCAGATAATTTTTATCAAGTTCTTACAAAAAAAAATGATTAGTATAGTCGAAATTTTAGACTTTTATGAAAATAACATAAGGGAGGGAGTACAATTTATTTATTCACATTTCAAGTTACAAGTTACACCAAGGTGGTACAAATTTATCAAGTATTATGTTGGGTCCCAAATATAAAATCAGTTAATTTTTTGGAGAAGATTAAATAAATTAATTAAATTATTTTAAAGTATCTATATTTATCGTTTTTTCTTCTGATTATTTTGTTTGACTTATAAGCTTATATATAATTTAATCATACACAATATATGATATGATTAAGTAACATATTAATCTTTTTTAATCACTCCAAAAAAAATCAACTAGATCATATATTTAAAACCAGAAGTAGTACTTAGAAATATCTTCTCTTTAGCATTGGAGCAGTATGCTGGCATACTCTTTTCAATCTAAAATATAAGTCATTTTCATTCACCTCACCAAAAATTAAAGAAGAGAAGTTAAATTATTAAATCTATTTTAAATTATTTTTTTCAACTGTATTTTTATTACAGGTAAAAAAAACTGTATTTTTATTAAACAAGGTTTTGAATTAGTGGAAAAATACAAAAAGTCATAATAATCAATGAATAAACATTCATTACTATTCAGATAGCTATTATTATTGACCAGTCTTTTTTTAAAAAAGTGATTTGTATCCTACCACCTTGGTCCTTTTTATACATCAATGTTATATAATTCAGTTAGTTAATTCATTAAATATGTTATAAATTCATAAATTTTTTTAATTTTATCTTCATTTATAAATGGTTATAAAAAATATTTTATACATTGTGCTTCACCTCTTATTTTCTCTTTCGATATGTAATAGGGGTAAGATTACAGCATTGTCATCTTTTTTGGTAGAATTCAAGAAGTATTCCACAGTCAATAACTAAAAAGTAAAAACTAATCATCCTGAGACATTGAGATCACAGAAGTGGGTTTTATCTCCTCCAACAAAACTCTTTTCATGCACAAGGCCGAGATCAAATCCAAAATATCATATTTAAGAAACCCCTATCATTTAGTAACTATATATGTCATGCTTTTGTTGGTGATAATAAGAACCAAATTTTTTGTTTTCGAACTGGCTTGGGAAAAAAATCATAGTGGTGCAATGGATGGGAAAGTATTTTAGAGGCAAGCATACAGGAATTCTTTGCTCCGCATAACAAAATATTGGGGTAACGCCTTACACAGAAAAACATGATAACGGATCTTTTCACTCTTGTTTTCCCCCAAAAGTGATTTCGAAAAATATGTGTTTGAAATAGTGATTGAAACTTTTAAAAATATTTTTTTAATTTTGATTTATAATATACAAGATAATTCTATGAGATAGGGTTCATTTCGATTTATATGAATAAATATTTTTGGGAGTCTCAAATGTAATCCCAAACAGCGCACATATATAATCTTTTGATCTTTAAAACACAGTTTATTTTTTTAGAAAAATTAAGAAAACTAAATAAATTACTTTAAAGTATTGATATTTATCATTTTTACGTTAAATTGATTTATCTAATTTATAAACTGATATATAATCAAATGATACACGGTATATGCTATGATTGATTTGCTTGTTTAGCTTCCTTAATCTCTGCAGAAAAAAGTCAACTATATCTTGTATTAAAGACTGGGAGAGTAGATCTTATTTGTGTCCAACCATCAGAATGGGAAAAAACGAGAGAAAAAATACATATAAATTTTTTATGATGTAAATTAAGGGTTAATGTATAAATTTGCCCTAGAAGTTTTCATTAAGGAGCGATGTTGCCGTAGAAATTTTTTCAAATTCAATGTTGCTCTGGAAGTTTCAAAATATAGTAAGTTGCCCTGTATCATTATAAAACAAAAGGCGATCGTTAAAAAATTAATGTTGACCATTAAATTTTTAATGATAAGAGACAACATTACTCCCTTTTAAAAATTCAAGGGCAACATTAAACCTAAAATAACTTTTCGGACAACATTGCTCCTCAGTAAAAATTTTCGAGATAAATTTATAACCTAACCCTATAAATTAAATCCTCACCTAATTCAATTTCCGACCATTTGGCCAGATTGACTTGCTCATTTTTATTTCTACGCATCAAATGCCTATGAATTATAATTAAATATTCCCCCAAGTCCCAAGAGATGCAAACAACCAACGATGACGCTTATCATAAACGTTCACAGACTAAACCTGCTTAATTTGTTATATCAAAATCTTATTTTATTAATAATTGGGTTAAGGTGCAAAAATACATATGAGCTTTAGTCAAAAGTGCATCCAACACCAAATGCTTTTTTTAGGAGCAAAAGTGCCTATGAACTTTTAAAATGGGTGCAAAAGTCACATTTTCCGTTAGTGGTAGAAGATGCCGTTTGTTTACCGGTAAGCTCCTTCTTCTTCAACCTCTCTCTCTCTATGCTTTTGTCTCTTCAACCTCTCTCTCTCTCTCGCTCTCTATGCTGTAGTAGTCTTTTGGAGACTGATTTAAGGTTACTAAAACTGGAAATGTCGACGAAATTTGTAGAGAAATGCTGGGCTATAACAGAGAAAGGAGGAAGGAGCTGTAATGATAATTTCCAATGGTAGAGAAGCTTCTGGCAGAGAAACGAACAGTTGGTGTTGACGGTGGAATGGAGATGTTGCCGGAAATGGGGGCCGGAGGTGTGAACGGAGACGGAAATGGGGGCCGGAGGTGTGAACGGAGATGGAAAACAGAGAGTGACGGTGGTCTCTCTCCTCTCAAGCTCCCCCTGTCCTTCGTCCGCCTCAACCCTGTCGGAGCTGGTGGTGAAGGTTGTCCGATGAGGAAGAAGAGGGGCACAGTGAAGGTGGTGGTATGGGTTGCTTGAGAGAAGGAAGGCCGAAGCTCACCAGAAAAAATGGAGGAGGTGATGATGATGATTGGAGGAGACGGAGGTGCGTCGCCGGTTGCAATGGTGGCAATGGTGAAGGCTGCCGGCAACTCAAGATAGAAGGAAGAAGAAGAAGATGGAGGTCGGATTTTGGTACCTCATGTCTCTGCGTCTTTTTTTTTATACGAACAAAAGAGTGAAAGTGATGATGATGATGCTTCAGATAATGATGATTCCCAGCTCACCCATATTCTTTGTGTCTCTGACGTTGATAAGGGCGATGGTGTTGGAGATGAAGGTTGGTGTTAGCTGTAACAATGAAGATGATGGTGATATTATGAACTGGAGAAATGAACAGGGCGGTCGGTGGCAGCAAAATATTTAAGCTAACGGACGTCAGTTTAAGATAACGGGGCTATGTGACTTTTGCACCTATTTTAAAAGCTTATAGGCACTTTTGCTCTTAAAAAAAGCATTTGGTGTTGGATGCACTTTTGACAAAAGCTCATGTGTATTTTTGCACCTTAACCCTTAATAATTAGTCACATTATATTGTCTTGATTCAATACCGGTGGAGAATCAGTTTCTGTTAGATTCGCCTATCCCACAGATCTACAAGACTACAACACATCCCATGATCTTCATATAAAAGAAAGATTTGCCCCGTCACAGTTTATGGAATTAACTCATATCATAATATTATATAAATCATTTTAATTTGAATACGTAGCAGCTAGCTAGCTAGCTAGATAATAGCTGGCTAAATCGTTCATGAATGGATAAAACTTGGAAGGGGATGGTTCATGCATGGACATTGTTTTGGAGTGAGTGAGAAGAAAAATACAAAAACAAGAGCACGGTGCCAACTTTGGAGCAAGAGAAGATAACAAAAGTTGCTGATGATTGTGATCGTACCTGGCAAAAAAGGTGGAGAGAAATTTGTTCAATTTTCAAGATAATAACTATTCGGCAGAATCAAGCCAAAACCCGCAGAAGAGAGAGTCGTGATAAATTGGTATGTATATGCTTTCTTGTGTATATATGTTTAGATGTGTTCCCACCAAAAGTTGTTTCTTATATCACACTTTATTATTAATCAATTTGTACTAATACTATAGATAATGCATATCACTACGCTCGATGAAAGTTGAGATCTTCATAAAATCAGATGCACTGGTGTCTCTCCTTTAGACCATAACAATCTATGATTAGATCTCTTTCTATAAAAAAAAATTCACGTACAATACTAAATTTTGTCTCCTATGCTTATCTTTGACCCCTTCAATTATGAGCATCGGAAGGGGACTATATATATAACCGGCTTAGTTCAAAAATATAATTTAGTTTAGTTTTTTTGCTTAGAACTATCAAATTAAACATGAATAATTTATTCAGGCAAAAAAAAAACATGAATAATTTATTACAAAGATGTTGAAATATTTTTTTTTAAAAAAAATGAAATGGGGAAAAAGTGATAAAAAACCTCCCATCTCAAATGTTATCATCCAATGATACTTAAAAGCTTAGGTCTTTAAGCATGTACGACTCATTTTTAATGGATGCAACACTTCTTTAGTCAACTATGTGTAATGTATTTTTAGTTATGTGTAAATATTTTCTGTTTTATCCATAGTTAAAACTAGGTTGCAGGAAGCTATTTAAGATTTATAATGATTGGCTTTATAACCTAATGGCATGAGAACTTTTTTGTAAATAAGAGGTTGTGGGTTTGATCTCGTTTGCAACTCTAAGCCGATTCCTATCCTTTTAATTAAATAAAAAAAAACCTGTAATAAGTGAAGATAGGTTGCAACTAAATACTTAAAAATACATTTCAGATATTTTTGAGAAAAAACTGTGATGAAAAATTTTCAGTAATTTTCTTCTGAAAACAATACAAAGTTTGATGCAGCTAGAAAATGAAAAGAAAAGGAGCCACATTGGAAAAAGAAAATAAAAACAAAAGGAAGGAAGAAAAATGGAGCTAGAGGACAACCACACGGGAATTGACCAAAAAGAGGGAAGAGAGACAAGATCTCCGGACTCAATACAAAGGGATAATGTTTGGAACCCAAGGGGAATTAATGAAATGTGTAACTAGGGTAAATGTGTCGACAACTTTGAAAACCCAAAAATACCCTTTAAATCCGATAATATTACTACAAGGGAAAGCAACTCACGTGTGCACATGCGTAACCATATCCCCAATTTGCAATTTTTAAGGGCCCAAAAAGAAATTAATTGGGTGGAGGAAAAAGGTGCTGATTTCCAGGCAGAAAAAAAGCGCAAAACAACAAAATAGAGGCCCTCGTGCAAACTGTATGTCTCAGTGGAAATCTGAAACTTTCATTAGTGTCATCAATAAATTATAAAGTTCTTTTTCTATATTTATTTATTGATTTTATCAATACAGAAGCCAAATTAATCTGAAGGAAAGGTCATGTACGTGGGGGTAGACCTTCAACTCTATTCCTCAATCCTCATCCCTTGCTGATGCTATACTCCCCTGCCTCTTTCTCTTCCTAATTCAATTATTGACACTTTTTTCCTTTTTTTTCCCTTCATCTTTTTCTTTATTCAAAGTTTATACGTACTTCACAGATTCTTCTAATTTTTTTTTTGATAATAAGATTCTTCTAATTCTATACACACACAAATTCTTCAAATTTGACTATAGTCTCTTGCATGTCCTGATGTCCCTATATCTTAGCAATGTTCTATTCAAGGTTCTGAAACTCGGACCGGTCACTGAACTGGTCGGGGTACTGGATCAAGGATCAGTAGGTCAGATCAGAGTCAAACCAGGGTTAAACCGGTGAGGAAGGAAATATTTTAGAATTATTTATATGAAAATTTAAATAAAATATTAAAAAATTAAAAAAACCGGTCAAACTAGGGTCAATAGCCAAATTGAACCGATCAGACCACCGGTCCGAGCATGAGAACAATGGTTCTATTTGAGTCCCCAGATCTATGCATTAATTATTCTGTTTTTTTTTTTGACATTTTTTTACAATATATGATTGGTCAGAGAAAGTTGGACTCAATTATTTGATCTAAATTATTGTGTTGTCAAACACACTATATATTATATATGAAATGGTTGATCCTACGCCATTTGTTTCTCATGATGCCGTCCACACGTTTTGACTGGAGATATCTAAATAAACGCTGATTGAATGTCATTGACGTGTCTGTCGGATGAAACAATAAGGAATTAAGGATTTCAGATTTCGAAATTCACAAGAACAAAAATTCCAGTCAATTCATATGGAATAAAATTCTTGTAACCGACATTTCACAAGTCGCCGTACCTGGTCGTTCAAATTTCATTATTCATTACTTAAACACACACATGTTGATTCCCCTCAGATTTCAATGAGAAGAAGTAAACATAAGAGAAATTTTTTCGTTTGACCATTTGATTTCGTTTGTGTATGTATATGTATATCAGTTTTTTTTTTTTAATTACGTCCATGTGAACAGCTACTATATATTAGCCCTATTACAGATCTAGGTCAAGATCATATCTTAATAATTGTAGTTCAAGTGATCATTATTTGATATATATATATATATAGGGTTCCAATATCTTAGGCTGGTTTGAATAATTGAAACAGGGAGCCAAGTGGGGGGCCAGTGGCCAATTGTTATTTTCTTTTATTCGTACCTAGATGAGGAAGCTGCGAAGATAAAAACCCTATATATATATATGTGTGTGTGTGTGTGTGTACACGTATGTGCATGTATCAATATTCCGTGACAGCTGCAAATCAGATCGACATATATATCCTAGAAATTAATTTCTGTGTACGTATGTGCATGTATCAATATTCCGTGACAGCTGCGAATCAGATCGACATATATATCCCAGTAATTAATTTCTGGGTTTCATGCATGCAATAATATTCATAATAATTGATCGGTAGCTCCATAATGTGAAAGAAACTAGGTTAGAGGGAGGGAGAGAGGGAGGGAGAGCAGTGAGGAGAAACAAAGGAAGGGGTTATGTGTGCATATAGAATGTAATTGGACGTAAAATCTCTATCTGGGATCCACACTTTTGCTTTCAGGTCACAATCCAATGTCACCTTTTTGTGCCACTTGAGGACAAAGTTCTTCAAATATAATCCTCCTTTCAAGCCTCCAAAGTCCAAAAAAGCACAAAACCATAACAAAAGAGATAAACACGCTCAAATCATAGAACCCACACGCATGCATGTCTGATTCTGATCTACTAATCAATCGTATAATTATATATACTTCTTTGATTGGACTGCCATGATTTTACGCACACCAAGAAATGATCTATGTACGGATATATGTGTGGCCCTCGGTATCAGATTCGTATGAACTACCTGCTCACACGTAAATATACACACTTTCTTCTTGGTGATTACTGGGAAAAATGATAATAATAAAAAGTATTCCATAAATTCATGATGATGAATATTCTCGTCCTTAAGAGAAGAAACACTTGCGCGTTCTTTCTATTTTTTTTAGTTATAAGGACAGGCACATTACTGAGTTACTAACGGGATCGAACCGGTGATCTCCCATCCATATCACTAGGTTATAAAAATCTTCAGTAACACTTACGCGTTCTGCAGAATGGGAATCCGAAGAAAGAGAGAGAGAAAGAGATGTGTTTAGCCTCATATTACGATGCACGCATGGCCTCAGATCCACCACGAGAGCTTCCCAAACAAGTCCTTGCTTATTGGATTGCGATTGAACGTAGCTTCAACAGTGAACATTGCTTTCGAAGTTTTCTGAGAATAGTGATCTGATTGCTGTAAAGAAACTGCCATTTTTTTTAAACAGTATACGAGTTATCCTCATCTATATATATCATCTTGATATTGGACTGCGACGATGATTGAGCTTTTATTGAGCACCATCGTGCTACGTGTGGTTGGTGGCCAGTTTATATATCACATCCACGCAGAGAGGACAGAAATATATTGAATAAATAATAAGCCCAGTATTTTTACGTTCTATACAACAAGGCCATCAACTCTGGAAAATTCAAATTAAACTAAAATTCCTGTAACTTTCAGTATTTCTTCCAAAGTATGTATCCAAATCATACTAATGTGACCTCTGATTGATGTGATTTGCACAAAACTTGAAATTTTCTTCCGAAAGCTGAACTCTACCCTCGTGTTAATATTGGACACGTTGTATAACTGAAGGATAACTCATATCTCCTTAATTAGTCATTTATCATACTCAAGAATTTCCCAGACTCTTATTTTTCACATGACTTGTTATAATCACGCCGTCCTATATATAGGTGTCAGGATCTAACCCGTATTAAAACTGTGTCAAAAAAATGAAGTGTTTCTATCCACCAAAGGTTTAGATCTACTGATATGAGTTGTTCTAGTTTAATCAAGAGTTTTAAATTTAAAATTTATGATCATAATTGTGTTGAGTGTTAGGAACGCCGCCTGAAAAAATATTATTTTTATACCTTTAATTTAGATTAGTCTTAATCAAGGTATTAAAATTTGGACCGAGCATTGAACTGGTCGGGGTACTGGATTAAGGGTCAGTGGGTCAGACTGGGACAAAACCGAAGCTAAACCGGGACCAAACTGATGAGAAATTGAAAATTTTAGACTTATAATATAAAATTCTAAAAGAAAAATTAAAATTTCTTTTTTTTAAAAATACCAACCCGGACCGGACAGGTTCGTCAGTTCCTGAGCCGGACCGGCCGGTCGGATCCGAGTTTAATAACCCTGGTCTTAACTCGTGGAGTTTCTCTCGTGACCAGAAGCTGGTCCATGAGACTAGTGCATACAGGGAAAAAGGGCTTCTCCTTTAAAATACAATAGGACAAGATCTCTCTCAATAATCAATGTACTCTATATACTAAATAGGTGTCATATATTTGTGTAGTACTCTATAAAAAGCAAATTCAAAAATCTTTGTTGCTTTATGCTGCAGACATGCATGGGATATTCAATATCGGATGCTTTTGAAATTCTAACCCTTTGACTGAATGAACAGTTGGGAAACTCAAAAGCACCGTTTTAATAGTTTTATGCACAGTGCACAGATTGAAATTGATGATGCAGCTTGCAAGAAGGAGAGGCCCTGCCTGCCTAGCTATGTGAAGACCTGTGTATGTATAGAGATTTTAAATGGGATATATATATATATATATGGATATTGAATAGGAAAAAACTCAAAAAGGGACCAAATAATAAAAGGAAAGGGGAAAAAAAGCACAAATTCACATGGTAAGAGAAATGAAGGGGCAGGTAGTGACAAGAGCAGATCTCATACATAGAGAGAGACATGTGAAGCAGTGGGGAGGGGTATGACCACCTTTTTAATTGAAGATCCAATGGGGTGGTTTGCATGTGCCCTTCTTTCTTCAAATTCATTTATTCCTTTTTGGTTTTAAATAAGTAGGATAGTACACTAAGGTAATTAAACCCGGACCGGTCAGTGAACCGGTCGGGGTACTGGGTCAAGGGTCAGTGGATCAAACCGGAGTCAAACCGGGACCAAACCGGTGAAAAATAGAATATTTTAGGCTTATAATATGAAATTCTAAAGGAAATTTTTTTTAAAAAAAATAAAAATTAAAAAAAAAAATAAAAAAGTTGACCAGGACCGGGTCACCGAACCGGACCGGTTTAGTGCCCAGGTCACCGGTTTCTGGGCCGGTTCGGCCGGGCCGGTCCGGGTTAGAGAACATGGTAGTACACTTACAACTTCTCCTCCTACTACTGTCTGTATTTTCTTTTTTTAATTTATAAAAAAATAATATTAGCAGGCCTTAATCTGCTCCTTGATATGCTCAACAACACTTATTACACTTGACAACTGCAGCAGTAAATACTTTACAGTATCTTCTCTACTTACTCATTGACCCATCATTAACTATCCTTCCAACTTCGTGTGTGTTTGGAAAAGTTTATTTTTGTCCAAAACGTGCTTATAATTCGTGATTCACGGTATACGAGGTAAGTATGTGAGAGGAGTTTTTTCTCGGCTTGCGTAATAAGTCCGTTTTTACTGTGCAAAAAGCTTAAACAAACACGCACTTCATCCTTTTCTTTGGATTCAGATATATACCACAATTAAAAAACAATATATTATTATGTCCTTTATCCAAGTACTCCCATCACAAAAGCTCGGTGAATTTTGTAAGTATATGGTATTTTCACTGCCATGTCTTAATAAAAAAAATATGATACCATGTGAGTTTTTTTTATCAAAAGAAAACAGAATAATTACTCAAATTTATAGTTTATTATTATTATTATTATGTGATTATTTTCTATACAAAAATTTTAATTAATGTTTGAATGAGTATATAAAAATATAGAATTTATTATGATAAATTACTTTCTATTTTAATAAAAATCTAGTTTTTCACCAAAAAAAAGTCACTGATTTCAATTAAAAATAGATACCTGCATATATACGTGTGTAAAAAAATGTCCTTGACATTGAATATGTTACAAATCAATTACATCTTATTTAAAATTAACAGATGTTCCACCTCTCTTATCTTGGCTAATAAAATATCATTCAGCTCTAAATCTACAAAAATAAAATAGATGTGAGATGTTCACTTTTCCGGAAATCATTCAAATAGTGCCACTTTTTCCCTGTTAATTAATTGTTTATTTGATTTATTTTGAGAGTTTATTTTATTTTGGCCGTTCCAAGCCCTGGCCATAGCGGGGAATCCTACCGCTTTTGAAACGTGTGTTTGAATTAATTTTTGGAAGATATCATTTTAATCTTTTTTATAAGTTTTTTTTGATAAAAAAAATTGATTTTATTTAAAAGTCCAGTTTCATAATAGTAAATGTGTTTTGTACCTTTTATCCCTATTAATTATAATTAACAAAAAAAATTTATTCATGTTGACTTTTATAATTAATTATAGATAAGGACGAAATTAAAAATTTAACTCATAGTTAATGAGTTAACTAACTCTTCTTGACATATGAAAATTAATTAAAAAAAATTATAAATAGAATCAAAATAATAAATTTTTCTATTTACGAAATAGATTAGTAAAAAAAATTTTATTTCGAATTATTAAAAAGGGTGTTTGAAACCCAAGTTTTCGTGGCTTCTGACCACTCATTGGGGTTTTGTCTGTTTGGGTTGTTCTGTTCTTAAATGCAAATGGTAGCGAAAGGGCCCTATATATATGTGCGTAAGCACACGCTTTAACACCAAGAGAGGCACCTTTCAAACTTTTCTACTACTCTTAGAGAGTTCGTTTTTTTTTGTTTTTTGAGTTTGAAGCATATATCAATGGCTGTCTTCTTGGTTACAATTATCTGTGTGTTCTTGGTGCTCTGTTTTTGCTCTGCTCTGTTAAGGTGGAATGAAGTTCGTTTCAGCAAGAAGGGTTTGCCGCCTGGCACCATGGGTTGGCCTGTCTTTGGAGAAACCACCGAGTTTCTAAAGCAAGGTCCAAGCTTCATGAAAAACCAGGGAGCAAGGTAAACGAAACTACCTTATATAGGTTTTTCTCATATTCATAGGCCTGTTTTACTCTGTTTTTATTTATAGCCTATAGTTTTTTTCTAGGCCTAGCATCTCCCATGCGAACGGAATAGAGGAATTTTGGAAGTTTAAAAGTCATGTCAAGAAATGGGATTTTTGGATTAGCCTCTGTTTCTGATCTAGGAGAGAGGAGGAATACGAAAGCCCAAGAAAAATCTGCTTAAGAATGACATGTACATAATGAATATATGTGTGTTTAAGTGGAAAAGGTGATTTAAATTAAAACTTGGGGGTGAGGTAAGCAAAAGTAAAACTGTGGTTTCATGTAGTACTTTTCTTTTTTTACCTCCAATGAGCAATGATTGTGATTTGTTGCAACTTTATTTATATATTTTTACTTTTGTGAATGGCAGGTATGGCAGTTTCTTCAAATCCCACATACTGGGGTGTCCTACCATAGTGTCCATGGATGCAGAACTCAACAGATACATCTTAATGAATGAATCAAAAGGGCTTGTTCCAGGTTACCCACAATCCATGTTAGATATCTTAGGCAAATGCAATATTGCAGCTGTTCATGGCTCCACTCACAAGTACATGAGAGGTGCTCTCTTATCCATCATCAGCGCCACCATGATCAGAGATCAGCTTTTGCCTAAAATCGACCACTTCATGAGAACCCACTTGGCCAATTGGGATAACAAGCTTATTAACATCCAAGACAAAACCAAAGAGGTTTGCCTTTTTTCTTCCCCCTTCTCATTCATCATCAAATCTAATGGGGATATCTTATATTCTATGAAAAGAAAAAAAAGTTTCTTATGCAGAGAACCTCTTCTTTTCTTGCAGATGGCGTTTCTGTCATCCCTGAAGCAAACTGCTGGTATTGAATCCAGCTCAATCTCTGGTCAATTCATGTCAGAGTTCTTCAAGCTTGTTTTAGGAACACTTTCTCTGCCTATTGACCTTCCTGGCTCCAATTATCGCCGTGGAATTCAGGTTTGGTTTAATCATTATTATCATCTTCGAAGAGTTTTCGATTTTCTGATGGAGTTGATGGAAAAGCATTAAAGTTTGTTTTTTTTTTGCCCCACACTCTGTCTTTGCAGGCAAGGAAGAACATTGTGAGCATTCTGAATCAGCTGCTAGAGGAAAGAAAAGCTGCTTCCCCAGAAACTCACCAAGACATGCTTGGATGCTTGATGAGAAAAGATGATTGTAGATACCAATTAACTGATGAAGAAATCATTGATCTGATCATTACCATTATATATTCTGGGTATGAGACTGTTTCAACCACTGCCATGATGGCCGTGAAGTACCTCCATGATCACCCAAAAGTTCTTGAAGAACTCAGAGTGAGTGCCAAAAGTGTTGTTACTTTCTATAAAGTTGGTTTCTTTAACTCTCATCTTTGATCTTTCTTTCCTCTTTTGACCTTATTGACTGACTCGAATAAATTTTACAGAAAGAGCATTTCGCCATAAGAGAGAAGAAAAAGCCAGATGATCCAATCGACTGGAACGATCTCAAAACAATGAAGTTTACTCGAGCTGTAAGAATCTTTTCCTTTTTCAGAACAAAATCGTTGAATTCTCTTAAAATGAGAAGATTCAATTTTGAAAAACCTGACATATTGTCTGGTTTTGGCAGGTGATATTTGAGACCTCGAGATTGGCCACAATAGTGAATGGAGTGTTAAGGAAAACGACCAAGGAAATGGAACTGAATGGTAGGTTTTCAAAACTTTTCATTATATCGTCTAATAATAAATATATGATAGCTCTAGCTTCCGCCTCTTTGTATATTTATGGGCTCAAGGAGCTGTTTTTTGGACTTCTCAAGGCTCTTCTTTAAGGTCACTTTCAAAGGCGACGTACTGCTGTTACAGTTAAAGAGAGAGAGAAGAAATGAAAGTTCAAATTTATCCCCAAGATAGTGATAATCCACATGGGCATTGCCCACCAGTTCAACAACACTCACCACCACCAGTTCTGATTTCACTGTCACACGAGTTCTTTCGATAAAAGAGAGAGATCCCACAGAATCCTTATCTCAGCTTTACCATTTAATTTACTCTCACTGTAATATCTCATATTGTGTGTGGTTTCAGGATATTTGATTCCCAAAGGATGGAGGATTTATGTGTATACCAGAGAGATCAATTACGACCCATTTCTGTATCCTGACCCACTCACTTTCAACCCTTGGAGATGGCTGGTTCGTCCCAAAACTTGTCCATTGTATCAGAATTCTCCATTTTATGAGAGTTGAATGTGATTAATTAATGACTTGGAACTTGAACTGGTTAATCCAGGAGGAGAAGAGCATAGAATCACTGAACTATTTCTTGGTATTTGGAGGAGGAACAAGGCAGTGTCCAGGAAAAGAGTTGGGGATAGCAGAAATTTCAACGTTCTTGCACTACTTTGTGACCAGATACAGGTGAGGAGGGATTTGAAAAGTGTTTGGTGAAAACAGTGTTTTGATTTGAGGATGGTTTTTTTTATTAATGTTTGAATTTTGGTTGCAGGTGGGAAGAAGTAGGAGGAGATAAACTCATAAAATTTCCGAGAGTGGAAGCACCAAATGGATTTCGCATTAGGGTCTCATCTTTTACTGACTAGGACTTAGGATCGTGTTTGTACAGTGTGAGATATAGTTAGCTCATACCAGGGTTTTTTTGTATCATAGTTTTTTTGGGAAAATCACTTCTAAACACCAAGAAAGGAAGATATTATTAGAAAGATCACTCGGGTTGTAAAACACATTCAACAGATTGTGAATACAGGCTTTGAAGTTGTAACCAGGGACTTTTTGATAGTGTCTTCCTTCCTTAGACCCAAGAGTGTTTCTCGCTGGTTTTTAATTCAGTTAGGAAATGAATGAATGATATTAGGCTTTTTAAAAAAAATTGTAGACTCATTTTCTGGAACTATAAAATAATCACACTTTAAACATAAGTACCAACCAGTTGTTGGTTGGTTGAGGTGCATAAATGATAAGTGGCCTTATTTTCATAAAGAGATAAATACAAACTATTTTTAGAAAAATAAAAATTTTTTGTATTCTAAATCTTATAACAGACAGTTAAATAAAAAACATAATAAATCAAAATTTATAAATTAACATGGTTTTTTGTACCCCGAATAAATTAACAAGGTTGAAATATAATTTTGTTTTGCAAGATAATCAATATAACTGTCTTCTTTTAGAATGAAAATTGAACATGGGGGATCATAGGGGGTAAATTGTTGTGAATTTTATAATTTTAAGTTGGGGATTTAATTTATTATTAAATATATACAAGGATTTCTTAAAAAAGAAATATGGAGCAAAGACGAAATGAGACATTTAAAGGTAATAAATGCTTAGTTTGATGGGAATTTCTGATGAAAGTAAAAAATGCGTATAGGTGTGGGGCCCAATACCTGGCCCATCAGTTGCAGAAGGAGCAGCCCATGGTGGACCACCCTCAATCCATACTTAATGAAGGCAGCTAGGGTTAACGTGGGCTGGCAAGGCCTATTAATATGCTGCTCAAATCGAGGACTGAGCCTCACAGGCCTATACACTGGGCTAGGCTTTCTAGGCCCATGTGTGTGGTCTCACCCTACTCTGTCACTTTATTTTCCTCTTCTTAACCATCGGTCACATTATTCGCTCGACAAAATAGTCATTACTCATGACTAATAAATAATGCAGTTTGATATAATTTCTATATTTGTGCTTAGCATTGACTGTCTACATGCTCAATTTATATATATACACAATCAATTTAAAACTAGATTTTGTAAATAGAAATAGAAGTCGCTTTCTAACACACTTCGATACAAAGAATAATACTTCAACAATAAAATCTTATTCCATTGGATGGGGTTTGACTGCATAGTTCGTACGACGTCAGTGTATTTTATAGAAAATTAGATTTTTAGATAGGTTATTAATATAAAGAATAATGAAAATTTTTTTTTTTTTGCAACAATGAATTCTGACCTGTGGTCCTCTTTACCTTTTACCCATTTGAGCTAATCTCATTGCAAATTTAATTAAACATGTAACAAATTAATAATAGCAAATATATATACTTCCTCTAGTTCAAAATATAGGTCAAACTTGTGAGAAAAAGTGATTTTTTTTAATAAAATCCACTTTTGTCTATGTATTTAATGATTTTTTATTTTAAAAATTTGCCCCTACATTCTCTCTTATTTTTCACACTCTCGTCATTTTTCTCCCTTACATTCTCTCTCTCTCTTTCCCATTTATCATCTCTCTCACTTATTCCCTTGATAAAAAAAAGGATATATTTGAGAGAAAAAATAGGTAGATATCTTGCGTACTTATTATTTTTAACTAATTTTAATTGATTTCTTAATAAATGTTAAAGGGAATATTTTGGAGCTCTCTACACCAAATGGCAAATATACAAATGTTGACTGCTATAACGTCTTGTACATTATCCAAGAGCTTCAAAATGCAAGACACCAGAATGCTAACAGTCACCAGGAGAATGAAAGAACAAAGCTTTAGTGGGTGAACATTTTGCACTAATATGCAGATTCGGCCCATATCATCCCCTGCTTAAACCCTTTGACAATTTTCAAAACTAATGTGAATTTGTTTCATGGGAGTTAACAAACACCAAAATTTTAATCACCTTTTACACTTTTCAGTGTGATCTTAAGCCCCATGGCAATTTACAACAGGTTTATATTACAACATCACATTGCCGACTTGATTCCTTTCTCTCAATTCCCGGAAATTTTCAGCCAAGGTCCAATCATGAGTCGCGTAATCAAAAGCTTTAGACTTCTTCAAGAACCTACACCCCCAATTATTTGCCACAAGAAACTATATCATTATTCCATGTTTTGCAGAGCCCAAGCAAAAGAACTACAAATATCACATTACTTCGAAATGTGAAAATTACTGAACGCTAGTCGTACTTCAAGCCACAGAGGAAAGAGGAAAGAGTTGAAATATTATAAAACAATAAACAGAACTTTGACTTAAAGAATATCATTTTGCAGAGTACAATTTCAGGAACAAAAAAACTGTTACATTCAACATCCAATTCAACAGGATGTGCCTCTATTGCCACGGCATTTTCTAAAAGACAGTTACTAAGCAAAAGGCCCTCCTCTATCCAGCTGTTACCCCTCTCTTTATATACAGATTTTGTTGAGACGTGTGCTTTCCTTGGTAACAGAAATATTACTCCAGGACCACAAGATTGAGGAACAAAATTTTAAGAAAGAACCTCATTTGTGAACTAAGATGTCATATCTTCCACCTTTTGCTTCTTACTTTTCGGTTCTTCCTCTGCTTCATGGTTGACAGCTCCATTAATTGCCGCTGGACCCAACAGAGAGACATGCTTGCTAGTAATTTGACGTCCTGCCCTAAGCTTAGGACCCCAGTGCCTTTCAGGATTAGGTAGAAAGCGAGCAACCTTCTTAGCTTGTGCCTTGCTAAGAGATGCTACGGCTCGAGCAAAATTAGCCTAAAGAAACATAAAGCTTTAATCATCAGTCACTATAGACCTGAATCACTGAATCACCTAATCCAAATTCTGTGCCCGGACCTTGGTGGCAGGACTGAGTCCCAAGTTCCTAAAAAACTAATTCATCAAGTCCAAGCCCTTGCATGCCCTAATATGCACTAATTATAAATATGTAAACAATAGCTAAAATATAACCAATTACAGACCCCTGCTGAGCAGCAGACATTATCCATCACCAAAAGCATGGCATCGAAAGAATAGCATAAAGGGAAAAGAGGAAAGGGTAGATGAATAAAACATAACAGGCCAAATATACCTGAAGGACAGGTTCCTTTGCAAGTATGACACTTCCTGGTTGATCCGGAGGTTGAGCTTTCACAGGATGATTTTTCACCTATAGGAAAGAAAAATCAGCCAAAGTCAAAGGGCAAATGATTCTGAAATCTTTGACCAGACTATTCTGACATTAGGAAATGAGTCATCCAATGTACAAGTTACCATACACTATTAAAACATTAAATATCACACATTTTTTATGCAACCAGAAAATCAGTGTGCAAGAACCAATACAGATCACCAACTTACTAGAACCCAATAATTAAATACATAATGAAGCAAACCAGCAATAATTATATGTAATCTCTTACCCAGCAGCGCATTATGTCCCAAATGACATCCATCGGTGCATCCGATTTAAGCCCCAATGGATTGACATGAGTTCCGGATATACGATAGCCAGCATTGATAACAGCAGAGCGGAACATAACTGCTGATGGAGAAGTGCATTTAAGTGTTGAACAGAGGTTATGCAGACTGAGAAACAAAGGGACATCTGGCAATTCCTGAAAAGAGTAAAATGTATATAACTTCTTTAAAAAAAAAGTATATAAGCAAATAATTTCCAAGTAATAAATTTTTATAGGTATATCCAGAAAGCTGCAATGCTTGAAGATATCAATACCACGTATCTGGATCATACCATCACCGATTATCAGCAAAGTGTCAAAAATTAGACATCAAAAGAAAATAAACCTCTGATATGGTCGTCAAAACAGCAGATATACGCTCATAAGCAGGATAACGGTCCTTCATAGATTTCACATCTGCTAGCATAGAAGCTACCCATTCCTGGTCATGGATAGAAGCAGACCATATAGGTCCCCCCATATTGAATTTCTTTCCACAGTCACTACATTCTTGAGGGACAGCAGGACCAAAGCCAGGCAAATATCTGACACTGTTATTCTGTAAACAGATGAAAACGAATTAGATTTCTGTTCAAGATTCTGACTTTCAAGTTAAACTTCATCAGACCAAACAGAAAACTTAAATAGACCAAAAGATTACAGTGTAAGAACTCTCCAAGAAATCTATTGATGGCTCTCAGTTCAGTTCTAGTTTTATCCAACCATTTATGTTGAGGATTATTATTAACTAAAACAACCAAAAGATTAGCTAAGGCAAGATTGAAGAACTACTTCCAAACTAAATTTCTCATGTTTATCTAACTTACAATGTCTTGAAAATTGATAAGACCCAACCTCCTAATGCTACGTTAGAAACAGAGAGGAACATAGGGGAGTGGCAACAAGACAAAAAGGGGGGTAAAGGGGAGTGATACTGAAGGTTCAAGGGATTATCATATGGGTCCTGGTCATAAAGAAAAACAATTGAATGGCCTAGTAATGTTTTAGGATCAGCCTAGGTGTATGCTTAATCTTTTGTTACTTCTGAGTTTTAAAATCTTCCCTTGATACATAAAAGCTTAAAATTATCGTGGGTGAACATAATTGGCTACATTACTTTTATCTATTCTGTCAATAATAAGGCTGAACTTTTGTATGATGCTGATGCACAGTATTCCCAAAAATTTGATCCAGACACAATGCAACTTATAGGCAAAAGGCAAGTTCAATCACTCATACTGCATAGCCAAGTCAACAAGCAAAAACAGCCAATATAATCATGAAAGATGGATGTTCAACAAAAGGAATGACGCCAAAGAAATTTGTGAATATTATCATAGAAAACCTTAAAAAGACCAATAACTACCATAGTCACAGATTATCTTAGAACAGCATACTAATGTGCCAGCCTATAATTACATTAACACTGGAAGAGAAGATAAAGAAGATATTATTCGGAATAAATTTATTTATTTATTTTCAAAGGAAAATTGGGCCTATTTATGGAATACATGAACAAGCAAATATGATTTAGTTGCATAAAATGTCAAAATGGTGACTGCAGCAAGCCCAAACAGGATACACACCTTGGACAGCGCCCTTGCTAGAGGCTGGAGGTGGAAGGAATCGCAACCAGTGCACTGATAAACATATGAAAGCTTTAACGGTGTGTTTTTCATTGCACTTGCAGAACTGCAACCAATTATTTCAACTTTCAGTTGGAAGCAAAGAACCATCACTTACAAAGTGTACTTTACAAAATTGACAAGGCAGAAAAACTAAGATGATTTACGTGTATATGCGAACGAAAACACGAACATAGAAGTCCATCTGAACAGATAGCACAGGAACAATATACCGCTTGTAACGATTAGCGTGACTCTGCATTTCATGGAAAATAGAGTTATAAGCATGGGGATTATTGCTTGGCTAGATAACTTAGGCATCCAAATGAGAAAGGTATATACAATGCCTACACATCAACAATTAATGAATGATCAAGCTACCTTAGTTACACAGAACGTTGCCTTCCAAGACAATGAGTATCATTTGTACTATAAGATAATATAGAATTTTGAAGTTTTTTTTTTTTTTTTAAAATCTGTGGATATTTCAGATATTTCTCAAATTATATGTACTGAGTCGACAATCGACTATTAAAGTCACCTCTAACTTCCTTTCCTTTTTTCCTTTTGGAATCATCCAACTTCCTTCAAATTCAAACAAATTTGATTCTTATTAAAGGGATATAAGCATTGCGTGTATACCTCAATGGAGGCAAGAAGGATCCTCAAAGCCATTTCGTGGCAATATTTCCCTCTCAGTGGATATGATCCATACCTAATATTAATAACAGTTGCAAGCAGTTCAGTTTTACCGACCAAACTATTGTAGTGCAAGAGATCAAAACCAATAAGATCATTAACCTTACTTTGAATAGCAGACCTCTCCATTGCCCCCACAGAGTACTGCCATATCTGTTGCAGTGCACATCAGCATACCTCCATCAACAACAGATTGGACTGCTGAATCCAGAAAAACAGAAGGTGCACCATAAGGATCAAGATCAACCTGACAGAGAACACATGAAACAAAGGTGACTAAATTTGAAGGAAATATATAGAAAGTCTATTTGAACAAGTTAGAATGACAACATAGAATGTTCAGTTATCATCACTGGGTAGCAAATAATGGAGGTGGACCCTTGCACTCTCAATATTAAAAATTCTTTTCAGCAAATAAAAGGATGAACATAGGCACATAACAGCAACATTGACATACCACATCAAATTCTTTTGGGTGGGTTAGCATATACACACGAGCATCAGCCAGATGAGACTCCACTTTTGAGCATGCAACTGAACCATTGAATTTGATGTTTCTTCTGCATGCTTCAACAGAAGCTGCCAAAAGCAACAGAAAATAGAAGTCTGCATGGGTTAATGTGCATAAGCCAAATGGTGAAATGCAGAAGCATCAACCTCTTATATGTGTGGAAAAGAAATGGGTGAAGCACCTTTGTCATTGTCGAGAGCCACAACCTGGCCAATCCCTTCTATTTCACGGGCATATCTAAGAGCCCTTAATCCAGAAGCAGACAGTGCCTGCGACAGACAAGCAACAATACTCATGATATTAGGTGTATAGATTTGAATTTGCAGAGAGCATATCAAAATCATAGTCATTGAACGGATAATGGTGATGATGAATATAAGGAAAATGAAAATTGTAGAAAACCTCAAGAACTCTAGGCGGCTTCAGTTCCCTCACTCCTTTTCCTTCAGTAATATCGACTGACTTTCCGCTGCATCCTTCAATGTTCTCGCCTAGCTCTTCTGTCGTGTTGCATGCTCCACCGATCTTGACGGATTCTTCGGTGGTCGTACATGAATCCTCTGGAGATTTCTCTTCATCTACCCCACATTCCCCATTAGATTTTTTATCATCTTGGCCAGCTTTAAGTGGAACTTCTTCCATAACAGATTCAGAGGACCCCTTTTCTGATATTTTCTGTGATGATTTTGTTTTCTTGGACAGCCATGCTTCATGTTCTTGCTCACGTTTTGATATGAAAGCTCTCAAAACAGCAATGGATATATCTCTGTTGTTAACCTGAAAATCAAATTGCAATGAGCCGTAAAAAGATTGATTGGTTTGATTTCTACAAGTTTTCTCCTACAAAGAAAAGTTCACCGAACCAGCAAAAATGAAAGAAACAAACTTTTTATACTTTTTATACCTGGGTTTTGTTAAAGAAGACTTCATTCTTGGCGTGCATAAGAATCTCAGCTTCCCCTTCCTTAATAATGGTATAATTACTAAGATCCGCGGCCATTGTTTCGTTCTCTACTATCTAAAGAGGAATTCACGACTTGTGTTGTAGTTTCTTGATTTTGGAAATTGGAAGCAGTTAAATGTTTTCTCCAAGCAAAAATTGTGGTGCGTGTAACTGTAAGGGGAGGGTTGGAGTTTTGCTACCTGTGTGTGTCAATACATTTCCTTAAACCCTAACTGCAAGGCTGCAACTGCTTGTATAATACGGCGTCGTTTTAAGGCCAGATTTTGTCAAGAGAATTTAAGTAAAATTATATTAAATATTTTTAATAGAGCTTTCGAAATGACAGTAAATTATAACGGGTCAATATTATTATTTTTTTAATTAATTAATTAATTTAAATTACTAAGTAATATGAATTAAAATTAGAATATATATAATTTTGATTAGTTTAAATTATATTTGGCAGTGATAATTTGTTAATTTGAATTAAACTAATTTTTCCTCATTCCATGTTTTTTGAAACAATTTGCATTGATGTAATTACCTAAATTAATAGTTATTATTGGGTTTATCTTCTTCTATATTTATGTGTCTCTGATAAGAAGGGCTTCTTTAAATATGGGTAGCCTCATACCTCATCGTAATTTTAATGGCAAGCGAATTATTTTTGTGTGTCCATATATATTTTTTAATTAAACATAAAAATTTTAGGAGTCCATCCATTTTATCCTCTTATGGCCTGCAAGGCTGCAACTGCAACTATTATCAGAGACCACCTTCCCCTATTTTCTCTCCCATGATGACCACTCCCCTGCTTTCTCTCCCATTATCTCTCCCCCTAACTTCTCATATTCTTATCTTTTTTATTATCCACAACTATCATATACAACTTTTCTTATTTCTCCTCCTATGATCTTAACTCTATTGCTATCTTATTTCCAAGTTCCAGGTCTCTCGGCTTTATATAAGAGGTTGCAAGTTGAAATCTTCAATTTTGTGAAGCCATTTGGCACATTCTAACTTTGACATGCGTTGTTTTCAAGTTAAAACATCTGGCCCTTAATTTAATTTTAGTTTTATATTAAATGCTTTAACTCATGGTGTTAGGCTTTATAATTCATTTTTAAATTCTCTGCAATTTAGCTGTGCACTATCCATTGGTTGATAAAACTGGTCGAGTTGGTTTTTACCATGTACCCCTGCCATACTATTCGAATTCAAGTTGTGTGAAAAGGGAAAAATCTTTTAAAAACAATTTTAAAAATGTGAAAAGATAAAAAAAAATTTAATATTTATAATATTAAAGAGATGTTAGGTTTTGATTTGTCTTTTTTAAAATTAAAATGAAATGACAGAATTGTCCTTCGGAGTTTAATTTTCACTATGATAAAATTAATTGTAAAAACCTTATCTAAATTTATGTAACATTTATCAGAATTTGTAAAACCCTAATTAAATATTGTGAATTTTAATTTACAATTTGTGAAATTCTTTTGAAAACTTGTGAAAAGCTTATCTGAACTTGAGAAACCATTATCAGAATTTCTGAAACCTTTATCATATATTGTAAATCAAAAAATTGTAAATTGTTAAATTCTTTAAGAAAGTTGTGAATTTTTTTTGAGAACTTGTGAAAATTTTATCTGAAAATTTGAAACCCTTATCAGATCTTGTGAATTCAAATTTGCTACTTGGGAAATTCTTTCAGGAAGTTATGAATTTTTTTTGAGAAAATGTGCAACCCTTATCAAATCTAGTAAATTTTGATTTGCAATTGGTGAGATTCTTATAAAAAATAGTGAAAACTTTTACCATAACTTGTAAAATGACACCTTTAATACCAAAGATCTAAGGGTTTGACACCTTTTTCACAGGTTTCCCCAAGTTTTAGAAGGACAATTATGTCATTTCCTTTTAATTTTGAAGATGACGAGTTAAACCCTAACACCTCTTTAGTATTATGAATATCTAAAGCATCTTTTTATTTTTTGACATTTTAAAGTTCTTTTAAGCGATTTTCCTATAAAAAAACTACAAGGTTAAATTAATCCTAGTTAATACTTAATATGCAATTAAGTAATCATTAAATAACAGCCATAACAATAAATATTGTCAATAGACTTTAGGTAAAATCATGTTAAATATTTTTAATAGAGTTATAAATTGCAACAAGTCAATAACAATAAATTTTCTCAATGGGCTTCCGGTAAAGATAAGAAAATATTGCTTGAACTTTAAAGTTTCAAATTAGTCTTGTTGCTTACAAGAATATAGGTATTAGCTATAAGAGTATAACAATTAATAATTCATTTTAGTAGGAAATTATTAAATTAGATTTTGAGGTAATAAATCATTTTAGTAGGAAATTATTAAATTAGATTTTGAGGTTTAAGTGAAACTGTTTAATATTAATTTTTTTATTAATTAACTTGAATTAACAGTTCAGGTCCAATTACTATAGTAATCCGAGTTACAATTCGAATCTAGAATTTTGAATTAGTTTAAGGACAAAACTTATATCCAGTGCTTTACACCCAATTTCTCCTGTTCACCAATAAGAAAATGACAGCTGGACATTTTTAACAAATCATCAATAACTCCGTTACCTATTGCTCACCATCTCCGTTCGTTCTTTTTTTTTTCGCCTGGACTAACCCTATCGCAAAGCATCTCCGGCGGCCATTTGGCGATTTGGGGAGGATAAAAACGCTATCCATATCCAACAAGATCTTTTAACTCCTCAAAACCTCTATCATCCGAACCCGGTTTCTCTCCTTTGCCCAAAAGTAAAGGACCTCCTTTTATCATCCGGTAACCTCTATAACGTGCTACAGTGACAAGCGATAAGGATCAGATTGTTGGCATCAAAATACTCATATAGTATAACAGTGGCTTCCTAAACGTGGGTGCAGTGAGTTTCGATTTATGATTCTCAAACATTAAATTTTCCAACAAGTAATTTGAGACAATTGATCAGAAGGGAAAGCTAATACAAGAACTTAGAAGTTGAACCAAACAAAAAAAACCTATTATCGTCAATTTGAGAGACTGTTCTTGGCCGCAATAAGCTCTTCACAGTGGCCGCCTTACCCTCTCTGCAATCACCGTCAATATGAGAGATTGTCCTTGGATGCTGATAAGCTCTTCACGGGCTCGTTAAAAACCACTTCCCTGTTTTCTGTCCCATTAATGTCTCACTTGTCTCAAATTCTCTCTCACACTATCTCCATCCATCCTCCTAACTTGCGATCACAATCATATTCTTATCTTTTTTTTTTTTTTAAATTTTAAATTCTCAATTCGACCCCATTCATCGAGAAGATGGATTTTTCACGCTGAGTTCTCCATTTTTGGTTTCCAGATTTTTTGATGATTTGTTAGCTCTATGCTAACAAACTGAAGATTAGCTTTTGACTTGCCCTAATTATATCTTTATACATTTAACTCGAAGGATTTTAGAGAGCTTTATTTTTTGTTGATAGAAGAAACTTTAACTTGTTACTTCTTCAATCAATCAAATAAGGAATGGATATTCAATGTTTGCACTTCGTGATCGAAGATTTGGTCCGCCAAAGTCCCGAATGACTGAGAAATTTGATTCAAATAAAGGCAAAGCAGTGATCTCTTCTTTTCCAGGTCTTGTATTGTATTGTATTATCTTATTGTCTTAAATTTATGTTCCTTCTCATTGGTATCTGAAGATTATAGCAGTGGAGATTAACTTGAAAGAAGAGACCAGCAGTGAGTTCCACAAATCCTTCATCTGGTGAATTGGCTTGTAACATTTTCAGATTAAATAGTAGTATATAAGATTATACTATAAAGTGAGTGTCTGCAGAAAATATCGGTTTGTGGTGAGCTGATCTGAACTTGTGAGTTACGTGTACATGGCTGCTTGATGAACATCCTCAGCTTTTGGATGTAACCCAACAATGGTACAAGAGGAGATAGATGGAGCTCATATCAGATCGAGCCATAAAGGGTTCTAGGCATGTATACTTAAGTTTATAAGTTTAAATGGTTTAAATCTATTCTTGTTTCTAATAAATTAATTAATAGAAAGCTAATATTATTTTAGATCATATTTTCAATGAAAATAATTTTTAAATTTAGTTTAAAAAACAACAAATTATAAATTACTCGAATTAAACCTTAAGCGATCTAAATAAAACTTGCACCAAAGTCTAATTTTGTCAGAAAGTGGGAGGATTCACATCGTGGAACAAACATTTTTTCCTCCACAACCAGACAATTTGTTTACATATAAGAAGTATTCTCAATTAAAATTAATTTCTTTCGGGATATAAAATTAAATGGAATTTATCCTCAAAAACTGGTATATTCACCCTTTTGTTCTTCTTAAACCCATATTCTATTATTATTATTATTTTTATCTTCCTTTAAAAGCACACAATGAGAAGGCTATTTGAGGAATTTTACTTTTGAAGCATTCAAAAACGTTTAGCTGCAGTTGGGAGGTCCTTTTTTGGTCAGAAAATTACTTGCCATCTGTTGATACTACGCTGCTTGCTTCTGCTTTCTCCAAACTCATATGCCTCTGACACTAACGTGGAAAGTGGATTCAAAAGACTTCCTCCATAACCAGACATTTTTATTGCGTCTCATGCCTAACCATTCAATACCCTTTTCACATTCCAATCTTTGTTATGGGAAATTCCTATACATTTCAGTTCTCTCAAAAACTAAATGACATATTAAATGTGGGTAATAGGTAGTTAGTTCCATTTGGTGAATGGCTACTACCAACAACAGATGACAATCTGGTAATTTCATCAATCGGTGCCTTCTCATTCAAACAGAACAGCTCAAGTGTCATGTTCACTCTAAATTTCCCGCCTGTTCTGGTCCAGTTTTCCATTGGCTGTTGCTTTAAGATATGAGAAGTGATGCAGAGATTCAAGCATGAGACAGCGATGGATTTAAAAGATGAGAAGGTACCCAACAACCAACCTATTAGGTAAGCCATCAAAAGGAAATCCCAAAATATTTCCCTGCACGGCTCTTTTTCTACAATGCCCACACACATCCAATGCCACATTGCATTTTGACTGCTAAAACACCACTTGATCCATACAAATTCTGACAGCTCCAACCTCAGTCCAACAAACTTGGCCAATTTGGAGCTCAAAACTTTCAAAACCACAGACTATCATGAAACTTATCATCTCGGCTCTCTGTGTTCTGGTGCTTTTATCTTTTTCAGGTGAGATAACAAGGCTATATCCTCTTCGCTGGTTTTGATTCTCCATCATGTTGTACATATTCTAATCATATGTTGCTGTCTTTTGTTTTCTTGTAGCTGCTTATGATCCTCTGGATCCAAATGGCAACATAACAATCAAATGGGATGTCATGTCTTGGACCCCAGATGGCTATGTTGTAAGTACAACAATCCTACAATGTCAACAATGAACCAATCAGTCAGATAACTCTCTCTTGAATGTAGCCTCTGAAATAAACTTAAACTAAATCTGCCTAATACATGTTCTAATCAGGCTGTGGTGACACTCCACAATTTCCAAATGTTTCGGCACATCATGAATCCCGGGTGGACACTAGGATGGACATGGGCTAAGAAAGAGGTGATATGGTCCATGGTAGGGGCTCAAACCACAGAACAAGGAGACTGCTCAAAGTTTAAGGGCAATGTGCCTCATTGCTGCAAGAAAACTCCCACAGTTGTGGACTTACTTCCCGGTGTGCCTTACAACCAGCAATTCACAAACTGTTGTAAAGGTGGAGTTGTGGCTGCATGGGGACAAGATCCTTCAGCATCTATCTCTTCCTTCCAAGTAAGTGTTGGACAAGCGGGTACTTCAAACAAAACAGTTAAACTCCCCAAGAATTTCACTCTCTTGGCTCCGGGACCAGGCTACACTTGTGGCCCTGCCAAAATTGTCCCTTCCACAGCTTTCCTTACGCCTGACAAGCGCAGGAAGACTCAGGCACTGAGTAAGTTCTCTTTGCACATGTCAACAGTCAACTTCCAGATGTTATTGGGTAACTTTAACCTGTTCCATTCTGTGCAGTGACATGGAATGTAACCTGCACTTACTCACAATTTTTGGCAAGAAAGAACCCAAGTTGTTGTGTCTCGTTGTCATCCTTCTACAATGATACCATCACTGGCTGCCCCTCTTGTGCATGTGGCTGCCAGAACAAGAAAAACTGTGTAAAGTAAGTTTAAAAATTTCCTTTCCTCGACCTCTTCGTGTATATATATGTATAAACATGCAGAGAACATGATATGAGTTTCCTGTTATTTAATTACAGGAGTGACTCAAAAATTCTTAGCATGGTGGGCGTACATACTCATAAGAAAGATGATGAACCACTGCTACAGTGTACTCATCACATGTGCCCAATCAGAGTACATTGGCATGTGAAGATCAACTATAAGGACTATTGGCGAGTAAAGATTGCCATAACAAATTTCAATTACAGGATGAACTACTCCCTTTGGACCCTTGCAATTCAGCATCCAAATCTTAACAACATCACCCAAGTTTTCAGTTTTAATTACAAGCCTCTGGTAGCCTACGAGTCCATAAGTAAGTGCCAACACTCTGCTGATTTAAAAGTACAGATTTTCAGAACTTTCAAAATGATTTTACTCAAATGTATTCTATTTTTGTACGCAGATGATACTGGTATGTTTTATGGCATGAAGTACTACAATGATCTACTTATGGAGGCCGGACCAGCCGGCAATGTTCAGTCAGAGGTACTTATGCAGAAGGACAAAGATACTTTCACCTTGAAGCAGGGTTGGGCATTTCCTCGTAAGGTCTATTATAATGGTGATGAATGCATGCTGCCTCCACCTGATAAATACCCATTTCTCCCAAATTCTGCTCCTGTAACTATGCTTAACTTCCCAGCTTTCATCTTACCATTGCTTTTCCTGTTAGTTGTTTGGTGATTTGGCATAGAAAGTTGGATTTTGATTTGTGCGATTTTGGTAGCTAAGTATACCTGTGTCTGATGAAAGAACAGAACAGGTATAACTGCACCCTCATTTTTTTTTGGCAGCAAGCTTGTGTTTTTTGTTATACATGAGCAATGATATGTTCCAACAGTGGCTTCATCTGTATAATTTCTCATGTTATATAACTGATCATTTTATCAAAAAACAATAGAAACAAAAATACAGCGGCTTCATCTGAATCATGACCTGAATTTGACATTATGAGTAGTTCATCTTTTTTTTTATCCTGTTTTAGACCTGTTTCCCCAGAAATACAGAAAATAGCCTGATGAAAAGTAAGAAGCTGCAAATCCAATTACGAATCAAGAAATCCATCTAAAATGACTAAAAACAAATGAACAAGCAGTGAATAGTTCAAAAAAAAACAACAACAACACATACAAATATTAAAGCGTATCTTTCCGTGAGATATGTTCCTAAATATAATTATTATAATTACAATTTCATGTACAACAAGGAACAAAATACGATAGAGGGAAATCAGACAGATATAACAATACATCAGAACCCTTGTTGAAACTGAGCAGCAAAACGTGAGACACCTGAACTAGTTCTCAAAACTGATCTGATAGAAATGAGAGTTGCGTGTAACACGAACATGAAGTTCAAGCAAATGTGTAAAAGGCCAAGGCTACAAAGCAAGATATCAGTAAGGTGAGCAGGGAAACTTCTTGCCGGGAACTGGCATTAGGCAACCAGGGGTATGCATCTGGTGGTGGCATCACACAATTGTCACCATTGAAATAGATCCTTCGAGGGAAAGCCCAGCCCTTCTCAAAAGTGAAAGTCGATTTATCCTTCCGAAAAAGTAACTCCGACTGTACATTACCAGAACGGCCGGCTTCATTTAGAAAATCATTATAGAACTTAATTCCCCAAAGCATTGCTGTATCATCTGTTTAAAAGCAGCTTTAGTTAGTCATTCCTTCACTCAATTCATGGACAAAAGGATTAAACACTGATGTTACATGATGAAAAAATCAAAAACTTGTTAGCTCATGCTGCATTATGACAAAAAATTTGAAAACCTTATTATCCTTTCAATCTTAGAGTATATACCAGGCAGATATGACAGAAACATAAACCATTACTGTAAATCAATTCACTATTTTCAATTAAGCAGCTTTTAAACTGAACATTATTTTAATTAACAAGTTTTAACTCATACTCATACACAGTTCCTGTCAGAAACAAGGCAGGAGAAATGCATAGAAACAACGGCATTCAAAATAACTTACTTATTACTCCATATGGTGTTAATCCCTTGTAGTTGAAACTGAAAAGTTGGGTCAGATTGTCAAGGTTTGGGTGTTGAACAACCAAGTTCCACTCAGAATAATTCATCCTGTAATTAAAATTGGTAATAGTGATCTTAACACGCCAGTACTCCTTGTAGTTAACCTTGACGTGCCAATGTACCCGGATGGGGCACATATGACTAGTACATTGAACCACAGGTGCCAAATTATTTTTTCCACCAACAGCTGATAGCAGATGGGGTGAATGAGGCCTGGAACCACATCGAGAAGATACACGTCAGAATATAATCTCCAGACCAGTTTAAAAGCAATCACAATGTCCTGGTTGACGAAACTTACCCTACGCAGGTAGATGAGTTGCCCCGGCAACCACACGAACACGTTGGGCAGGGTACAATAGTATCATTATAGAAAGAAGAGAGGGAGACGCAGCAAGTAGGAGTTTTCTGAGCTAGAAATTGTGAATATGTACACGTTACGTTCCATGTCACTGCAACATACCAGAATAATGCTAAGTTAAGATTTAAGAGATATTGCTCAGATCTGGCCATTATGCAATGAAAAACACATGCAAATTTCAAAATTTCTCAGTCGATAATTTACATAGAATTAGACACGAGAGCACATGACACTAAGAGAAGTCAAAACTCTTGGATGACATATGAAGTTTAACAACTTACTGAGTGCTTGTGTTACTCTCCTTTTGTCTGATGCTATGAATTTGGTCGGGGGCACAATTTTTCCTGGCCCACAAGTATAACCTGGTCCTGGTGCATTCAGGGTGAAGTTTTTGGGCACTTTGACTGTTTTGTTACTGGTTCCAGCTCTGCCAACACTTACCTGAAATGAAGCAACTGCATTGGGTGGATCCTGTGCCCATGAGCTGAGAACCCCACCTTTGCAGCAATTTGCAATTTGCTGATTGTAAGGTGTTCCTGGAAGTAAATCAACAATTGTTGGGCTCTTTTTACAGCAATGTGGGGGGCTGGCCTTAAATTTTGAACAATCCCCTTGTTCAGTGGCCTGTCCTCCCATCATGCTCCATATCACCTCCTTCTTTGCCCATGTCCATCCTAAAGTCCACCCTGGTGCTGCAATGTGACGATATTGCTGGAAGTTGTTCATAGTAACTACAGCCTGTACATTCAATTGAATTTTAGGTAGGCATCTATAGAATTAGAAGAACATAAAATAAATCAATTTGAAAAGAAAGCCACAAATTTATAAATAGTCATTGATACAATTAAATTTATTAAACAAATCTGAAACTTGATTCCAAGCTTTAAGTCTCGAGAAGAGGAGTGTGATTGGAAATTCAAACTGTGTACAGTTTCTGATTGGGCTGATTTATTTATTTATTTTAAATCTTTTCAGCAATTAATATCAAATCCATGCGAGAATGATCTATAACAGATCAAGAACGGTGTGCAAAATTTATGGACAGAAAAAGAGCCAAACAAATGTTGATGCTGTGTTGTCTCGCAAAGGCTTTCACTGCTGCTATTAATAGATAATAAAGTAAAACAGAGCACGTACAACATAACCATCAGCGGTCCAGCTGATGATATCCCATTTGATTGTGATGTTTCCATTCGGGTCAAGCGCATCATAAGCTTCTGAAATATAAACAACCAACCAAAAAATAAAGTGTTAAATGAATAGTATATCTTAACACCTCAAGCGTTCAGTGACAATGATAAGAATGACAGATGAAAATGTGCAACGCAAACTAGAAGAGACACAATACTTTTGTGCACCTAACTTCAATTTCTACATCATGCAACTTTCCTAGAAATTCGATTGCAATTTTCATTACGATGATAACACTTCAACATCCAATAAATTGTATAGTCGCCTTCCAATTCAGTCATCATCCTATCTGGTTGACTGATTCTGATGATAAAGGACCAGTATTATTCACAACATAAACAGAGGAACGAATTCTGTAAATGAATAGTCCTAATTAGCCAAAAGCTCAAAAACCAACCATTATTCTGTAGCAACCGAGTTCTAATGCCCGACTTCATGGATCTTAAGGACAGATCTTCGGGCTTTTCTTGTCATTTCACTCAGAAAATAAAAAATACTGATGCTTAACCAATTTCCATTTGTGAAATTTTATTTAGTTTCAATAAAAGAACAAACCAATCCAGACTGCTATCAGCAAGAATCAGAATATTAAATTTCGTCCATTTCGTTATCCTATAACTAAATTTTAACTCAGTAAATAAACAAGTGAAGAACGTATTCTCTATTACGGGCATCGATAAAGACACCATAGGTTAATTAATGAGCAGGACTTTCCCATTAAAGAACGAAGCATGCTATCGCAAATCAACAGAGCGTAAGTTCCACGCACCAAGAAATGAAGTCTATCATAAAAGGAAACAACTTTCTCGCTAAAGATAATCGCCACTCTATTCAAGAAAATTCCAAAACTTAAGCTAAAAAGAGAGAGAGTAAAGAACAATGAGCAAACCTGTAGAAGGGAAGCAAAAGCAAGTGAGGAAGAACAAAAATAGAATGCCGGAGCTGGCTTTCGAGAGGGATCTAATTACGGGTGCCAAACAGAAACCCATTTTCTTGCGGCGGAGGCGATATCGGACTCAGAGACTGAGTTTTTTTTTTGCCTGATGAGTTCAAGATCTAATGGAGACCTGAAGAAAGAAGCTGAAAGAAAAAGAGGGAATGACCCAACAAAGAAGCAAGAGTGTGTGTGGGAAAAAAAAAACACGGAGTCAAGTGACTGCTTTGTTCCAGTTGGCTCGTCACTGAGAATAAAAAACAAAAAATTAATAATTAATAATAATAAAAAAATCGTCATGCGGCCATTGCCATGGTTTTTTGTTTAAAACTTTAAACTCGGTTCCGATTTTGATTAACCGTCCTTGCAACGAAATCAAACGTAAAATCATGCCTTCCACTGAGAAAGAACAGTGAATCAATAAAATCTTGCCAGCAATTCGGATGCAATAATGGTGTAACTCTAACTAAGTAATGTATACTTTATATATTTTAGCGTTTAAGATCTTAAATTAAAGTCACCATGGTTTAAAAAAAACTAAACTAATCTAATTTTTTTTATTTTGTAAAACAACTGAAATTACTTATAAATAACATAACTTTCTTTTAAAATTTATATTATATAGAAGATTTTTTTTCATTTTGAATTATATAGAATATTTTTGTATCAACATTATGAAACCTAATTCTACCTCCAATTCTTCATAATTCCTTTTTTTTTTTTGAGAGCCGAGGAAAATTACCCCTTATTTCCGCGTTGTTTATATATTGTGGTTGTATTATGTTCTCTGGACGGACGAGGGCATATGAGAGCAGATTGGTTAACTCTGTTCCAGCTTATCTAGAGATGTAGTGATAATTAATTAATAATAATAATTATTATTATAATAAGAATATAAAGTCAGAACTGAATGTATTAAAAATGATATAATGGGTGTTTTGTTATCATTATTAATTTATTATTATGAGTATTATTTTTGGCAGTCGGTGAATAGGGTTTGAAGGAATTAAATGTGTGTGTGTGTGCCCTGTACCAAACAGCGCAAGTCGTAATCGGCGCAGAGGAAGACAGGGAAGAGCCAGCTCATCTCACTAATAATTTAATGAATTTTATATATTGACCTCTTCTTAACTAAATTGTATATTGAAAAAGGACAAACAGAAAAGTGGAAAATGACTGTCGGTGGTAATTAATCAAATCATGTAAATTCGGGAGTATAAATATAATAATCCAATTTTGGCCGAAAAATGGGAGGATAATCCAATTCTTTTTTATTTTTTGCCAATGAGGATAATCCAATTCTTTCGCATTCATTCACATTTTACTTATAAAAAAACAGTACTATTTGTTATCATAATTTTTTTAATTTCATTTTTAATATATATATATATATATATATATAAGGTTTAGTGAGTCATTATCTGATGCACAAGAAAATTTCATAAATGCAAGACGGAGTAGAGGATCAGACTTTTGGAGCCTGCCGACACTGCCAGACTGCCTCGCTTGTGTGTATGACGTTTGTGGTGGTTAAGGACCAAGACTTTATAAATAGGGGACTCTAATAATTTGGGTATAATTAATTGTTTTTCTAATTAAAAAAGTTATATGATACACGCTAAATGCTAAAAAATAAAATAAAATAAAACAGCTTCATATCGCTATCAAGTTATTTGTAATCATATACAGAGATAATGTTGTGCCCAGGCCTCAAAATATTCAGTCTACTTCAAATTTAATGTGTCTGGTTATACATTGCTTTTTTAACCCAAAAAACAAGTTATACATTGCTTGCTTTTTTATGTGTTGGGCTTGAGTTTCTTATAATTCTTTGCTCAAATCTTGCCTATAGTTGGCAAAAAAATCTTGCCAATAGCTTGATTTAGTAATTGTACAATGACTTGGAGCCTCCATAAATATTCCATAAACTAAAAAGCACTTATAACTATTTCACAAAATTCAATTTCAAAGAGATCGACATCTATTAGTATGTCATTATACTCCTTTGATTAATTTAAATCAAGTTGAATAGGGCCATAAGGATGGTAAACTCCATCAACTGGCCAACCCCTCAAATAATTATGAACCAGACTAATTTGGATCGGGTTATAGTAAGACTCATTTGGGTAACGATATAAGTGTTGGATAGCTTAAATGATTTTTTTCCCCGAGTCATCTATTAATTTTTTTCAATGTAGATACAAACAACGTTGATAACGTTTTATACGCTGGGGATCTAAAAACTATAGCCTAATTACATTAAAATGGCTAATTAAATGAAAAATGAAAAGATTGTAACATTGCAGGCCTCGTGTACAAATGAAATTAGTATTGAGCCTGCATGAACCGCCTATGTTTAAGACAATAGACAATACAACCCCAACCCCTTGTCTCTCTTTGCACAAACATGGAATTTTTCAAATCGTTGGTTTGGACTTTAATTAATGGGACAGGTTTTGGGGCAAAGGAGAGAAACCGGGTCCGTTTCATAATGATCTGTGACTGTGTCGCTACCTCTGCAAGGGATAAATGATTAAATTCACACACTTGTTGAAAGTGAGCAGCAAAATAATGTGATCAAAATGAGAGCTGCTTGTACCAGTAATAAGGACAGGAACTTCAAGCAAATGTATAAAAGACCAAGGCAACCAAGCAAGACATGATCATTAAGGTGAGCGAGGAAACTTCTTGCCGTAAACTGGCACTGGCACTCGCATTTTCCGGCAATGAAGTCAAAGGGTATGCATCTGACGGCGGCATCACAGAATTGTCACCATTGAAATATATCCCCTCAGGAAAAGCCCATCCCTTCTCCAAACTCATGTCTGATCCATCCTTCCCAATAAGAACCTGTGTCTGTACAGTAGTAGCAGAAGGGCCAGCATGGTTCAGAAAATCATTGCAGAACTTAATTCCCCAAGGCATTGCAGTATCATCTGTTCCCTCAATTCACGCAAAAAAGGAAAACATCAAAACAGCTTCAAGAATCAAAATTGAACACCACTTTTAATTAACTTGTTAAGACACATCCTTATGCTATCAGTAGAAATAGGCCAGGCGGCCTATCAAAGGCTTGTGGCCTAATCCATTTAAAAGTAGGAGCAAAGCCAAGGCCTTTCAAAAAACCTGTTTTGTTTAGCCTAGGCTCACTACAAAAAAAAAAAAAAAGACCTATAACAAGCCACAAGCTAGACTCAGGCTGAATTGTTATTAAACATGTTTGACCTATTTTCACCCCCAACTCATGCACAGTTCATGTCAGAAACATAGGAGAAAAAAATTCATTAGAAATAGTGTCATCCAAAATAACTTACTTGTAGCTCCGTCTGGTGCGAATACCTTGTGGATGAAACCGAAAAGGTGGGTCACGTTGTCGATGTTCTGGTGTTGAATAACCAAGTTCCAGTCAGAATAATTCACCCTATAATTAAAATTGGTAATATTGATCTTAACTCGCCAGTAATCCTTGTAGTTATCCTCAACATGCCAGTGGACTTGGATGTGGCACCTATTACTAGTACATTGGCCCAAATGTGTCAAATGATCAGCTGAACCCGACCTGGAACCTCGTGGAGAAGACAGATACATGTCAAAAACATAATCTCCATATCAGTTCAGAAGCAATCATAATGATGAAACTTACTCTTCACAGCTAGATGAGTTGCCCTGGCAGCCACATGAACATGTTGGGCAGGGTACAATACTATCATTATAGAAAGAAGAGAGGGAGACACAGCAATTAGGATTGTTCTGAACTAGAATAGAAATTGTGAATATGTAAATGTCGCATTCCATGTCACTGCAAATATACCAGAATAACGCTCCAAGTTTAAAACTTTTGGCCTACATTCATACTGTAAAGTGAAAAAGAATAAAGGAGTTTAACCACTTACTGAGTACTCTCCTTTTGTCTGGTGTTATGAACAGTGCGGGGTTCAAAATTTTTGCCTTTCCACAAGTAAAACCTGGTCCTGGTACCTTCAGGGTGAAGTTTCTGGGCACTTGGACTGTTCTATTAGTGGTTCCAGCTGCGCCAACAGTAACCTGAAACGTAGCAACCGAATTGGTTGGATCCTGTACCGATGAACTGAGTACACCACCTTTGCAACAATGTGCAATTTTCTGATTATAAGGTGTTGATGAGGGCAATCAACAATTGTTGGGCTCTTTTGACAACTATGTGGGATGTTTCCTGTGAATCTTGAACAGTTCCCTTGTTCAGTGGCCTTTGCTCCAACCATGTTCCATATCACCTCCTTGTTTGCCCATGTCCATCCTAAAGTCCAACCTGGTACTGTAATGTGACGATATTGATGAAAGTTTTGCATAGTAACTATAGCCTGTTCATATTCAGCAGCAATTAATATTTGAATCCATGCAAGCATATACGATCTATTACAGATCAAGCAAGAAAGAAAGAAATAAAGAGCCAAATTAAACAAATTTTGATGTTGTCTTGTCTAGAAAAGTACGTACAACATAACCATCAGCGGTCCAGTTGATGACATCCCATTTCATTGTGATATTTCCATTTGGGTCAAGCGCATCATAAGCTTCTGTCAACCAAAAAGCAATGTGTGTGTGTGTGTGTGTGTTGGGAGATATAAAGCATGTTTGTTTGAGCTTATAAAAACTTATAAGTTGCTTTTTACGTAAATCGAGACACAACTCCTCTCACATACTTACTTCGTATACCGTAAATCACTATTAAAAAGCAACTTATAAGCAATCGAATCGCTCAACCAAACATACCCATAGCAGTTTAAAATAGTACCAAGCATTTACTGGCAATGATAAGGATGATAATTTCAACAGAGGAAAAAACCTTGTAAGTGAATTATCCCACTTAGCCGATAGTTCAAACACCTTGACTTCATAGATCTTAAGGACAGACATTTGTTTTTTTCTTGTCATTTCACTGATGCTGAATCATTTTTCGTCTATGCAGCTTTTCTTTTTTATTTTTCTTTGATATAAAATAACAAACCTGTAGAAGGTAAGAGAGAGCAACTCAGTAAGAAAAAAAATAGTAGAATGCCAGAGCTTGCTTTCGAGAGTAATGTGACTATGGGTACCAAACAGAAACCCATTTTCTTGCTGAAGAGCAAATATCGAATTCTGTGCTTCTGAGTTTACCTCACTATTGGTCAGTGGATTTATATTATTCGTTGTATCTATATAGATAGATATGAGTTTAATATGTCACTATGATCTGTTCCACATGCGAGAGGAGTGAAGCGTGCCGCCCTAGCCACAATCGATTTGGGTCGACTTTACGACGTTTGTGGTGGTCAAAGGAGGAGGCGTTGACCAAGAATTTTTAAATGGTGGACTGACTCTTAAGAATTTAGATTTGATTAATTGCTCTGTTAATTCAAAAAAAGTGTTCTGATGCCCCTTAAATGCCAGAGTACTAGGCAAATTTACGTATCATATCGCTGTCAAGTTACATGTTGAGTACTGAATACACCATGCATGCCTCAACTAGTTTATGTATTTTCAGGCCAAAAAAGAAAAATATTTCCCGTTTCTTGTTTGTGCTATGATTGTTCTTCCTACGCAAGATATTTAGAGACCAATGAAGCAAAAAATCGTTAACCAACAAATTGTTTCGTTCGAGAAAATATTTCCTATCAAGCGTTAATTTCCGGGAGAATTTCAGTCAATGACTGTTATAGGCAGAGTTAATTTTCAACCAAAGACCAAAAAATTTTGAAATATCTCTGTAAGAGCAAATTACTAAATTAGAAATTAAGTTTTGTTGGTTAATTACCAAAATGTCATTCACTTAAATTTTTTCCCTTTAAAAAGAAAGGTTCCATCAACAATGATGATTTACAAATATGCTTTAAAGTGGCCAAAGTAAAACCTAAAGTCATAATGACTATTTAGTTAATATGACATATATTTTTTAAAATATTCTTATCATCTTTTTTAATTCTTTCATTTCTTCTTATTCTTAATTATTGTTGAGGAAGCATCAATATGAGTAAATTAAGGAGAAAAACGACAAATATAAAAAATAGGTCTTATATTTATGACCAATATAAACTCCAAAATAGGTCCTATATTAAGGACGGAGGGAGTAATTTGAAATGTACTTATTAGAAACATAAGTAGAGTTGTTATTTTAGTACAGTTTAATTCTCAGCTCCAGAAATGGCATCGGGAAACAGAGGGTATGCATCTGGTGGTGGCATCACGCAATTGTCACCATTGAAAAAGATCCTCCGAGGAAAAGCCCATCCCTTTTTGAAAGTGAAGCTTGATTTATCCTTCCCAAAAACTAGCTCTGCATGTACATTACCAGAAGGGCCAGCTTGGTTCAGGACATCATTGTACAACTTAATTCCCCATATCATTGCTGTATCATCTGTTCAAAAGAACCTTTAATTAGTCATCCCCTCAAAAAAGTAACTCTTTTTCTTATAGTATACTTCTTATGTCCCTATTTAACTTGTTACAACTCATAACTCATACACAGTTCCTGTCGGAAACATAGCAGGAAAAAATCACAGAAACAATTGTCATTCAACATAAACTTACTTATTGCCCCGCCCGATGCTAATCCCTTGTAGTTGGAGCCGAAGACTTGGGCCAGATTATCAAAGTTGGGGTGTTGAACAACCAAGTTCCAATCAGAATAATTCATCCTCTTATTAAAATTGGTAACAGTGATCTTAACTCTCCAGTACGCCTTGTAGTTATCCTGAACATGCCAGTGGACTTGGATTGGGCACATATGACTAGTACATTGAACCAGAGGTTTCAAATGAGATGAACCTGACCTGAAACCACATAGAGAAGATACATACATGTCAAAACATAATCTCCATATCAGTTTAGAAGCAATCATAATGGTGAAACTTACTTTGCACAGCTCGGTGAGCTGCCCCGGCAACCACATGAACATGTTGGGCAGGGTGCAGTAGTATCATTATAGAAAGCAGAGAGGGAGACACAGCAAGTGGGTGTTTTATGAGCAAGAAACTGTGAATACGTGCATACCACATCCCATGTCACTGCAATATATATACCAGAAATAATGCCAAAGTTTACAACTTTTGGACTACTTTTTCACTGTTATAATAGTGAAAATGAATAAAGGAGTTCAAGAACTTACTGAGTGCTTGTGTTACTCTCCTTTTGTCTGGTGTTATGAATTTAGTGGGTGGCACAATTTTTGCTGGGCCACAAATATAACCTGGTCCTGGTGCTTCAAGGGTGAAGTTTTTGGGCATCTGGACTGTTCTGTTAGTGGTTCCAGCTCTGCCAACACTTAGCTGAAATGAAGCCAGTGCATTGGTTGGATCTTGTGCCCATGAGCTGAGTACACCACCTTTGCAGCAATTTGCAACTTGCTGATTGTAAGGTGTTCCTGGAAGAAGATCAACAATTGTTGGGCTCTTTTTACAGCTATGTGGGACGTTTCCTTTAAATCCTGAACAATCCCCTTGTTCTGTGGTCTGTGCTCCCATCATGGCCCATATTATCTCCTTCTTTGCCCATGTCCATCCTAAAAACCACCCTGGTGCTGATATGTGACGAAATTTTTGGTAATTGTGTATGCTAACTACAGCCTGCACATTCAACAATTAATATTACAGATCAAAGAAAGATGTTGGTACGAGCACAAGTCTAAAAGGAGAGTTTAATTCCAAAAAACTACTGGGGGAACAGGGGTGCCAACTTCCCCAATGGCTCTACACTGTGGCATTTCATTCGGCTCCCTGCTGGTTATACCCTCTTTGGGTAGCCCTTTCTGAGGTCATTAGGTATTCTCATCCAAAATTTAGTATATGAGGAGGAAAACCCCTTAAACTCATAAACCAAATTTTTATTGTGAGACTCTCTGATTTGGGACTCGTAACATACACGCACAATTCATGGAGGGAAAAAGGGGCAAACAAATTTTGATGCTGTGTTATAACATAAAGTCTTTTCACTACTGCTATTAATAGATGATAAAGTAAAACAGAGTACGCACAACATAACCATCAGGGGTCCAGCTGATGACATCCCATTTGATTGTGATATTTCCATTTGGGTCAAGTGGATCATAAGCTTCTGTCAACCAAAAACCACAGTGAATATGAATAGGAGATTTAAAACACCAAGCATTAAGTGATAATGATAAGGATGACAAATCAAAATGTGGTGTGCAAGCTACAAAGGACGGGTACTATTCACAGCTTAAAACAGAGGAAATAACTTTGTGAATGAATTATCCTACTTAGCCAAAAGTTCTGTAATAGCTCATTTCTAATGTCGGACTTCATGGATCTTAAGGACAGATCTTCGGGCTTGTCATTTCACTAAGAAAATAAAAATACTTAACCAATTTTCATACAAGCAAAATTTCGTTTCTTAAAAGCAAAGAACAAACCTGTAGAAGGGAAGCAAAAGCAAGTTAGTAAGAAAAGAAATAGAATGCCAGAGCTTGCTTTCAAACTGAAACCCATCTTCTTGTGAGCGTCTGAGTTATGGCGTGGTGAGTTGAAGATGCATTGAGAGTGAACCAGCGAAGAATAACGCGGAGTTGACTGCACAGCTGAAGTTGACTAGTCAAGTGGCCCTACCTAACCCATTATTTTAGTTCTAGTGGGTGTTTGGGAGCTTTCCAAACCATGGTTTTAAACCATGGTTTACACAACCCGAGATAAAACTCCTCTCACAAACTTACCTCGTAAGTCGTAAAAGCTATTAAAAAAAGCTAATCCAAACACACAGTGACTGTAAAAACACGAATCCGGATTCCCTGCTCGGCCACCCCCGTTCATGGCCTCTCCTATCCTAAAAACGATAACGTTTTAGGTGTAAATGGGAGGGTGCCTTTCTTTTCTTTTTTTTATTAAAATATATGTTTGATTCTTTAAATTTACATCAAATTTTGTTTTAGTCTTTTAAGATTGTAAAATATATTTTTGGTCTCTCAATGTTAAAACCGTTACTAATAAAAATTGTTGACATGGCAAAGTTAACGCTGGCTCAGTAATAAAACGCTGATAAAACACTTAAAATATAATTATTAATATAATAATTGTTATTATTTAGGGAAAATCCCTAAAAAATATGTTGGAAATAGAGAAATACCAATTCAGTACATTCAAATTCAAAATTCCGGATCAGTCCATTGTCAGTACGGATGAACAGTGCCGGCGCCTGCAAAAAGACGATTTTGCCCTTTAGCCCTCATTCTCGTCACTTCAAAAATAACAACATTTGGTTCTTAATTAACAACTCTGGATTCTTGATTAACAACTCTAATTTCATCTTTTTTCTTTTACAATAACAACATCGGTCTTGTTACGAAGTTGTGAAACAAGAAAAGAGAGTTGTTAATCAAGAATCCGGAGTTGTTAATTAAGAACCAGGTGTTGTTATTTCCGAAGTGGCGAGAATGAGGGCTGAAGGGCAAAATCGTCTTTTGAGGGCGCCGGCACTGTTCATCCGTACTGACAGTGGACTGATCCGGAATTTTGAATTTGAATGTACTGAATTGGCATTTCCCTATTTCCAACGTATTTTTTAAGGATTTTCCCAATTATTTATGCAGACGCTGTGGAACCCTCCCCTCATCTTCTTTGCTGCCAACTTTTCATCTCATCTGTCAACCTCCCTTCATCGCCTCCACTTCAACAGTTGCGGTCTTTCTGAGTTTTATCCTTTTAGTCCTTCCCTTCCCTTATGCTTCATTGTCAGCAATGAACACTAACAATCATTTCACCTCCGATCTTCAATCACCAGCAGTGCTCCTTCTGCGTTTTCTGATTTCTTCTACTGAGTTTTCTGTTGCAGAATAAGGGTTTGGGAATATGATGGTAGGTCATCTTCATCATCTCAAGACAACTCGTGTGTATCCCTCAACACCCAATCAACAAAGTCTTGTGATCGAACCATCTTTCTCGAAGTTGATCCCATGCACATAGATTTGGGGCTTCCCGAACCTGAAGACTTTTTCAGTTTTTAGTTTGTTTTTATTTAAATTTTAAAATATAAAATTATGGGAAAATCCTAGAAAAATAGCTCTGAAATAGGGAAATTCTGATTCAGTACTCTGAATTCCAAAATCCTGGATCAGTACCGTACCGTGTCAGTACGGATTAACAATGTGGAGGCGCCAAAAGACGATTTTGCCTTTCAACCCTTATACTCGCCACTTCAGAATAACAATACGAGGCTTTTAGGGTGTGTTTGGTTTGAGGGGAGGGTAGGGGAGGGAGGGGAGGGGAGGGTAGGGAAATTACCATTTTGGATAAAAGAAACCTAAAATTTACCCTCTCATTTTTTTAAATTTTGGTTTCCCGCCCAAAATTTACTTTCTCATTTTTTTTAAATTTTGGGTTCCCGCCCAAAATTTAAATTCTTTCAACCCAAAAAGGTAATTTACCCACCCTCTCATTCCATCCCTCCCCTCCCCTCCCCTCAAACCAAACACACCCTTAGGAGCACCTAGTATTTGACAAGATGCAATCTAAACTGATTTTTCACTAATATTCTGTATCTTAAAGTTATTTTTATTGCATTCAATACTCTAAATTATTTTTCTAGCTGCAACGAGAAGCCTCTAAAATATTTTTCTAGTGGCAATGAGCACCATAAATTTGGCATACTGAGTGTTGGATGGACTAAAATTTAGTTTAGGATATAGAATGTTACTGAAAAAATATTTCTGGATGCAACTTGTTAGATACTGAGTGCTCATGAAAAATTATTTTTACTATATAATAGATAAAAAAATATTTTAGAACATTAGGTACTACTACAAAAGAATACCTGAAGGATTTTAATGTTACTTAAAAAAAGGGGGGAACACCCTCCTATTTACACTCACAACGTCACCGTTTTGAATATAAGAGAGGCAATGGACTGGAGTGGCCAATAAGAGAATCCGGATTTGGAAAAACACATGCCTGGTTCCTTCATAATTTTATTCATGGGCAAGTTGTCCCAGGATATACAATGCCAAAATTAATATCATATTACATTCCGTCCTCAATATAAAATATATTTGAAATATTGATTTTTATCCTAAATATAGAACATCATTTTTATATTTATCAATATTTTCCTAATTCATCTATATTGATTCTTCTTCAAATCAAGAAAAAATAAATAAATAAATAAATAAAAATTAAAAAAAATAACTAGAATATTTTTAAAAATAATTATTTTATTTTTTATTCGATCATATTAATATAGGGTTTAAAGGTCGCATTCAGCTTACAGGACAAACGGTGAGGAAGCAGCTCACCTCTCTAAAAGGTAATAGTAAATTTGATTAAGCATGTGTTTGGTATCCCTTATTTTTTGATAATAAATTTTTATTACGCAAATTGAGATAAAATTCATTTTACATATTTATCTTGTATGTCGTAAATCACGATTTATAATTATTTATTACCTAAAAATATACTATTCCAAATTAACTAGGATAATATTCTCCGACCTCTCCCTGGCTCAATGCTGGCCTTCAAAATATTAGCTAACTTGAAATTTAGCTTGTGTTTGAAAACGTTCAACTTGAGTTTTTGCAGTTTTCTTTCTTTCTTTTTTTTGGTCGAAAAGTTTTTGCAGTTTTCGAGATGATATTATTCTCGCATTATTTTGGTCAAGAGTCAAAACGTTCACCATTGTCATATTTCTTCGGTGGGCGAAAAAACAGCACGCGCACACGCAAGCCTTATTTCCGCTCCAAGAATTCAGAAGAGTTGCTCGCCTCCTTTCGGCGTTGGATGGGTTCCTCAGTTTCCTGTGAATTTTGATAGATTGGATCCTAGGGTCCCGAGATCCGATGGCAGCGTCTGATTCGCGAGCCCACTCGTTTGGCCAGACTGAGATTAACTGGGACAAGTAACGCTTGCTTTGTCTTTAATTTTCAAATTCGCGCTTTTTTAATTTCTTTTATGCAATAGTTTGCGCAGCAAATTCATTCTCTCTTCGTTTTTACAATGACATTCTAGCCACTGAATGAATGCGCTATTCACTGTTTTAGTCCATATATGGTGCGTTTCGAAGATATTTATTGTTTGAAACGACTCTTTATACCTCTGTTCAATATGCTTTGTTAAATCGATTATTGGTATTGTAGTTTCGTGAAGTCCCATCGTCTTTCTTTCTTTTTTATTTAGTGGGGATTTGAGGAATGGGTTCAGATTTTGTTTGTATAATAAAAGCAAACGAAATGAAATTGATAAGTGTCTGATTCTTTTGCCTGGGAATCATTAGAAGCATATAAATTTTCAAATTCCATGTGTAATGAACTTGTTAAAAATATTGTTAATGCTTGCGAACTGGTATCGGTCCAAATGGGAAGTCATAATGTTGATTTCTGTCCTTCTCAGGAAGGGTTTAGTTGGCTGTAAGAAGTCATATTTGAATTTATGAGTATTTGTATCTTCAAGTTCTGTATATTGATTAGTTACTCATTTTTGCAGGCTAGATAAAACTAAATTCTATGTTGTAGGAGCTGGGCTCTTTACAGGTGTCACATTGGCACTCTACCCAGTTTCCGTAGTGAAGACTAGACTGCAGGTTGCCACAAAGGATACTGCAGAGAGAAATGCATTTTCTGTTGTAAAGGGGTTACTTAGAACAGATGGTGTTCCCGGTCTGTATAGAGGATTTGGCACAGTCATCACTGGTGCAATTCCTGCCAGAATCATATTCCTTACGACCCTAGAGACCACTAAGGTGGCCACCTTCAGGATGCTTGAACCATTCAGACTCTCCGAAACCACCCAGGCAGCCATGGCAAATGGAGTTGCAGGCTTGACATCATCGCTTTTCGCTCAAGCTGTGTTTGTTCCAATTGATGTGGTATGACAGTTTGATTCATGTCATCTATATATGTGGCTGTATGCTTGTACATATCTGCCAAGAGTTTGTTGCACTGTATACCTTGTTTGCAGTACAATGGTCAATTTCATTGTATCATGGTTAGAAATTTTGAATGCAGACGTACATGTGTATTTGCTGATTTGGCTTATGGATATGTTTTGTCTTTGCCTTCATGCTTTGCTAATGATTTTTTGAAAGTATAAATAAGGACTGTTATTAAACACTATTACTCATGATCTGTGTTCCTGCTGTTTTGTCTTCTGCCTTTATTTTATTAGGGTGACATTCTTGTCCTGCTCATTTGTAATTGTTTCTTGCTAATTTTTCTTCTTTTATCACAATAGCAATCTTTCTTATATGTTAATTACCTTTAGGTCGATTGATACTCAGGTGAGCCAAAAATTGATGGTGCAAGGATACTCAGGTCATGCTCAATATAATGGTGGTCTGGATGTTGCTCGTAAATTGTTAAGATCAGATGGCATCAGGGGATTATATAGAGGATTTGGTCTTTCTGTTATGACTTATGCTCCTTCTAGTGCTGTATGGTGGGCAAGCTACGGTTCAAGCCAACGCTTAATTTGGAGGTGAGACATGGTAGCGCATGTTACTAATAACACTAAGTTATTGTATTTACCTCAAATTAATTTCATGAGGCATGGTGATACATGTTGCTAATAACCCTAAGATGTATTTACCTCTTCAGTAGCAGGAGTGTTGGAAAAACTCACATTTGACTTTTTTAATGATATCTGCTACACTCTAGATTTTCAAATTGGGCCATTGGGCATGAATGTCGGTGTAACATCATGCAGGTAGTAAATTATTGCAAGTAAAAAATGTTAGGATTCATCTGGCCGAAATGCTATGCTCTGCATAAGCCAATCAAGTGGCAAGGCTAGAATTGCAGAAACAATTAATTAAAGCTAATTGATGTTATCAGTGGCGGGTAATGGACTTAGCACATCATGCACACACCAATTTTTTTATTTATACATGTTTGCACAAGCTTTTCATATTAAGGAGAATCAACACCTGGTTACATGGGCAGATTCTTGGAACATAGTGCAGAAAATAAGGAAGGCAAACCCAGTATGTCGAAGATTGTGTTAGTTCAGGCTGCTGGGGGAATAATTGCTGGTGCAACTGCATCCTGCATTACAACACCATTGGATACTATTAAGACACGATTACAGGTGTGCATAGCCCAGCTGTTGGCAGAGTTTGATTAACATTAGATTCATAATTCCCTACCATCAAGTAGATGCTTCATTTTTTTTAAACGTTTTTTGGATAAAGTTGTTGTTCTTCACTGTTTACTTGTTTAGTAACGTTACATTATATGTTCTTCAACATTAGTTCAAAGTTATTGAATGTGACCTTTTAGTCAACAATACATTTAAAGATTCTGTTGTTGATCGAGCACAATGGTGATATACAATCTATATAGCCAACCCCACCTAATGTGGCAAGGCTTTTTGTTACTGTTGTAACATTACTATGTGCAATTAGGGTCGTGATAATGGAGGATTTAATGATCACCATATCATTGTAATTTAGTTTTTCAATGATCTTTTTGTTGTCTAGTTTGTCTTTTTAATTGTTCTGACTCAACAGTAATGCACTTCAGGTGATGGGACATGAAAATAAAAGCTCTGTGAAACAAGTTGTCAAAGAATTGATAAACGAGGATGGGTGGAAAGGTTTATACAGAGGGTTAGGTCCAAGATTTTTCAGCATGTCGGCATGGGGTACTTCAATGATATTGGCTTATGAATATCTGAGTAAGATCTGTCTGTATGCTCTTTTTATTTGTGTGCATATATCTTCACAATCTTGTGCAGTTGTTCTGGTATAGCGTATTCAAATACTGAATAGCAAGAAATAATTATCCACATGTGGCTGTTTATAGTAGTTATAGGGCTTCGGGTCTGGTTATTATGATATTATAATATAATAATATTGATGTGAATCTGGATTAAGATAATACATTCTGGAATCTGGATCATGGTGCCATTTACTCTGCCACATATCTAGCTCAGCCTAAAAGTTTGTTTATGTTTCTTTGAGCAGAGCGCTTGTGTGCAAAAGATGAATAGACAGACGCAAACGGTCAACCTCATCTTCACCCAAGATTCGGTCATATGATTAGAAATTCTTTTGTTGGGCAATGATTTTGAATAAGCATTAATGAAGTGAACTATGAGCCCGCCACCTTAAGCGCAGGAGTCGCTTCTGAACATTTTCAAGTGTTATGATTGAAGGGTTAAACTACGGGCATTGAAGTTACTGTTTCTGATTATAGTTAAAACAGCTATTGGGTGCATTAGCATAGATAAGGAATTTTTCCAGCTAGGAACTTTTATTAGTGCCATTCATTTTTAATAAATAATCCGGATCATGGATACATTTCATTAGCATTGGATAATGTTTCACAGTGAGATGGAGCTCTTTTTACATGCTCAGATTTGTCTCCATTTTCGTCCTCTGTTCTCTCCACATGGGGACTATGTTACGCTTTTACAGCGAGGTCTATTAACAAACAGTTTTAAGCTTCGCTCTAATTTTTCCTCAGAAGCAAATGAAATGATAGTCAGTTTTAAATTTCAAAAGTAAAATTCAATGTTGAGTTTCATTGCAAGCTAGCTGAAATGTGCGTGCAACAGAGAAATAAATGCAACTAGTTAACTACAATTGGACTAGATCCTTTCCCACGAAGAAACATCCGTGGGAGTAATATACTGAGGCGTCCATTCCTTGTAGTATTCGATAAATAAAAATTTATTCTCGTCGCCTACTATTAGTCCAACGCTCACACTCTAATACTCTTATCCTAATATCTGCAGAATGCATCAAAACCTTATATTTCAAAATTTGGGCTCAGCCATGTTACATTTTCTATCTAAAATTTAGTAGATGCACCAAAACTGACTGCAACAAAGCCAAGCATGCCCCTGTATGAGTTTTGTGGAAAACTGAAATGTATATAAATCCAATCCTCAATCATTCAATCTTTCCATTCGTTTTACTCTGAAAGTTGTCCTCTTCATGGTCATCTTCACAATCTTCGTAATCACTGTCACCGTCTTCATCATTGCAGTCTTCATTCTCACTGTCACCGTCTTTGTCATCACAAGTTTCACCACTGTCAAGACCCCCATCATGTCTATTCTGTCTAGCATAATCCTCCAGAGATGCATTGGGAAACAATTGTCCGACCTTACTAACTTCATCATCTGTAGGAGTTTTTCCTGAACTTTTGGATGTGCCTTTGTTCATCTGCTAACAAAAAGTATAGAACAGACAGCGATTAGTGTCGTCCACCAAGCATGCTTGCAAAACGGGACAGTATGAAAACACATTACAAGTGCATATGCATCTATATCGATTAATAGAGACAACTTTCCAATAAATAGTGTAGCTTAAGATCAATATTCCTTTTATTTTGGTAAAGAACTCTACTGAGAGCATGAAAATGGTCTATGCGGAGATTTACTTCTCAAAGACTAAAAGGTCCAAAATATTATTGAACACATTAGAGCATTCTCTTCAAACACTCACACTTGCCATCAAATCGGATGGAAAATTTTATGCATTCTAATAACAAGAGAGAGTAATTATCAACAAGTTCAAGAATCATGATATAGCCATTTTAAGTGACTGGACTTTCACAGTCATCATTTTGAAGAAAAATAGATGCAAAGGCATTTACGAAGGTATTCACACTCAAATATCCTAATGACCTATACAGAAAACCAGAATATGGATGTGTTTGATACTAATTCCAAATAAAAATATGCAAGGTCATGTTTAGTCGTGTGCTATATTTCAATGCAAAGGCAATCAAAGCAAAATTGCACCCTTAGTAACAAAGAGGCAGGACATAAGATAAACAAGTAAAGAAGAATAATTTTAGCATCTTACAGCACGTAATAGGGTTCTCCTGTCCCTCTCCCGAGAATTCTTAATGGCCTGTAACAAGAACACCAGCATTATAAGCCTCTGGAGGAAAAACAATTGGAAAGTTCATAAGGCATTTTAAAAATAGGAAATAATTTCATTTAACCTGCTCAAGCTGTTTTTGCTCGGCTTCCACATCTGAAGGATCCCTGCAAAGAGCGGAAACAAAGTTAATAGGAATAATATCCCTTTCACCCCTTCTTTTGAAGTACCGTTGTCCTTACTTCACAGATGACAGAACAAATAAAAGAGAGACAGAATTATTCATAAAATGATAAGACCACCTTCCAACTATTCGATCTACAGCGCAACAACACTTTGCGCAAACCCCATGCTCCTTGGCACAGCCTACATTATCACCAAAACCAATCAGTTTGAGACAAAATGCCAGAAACAACATGTCTGTACAAGCTGAAACAAATCTTAGAAGCAAAACTAACTACAAAAGAATAAGGAGAGAGCGAAACCAACCAGAACACAGGTTATGGTAAGCTTGACGAACAGCACGTTTAGAGCATCTCTGGCTGCAACATTAGACATTCGAAAACGCCAATCAACTAACCAAATACTGCAATGGTTAAAGCCGCTACAAGAATTACAGCAAAACAGGGACTTAAGAGATAAATTAAAGAAGGAAGGAAATACCATTTGGCAGGTTCGACAAGGGGCTTGTACTTTCCATAACGTCGTTTCCAGTCGATCTGTTCTTTACAGCGAGGGCAAACGCCAGTGATTTCAGAGAGAGGCCTGAACTTTCCTCCTACCTCCTGCACATGCGGGAGAGGACTCAATCACATAAACAATCAAATTTCAAAAGGAAAATCTGAATAAGCGAGAAGAGTGATGAGTGCTCACGGTTTCGTTGATCTTACAGCCGGCGTTGGGTTTCCAGGCGTACTTGTTCTGGTGCATCGGCGGCCCTCGCCTCCTACTGCTCATCTTTCACACTCTTTGCGTCACAACCTCAAGCCTGGGACTCACGCGGCTATAACCTCAATCCCAGCAGGAAAAATTCTCCTTTTTTTTTATATATTTTTGTTAGGGCAGGGAATAAAAATCTGAAAAGCATATCCTTAAAAATCTGGAAAAATATTTAAAGATGCTGAGGATACCCTAATCTAGAATTATTCACAAAATATCCTTAAAAATTCACTTTTACAGCTGTCAAAATATCCTTAAAAATTCACTATTACTTGTAGTTGCATTCATCACCACGGAGGATATTCCCATCAGTATTATTGTTTTTGTGTGGTTTTATCATTAAAGTATCTTTTTTAGAAGCAAAACTGCGCCATTACTGTAGATCATGGAAAAATATTTAAAGATGCTGAGGATACCCTAATCTAGAATTATTCTCAAAATATCCTTAAAAATTCACTTTTACAGCTGTCAAAAATCAAAATTTTATAAATCTTATAATTATCGCAGCTCAATTTGTAAATATAAAAATTTATCTAACAACATGTATACTCTTGTAAAAGGCCAATCCCTCATAATATAATAAATTAATGTTTGAAATCTTATTGGGTGAAATGTTCACTTTTAATATCTAACAATACATAGAATTGCCTTTAATTAGAGGATATTTGTACTTGTAAAAATATGAAAATTTATCTTTTAAGCGGAAATTTATTTGAATATGTCACAATTTTTCAAACAAAAAACTATGGGAAAATTTTTTTAAAAAAATACAGTTGAAATTGGGAAAGGACAAAAAGGTGTGATGAAATTGTGATATCCTAAATCAGTATTACCGTAGGAATCTGGGATATGATATGTTGATACAATGACTTAAATGCCCTTATTAGTGACAGGCAAAAGGAGAAAAGACATAAGAGGGGAACCGAAATTGGAAAGGTAGGAAATCACAAACAAAAAACCTAAGGGTCGAAGAAATTCTCCTAGGAAGTTGACAGGACAATGGTGTGTTGATGGTAGAGGGCAGCGATTTGCAATTTGCGGTTTTGTATTGAGCGGCGTGGTGCGATTCAACATTCGGCTGTGTGTTGAGGGAGGCTAGGGGTGTGGTGTGGTTTTGCGTTCGTCAACGTGGTGCATATATGACAATGCGTTCAGCGATGTGGTGCGAGTTGTTGTTTTTGGGTGTCCAACTTGCCACTTGCACATTTGTTCCTATGAAGATGTTAATAATGGAAATCGTGTCATTAATAAAGAAAATATCGTAGATCGCCGCCCTCCACCGTCAACACACCATCGTCCTGTCAACTTCCTAGGAGAATTTCTTCGCCCCCTAGGTTTATTGTTTGTGATGTCTTGCCTTTCCGATTTCGGTTCCCTCTTTTGTCTTTTCTCCTTTTGCCTGTCACTAATAAGGGCATCTAAGTCATTGTTTCAACATATCATATCTCAGATTCCTACGGTAATACTGATTTGGGATATCACAATTTCACCACACCTTTTTGTCCTTTCCCAATTTCAACTATATTTTTTTGGAATTTTCCCAAAAACTATCATGATTATTTGAGAAAATTGGCCATAAATCACCAATTAAAAATTTATCTAAAGAATGAGACCTGGCATCATAGAAATATATGAGGCTCTTATGTGAAAATAAGGGTGATGAGAGAAAGGCTAAGTGTGCATTTAGAATCGTGATTGCAAAAGTGACTTTTTTTAATTTAACTTTTCATAATCTTATTTTTGGTAAAAGTCAGATCGTGTAATATGATTTATTTTTAGATTGACAATTGTATAAGTGACTTTTGCAAAAGTAGAACTTATTTGAATTGGCTTTAGTAAAGTGGTTTTTGTGATAGTGATAAGAGAGAAAATAAATTAAAAATCATAAAAAAATTTATAGAAGTTAAAGTTGGGAAATTTGGCAATAAAAAATACATAATTTAATGAAACAATATTACATAACTAATAGGATCACATGTCCCGTACAATTTGGTCTCTAGTTGAGTCATACTCCAGCACAATGTAGCCCACTGATATAAACATGCTTAGCTTGCTTTCTTTTATTGCAATAGAAATCATTTATCAGTAAGTTATTCAACATCAAATCCTCTTCAATGGATTATATTCCTCAAGAGTATTCAAGACACCCAATTCCATCAACGCTATCATCAAGCCCATCCACATCATTTTCCCTAATAAACACAGCACAACAACAATCTATATAATAGAGCTCAAACATAATCCACCAAGCAGTACTCTTTACAAACACCTAATGAGCGATCTTCAAAAGTCTAAAATCTACCTGCAATATTTAAATAAATCATACCAAGTTCATCGTTAACTCTATCAGAATAACAATCACAAGAAAATGGCAAATAAGAATTGTAGCAACGAAGCAATTATAGGCTGAGAATGACGACAGCTCTGCATTTTTGCTTCAAAGCAAATCTCCAATTCTCCCTTCACGTGACCATTTCTGCAAATTATCCATTCTCATTGCACCCACCCTAACCACCATCCTCTATAATCGTCCTCCGTCACTCACCGCCTCGTTCTCCAAGCTCTCACATTTCAAGATTCCATCCACCATCTTGTCGGCGATCACCCATTTCGGCTCCAACTTGTTATACAAGTACACTAAATCCCCTATTGTCGACATCGCTAGACGAAACCCACCCTCCTTCCCCCTTTAGCTTCTTCACCATCTCCTCCATCATCTCACACATTTCCTCACACCACAGTTCTCATGATTCCAATTCCAATCCAAATTCAACTTTTACTACCCACAATTTCACGCCTTTCAGGTCCTCTACTTCTCCGACTAAAAGCTAAAAGCTCCAATATCTAACTTTTTACAAATCGTGGGATTAAGGAATAAGCTCAGTCGTGCAATCGATCAACCAAACATCTGAATTTCAGTGTACGTTTGAAACCGCACGATTGGGCCTCCGATAGCGCGATTGACCCAGCAAATCGCGTAACCAGACACTCGTTAATTGTGTGTTTGGAATAGTAATTGTAAAAGTAGTTCTTTTACAATCTGACTTTAGGAAAAAATCAGATTGTGTGATGTGATTTATGTTTGGATTGACGGTTGTATAAATAACTTTTTTGAGACTGAAACTTGTTTGGATTGGCGGTAGCATATGTGCTTTTGTGATAATGATAAGAGAGAAACTAAATTAAAGATTATAAAAAATTTAAAAAAGCCAAGTTGGAAAATTTGGCAATTAAAAAATACATAATTTGATGAAATAATATTACATAACTAATTTGATCACATGTCTTGTACAATATGGTATCTAATTGTTGAGGGGCATCAATAAGGGTAAATTAAAAAAATGTTGACATTTATAAAAAATAAATATTTTATTTAGGACTAAGATCAATTGATTAACTCTATAGATATACCTTATATTAAGGATCGGAAGGAGTAATAAATATTGAATCACTAATCCTTGTAATTATTCGCCAAGCAAAGCAACTCTTTTGCCACTAATTTCAGACAACCCAATCACAAAAAATAACAAATTGTGGCTTATGGTAAAAGTTGCTTAACAACGCATAAACCCTTAAAGTCAATCGCAGCACCAATCACTAAAAATAAAGTGTGTTTGGAGCCTCAATTGGAGAGGTCAATTGGGCTTATTTTAGCCTTAAGCTCAATAGGTGGCTGAGAAAAAAAAAGTGCATGTTTGGTTGACAAAATGAACAATTGGGCTTTTGGCAAATTGAGCACTATTCACATAAAATTGGGTAAAGCTCAATGTTGGAGCTTTTATCAAAAGCTCAATTGAAATATATCCTATGGTCCCACGTTTTTTTTTCTTTTCTCTCTCTCTCTCTTGCAATTACAATTAAGGGTGGATATTTTTCTCTCTCTCTCTCTTACTTGCAATCAAAATATTTTTTCAGTTGTGTCTAGTGTGTTATCAGACTGATTACAATTTTATCTTTAATATATTTTTTCAGCTACAAAAATTAATTTAAAATATTTTTCGGTGGTTTTAACCTCTTAAAATATTTTTCTAACTATACCCAGTGTGTTATCATACTGATTGTAATTTTACCATTAATGTATTTTTTCAGCTCCAAAAATTACTTTAAAATATTTTTTTGTGCTTTTAACCTTTTAAAATATTTTTTCAGTTATACCCAGTTTTAGGAGACCGACTAAAATTTTACCTTTAATGTATTTTTTTTAGTAGTAAAGAGCACTCAAAACTTAGAATACTGATTTATTGATTTCCACTAACTCTAAAATATTTTTCCAGTAGCACCTAATATTTTAAGGTAATTACTTGATTTTTTAAATATTTTTCCAACCACTCTATCTTATCATTATCACAAAAGCCCTTATGCTTAAGCCAATCCAAACAAGTTTTATTTTTACAAAAGCCCAATTGACAATCGACAGTCCAAACATAAATCACATTACACAATTTAGCTTTTACCAAAAGTAATATTATAATAAGTCCAATTGAAATAAGCCTAATTATCAATCGCTGATCCAAACACACGCTAAATTACCATTATAGAAGGTAATTGCATTTTCAGGAAGTCACTTGCATATTACGGAAGCTTATTACATCTTTGGGAAGGTAATTTCATATTGTTTTATTTATACAGATACAATATGAACCTGTTTGCAATTACATCCCCAAAGATGCAATTAACTTCAATAATATGTAAGTAGGCTCTTCAAATATACAATTACCTTCCTTAAAGCAACACGCTATTAGTTCCCCAAAATGCAATTACCTTTCGTAGTGTGCAAGTGTGCTCAAATATATATGCAGTTAACTTTCATGAGGGTAATTTAATCTTTCTCACACTTCTTTTATTTACACCAAAGGGCCTTGTGCATTTCTACAACATTGGGTTCCATCCTCTAAACAAAATTTTAATTGGGGATTTATGGCCAACTTTTTCTAATTATTATTATGATAAGAGATTTTCATAATTATGCTTTTAAAAAAGGTATGAAAATTAAAGGTGAGATTTGAGGGAGAGGAGTAGAGATTGGCTCGCCGAAATGGTCAAGTATGAATTAGTCTATCAATGCCATGATGATAATAAAGAAACACACAAAAAGGGTATATATTTAGTGAGACAGTTAAAATGCAATAAAAACTAAGAAGACAACATATGCAAGCACCAAGCACCGTCGGAGATTATCCGTATATATTTGGTAATACTTTAATTTTTTTTTTTGGAAAAATACCTCCTCTAGTCTCTTAAAATTATTGTTAAGGTTACACCATTCCAAGATACTGTAAAAATACAAGATATATTTAATAATAAAGCAAAGCAACTAATGAACTACTCCCTCCTTTTTCAAATGAAATTAATGTTTTTTTTATTTCTAACCAAAATTTTTTGCAAGAAAAAAATTTTAACTTCAAATATTTTAATTTATTTTATTCATGAATTTATATTTTTTTTTCTAAACTGCTCCCATTAACTATATAAATTAAATAGATTTTTCTATTAAGGAGTAGTTTTCAATACATAAATGGTTAAAATGGTGTTTTAGATAAGTCTATACATATATTTTATAAATGATTAAGTAGTTTGCCTAACTATTTTTTAATTTATATAAATTAGTTATATAACGGGAATAAAAAACGTAATATACAGTATATTTTACAAGTCTGGGGGCAAATGCATTTCAATGAAATGTTAGTATTTGACACGGCGAGTACTGACAACCAGACGATGCGGGCCAGCAAACCAACGTACGGAATTTGTTATGGTCACGTAATTCCAGGGAACTAAAACACTTGGAAAAAGTCTGGTGTGAAAATAAATATCTCCTTGTCAACCTCAACTAACCATTCTCAGAGAGTCAACGAGCTTTCTTCAACTCATACTTGCCGCTCTGTATTAAGAATTTATGATTGACACGTCAATTATTATGGGATTCTTTTTCCTGGTAGTTGATGCGTACGTTTCAGCTTAAACCAAGGTATTAAAATCCGGACCGGGTATTGAACCGGTCGGGGTACTGGGTTAAGGGTCAGTAGGTCAAACCGGGGCCAAACCGGAGCTAAATCGGGACCAAACCGGTGAGTAATTGAAAATTTTAGACTCATAGTATGATTTTCTAAAGGAAAAAGTTAAAATTTTTTTTTTTTTTTTAAATTTGGGACCCTGACCCGACCGGTCTAGTGACCGGTCCGGCGGGTTCCGGGCCGGACCGGCCGGTCCGATCCGGGTCCCTGAACCCTGGCTTAAACAAGTTCATTCACCTACAATAATAGCTCTGTATGTAATTGTGGTCATCTTCACCGATTAAAAGTCACTTCAATTCATGTACTAGCATTACCTAACGTTAACTTTCGTCTTGTACTGCCACTATCTCCTAAATTTAATCCTTCCATAACTTTACACTCCCACCGAATAACCAAAAAAGTTGAACGGAGACTGGAACTAATATTCTTTTTTATTAAGTCCCTTTTTCAGTCTCATCTTGTTCTTATCTCTGAGAAACCAATGATTTTCGTTTGTTTTCTCTGCCAGCACCGAAGATTCTTCTATTGGGGCGTTTTCTGACACAAATCAACATAAAAAAAGAACCCTCTTTCTTCCCAAAAAAAACCCAACTGACTTCGTCCAAAATGAGGTCTCTTCTGTGTTTGCTTTTTGTCATATCTCCATTGTTTTACAGTGTTGCTTCTGCTGCTTGCTCTGACGGAACTTGCAGGGTCTGTATCTGTATCTGTATCTTCCACCTTCTTCATCAATTCAATTATTTATTCTTTAACTTTCCTTTTGAATGATCTATGTCACTGGTTTAAATTTGGAATGTTTCATACTTTGATTAGCTTCTCGATGACTGTTCGTCTGATCAAGATTGTGGTTCGGGCCTGTACTGTTTCTCCTGCCCTCTTGGGTTCTCAGGCTCTAGGTGTGTTAGATCAGCCATTACAGACCAGTTCAAGCTCATTGTAAGTATGATGCTATATTATATATCTATATCTATATATACATCCCTATCTTTTCGCCTTATCCTTATACAAATTGCCCCAACAACGTGCTCACTGTCACACATCAGAAACTGCATCGTCGTTTCACAAGGAACTCTTCGGTTGTTTTATTCTGCTGTGTTTTGCTGGAAGAACTATGGCCCCATATATAATTATCGAATCCAGAACGGGTCCCCTTAATAGCAGATTTTTGTAAATGCATACATTGTCGTTTACACGGTATTTTTAGTCCCAGTAGATCATTATTAATTTAGTGTATTGTCTACTTTTTACTCCTCTTGTCAACATCGGTTATATTTATTCAGGATATGAAAACTTCTGGTTAGATAATAAGATTTAAGAAAACACTGATGAAAATCAACCTGTGGGAAGCTAATCAGATTTACCATATATTGAGTAAGATTAAATTTATGCAAAATTTCTAGAATTTGACTGGCACAGAAGGATTCGAAGCCAGATCATCTTAATTATGCTTTGGTTTTTTTTATCTGGGTGGCAACAGAATAGTTCTCTGCCTTTCAACAAATATGCATTTTTGACAACACACAATTCTTATGCAATTGATGGAGAGCCATCTCACACAGGAGTTCCTCGCTTAACCGTCACTAACCAAGAAGAGACTGTCACCCAGCAGCTAAATGTATGATAATATTTTCAACCTTCAAACCTCTACATCATTCATTCATGCCTTTCAAATTTCATGTTTAATCTCACTCACCCTTCTTTATGCTTCTCAAAATGATTCATCTGAAGAACGGAGTTCGAGCACTAATGTTAGATACATACGATTTTGAAGGAGACGTGTGGCTATGCCATTCATTTGGAGGACAGTGCCATGATTACACAGCTTTTGTACGTATAAAAAAGAAAGCACCTTTGTCTTTGACTATTATTTTTATGGTTTTAATTAACACAGAAAATTAAATGCTGACTCGGTTGTGTTGATGAATGAATGAATGAACAAGTAGGAACCTGCTATAGATACCCTGAAAGAGATTGAGGCGTTTCTATCAGCAAATCCATCTGAGATTGTGACTGTGATCTTAGAAGATTATGTTCAAGCTCCTAAAGGCTTAACTAAGGTCTTCACTGACGCTGGTCTTATGAAGTACTGGTTTCCTCTCTCAAGAATGCCTAAGAATGGTCAAGATTGGCCTCTTGTCAGTGATATGCTTTCAAAAAACCAGAGATTGCTTGTCTTCACTTCTATCAAATCTAAGGAACAAAGCGAAGGCATTGCTTACCAATGGAACTACATGGTTGAGAACCAGTGTAAGGAGAAGAACCACACCGTCTCCTTCACAAAACATTCTTTCCATAGAAAGTGTTATAAAACTATTTATATGATGCTTTTGTTTTTATGTGCAGATGGTGATGGTGGAATGAAATCAGGAAGCTGTCCAAACAGGGCAGAGTCATCTGCTCTTGATGACAAAAGTAAATCTTTAGTGTTGGTGAACTATTTTCGGTCTGCACCGATTAAACCCATCACGTGTAAAGATAATTCTGGGGATTTGATTAACATGTTAAGTACTTGTTATGGTGCTGCTGGCAACAGGTGGGCTAACTTTGTTGCTGTTGATTACTACAAGGTACATTTTTTTTTTCTGCTAAAGCTTCCGTTTTTGGAGTCATCTTACTGTAAAGAACACTGATATATATGATCTGATATCTGCACAGAGGAGTGGAGGAGGAGGATCGTTTCAAGCTGTGGACACTCTTAATGGGAAGCTTTTGTGTGGGTGTGACGATGTCCATGCATGTGTGGTAAAAAGCTTGCAACTTTAACTTGTTTGTTTTGTTTAAGAATAGAATCTTTTAAGTTTGAAAATTTTGATAATGAATTTTGATTCTTGTGATTTCAGCCTGGCTCAACTTCACAAGCTTGCTCATCAGCACCAAATTAACTTGGGACATGTTTAGAGACATTTGATTCTTGTTAATCTTCATTTGTTGAAAGCCATTATTGCTCGTGTAGTTCAGGATTGGGATACAAATTATGCAGATACTGTAATTATACTTATTAGACAGCAACAATGCATAGGGTGTGTATGGAATAGCGGTAGAAAAAGTGATTTATTTTCAATTTGATTTATGGAATTTTAAAATTGGGGAAAAGTAAGATTAATTAAAATGATTAGTGTTTGGATTGACAATTGGATAAGTGCTTTTATGAAAGTGAAAAGGTGTTTGGTTTGATTTTTGAATAAGTGGCTTTTGTGATATTTAAGATAAAATTTTTTTAAAATTATGAAAAGTGAAAAAATTAACTTTGAAAATTTGAGAATGGTAAAATACATAATAAAATTACAATAAAAATGTGAATAAGTTAGAAATTATACAAACTTAAAGTGTTTGATAAAGTAAAATATAACTGAACTAATCTGATCAAATGTCTCGTACAATTTGGTTCCTAATGGTGTCACGAACATAATTCATTTGGATTGAAGATGTCCGAGCATCATTTGTCGACGAAGGCTCTTGAACTTGACTATTATCTACATAAACTATATTCTCATTTTCAGCTTCCCTAAAATCCACATCAGTTTGGGAATGTCTTCTAATGAAATTATGTATAGCTATTGTTGTACAGATAACGCAGACTTGCGTGTCGAAGCTGTACTTGAGCATTTTTTGTAGTATTTCGAACGTATTTTTCCACATTCCAAAAGTCCTTTCTATTGTGTACCTCAAGCTGTATGTAATATTTTGAACCTATTTTTTCACACTCCAAAAGACCTTTCTATTGTAAATGTCGGCCCATTGTGTTCTTTTTTGTATATTTGTTTTGCGCATGCATTGATACATACCTTTGTTGACTCTAAATCCCGTACAGCTTGTGTGTCCATATTTCTATACTAAAAAGGTCACATATAACACACACCAGACATAACAAAAATCAGAAATACACATATGGCCATCACAGCTCACAGTCCATGTACAAACATTAAATGAAACTCATTCATTGTAAATCAAAACCATATTCACGTTACCAATCTACTTTTAAAAACATACAGTGATAGATAAGACTAGTAAACACATAATTAACTAATTGTTGTAGTATAAATAAAGAAAGATAATGAAAATAATGCTCAGCAAGCATAACGTAAATTTAATGAAAGATGATTACATAAAATCCCATGGCAGTCTGCAAAATGGTGGAGTGCTAGTTTTTTTTCTTAAAACAAAAACGAAGAAAGATTTAATAAAGGAAAATAGAGCATGAATACACGCGCAATGACACTTGATCTACGCTCCTTGCATTCCAACGATAGCAGAGCATAATGAACAAAATGAACAAGACAACCAACGGCAGCAGAGCATAGATCCTTGCATTCTAACAGATCCACACCTTAAAGGAATAGGTATGGAAGTCTAGATACAGGAAGAAATGTTGGGTAATGAACCTTTGAAGCTTACTGACGAAAATGAGTCATCGGTAGAGGAGATGGACGAGCAGAGTCACCAGCGAAAATGGGTGAAGTAGATTGCAGGCATAGATCGGCGAGGCTGAGAGTGAAAACGGTCCGATCAGAGGCCAGTGACGGAGGAAAGAACTCTCAGTCTCTCACCCTCGTCTTCACCAGAATCTAGAACCTTCTCCTCATCTTTAGCAAAACGTTGGCTCCCAAAACCGCAGAAGCATCGAATTCCAGAGGCCACAGATCTCAGCTACACCTTCTCTTCTGCTCAGTCGCCGGTCCAGTCTCTGTCAGTTTCTACTTTGTCGCTTGCATTGGAGATGATGAGAAGAGATTTGTGTGAGCTTGCCCGAAGCTGAGAAGAGATCACAGTATAGTGAGTCACGAAAATTAAAAGAGATAAGACGGAGAAGAGAGAGAATGAATTGGTAGGCGACAATTTTAAATAATAATAAATGCAAAATTAACGGTATGTCTTCCAAAAGCTACAAAAACTAGCTTAACAAAAAAGCTGCTTATCTAAATGAACCCAGTGCCCAAATCATGATACCAAACATACCTTATAAGTCATTCTCAATGTACAGTGAATTTTTTTCCCCAAATCGCATGATTACTTGTGCCAAACGTGATACCAAACCTACCCAATGTCTGTACATTTAACCAAATAAAAGAGAGAGAATGTTGTTTTCCAGAGTTAAGATACTGTTATTACCTATATTAGACAGCAACAATGCATGCATATTGCATAGGATCTAAACTCTTTTTGGCTAGTTCAGGGTTTAACAAATAACAACTTTAAAAAAATTTGGCTCCAAGATTTATTGATTTTTAACTTAGCAAAATCTGTTTGGATGAACTCAAATCTCAATTTTTTCTGTTTTATCTCTATAATTATAGTTATTATTTATTTATTTATTTATTTTCAATGGTGCAAAATAAAAATAAAGATAATATCTTTTCTTTGTTAATATATTCTATTTCTTTCAAAATATAAAAACAAATAGTATTAAAATTAGAACATGGATGACTAAACTCATAAGAAAAATTTTACCAAAAAAATATAAGAAAAATTAAAGTCTGAATCTTCTCAAAAAAGATAATATATTAGGCGGTAAAAAAAAAAACTAAGACAATATACTCCTTATAATAGAATTTTAAGGTGCTTTAAATACGGAAGAGTTTATGATTAATATATGAGTTTGTGTATCATCAATTCATCATAATCAAGATCATTATTACAAGTGTAGTGAGAAAATAGTAGCGATTTCACCGAAGGCTATTTCAATTGAAAATATTAATGTATTATCCTATTTTATCATCATATAAAGGAAAACACAAACAAGCTCAATTTTAAATGATTTAAATTTCAAAGTAAAATTTATTTACTTTATAAACAAAGTGAAGAAAAAAGGTCCCACAAAATGTGTAGTTATTACTTATTAGTGTTTATAAAGAGTTTATAAGTATTTTTTATATAAATAGAGATAAAACTTCTCTTACATATTAACTTCATATGTCGTAAATTATAATTAAAAAACCTTTTTTTTTTAAGATTCCTCTATTCAAAACAAGTACATTATATTATTTATTGTTTCCACAGAAATATAGAAGTCTACTATATCCCAAGGTATTAAAACCCAGACCGGGCATTGAATCGGTTGGAGTATTGAGTTAAGGGTCAGTGGGTCAGACCGGAGCCAAACCGAAGCCAAACCGAAGCCAAACCGAAGCTAAACCGGAACTAAATCAGTGAGAAATTAAAGATTTTAGGCTTATAATATAAAATTCTAAAAAAAAATAATTTTTTTTTATAAAAAAATTAGAACCCGGACCGATCTACCGACTGGTTTCATCGGTTTCCGGGTTGGACCGGCCGGTCCAGTCTGGGTTCCACAAGCATGCTATATCCATTGTGTTTGTGCCCTAACTGAATTTTAACAGAAACTGAATTTCAGTTATGAGGGTCGTGCCATCGCCAAAAACGATGTCGTTTAGGTTTGAGATTCGAGATTCGAGATTCGAGATTCGAGATTTCTCATTTTTCCAAGCTTAAAACTGTGTCCGAGCGAGACCCTCCACTTCGGCCAGCTCCTTGCCAAAACCAAAGCTTTCCTTCTCTCTCTCTCTCGCTGCCTCGCCCACCCTCTTCGCCTAATATCTCTTTCTTCTTGATCCTGAGCTTTACGAGGGTTTAAGCAAAACCTGACCCAAACCCCAAATTATTCTTTTTTTCTTCCTCATTGTTCCCCCTAGCAGCATATTTACTCTGTTACTGCCTTTATCATCCATCATTTCTGAGCGCGTTTTATTCTCTCAACTCAAGTCTTTTCTTACAAGAGATAGAATTAAGACTTGCAAATCACTGGTAAGCCCGAGACTGTTTTTCAATTAAATTTTCCTACCTCGGCCTAACGTTTGTTCCTTTGGCATTCAAACTGAGATCAGCTAGGGTTTGGGCTGGTTCTTTATTATGTAAATCTTTTTGGCATCTTGATTAGTTGTGTACTGGGTTTTTGGAAATAATAAAGCTGAGGGGTTTCACTTGAGTAATGGATGGAAGTTTTATTTTTTTAATCCGTCTTGGTGGGAAAATGGATTCCTATAAATTGTCAAATCTTTGCTTTTGGCAGAACTCTGTTAATTACTCTTTTTTCTTCCTTTTCTTCTATCATAGAATGGAAATATGAAATTCCTCTTTTTCCTTATTTTCCCAGTGATGACTATAATTGAGGGGCCGAGCGAATGATAATGATTTGGCCCTTGAGATTTCTGTAGTGAAGAGTGGTGCTTTTGGGCGTTTATCTCATGTTCAAGTGATGTGAAGTGCTGAATATGAGCGATGGTGCTGGGGAGACTGGAAGACAGCTTGAACAACCAAATACGCGGAGAAAATTGGGCGGTGATGACTTTGCCCAAGCAATTGCAAAAGTAGCAGTAGGGCAAGTATGTGAGAGCCAGGGTTTTCATGCCATTCAACAGTCATCTCTTGAAACACTATCCGATATTGCAGCTCTCTATATTCAAAACATTGGGAAAACTGCACGTTACCATGCTAATCTTGCAGGTAGAACTGAATGCAACGTTTTTGATATCATGCAAGGGTTGGAAGACATTGGATCGGCACAGGGGTTCTTGGGTGCCTCAGATATTGATCATTGCATTGGAAGTTCAGGCATTGTTCGAGACATCATTCAGTTTGTGACTGAAAGTGAGCCAATTCCATTTGCCTATGCCGTCCCACGCTTTCCAGTTGTGAAAGAACGGGTGCTGACTCCAAGTTTTTTACAAACAGGAGAAGAGCCTCTTGCAGATCATATACCTGGGTGGTTGCCTACATTCGCTGGCCCTCAAACATATTCTTCATCACCTACAAGTGATAAGAGAGGGACAGAATCTCATGTTGCTAAACTTGACCCAGAAAGAGGGCATAATAATGGGGATCAGCATTTGTTAAATTTGCAGCCACAGATGATATCGAATGTGGTTGAAAAATCTACATTGATTGACACAACTAATGCGAAGGGGAAAAAGGTAGCAGGGGAAAGTAACCCGTTCCTTGCTGCCCCTCTGCAATTTGGGGAGAAGGAAGTGGCTTCTTTGACCCTTCCAGCTAGGCTTTTCAATGATGTAGCTGCAGCAAAACCTGTTGTGGAAGATTTTGTTGAAGACAGATCTATTTCAGTTCTGGACACATTTGCTCCAGCAATCGAAGCAATAAAAAGCTCACAGCGTGATTTAGATGAAGAGAAGAGTAAGCTTCTTTCAAATAGGAGGCCTAATGTGCATTTTAAGATTGGAATCAAAAAGAATTTTGTTGGTAGGTTGGTTGATTCAGGTCCACAAAATGAAAATGATAAGAAGACTCTTCCGTGGTTTGTAATGGAAGATGAGAAGGATGATAGGAAAAGGAGGGCCGAGAAAATTCTGAGGGAATCTTTGGAAAATCCAGATGAGCTTGTTCAGTTGTAATATATATTGCTTTTAGGGAACTTGTATACTTGTTCAGGAGACTGTCAGGATAGCTAGTTCTGGGATAGTGAATTCTAGGCCCTTGTCTGCTTTTGGGGATTATAGGATGGGTGTTACTATTTTGCAGGGACAAGTTCCCACTTTAACAATCTCTGAGGTATGTGCTTATCAATTGCTCGGCAAATCAAATCACTATTCTTTTAATTGAAATTTGTTCTCATTCTACTATCTTACGAACAACATTTTAAAGCATCAATACTTCTGATTTGTAGCTGTTGCCCTGAATTTGTGCAGCACAATAGGCATCTTGTAAAAGATAGTTGAACTCACTTGTATAAGTTAAGTTCTTCTTCACCTTGTTTACAAACACTTGAAATCAGAATCTATTCTTCTAGACTTATTTTATCACGTAGATATTTTAGTGGAGGCCTAGCTGCATATCATGTACGTGCTACCTATGGCATGTCTTGTCACAACTTACACTCCTTTTTTGGGTATCCAAACATGAATTCACCTCACATTTCCTCATATTGTAATAAAATATGTGCTGAAGATGACTTAAAATATTAAGCTTGGTAGTATGCTTTGTCTTTTACTGCTGGTTGTCATCGTGAAGGCTACACTCGCACACGCACCAGTGGCTTCCTTATTAAAGAGTCATTGCTTAACACTCAAACTATAAATAAATATAGACAAGTATTTGTGAGTTTACTTGCGTACTGCTTTTCAATTGTATATGGGGAGCTGACTTAACTGTTTAAACTTTTAAGTTATCTTGACATAATCTTTGCAACATATGTGGAGTTCCCATTGCTGTTTATAAGCTTAAAAAGAGACAAGGAGCATTAGGAACATTATGACTTGATATAAAAAATTGCAACATAAAATGGTCCTTCAAAAATAAAGGAACTAGTGATTGTGCAGATAAACTCTTCTTTTAAAGGTTTCAAATGATATTTATTTGTGTATGCTCACATGCACATGCATTCATGTATGTTTGTAAATGCCCTTCCGATATCATCCAAATTAATTTCCCATGGTTCTGGTTACATGTTTCAGTAACAAACAGTTGGGTTCAAGTGATTATAAGTTAATTAATACTCATAGGATCAATTATTTAACATTTTCATTTTAGGATTCTCATCTGTGACCAAAAAGTCTGTCCCTCCACCTCTTTTTTTAATTAAATAATCAGTATTTTAAATATGTTTAGTGTATAACGTGGCATTGAGGTGGATTATCTTTTCTCAGCACTTGAAGTGTCTATCCTGGGTTCATAATATCGCTAGGACTTTCATCATCATATCTTTCAAGGGTTCTGTTATAACCTTTTGTAGTTGAAAGGGCTTCTAATTACTATATGTTCCCTGTTCTCTAAGTTAACTTGGATAGATATCATATGGTAATGATTATTAAATGACATTTCAGCAGTTATGTCCACCTCTTCCAAAAAACAGCCCCAGAGCAAAATACCTAGAGTGAAAAAGGACAAAAGTTGACTGAATCTTAGCAGTCTTAGATCAGGCAGCACGTATGTGAATTATCTTCCCATGTCACGCAATTATGTTGACTATGGTTGTTGGTGATATGCCAGTTGAGAGGATAGGGTGATTATTGGGACTGCGTGGCTGCGCTGCCATTGAGAACAGAGTGTTGTGTAATCCTGAAAGTGAAAGCTGGACAGATGTACTTGTTCCATGACTAGCTCTGATAAATTGAAGACATATAGAATGGAACTTACAAAGATCAACTCACTGATTACTGATAATATACATTTATATGCATTTCTTCACGTATTTTATCAACATAGGAATATAAACACATGTAAAAAGATGAGGTTACAAAGGCACCAATTATTCTGCATGAATTCATATGAAGGGAGAGTTATAATGTCAGTCAAGTATGATGTATTGTTGGAAAAGGAAGGTAAATGAAGATAACATTTCTTGTCAAACTGCTTAGCCATCATTCCTGCTTGGGAAACAGAAGTCGTCTGCAATGCTTTCCCGGATGACTTGCTACTTCTCCTCTCACAACTTCGGTTATCAAATCTTTAAAGATCAACCGTTCAATGTCTAACACTATATCTGGGATCTCAGTCTGGTTGTTTGTCCAAATTGCGGGTTGATGCATTAAATCTTCCCACAAGAGACTTGTCAAATTCTCATCCTCATTAGTCAGACTGGCATTCTTATTTTCATGACGCAACTTGTCAAATTCTGAGCAAATTTCACGTAGAAACTCCGGTCCTCTTAGTTTTCTGCCCACCAACTCATGTTGAAGGAACCACTGGCCAGGGGAACTCTCCAATATCAGTTTTTGAACTAAAATATCATAAACAACATCAAGTACGAGTTTTCTTTGCACTTGCTCCTTTGTCTTGGAACTGTCTTCAATGTTACAAAGCCTCTTCTTTGTCTTGATTTGTTCTAGTGCGAGGAACAACTTTGTGCCATTCAGGTGGGGTGATGACTGAAGTGTCTGGCTAGAGCCTAGGCCACCGAGCAAACCTGTTGCGAACAGTATTTCATATATGTATTTATGATCAGGATCCTTGCTGTCACTGAGTGGTCCAACGAAATCGATGGCATTGTCATGGGGGCTGTCAATTTTTTGAACCAAAAACTGAGTGTTTAAGTCTCCATCACTTGCCCAATTGCTGAAGTTGTATTCTGTTGTGCTGGTAAGATCTATTGAGTTCTCCTCCTTTTCATCATCAGCATTGTGAGCTGCATCTGTAGTAAAAATTTGATGAGAATCAAAATGAGACTCTATCCTTTCTTGGATGTTTGCGAAAACCACTCAAAAAGAGTTCTAGGTGTAGTGACTATTTGATCTAGAAGAATCTAAGAGTTAAAGTTTCAATGAAATGCGCAATACCTGAATCTTTTGAAATGTCTGATTTCTTTTTTATTGGGGATGGTGGGTCATCTCTGTAGAATGCAGCATCAAGAACCGAGATAGGACTTAGTTGTTCTGTGATAACTGTTGTTTCAGACAAAGAACTTTCCTTGCTCAACCCTTTAGCTGCCTTCTGCTTAATGAAGTAATATTTAGTACAAGTCATTTCATTTGAATGCATAAAATTGAATTTTTAGAGAAGGAACTTACATTGTGATTCTGATCATTGGGTGGGGAGGAGGTTCTGCTGATCTCTGATTGATCAGTATGAATGACTCTGATGTTGCTATGAGTGATCAACCTTTTGTCTGTGTAAGAATCTGGAGAAATGGCATCAACATTATCCTTAAAACCCTTTCTTGGACAGATGGTCTTGCTGAAGCGTTCATTTGCTTCATGCACAGTTGAGAATTTTGCTCTCGGTGTTGTACTTGGGGAGGACGATTCTAGAGACCGCCTATTGTGTTGTCTTCTGTCACTGCTGGAGCATGATGCTGTTGGCAGAGAACGCCTCTCCCAACCAAACTTTTTGTGCAGTCTTGGGCTCTCAGTCTCTGTTTTATTACCAGAGCTGATGTTTTCTCCATCGATATGTCGAGGAACTCTAGGGGTTTCCATCAATTTTGAGGTTGCAATTTTATCACTCTTGTCTGCTGAATGAGGTGGTTGACCAGAAGGATCATTAAGATGTCTGATTTTTGGAGTGATAGATTTATCTTTTTGCCTGTCAACCAATCTTCTGCTTCTAGGATTACAAGGTGGAAACTCTGTGGGGCCAGGTTTACCATGAATTGACATATCTTGGGATGCTGAAATTCTTTTAACTTTTGCTGGTTTCATGATGACAATTGGCAATTTACTCTCTTGGGATGAATTTGACCTATCAGTTGAGATAGATTTGGGGTCCTTTTGTCGGTTTCTTGGGCTTTGTACCTTTGAGCTTTCACTGAAACTGCTGGTACTCATGTTGTCAGATGGACAATTTGAAGCCTGATCTCTTGTAATATCTAATGAATGGCTATATCTCTGCATGGCTTCAAGAATCTGTTTGAGGGCCCTGAGATCCTTTCCTGACTTTTTAAACTCGAGCACTGCCAGCCTTTTCTCAACTTCCGCATATACGCAGTGGGAGGAATTTGAGGCCTTCATTGCAGATTCCGTGTTCTTGGAATCTGGAAATTGGGAGCCTTGGCTTGCATCATCAGGTTGCCTCCATCTAGTGGGTTCTTGGGAGAATGGCAAATATGAATCAGTCCTTGCATACTGAAGCAAGGTGGACCCCTTGAATATTCTGGGGGATCCATAACTTTGGTGGTGCTTGAGTTCATCACTTGTGCTATCTCTTGACAGGGGCTCCTTTTTATTGGTGGGGCAGCTCGGAGTCTCCATAGTCTCATAAGTTTGTGTGCAGTCTGGGAAGGCATCCAGTCCCATTAACTTTGCCACAACGCTAGATTGTCTTCGTGAGGTCTCTGGCTCTTGCAGCTGATTAACCATTGTGCTGCAACTTCCATTCCCTTTCTGTGGAGGACCCTTCGGAAGATTGCGAGATTTTGCACCTTCGTTCAAACTCCTAATGGATCCTGCACTGCTGTCCAAGGAAAGCCTTGGGAGTTCCTTGTGTCTCACTGTTGATTTGAATGAATCTTGTGTACCCCTTTCATCATAAGAAAGTCTTGGTGAATCCCATGGAGCTTTTTGGGACTTGGGAAGAATGTGCAAGGGTTCTTTGGCAACCAGAACTCCTGCATTGACAGATTTGGATGCCTGAAAAGGTTCAGGCCTGGGTGAGTCTATGTACTTCAAGGTATGACCTCCCTTCTTTCCCTCTTTAGCCCAAGTTTTCACTGTTAGTCCCTGAGCTTCTCTATGCTTTGAATCTTTGACATTAGCTCGCGAATCATGAGATTGATGGTCAGGGGTTTCAGGTTGCTTTGGTGCTGCTTCTGAAGTTGGGATTCCTGGAATTTTTACACGAGGGATTGGTGGTGCTTCTACCTGAACTGCTCTGCTAAAATCAACAGACGACATGCTAGATGAAGAAGACGAAGTAGACTGAGAAGTGATAGATGATTCTGTAGAGAATTGTTGCTTCTCTCTGCCAGCCTTGAGATTTTTAGCCTGCAATCATATGCGAGCGAGTTCTTAAACTGTTCTCTGCTTGACTTGTCTAAAGAATTAAGAATACTGTTGTCTTACCTTTGCTATTGGCATTGTCGTACCAAGCTCTCTGATTTGATCATTGCTTCCACCTAATCATGGAAACAAGGACTTATTGAGTTTCGATTTAATATCATAAACCGCATGAAATTTTAATCTTATCTCTCCCTTATGCCTTTTTATAGTGGAATATCTTTCGATGTATGACTATGTGCATGTTGTATTTCCCCAGCAAATAATGGCACAGAGAATCCAGCATTTTTTTCAGACTATACGTGGATCTTAGAGTGTTTGGGAAATACCCAAACCATGGTTTCAAAAGCTATTTTCCGGAAGTCGAGACAAAACTCCTCTCATATACTTACCTCGTAAATCGTAAAAGTTATTCTTAAAACTAATCCAAACAAACATTTATCATGTAGTTATTTAAAGAGAGATCAAAATCAAATAGTGAATCAACCCTGTGTATACATATTTCTTTGAATATATAATCTTTTACTACAAGAGATCTGAATAATTTTATAGAATCTTGTCTTTGTCGTTAGGATTCAGATCCAATGAAAGGCATATGGGAATGTAAAAAATGAAAACTTCAGTAATTACATTTATATCAAGTCAGGGTATCTGTCATGTCTGTCTTAAACGAGGAAAACGAGAAGACTTGGGGTGAATTACGTGCCAAGAGTTCAGATATCTTGAGTATTCTGGTTTCTTATTCTGGTAATCTGGTGAATGTATATTACATTGTGTCCTTGTGTTTTCTTTTTTTTAAAAAAAAAAAAAGTGAAAATTTCAGAATTCTGTAAAAAGAAAAAAACTTCCTAGGAGAACATTTTTGGACATCCTATTGGTAAGTCTCAGAAAAGACGCCAAAGCGCACCCAAATCAAAACCTACGTCATAGAATATAGCAAGATCATATTTTTGTACAGCAACGAAGTAAAAACCCTTTTCAGTTTCAAAACATGTGTCTGTCAGATCCAATTCAACTGTAAATTCTGTAGATTACAATTGGAACTCAGGGAAAAAATCAAACTTTGCCCATGAACAGCCAACATTACGAAGTTGAACCACAGAAATTAGAATTACCAAAACAGAAATGCAAGTCAAATTATTAAAAAGGAACCAAACACAAACGGGTAAAGCCTTTTGCTTGGACCTGTGTAAAAACTAGGTACTAGGTGGGGTTACAAACTGTTACCACCCTATCATCAACCAAGACAAACGAAAAGTATGTGAGTGGACGCATTTGGCTGACATATGCCGAGTAATGTGATTTTTAACATGCACGTCAAGCCAAGCTTTTATTCTCAAGTAATTATTGTAGGTCAATTAAAACCGTCAAAATCAGCTTCTGATGAAAAATGCAGAAACAGGATATATTGTAAAATACCTGAGATGAAACGGTGACGGTCAAAGAGCTGAAACAATCCAGTGATGCACCCAATCTGTTTCTGCAAATCTGTTTTCTCGTTGTTCTTCATTGATTTTGACACCTTTCTGGACATCTTTACTTGTTCTCTTCAAATTTTTTTTTTAATTCTGGGCTTCAACGGGGTTTGGGAAAGGCAAGAGAATTCGAAATGTCAAGCTGTTTGGAGAAGGAAAGATTGGATTTTTGCAATCAGAAAGTTTCCGAACTGACTAAAACTTGTACAAAATGTATGGAACAGCAACACTTGGTTCTGGGGATTTCAGTTTGAGTTAATTTTATCTGTTACACATGGAAGCATATAGAAATATAGATAATAAAATTCCCAGAACAGAAGAGAATGTCCAAGAACAGGATTAACAGAACATGTTGAAACAGAGCAAGGAAGAGGAACAGTACAAAAAATTATATAAATTCAGATGTTGGGATTTCCGACAACAGGAGGGAGGGAGAGAGAACGTTTTTCTGCAAAAAAATGAAGAAAGAACAACAAGTAGTGAAAATGAAGCAATCCCAAAAAATGCTACCTCCTCTATCCTCCACACCACCTTCTTCTTCTGATTACTAACTCCAAAACTGCAGAAAAGAAGATTGATAGCCCCAAGAAAAGATGTTTTCCCCCCCCTGTTTTCTGAGAACGAGAGAATATAGCTTTTATCTCTGGGTCTGCCTAGTAGAGGGAGCTCGAGGGGGAAGAGTATATAATATATATATATATATATCTATGTGAAAGGAGATGTGTTGAATACTAATATATTATAAGAACTAATAATAATAATAAGAAGCAGTGACAACCTATTTAATTACATTACGTAAGAAAGAGGAGAAAAGGTGTGGAATTTTGGGGGTCAAATCTGAGATGCTAAAAGGAAAAAGAAGAAATGAATAAAATAGAAAGAGAGAGAGAGAAGTGAGATAGGTTGTGTGTGAGTGTGTGAATGAGATGTGCTAGCAATGGGCATTTGCTACGACTTCCCATGTGGACAAAGTATCGTGGGTGGTTGGCCAGGCTTTGGAAAGTTTGAAGTCTCTGGGTTACCATGTGGAGCCTGTCAGAACTCAGAGGAAAAAATATTATAACATCAACCAATACATAGATATATATTATTTAACCTAAACTAAAACCTCTCCTTTATATTCAACTTTTCACACACTACTTATCTTCTTGTTTCACTCAACTAAACCAGCTTTTCGAATGATTTTTTATAAGCTATTAACATATAGTACTTGCTTTTTTCTCAAGGCAAAACAAATGAAAAGGTAACATATATTAGTTTGCTTCAAACAACATAATGTGAAATGGGTATTAATTAATTGAGAACCATTTGGGGGAAATTGCTTGAATTGTTTTTTTGTTGTTGTTGTTGCAGTACTCTCACAATGAACAATAAATATAATTCATAAATAACCTGACAGTGAGACACACACACACACATACTGTAGTACTACTGCTATAGCATAATATGATCCCCATCTTACTGTTTGGGGCAATGCGTTGTGCAGCAGCAAGAAATAACTTATCTACCCTTTCTCATAATGTAATTAATATTAATGAGCATTTATGAATCACAATTAAATCAGAAACACTAGTATACTATTGGAGGAAGGCTTAAAAATTGCTGTGTCGCGTTGGATATTTGCTTTTGTCATCATAGGTACATTTCAGCATAAGTGTGGTCCAATATGTTGGCAGAAATGTGTATGTTTGGAAACACTTGTTTTTTTGAATATAAGTGTTTATTACGCAAGCCGAGATAAAACTCCTCTCACGTACTTATCTTGTATATCGTGAATCACAATTTATAAGCACTTATTACCCAAAAATAAGCTATTCCAAACAATATCATGCCAGGTGCAGACATGCAGGAACTATGTATGATGAATCAATGTTGTAAATTATGAAACTGTAGAAAGATCAAAAAATAATAATGAAAAACCTCAGTCCTGTGAGAAAGCTAGCATATATACATATTTATCGCTTTCGTCGCCAACTCGTGGTTTCTCTTTGTTTCATTTAGTGCCTCATCGCTATCAAATTATAGAACCCATACACACTGGGATTATTTCACTTTCTTTTTCACTTGTTTCGGCCAGAGCTACTGTGACTCGCAGATAGAACAAGAGTAATTAATTAAACAGGAAAACGAAAGCAGAGGAAAATGAAGTGACATAACATCACTATTGTAGCATCAGTGTTCTCTTGAATCATTCATATACCGTACGTACACAAATAATATAGTTCAAGTTTTAGACTCTGACTGAAATCTGCTCTCTTTATTTATTTCTGTCGCCTTGCTCACTTTCTACTGTTTGTCTTTTAACTCTTATTGTGCCAGGAAATTTAGCTATCATAGAAAGCTATCAAATAGACATACATACATATATATATATATTGGGAGATTATCAATTCTTACACTTAAATGATGACTGTGATAATATTTTAGGTTAAGGTCAATCGTGGCGTAGGAAAAGTAACTAGGCTCTATAGGCCGGGGTTAGGTCTGAGTAATCTGTGAAGGCAATAGGCTATGCGAATGCGTGCGTGTTTATGACATACTCCCTCCGGTCCTAAATATAGGATAAAGTTTATAGTGTAAATTGTATTACAAACTTTATCCTATATTTAGGACCGGAGATAGTATATAATTAACATTGTCCTTTAAATTAATAATGCTTCTTTACAATTAATTGGGGCTCTCGCTGGTTTTTTTCGTTAGCTTCAAACTTCAAAGAACGGAAAAATTGGGGTTTCTTCAAGAAGGCTTAAGTTAGATTAAAAGAGAAAAGTTATACAGTCATCTCATATATAAGTTTGCATGGTGAACTCCTCGAAGGGTTTAGGTTCATTTGTAGAGATAATGATGGTATAATATATATATATATATATATATATATATATATATATATATGAGACAAAACTTAGATTAAATTACTTGTATCTGTTAGGTCAGATTCATATATGAATTTATATACAAGAGTGCACATACACAATTTAACAATTACCAATAATAAAATAACAATTGTGATTACAGAACTTGGCTTGATAAATGCCTATCTGGGTTAACGATAGAAAATATTTCTCTAACGTGATTTACTGCGTATGAGTAAGTATGTGAGAAAAATTTTATCTCGACTTGCATGAACGTGCTTCTTAAACACTAAATCAAACAGGCACATAATTAACTTGACTCAAGTTTTGTCCTTGTATATCTTGTAATCATGAAACTTAGAGGCCACGCCCAGTCAGCTAGGCATTAAGTAAATGAATTCAGAAAAAGAGGAAATATCATGCCAGGTATACAGACATACAGGAACTATGTATGATGAATCAATGTTGTAAATTATGAAATTGTAGAAAGATCAAAAAATACTCTTTCCGATTTTAAATATAAGATAGAGTTGACTTTTTTGAAGAAATTAAGGAAGCTAATTAAATTACTTTAAAGTATTTATATTTATATTTTTTTCTCTAAATTAATTAGTTTAACTAATAAACTGATATATAATTTAAGTTTAGATAACATATGATATGATTAAATAACTTATTTAATTTCTTTAATCTCTCCAAAAAAAAATCAACTATGTTTTATATTTAAGATTGGAAAGAGTAATAATGAAAACCTCAGTCCTGTGAGAAAGCTATCATATATACATATTTATCGTTTTCGTCACCAAATTTTGGTTTCTCTTTGTTTCATTTAGTGCCTCAATCCTCATCGCTATCAAATTATAGTACTCACATACATCTGGATTATTTCACTTTCTTTTTCACTTGTTTCTGCCAGTACTGTGACTCGCAGATAGAACAAGAGTAATTAATTAAGAAGGAAAACGAAAACAGTGGAATATGAAGTGACATAACATTACCAAGTGTTCTCTTGAATCATTCAAAACCCGTACGTACACAAATAATATAGTTCAAGTTTTAGACTCTGACTGAAACGATGATGTAACTTAATTACTATATTATTGAACCCAAACCATTATTTATTATATACATGAAGTTTTTTCTTCCATGATCTTCTTCGATTCCTTGAGCTGTAAATATGTGTTTTTCAAGAATGCTACTACCACCTGATAATGGAAATTTAAATAAGATCTTCCTGTAGGTATGGAAATTCGATTTTATTAAAAAAATTATATATAGAGTGTTAGAATTTGAAAGATTGAAATAGAGAGGAAACAAAAGCCTCTAAAATATTATTGAATACTTGAGTAAAAAAAAGTACATACGAGTCCTCAAAGCTAAAGTCTAACCATATAATCAAATTTAATCTAATCTAATCAAATATTAAATCTAATAATATCTCATATTTATACTTATAAGATATATAGAATATATTAAATAACAATATATGATATAATATAATATCCATATCAAATATATAGAGCCTTCATTTCACATGTAACTAAGGAGATCTTTCGTATGATATTATTTGTGATTCCATTTTATATATCTGTAATCTGACATATTATGCGCCACACGCGCAGTTGCACAATTAGCGGATTCTGACTTATTACAACCTTTTTCGATAAAATTGTTCTGATAAACTTATTTTACTTCCTGATATTAGTATTGTTATTTATTAAACAAAACCAGGAACAATTAATCTTAATTCATAGAAGTTTGTGGACCGTTTGTTTTCCGAAAATGAGCACCATGCCCGTTACAATAATTGAATGATGCTGCTTTTGCTTTGTCTATTTTAAGGGGAAATTTGGTCTCTATCTATTTCTGTCGCCATTCTCAAACGCTCCTGTTCGTCTTTTAACTCTTATTGAGCCAGGAAATTTAGCTATCGTAGAAAGCTATAAAAAAACGAGCTTATATCATAGTATATATATACATTATGTATATTTGGAGATTATCAATTCTTACGCTTAAATGGTGACTACAATATATAATATTTTTGGTCTGGGTCAAGCGTAGTGTAGGATAAGTAACTAGGCTCTCTGGCTAGGGTTGGGTTTGATTAATGATTAATCTGTGAAGACAATAAGCTATGCGAATGCGTGCGTGTTTATGACATATATAATTAACATTGTCCTTTTAATTAATAATTCTTCTTTACAATTAATTGGGGCTCTCGCTGGTTTTTTTCGTTAGCTTCAAACTTCAAAGAATGGAAAAATCGGGGTCTCTTCAAGAGGCTTGAGTTAGATTAAAAGATAAAGGTTATACCACTATAAAAAAAAAATACTCAATTTCTGACAGAATTTCTGTCGAAAATCCATTAGAAATTCTGTTGGAAATTTTTTCGTGGCTAAATTTATCAAATAATTACCCACAAAATGATTTCATGACTAAATTAGCCACAGAATTCTGTGACAATTTTTTACGACGGAATTTGCAAATTGCCATGGACCTTTTTCTATGGCAAATTATGTCACAAAAATTTAAAATTTATAAAAATTTATATTAAAAATAATATTATAACATTAATTAATAAATAATTTTAATTAAAAACAAAATATTATTAGGAATGAATATTATATTAAAAAACTTATAAAAAAATATTATTTATGGCATTAAAATATTAGTTATTAATTAATTCTATTTAATTTTAATTATTATAATCATACTATTATTTATTAATTTTATATTTAAAATTTTCTACTAAAATAATATTTTTAATATTATTATATTATTTATTATTTAATTTTACTTAAAAATAAATTATTAGTTATTAATATTATATTTCTCATTTTATATTAAAAATAAGATTTATAATATTAAATTATTTTTTATTAAGTAATTTTAATTAAAAATATAATTCAGTTTTATAAAACTGATTAAAAATATAGTCATAAAAATATTTATTAAATATTTAAAATTTTTTGAATTTGAAATTAATTAATCATAAATATATAAATATTTTTTCAAATTTTTTATTTAATTTATTTTTATGTTTAATAATATTATATTTATAAATATAATTAATTTTATATTATGATAATATTATATATATAACATTACGTATTATAATAACATAAGTTCATCTCGAGGCAACTAGTGAATGCTTGCGTGCGAAGGCATAAGGAGTACGAGGTCACAGGTTCGAACGAGAGGTGAGGTATTTTCAGGATTTAAGAGGCGCTAACATGTGGCAGCATGAGGAAGGGACGATTCCATCACAAATTTTCATCGAAAATTTTATCGAAAAAAGTCAATTCCGTAACAAATTTCATTAGAAATTCAATATTTTTTATAGTGTACAGTCCTCAAAGGGTTGAGGTTAATATGTAGAAACGATGACAGTAATATAGTCCTCAAGTTCTTAATATAAGATATATTTGGAGAATTGGTGTTGATCCTAAATACAAGACATAGTTTTCATATTTATCAGTCTTTTCCTAATTTACCTTTATTGATGTTCCCTCAACAATAATCAAGGAAGTGATCAAAGGAATCAAGGAAGATGACTGAAGTGTTTTAGAAAATATATGTCATGTTAACTAACTCAACTAATTTTTTTAATCTAATCAAATAAGGTAAATATTATGTCTTATATTAAGGACTGGAAGGGATATGTGTATATATGTATATATATCATTATATCACATCAAACAAAACTTAAAGTTAAGTTGTTTATATTCATTAAATTAAGTTGATATGTAGCTGAATTTATAAGTGCACATATGCATTCCAACAACTAACAATAAAAAAATTTTATCAAGAAAAAACTAACAATAACAAAATAATAAATGTGATTTTTAGTTAACTTAACTAATGAATATAAGTAACTTGATTCATCTAAGTTTCCCCCCTCTCTCTCTCTCACACACACACACACACATCCTGTAATTGTGAAACTTAGAGGCTCCGCCTCGCTAGCTAGCTAGGGCTTTTTTATGCTTTGGCGTAAGGTAGACGAATTCAGAAAGGAGAGGGAAATTGCCTGCTCTAAGCTAAGAAGATGAAAATGAAACATGTAGGGCCAATTGATTTCTCGTGTCAGATCACAAACCAGACAAGAGACGATGTCATGTGGTATAGTGGAAGGGATTATCATAGGATAGAAAAACAGCATCAAGTACGATCAATTTAATGCATATTAGCTAGCCAGCTGTGTCACTCTTTTATTGCCCTAACGACTTTGTCTACCTCACTTGGGTTTATTTACGGGATGATGATGACAGGATCACAAAAACTAGAGAGAGAGAGAAGGCAAATGAGCAAATCATTAATTCAACAGTGTGTTTGTGTGTGAAATAACTCAAACTTGTAGAATATTCCTCCATCTACGAATTCAGTATAAACGGCAAAGAGTTTCTCTTACTTTCTTCCTTTCACTTTGAATTTTACGAATAGTTGGAAACATATATATCAATTCACAATGGCGTTTGGTATTTTTCGATGATGAACTGTGCATGTGAAGACAAATGCGAGAGGAAATACAAGAAAACGTAAACCCAAGTTTATCTTGCAAACATGATGATTAATGAGAATAATAAAAAAAAAAAAGCTATATATCTCTTGATAGTGAATTGGGCAACAATTAATTTGGTTGCAATGAGTCTAAAATATAAGTTAAGTCTAATAATTTGGAGCATATATAATATTTTTTTCATATTTTACCTTCATGTACAGGTAAATTTTACAAGTGATGATTAATTCATTATATATAATTAACATAGTGTTGACTTTTGGTAATGGCATGTATTGGAAAAGTCATAAAAATTTTATATTTGTTTAATCATATTTGTACAAACTCTTACTCTATAATTCATTTTAATTATCGTTTTCCTTATATCGGGGGGACATGATTGTTATAAATCACACTCATTCCCAAAATTAAATTTTGTATTTATTTCCAATATAATAAAGAAAGAAAGAAAGAGAAGTCTCGTTTCTATATTCTATCAGGTTAAACAAACGTAGCCTTCATTGTTAATTAGTGAGTATTCCTGGTTTCTCTCGGTTGAAAATGATGAGCTAACACAACTTTTTAAAACAAAAACTCACGGAGAATTTCTCTATTATTAAAAAAGGTAAACTAGAATATGTATAACCTAAATTGATGTGTATACAATATATATATATATATATATATATGATTGCTTGGGAGAAAGATGATGTGAGGTGTGGGAGTGTATTTTGAAAGTGGGTTACACAATCACATGGAAAAAGGTGAGCGTCACGAGGGATCTTCTACTTTTTATTTGATGAGCATGGACCAACTAATCTCCACTCATCTCCATCATCCTCTTGTCCCCAATCGAGGTTGTTTTCAGTTTGAATTATAACAATTAAAGGGAATCAAATTACTAGAAACATGAGGTGTATAATTTATATTCCCTCCTTCCTCTAATCCTAAATATAAGATAAAATTGATTTTCTTTGAGAGATTGAAGAAGTTAATAAATTTTTTAAAGTATTTATATTTATCATTTTTTCTCCAAACTATTTTGCTTAACTTATAAACTGATATATAATTTAAAGATCCACAGCATATGATATGTCTGACAAAAAAAAAAGCATATGATATAATTAAGTAATTTATTTAGTTTCCTTAATCTCTCTAAAAAAAGTCAACTATGTCTTATGTTTACGACCAGAGGTAATACAATATTTAAATATACTCTTTTTTTTTAACTTATTTATAAAAAGAGTGTGTGATGGAGGAAGAGTAGAAAATATATGAGAGAGAATGTTCAGGAAAATAAATAATTAAAAAAATGTGATAATTAATGCAATGACATGAAATCAATAGAGATAAAAATGAAAAAAAAAAAAGAATAGAATTTCAGACATATATAAAGTATAATTTATAAAAGGGACCAGGCCTATCTCAAAAATTTTAACTTACGCATATGACCATAGGGAGTATTGTTTTTATTCCTCTCATTTTATTCTTCATTATTCTATCTACACCAAACACACCTTAAGTTCCAAGTTTCAAGAAACTTTATCCCATGTATTAATTAATTACCCATGTGAATGAGTACTTTGAGTTGGATGAATAATAGTGTACCCAAATGATGCTATATCATATAAAGTAAACAATTATAGAGAAGCATGGATTCAGAAGGAAGCCAGAATTAGAATCTACTCACATTCATAAGGGATACATATACCTAAAAGGTTCCCTGATGAAGTGACCTTAAAACAAGGGGCACTGCATGTTATAGAGACCCTTTGATGATGAGGTCTGATTATATTACACCAATATTACCTTATCTTATCCCTAATATACACATATAAATGTCACATGAAAAATTAAATGTTATCATATGAAAGTTTATCACGTACACATGCAGGTTCAGGCTCCACAATCAGCACTTAACTACTACCCCATTATTTTTCTTGTTTGGTGGGGGTAGGCATTGAATTTTAAGGCATATGCTAGCTGCGTACTTGGTTATCTTTCACTTTCAATAATTGAACCTTTGTTATGTTTTAAGTTTGGTATCTTTCTTAGTATTTCCAAGAAATGACGAAGAAGGGAGAAGGAGAAGGAGAGAAACTTGACAAGTGGTTAAAAAAAGGGAAAATTGCTAAAAAATCTTCTATATCACAAATTTTATTGCCCATGAATATATATATATATATAAAAGGACTGGTGCTTATGATGTGGGTTTGAACAATCCAAACTCTAACACTTGTGGGCAAGTTCGACGCGCCTAACCCATATTATTTACCTGCTCTATAAAGGATTTATAATCGATGTAATTCTATTTTAGTTAAGTTAATATAAATGTCTTCCGTTATATACAAAATTAAAGATATAAGTTGCACATAGTTAAGTGAGTGTTTGGAAGGGCTTATTTTTGGATAATAAGGACTTAGATATTACATAAGTCGAGACAAAGCTCCTCTCACATACTTACCTCGTATATCGTGACTCACGAATTATAAACATTTATTACCCAAAAATAAGTTATCTCAAACGAGCACTAAAACTATTACATACAGTTGAAAAAGAGCGCAATCTATGAAGATAGGTTATATTTGAGTCTTTAAATAAAATTTAAATACTCTGAGTAATAAATTTTGTAAGAGAGGACTTTTTATCAATTTTTTTAAGGGAGAATTACACTTCGGTCTCAAAAAATAAGAGAAATGAAAAAATAGTTCATGAAGATTATAAAATGAACAAATAGTCTCATGGAATTGTCAATACAGGCTTCTGGAGTTGTTAATACAGGTTCCTGGAGTTGTTAATGGGACCATTTTTTTCATTTTATAATCTCTAGGGACTATTTTTTTATTTCTTTTTTCTTTTTTTCTATGGTATCTAAGTGTAATTGTCCCCTTTTTTAAAAAAAACTATATTGAAATTAACAATAAAAAGTGGAAGGAAGATTGTGGGTCTGGCCGGCTGTTTACTGGCGTACGCATGACTTTTGAATTCTCTGACAAATATTTTTTTTATCTTGGAATAATTAGGAGAAGGGAATAAAGTATGTATCAATAATAGGAGTCACGTGTTCTAAGAATAATTTAATATTTTATAAAATATAATCGCCTTCCTTGATTGAAATGAATTGGGAGGAAGGAAAGAAAGTGGAAGCAGATATTTTTTAATGTTATTATTGATTAGAAAAAGTCAAAAATTATATCATATTGTTGGATAAATTGACAGGTCATCAGGATCTAAGGATCCCAGTACAGAATCACATGCCCATATCATAATAATTAATAAGAAGATCCAATAAGTTTTTTTTCTGGCTATAAAGAAATGAAAAAAGGAAAAGAAAAATCCGTAACATGTTTTTCATTTTTATGTTTACTGTTTGTCCTCAAGTTATATACCACTTAAACTTAAATGATCCAATTTCTTGTAGGCCCAGTGATCCTATTCCTCAGCACGTTTGTTTTTTGGTGTTGTACTGTGGTAAACTTATATTCTGATCTGTATAGGGAATTATGTTAACTTTCCCTTTAGCATTTGAAAGACGAAGTACGGAATATGAAAATTTTATCTTATATCTTGGATCGAGATTAATTCCTATAATTATGTATTATATTAAACACCAAAGGAGTGCTACTTTTTGCTTTTTAATATAAGAGTTATATAACTAATCCGTAGATATATATATTAAGAAAATTAGTTCAAAATATAAATGTGAAAATTAAGGAAGATGACCAGGGCATTTTAAAAAATATATATCATATAAACCAACTCAACGTACTTCTTAATCTAATCAAATTATATAAATATGTATTATATTAAGGACTGAAAAAGTATTATATAAGTGTAACAAGGCGTATTTGGGGTCACTACTGCAAAAAACATTTTTAACGTCCCTTATTTAGGCCTTTTAACGTCTGAAAACAAGGGGACGTCTATGTGAGCGACGTAATAAAAAATGGCAATAACATCCGTAAATAAAAGGATGTCTAAAGTCTCTAGACTTTAGACGTCCTCAGTTTAAAATGGGGACGTCTAAAGTGCTACATGACACTTTAGACGTCCCCATTTTAAACTGGGGACTTCTAAACCCACTTTAGATGTCCCCAGTTTAAAATGGGGATGTCTAAAGTGCTTTTTTTTAAAAAAAAATTATTTATATTACAGATCTGAACTAAACAGTATTTAAAATCAGAAATTATATATCATCGTCAATAAAATTATAGATCTAGTATTTGAACTCCAAATCCAAAATCTACACAATAATAACTCTAGAGCTGAAATCTCATAAACAGAAGATGATAACAATAAGATGAATCAGTTGCAAAAAACTTATCTCCTTCTATTACTAAAATTCATTTTCTCATAATAATGAATAGAGAAGAGCAACAGGGAGAGATGTACCTCATTTTCTCAGTGGGAACGTGGCCATGAAGCATGTTTTGGAGTCTCGATCTACAAACCATAACAAAACGAGTTAGAAGATAAAATAGAAGGGAAATCCAAAGAAAAAAGAGAAAGATGATAAAATAATAAAAAATAGTAAGAAACATAACAGATCTGGTGAAAAAGAGAGAGAGAAAAGAAGAAGCAAGTTTAAAAACAGTATATAAAGAAGAAAAAGCAAGAGTTAAATGTGTTGTGGTAAGCATTACAGATCTGGTGAAAAAAAGAGAGAGAAAAGAGGAAACAAGTTTAACAACAGCATATAAAGAAGAAGAGGAAACAAGTTTAACAACAACATATAAAGAAGAAGAAGCAAAAGTTAAATGTGTGGTGGTAGTGGTTGCGTTGATGAGAAAGACAAGTGTGGGTCTATAAAACTGACAAATAAAGACTGTCAATATAGATTTAAATTGTTTTTGGCGTTCCCAATTTAATTTAGGGACCCCTAAAGTTGTTTAGTTAATTTTTTTTACTTTAAACGTCTCCAATTCAAAAAGGGACATTTAAAGTTATTATTTTTTTTATAACCAGGGACGCCTAAAGCGGCGTCCCTGATATTTAAGGGACGCCAAATTAAAAAAAAAATTTAACTTTAGACGTCCCCAATTAAATTGGGGACTTTTAAAGTGATCAAAAGGCATCCTTAATTTAAAAAAAAAAAAAATTTAAACGTCCCCAATTAAATTGGGGACGTCTAAAATCACTTTAGACGTTAATCTCACTCAGAATTATAAAAATGCCACCATCTTTATTTTTTACATCTTTTTTTAAAAAAAAGACGTCATTTAGGATTGTAAAATCAATATTTTATAATAGTGGGTGATGGGGGGCATTGAGCAGATGGTAGGTGCCAGCCGTGCAGAACATGATGCAGCAGAGTGTAGGAAACAGAAGAATGTGACAGAAGCAAGTGATAATATAATTATTCGGCATGCAGCATCATATGGCTTTGTTGTTATTAAAAACAATGCTCAATACACATATATTTGTGAAATATGTATAATTTTTAACGGGGTTTTGGGCAAGAACAATAGAAAGAGGCGTCACAGTATGAGAATGATGAGCAAAGTACGTACGAGGGAGCATGCTGAAGCTCATGATTTCACTCCTGCGGAAAAAGCTCCACTCCAATAATTTTTTTCTCCTTTTCCTGACTTCATTCACTGGGTCTACATCACTTCATGACACGCCAGTGCTGATACGTATAGTAATAAAATAATAAGAGCAGAGCCAAGTGAAAGGTTGGTGAATGATGGAGATAGATAAGATACCCCACAAGGGACAAAGTGGGAATCCTACAAAGTGTTTAGGGCTGTCAACATCTCTGGGTTTGTGTGATCCAATGCATGAGTTTCTGTCTCTCCAATCAAATGAAGGAACTAGCGTACTATTCCTTCATTACACTGTTTGGGCTGGGCTGCCCAAGTCTTAGGTTGCCAACTCATTTGCCATCCTTTTCTTTTGGGAAATCCATCGTACTATTTACAAATATGAACAGTATGACTTTCTATAAATTTTGTTATATGGACTATTAATATTACTTATCATGTACTAATACAGCGTCCATGAGGGCTTTTTCAGCATTTAAATATATAACATATCACACTTTTCACTTTCAAATATCAAGCTCTTTGTTTAATTATGGCTGGTGTTTTGAGTGAGTTGTAATACTTTTTCTTTTTCTTTGCCACCAGTATGTTGTCGTACAAAAAGAAAATAGTCTATTAATTTACTCGATGTGGTAGTCAACCCTCCTCGTATGTATATTTAGAGTTGGGAATTTGGATCGAGTCCGTTGGGCCGGCCCGTTTAGGTCTGAGCCTTTTAAGGGCCGAGCTTATGATTTAGAGGCTAAAAAGAGAAACGGGCCTAAAAAGGCCGGGCCTATAGGGCTGGCCCTTTTAAGCCCGTTTAATTTTTTTTAAATAAATTAATAAATATAATATCATTATATCAAATTATCAATATGAGAGACATTTAAGTACCTAATAGAGTATTAATAACAGACAAATACTTATTAATTGGTTTGATTTATTTTATTTTCTAGAATGATTTATTAATTTAAACTTTAAAAAATAGGCTAATTTAGACATTAGATGATTATTTTAACTAAAAATTTATGATTTTTAAAAATAATGCATATCAATTTAAAGTAAAATAATAAATATATTGTAAAACTTGAAAAAGAAATTTTTTTTAATTAAAATAAGTTTAAGCCCGTTTAGACCTAAGCCCGTGAAGGGCCAGTCCTGTAGGGCCGAGGGCCTAAAAATTATTATACTTTTTAGCAAATGGGCCTAAACGGGTCGGCCCGTTTAGACCCGAACCCTTGAAGGGTCGGTCCTGTAGGACCGGACTGGGCCGGCTCTATGTATATTACCATCATCTCCTACCTTTCCTCTGTCGCTTTGTTCACAACCTTTTTCTTTCCCGTTTTTTAATGCGCACACCACCCTTTTTCCCACACTTGCAGACCCAAAAAGAAAAAGATGAAAAAGATCCCAATACTGATGGCCTCGTCATAAAACATAATACGTGTGCGTTTGGATTAGTTTTTAAGGAATAAGTTTTATAATTTATGAAATAAGTATGTGAGAGAAACTTTACCTCAATTTATAGAAAAGAGCTTTTAAAACTATGGTTTCGCAGTTATCCAAACATGCACCACCAATGCTTCAAAATCAACTAAGAAGTAGCTTAATATTTTTCCTTTATGAGAAAGAAAATTCAGGCAAAGATATATGAAGATTTTTAAACTACTCAACCAGATCAGAGGTAATGGCAAAACATGAATATATTATAAATATCAAGATACTGTGATACTTTAAGCCAACAACATAATTCAACAGCCTAAATGCTTGATACAGCTTTGCTAGAAAGTAACGCGCACTTAACATCTTGGAGGACACTTAATTGATGAAATCATTAACGTGTATGAAACTGTCGGTGGATCAAAAACAAAAAAAGAATGTCTATATATCTCTCAATTTCTCTTTTTGAATGGCTCTGCTCTGGCTGACTCAGTTATAAGTTCAGAGGCTCATCTCTTCAAGCTGACTGGTAGAAAGACTGCGCATAACCCGAATGTAGAAGCTCCAAGAAGGACTAGTTTCAGTGATATGTTCTTGACCATAAGGGTTTTGCTCAACGTACTCTGCCATATTTCCAGCCTTCACTAATCCTTCCAAATATACTCGCAGATCGCCTCCAACACCTGTAATATAATAAATCAAATTTGCACCAGCCAATCAGCCATATAACATATTGGATAAAGCTATATATAGCACTCATGAAAGTAATAATCACAAAAAAAGACAGATTATTATGGCGCTTTAAGATTGTTTATCCATACAAGCAGGGAATGTACCAAGTTAGCATACCTAATGAATTGTCACACTTAGTCTGATACGTGTATGTGTAAGGGAAGATGGAGGTGTGTCGCTGAAATGATTGTACAGAACACCAATAAGTAAGTGAAATTGTATAGTTATGTAAACACGAATAGAAGATAGTTACTAACAAAAAGTAAATTTTACAGGATTCAGCAATGCTTTGTAAGGAGAATCATCCAAGAGCAGTGTATTCGATTCATGGTAGTATCCCTTCTCCCACGGAAGATTAGGATCACGCTTCTCCCAAATTTTCCTCAGATCCTTAAAAACCAGAGGCTTGCGGTTGTTTTCAAGGGTTCCAAAACTTGTTGGGGTACAGTGAGAATGATCCTGCCAAATTCAACATCACTAAGAATCAATTATAGTCTGCAAAGCAATGAGGTTAAGCAAAAAAAATTTATAAATGAAGAAACCGCCAAGGAATCACTCAGACGTGTCATGGTATAAGAAATATGTCATGAAAAATAAGATTGACATGATCAGAATATTTTATGGTATCTAGGTTATGTTCAAAGAAAACATACAGCAAGAGAAGGATATATGCTTAAAAGTATCACGTCTAATTATCTAAATTCAATTAATACAGAGTTCTGAGAGAACCACGCAAAAGAACAGCATCAACAGACAAATTGGATAATGCCTTCCTAACATTTTAACAAGAAGGAAATCCACTGTAAATAACATGTTATCAACAAGAGTCAGCAATTATCAAACACGATTGCTCTAACAATTGCATTGCTAAACATGAATGCTTTGTTAACATTAGAACAAGAGAAATGAAGAATTGGAAGCCAATTGGAACAGCTCAAGTGCTTACCCAACAGAAAAGTAGCTTATGTCTCATGTCACCCATCAAACAGTTGATGACTTTATCAACATTTTTCCTTAAAAAATAAAAAAATTGAAAGTGAGATTATCGTTTATATAAAAACAGCAGATCAATAACATACAAACTGAACACAAGTAATACAGAAAATGACATTTAGTAAAGATAGTTAAAGATTACTTCAATCTTGAAGACCATACAGCCACTTCAAAATTCTCAAAGCAAAACTCCAGAAACTCCAGATAGAAAGGTCTCTTAAATACTGAAAATTAAAAAACAACCTCATCAGTGAAGTATGAAGGAACTATCAGAAATGCAGAAAACACATAAAATAATTTATTCTCACCTGCACGCCCAGCAATATCTTCATCTGCTTTGTGGCCAATTGGTCGAGGGAAAACTATGTCAGCAAGCAGCCCATTTATGTCAAGAATAAGAAGCTTCTTCTTCAAACATCTAGTTGATGGTTCAACCAAAGATGTTCTCAAAACCTCTGGCCTAGCCTCTTCCTTTGAGATAGAAACAGAAATTTTCCTTCCTTCATCAGCATTAGATAGAACTACTTGTGTCTCACTTCTTGCTTCATCTGTCTTAACTGGATTGCTAGTAGCCTCCTCTGGTATATTACAAACTAGATTACTGTCACTTCCTGCTTCATCTGCCTTAACTGGATTGTTAATAGCTTCCTGTGGTACATTACGAACTGGTTGATCATCACATCTTGCTTCATCTGTCATAATTGTATTGTTAATACCTTCATCTGGTATATTCCAAACTGGCTCATTTCCTTCTACAACATGGTTCTCCATCCTGTTTTTCTTTACAAATATTGAATCAGCTCCCAACGTTCACTCCAACGCCCTTTTCTAAACAATGCAAACAATGGCAACATTAACTGCAAAACAGGTAATAGAGGCACCTTTCTGTAAACCAAGCTGGAAAGCTCACATAAATGATTTAATGCAGTAATGCAGACCAGAAGGTTAAAGACAAGAAAACAATCTTAAAAGTCTTTCACGTCTTAGAGAAGAACTATATTCTGGAAAAAATCCCTCTGCCCCGTGTCATAAGTTTCTTTATCCAGTTTTAGAACTGATAATGCATTTATTTCCACTTCAGCTCTGCATTATTTTCACTCAAATAAAGGCTGACTTTTAACAAATTAAGTCTAAGTGATCCATAATGGAGCGCCATTATGATACACTTTTTATGTTTAGTTGTTCTTCTAACTCCAGAAATGGCCAACAATTCAAAACATGAGTTGATACTTCTGAAACAACGGCTCCACTTTAAAAACAAACCATCTAGAAATTAAGATTACAGTTCGATAGAAAAATAAATGACTAAAAGGAATCGATGATATGTTAAGAACCTAATGATCAATCTTCATGGAAACCATAACCAAAATACGAGGATAGGTTTGAAAATTGAAAGGCGGCATCTATTCCCAAATAAGAAGGCTAACAGGAAAAGAAACAGACACAGATTAATGCATACAAAAGGACAAGAAGGGAATAACCACTACAAAAATAGCAAGCTAAACAAAAGGAGGGAGCTTTAATTTTGATACAGATGAATCGAAGCAGGTACTACAAAATATCGATCAGATTCAACGTAAAGAAAAAATCGACGTGCAGGAAAAAAAAACTTCCAAAAGAAAGAAAGAAAGAAGACTTACACAAGAGTATAAACAGAAAAGCTAGATAACGCTGGCGCTTCTGGGCAGACAAAGGAAGAGAAAGACCTTGGCTTTCTATGGGGCTTGAAGACCAGAAGTGCACAGCTATTTATATATATTGTCATCGGTCGTCGAATTAAATTAAAATATATCACTAACTGTGAAATTAATTAGCATTAAATATCTCAATCAATCAACGGGAGCTTTGGTGGGGAACCGAGGTGGAAGCTGGTGGGGCCGTAAAGCATAGCGTGGAAAACAGCACGCACCGCCCCAAGCTGAGTAGCAATAACTGCATATTGTTAGTTGAGACTTGCGAGTTTCCAGGTTCTTTCCCACCCACCTGCCTCGTGGCTGAAATTTCAGTTTTTTTTTTTTTGGAAATCTAATAGTACTAGTAGGACTGTAGGAGTATATCCCATCCTCAAAACAAGAATAAGTATCGAGTTATTAGTCTGAACTTTTTAAAGTTTAATTTTGTGAAAAAGGTTTTTAAATATAATTTGAATTTTAAATTTTAAAATCAATGATTTTTAAAAAATCTAAGTTGTTAATTACTACACTCTTTTTGCTAATCTCATTATTCTTATCATCAATAAAACTAATTTGGGATTTTCAAGTTCAAGTAGTGTTTAGGGAGAATTGCTAAAAAATATCTCATGGACAACTTATTTACTAAATGGAACCTAAGAAGACATCTTGCACATGGAGGGAAGATATTTGCACACGGAAGGAAGATTTCTGCACATGTATAGGGAAGAATTTTGCACCCAGGAAAGATCATCTGCACACTAGGGAAGATATTATGCACACGTGGAAGATAAGCTGCATATGAAGGTCCCATTTAGTAAATAAGTTGCCAATGAATGATTTTTTCACAATTTTCCCTAGTATTTAAGTGCCTTTTCCCCTTTAATTTTTTTATATTTAAAATAATTTTTTATTCTAATAGATGCAAAATTTGAAGAGAAAATTAGGGAGAAGAAGCAATGAAGAAAAATATTTATTAATAGAGATCTTAAAAACCATAATTATTTTTAAAGATGAAAAAATTAAAATATAAATTTTTAATTATAGAATTAATCGTGATCAAAGTTCCTATATTTTTCATAACCTCAGTTTTCTCGCCTCTCTCACCCCTACGTACCCAGACCATGTCTCATCCAATCCGGGATTTGACTATGGTGGTTATTGAGTAGGCGAAGCGTGATGAGGAGATGGTTGGGTTCATGGAGAAAGTCTCCGTCGCCGTAGACAACAAAGAACTTATCGTGAAAGAGAGAAACATCCTTTCATTTTTTAAATTTGATAATCGACTATTAAATATCGGGGGCTTAGAGAAGTTATAAGGAGTTTGGTTAAGATTAATTTTGTAATTAAAATTTTATATTTAAATTTTTTGTCCTAAGAAATAATTACAATTCTTAAGATCCTTTATAATAACTATTATTTTCCTTTGGTCCTTCTCCTGAACTCTCCCAAATTTAAATTAAAGATAATGTATTTTTAAGAATATAAAGTCTAGATTTGATTGCTCCAAATTTCTTCACAGTAATTAGCAAACAGTGATAGTTCATGCTTGCACGCCAATTTATAATACAAATAAAATATAGAATATGAGCAGGAGTCCATCCTATCTCACTATCTATAAAACAAATATTACAAATTATAATTTATGAGTGCTTGCAAAATTACAGTAGCTCGAATGAAAAATAGGTTAAAATTTATCATTTAAAAATTTTATAGGTCAGAATAATTTAAATCCAAATAATGTTACATTCTATGTATGAGATTCTACAGAATATGCATTGGCCAAAAAAAAAAAAAAAAGAGACAGATTCTGCAGAATGTGGGACTTTCTGTAGGTGAAAACATATCTAAGTCAATGGGGAAAAAAAAACAAAGAAAGAAAACATATCTAAGTCTTTTTTTTTATCAATAAATGTTTTTTTTTATTACATCGGCGACCGGATTCGAACCGGATGGGGGAGGCGCTTCGGTGACCATCGCGCCTAAAGGCGCTGGTCATCAATCAATAAATGTTTTAAAATCGCTTCAATAAATATTGACGTAACTTGGGGTGTGTTCTTATTAGTTTTTGGAGAATAGCTACTGGAGAAAAAATAGAGAATAGCTTTTGAAGAATAGATTATGGGAAAAAGTGATTTTGATAAAATGAGAGTGTTTGGATGTTTTGATCAGAATAGCTTTTTTCATAGTCAAATTACTAAAAAGAACATTAAATTTTATGATAATTACATATAAAGAATAAACTTATATTTTATGTATTATTTAAGGGTTAAGATCCAAATTTAACAGTCAAGTTTTTTCTGAGGGGCATCTGGTACAAATAAGTTTTAGAAAATGCAAAAATAACAATGAACAATTAAAAATGATATAAATTTAACAAAACCGTTAAATTTGACCTAGAGGCGTTAAATTATAAGAGAAGAAAACTCCTAGCGGCATTAAAAATGATGCATCTTAACCCATTATTTAATATTAAAGATCATAATTAATACCAAAAATGAAATAAATTTATCTATATGTAATGTTAATTAACTTAACTAATTTTTCTAATATAATCAAATTAGATAAATAAATCTTATATTAAAAATAGGAGAAAACATTAAAATGTTAAAATTCTAAAAAGAAATAATAAATATATGCAGAAAAAATGTCAAAATAAAAAAAAATAAAGATGAGAGAGATATAGCATGGGGCCCACTCATACAAAGGATCAATAAGAATCAAAGGATGGGGCCCACATCTTCAAAAATCTAAAAAAATAATAGCTTTTCCTCAAAACCATGGCTTTGGACCAAAATCATAGTTATAAGGAGAAAAGGGATTATCCCTTTTATTTAGGTGTTCGGATGTTTGGTTTTGTGCTAAAAATGCTTTTTTATAAAGCATCCGAACACTCTCTTGGTTGGGAGCAGTAAGATACTAAGAGAGGTAAGGCAACACTGAAAAATCAATCAATTTCAGTTGTTTGATTCGAAGAAAGGATACAATTTTAGGAGGCTTTTTTTAGGCAAAGAAATATTCTTTTAGCTTGGAAGTTGGAGGCAAAACTTTCCTTGTTCTGTTGCATTTTTTTCCAAAAAAAAAAAATACTATATCATTTAAACAAATAATTTGAACTTTCCTATAATTAAAAAATAAATGAGCAGTGATTTATAAACTTCTTAAATAACATCTCGGAGTAAAACAAACAATTCCAATGATGTACTATATAATTCAAGCCAAGAATATATATATATATTATCAGATTAGTAAATAAAAAATAACTAATAATGTATAAATTTTTATGTAGCATATTACGTAATTACTCAGTGCTCAATCAATTCCTTAGTGACCAAGAAAATATCTAAGAAATCCCTTCAAAAGTGGGCGAACATAGTGGTTGATGGTAGATACTCTACTTCTTTGAGAACGTGACAATGACAATGGGATAACAGCATTTATTTTCTTATGCATTAAGAAAACTAAAACACTGAACCCCTTCCCACGCTCTACTTAGGGCCCATTTGGTTTAAAGAAGAGATAAAAATGGAAAGGTAAATAAAGCTGTGCCAAAAAAAAAAAAAAAAGGAAAATAAAGAAAAAGAATGGAAGGTGTAACCCCTACCGTAATTATATCTGAAATACACGATTAAAATGAAATAGAGACCAATAATAATCAAAACTCATTTACAATCCCATCCTTGAGATAGGGTTTTTTCAAATACGTTTCAAAATCTAATAAACTTGGTCTCATATTCACGTTTCGAATATAATTACGTCATACGGAATATCACATTTATACAAATATCATAGTACACAACAATATCATCCTGGCAACCCCCGGGTTCATACATTTACATAGGATTCATAGGGCACATTCGCCCTTGTACAATTTCTCAAACAGGGGATTACTCAAACTATCTCATATACATAATTAGAGGTGGTAAAGCAGGTTGCGGGCCAGCCCACCCAAGCTGGTGGGTCTGGCGGGGCGGGCTAGCGCAGCCCGCCCCTTCGCGGGCTGGCTTTTGCCAACCCGAGCCCGTTTAGGCGAACTGGCGGGCTTTCCATTTTTTTTATTTTATAATTTCACTCTTTTTTAAAAATTTTTACTCTTTTTCTCTTTCACCCGCTCATATCACATTTCTTTTCTTTTATATATTTGTGTTATGAAGTCAATTTCATTCTTACTTTTCTTTTTTTTTTATCTATTCACATCACAAAACTATATAAACACATCTCTTTTAAATTTAATAATAGTAGAATAAATAAATATAATATGAAAATAAGTGTCAAATAAAAAATATGGGGAGTTAATTAAACACATCATCAAAGAATAGGAGATTCAAATAAGGGAGACTAAGAGCACTTGAGAAAAAACAAAGCTGGCCCGCATCAGCCTGCGGGCTAAACGGGCTGAGCCCATTTAGCCCGAATTTAAACGGGCCGCCAAAACCGTTTAGCCCGCCCACCCCGAATTACCACCTCTATACATAATCAAATCATCATCCACATATACGCAACCAAATCCAAATACTCATCCCAACAAGCAATGATAACCAACTACTGAATCTTCAACCCGAAGGAAGTCCTTGTCATCCCTGATTGCTTACTTTATTCTCGATCCACTACCCTGTCTGAAAAGTTAGTAGGGGAGGGTAAGATTCAAGAGAATCACAGTAAGTAAACATTATCAATATGTATGCAAGATAGATGTTTAATGCATATCATGCTTGCATAACTCATGCTTACACACAATGACAAATCTGTAAGTTCGATGCTTCGAACAACATACATATGGTCATAGCATAAATTGAAACATAGCTTCAAATCATTCACACATGTTTCACATAATCAAGCAAAGCAATAACATGTATCAATACCAACACAAATATCATATACATGCAGGAGAGGTAAGTTCCCTACACTTATTCTTTCCACGTAAGCTCCAGCATCGGCTACCCACGATCAAAGCGAATATCCAACCCTATAACCAAATCAAGGACATAGGGTCAATCTCTAATCCAAATCCTTACTTTTATATCACTTAAAGTTGATTGTCTTTTGAGTCCCTTAAGTGTCTAATAATAAACTCGACAAAAGCTTGAAAGGATTGAGATGTACTAGGTTGGAAATTACCTTTCAAAATCATAAAATTCTGAAAACGGGGGTTGGCTGCAGCCAAGAATCCTTTGGCTGTAGCCAAAATGCGCACAGAAGGTTTTTGTCTACAGTCAAGAATTTTTGGCTGCGGTCAAAACACACACAGAAAGTTTTGTGCTGCAGCCTAGATTTTGTACTGCAGCTAAGGCAACTTCAAAAATTCATAATTAATTCCAGAAAAATCGAAACGAGGTGATCCCAAAGCCAAATAAAAGATATTTAAGTCTTCTTAATAGGAAAAATATGAATCAAGGCTGTCCATAACCACAGAATTACACAAATATCCACACTGCTCTAGAATCAAGCCCAGTTTCAACATCAAACTTTAGGCAAACATAAATCCCAGCTCACAAAAAGAAATGACATAAATTATATATCCATGTTGAAGCTTAAGATGTGAAATTTAATATTGGAAAGTTTCAGATTTTTCTGACATCATTTTCCCATTCAAAACGGCAACACAAACAGACTGTCCAGAATAGAGTTTCAAAAGACAGAATTCCATATTTTGCATCTTTACTTCCAATGGTCCCATTTTTATACCAAACATCATTCCCACACAAATTTTCACAAGTAATCCATTGGAAATACCAAATCAACCAAATTCACATTCTATTGCCATGTTTCACCAATAATCACAACATGTCAACACAAGTCACAATTCAAACTCACATTACAATTCTTTACTTTCCAAAGTTCCAAACCAATTCAAACCAATTCCAATGAAGATATAACATAATAAAACACCAATTGCACCTCAAAACACATGGCAATTCATGCATTTAGAAATTACCACAAAATCATGGAAAAATTCACAATTCACAAAACTCATCCACAATTCACAAAACTTATATCAAAAGGCTTCAAATACTCACATCTTCCTCTTTCCCAAACCAATTCTTTAATTCTTCATCTTTCCACTTTTTCTCAAGCTATCAAACACAACCAATCAAGAATCTTAAACCATAGAGATGAAGCTCTCATCACTATGAACAATATTAAAGAAGAGTATTTGAACATTAGAGGACATTACACAAGCCAAAACTCACCTTTTTCATTTCTCTTTCCTCCCCCAAGCATGGTGAAAATGGAGAATGAAGGAGAGAGATGAGAGGATGATGAAGATCAACATTTTTGGGATGCCAAAATTGACCAAATAGAGAGGAGAAGAGAAAGGGAATGTTTGAAATCTTGACCCAAGATCCAATGGTTCAAATTGTGCCAAGTGTCACCCTCTTGCTCCATCAACCATGAGTTTACATAGGCACACTCACACATGATTCCACCCCTTTTGATCTATAACAAATCAATCTCAACCATTGATCTTAAAGTTACCAATGAGTTTCCTCTCCGGTAACTAATCAATTGGTCGGTAACTTTACCGTTTTGCCCTTGATTATGGCAATTCTTCTTGAATCACTACCAAAACACATCATATCATTCCTTTTCTTCCACAATGCCCCTCCCCTCTATTTTAAGTCAATTTAGATGTTAATCCATAATTGAACTTAAATACAGGGTTTCAGCGCTGCTCACAATGCATACGAATCACAGTTCAAATCATAATCTCCAAAATGGTCCATTTATCACTAATCACATCCACTTTTGGAGTCATCATCCCTTAATCACAATTTGGGATCTTGCTAAATCGGGGCTTAGCAATCCACTAATCTCAGGTTTGTTCTCTAGCCTCAAGTCTTAAAATTCGGGATATTACAGAAAGGAAGGGAAAATATTTTGCCACCGATGCGTTTGGTTCACACTGGAAAAGAAGATGGGTTGATGAGAAAATTTTTGTTTGGTTGGAAGAAAATGAGATAGGAAAATGACCAAAAGACCATTTTGCCCCTATATTAAAAAAATTATTTTAAAGGCTACAGGACCCACGCACACCTACATTGTTGCTCACCCACAATATTTCTAACCATTGCGCACCCATCAAACACATATGGGCAAGCCAGCCATAAGTGCCACCACCTGCATCTACTGTTTAAATCCATGTCTTTTGAATTCATTAACTCATACAATAAATGAGGACAATTGATAGAGATTAGAGAATCCTGATATTATTTAATTTAAAATAAAAAGGAAAGGTATAACTAAAAAGAAAGAAAAGAACTCAACTCAAGTTAGCAATACCAAAGTTTCATATGTATACTTTAAATAGGCTTTTGGTGGCTGGTTGGAGAGTTGGGAGTGTCTTTCTATATCAACTAAGTTTTGGTTTTGATTAACATATTTATTTTTTTTATTTTTAGACTATTTTGTGATAAATGCTAGGTCATGTTGACGAGCTTTCAAAACCCTCTTATGTCTAGTTCAAAATGGGAAAATGGCACAAAAAACTTCCAATGGTTCATTTCGTTTGTCAATTTAAATGGTTATGATTTTTATAAATTGTTCATTTTGTCATACTCAATCTGATATTGTTACAACCCTCCCCCCCAAAAAAAACCCTTCATTTTATCATCAAGTGCTTGGGGTGTGAGGCATTTGGAGCTAATAATCATTCCTCTTACCTTCTTGTTATTTACTTTTGAATTTGTTTTGGCATGGAAATCCAAAATGTAAGTACTATTAAGAAAAAGCCTAAAATGAGCGTGTGGCAACTCAACTGGTCATGTGCTTGAAGCTTTGCAAGATTTTCATTTTCTATAAATTTCCTAGAATGAGTACAACATAAATCAGTGAAAGATGGTTAGATGATTTCTAATAGATGTTTATGCCCAGAGAACTCGTTGACTTATTTAGAAAATGAGAGAAATTGACATTGTGAAGAAGGTTTGGATGGTCATAGATTCTAGAACAAAAGTCAAGATTTATTTTGACAACCTTGCATGGTCTGATTTATTTTATGTTCTCCAAATTAAATAATAGAAAGTAAAAAAAATATGAAAGAAAGTTATGATGAAGCTACAACTACTATGATTGTGTAATCATGAAGATGGGAAGAGATTATGTAATGTTGGAAAAGAAAATTTAGTCAATGGACTTTCACACTAATAGGCATGATGTATCGTTATATTCAATCTGTCTTCATCTTTCTCCTTGTATCTTATAGATTCCTATCATAGTTCATCTTGTAAAGTATCCACATTTTAATAAAGCTTGTTTCATTAAAAAGTGTCTTTTTCCTAAACAATGCAACCTCTGACAAGATTCAATTGATTCACTGTTCAAGACCGATCAAGTGAGCGGTAGATTACAATGAAGGGAAAGTTTGGGGACAAAGAAGAAATGAAAATTGAAGCTACCGTGTTTGATGGGTATTCATAGGTTCTTAAGATTGGAGATGACAGTTCTGGGGTGAATGTCTGCCTTCACATTAGTACTCTGTTTGCTCCTGTTTCCTGATCAAGTAACAGAGCAATAACCATGAGATACTCACCAGTCGCTTGTGGTTATACACAAATGAATGAACAAATTTAACCATATGTATGTGATGGGTGGCTCATGGCTATCTAACTTCACATATAATGAATAAACAAGGAAGTGCCTTTCATATACATGTTGTAATTAAACGATGATTACTTCAATAAAATACATTTTGAAATTTATTCTTATTTTCACTTCCTCCTTTATTTTTATCCAATTTTCACTTTTGTTTCCTTTAACTCTTTTACACACACACACACAAAATGCATGCAGCTTGAAAGTTTCACTCTATCTCAACTAATTTGGCTATGTGTGTGCAAGGGGGGGAGAGAAATTTGAAAAGAGTTGAATAAACCTGCCAAATTCACACACATACACCAAATTTGTGCAGCTTGAAAGTTTCACTCCATCTCAACTGATTTGGCTATGTGTGAGTAAGGGGGGAGAAATTTGAAAAGAGTTGGATAAACCTGCCAAATTAAAATTGGAAAACAGAGGCATAGAGCTACTGAAACGAACAATGTCATTGTCACCGTTTCCAAGTTCGTAAGAACAAACGGTTGCTTCTACTTTGCTTATTCTCTCTTCTCCACCTCCGCCTCCATCTCCCTCGCTTACTCCTACAAGGTAGTCGAGCTACATATATGGCCCTCCGGTTCCATTTTCAATCCAGTTCGTTCTTCTTTTTTGCGTCTGCATTTAATTCTGTTTGCTCTACAGGGCGTTTGAATAGTTTGATGTCGCTTTTCTATCCTGACTGAATGGTTATGAGGCTCATATTTTGCAACGTCAAGTGATTTTTACTTTTTGTTAACCTTAAGATATTTTAATTAGCCATTTCCTTATGCGAGATATATACTTGGTGTTATTGCAAAATTTATTTCACTTCACCTTAATATTTGATTGCTGCAAATAAGAACAATGTTTATTCCACTGATTGGTAAGCATTAGTCTCTCGGTTCTCATTTCATATGAACACAATCTTATTTGTAAGTTTTTAGAGATTAGTTAAGAATGTTTTTAATATAAACACACCGAGAGGTTCTTTGAATTACTAACTAAAGATAATGTGCTGGGTCAGTCCTTTCTACCCACTGCATACCCATGGCATGCACATGGTGTATACACGTCGTTGTCTTTTACATTTTGAAGTTAAATTTGTTTCACGTAACCACTTGGTACCCATATGCAACCCATGGTTATGATAATTTAAAATGAAAACAGTCACCAAGAAGCGTCTTAACAACGTCGTTGTCGTAGTGAATGACTTTTACTAATAGGAGTCGATCGTAACCATAGGGTAACCATTGGGTGAACGAATTACAACCTATTTAATCCATATACTTTTAACTATTATATGCCCATGTGTATGTGACGTGAGGTATGGTTTTTTAATATCATTCCTATTCACGTAGCCGTAACCACCATGAACCCCTGGGTGGCATTTCATCTCACCTGACAGACATGTAGTCTGTTTGGCCCTTTTTCCTATCACCGCAACAGAGCAAGTTCTTTCTCTATGGTCTGCAACACACACAGCTTCATCCCAACACCTGCCTGGTCGGACTGACGTAACACGGCCATTGCCATGCTTGCTTAAACTCAACACATAAGAAGTGAAGCTCAAGCATACAACAAAATAGAAGATACAAAGAAGAACCAATCCACATGTTGTTCGGGATGCACCGCCGTCTCCTGCGAAATGCCACTCACCCTCTCCATTTGTTACCACCCTCTATTTTTCCAGCTTTCGCCGTGTCCATCCCACTCTGCTCCTCCCACTATTAATACTACCTCAATGTCACATCAGGGGCAAATAAGACTTTTGCTCAACTTCCCCTCCACGGCAAAATGACTTCCCACCATTTTTGGAGGCAACCACATTTCATTTATGCAGTTGAAAATTCAGGTAGGCGGGAAAATGTTTTTGATGGAAATTTCGAACCAAACAGCCGCTGCCACTGGCAAATTCCCACTTTTCTTTCCATTCCCTCCATTTTTCGCAAACCAAATGGGACCTTAGTGTCTGTTTAGATTAGCAATAAAAGTTACTTTTTTAACATGATTTACGGTGTATGAGATAATATGTAAGAGGAGTTTTATCCCGATTTTCGTGAACATGCTTCTTAAACGCTAACTCAAAGAGGTATTTGATTCATACCCCTAAAGTGACATAAATAAAAGAAAGTTTTGTCTGTGGCTAAAATTTGTAATCCAAAAACACCCATCATCCTTTATATTTGAAATTTTGGATATGAGAAGTGGCCAGAAGAAATGAGTATGAAGACAGAATCCTCGACATTATGTGCCTGCTTAAACTGGTGGTAAAAACTGTTTTTTTAACATAATTTGTGTATGTTTGACAAATCACAAAATTGTGTTTTCAGAAACCTTTTTTCATTAACTGAGACAAAATTTGTCTAACATAAATATCTCATAAATCATAAAAACTATTTTTTAAAAACTAATTCAAACATATATACAATATATAAAATAAATATATAAAAAAAGTTTTGTCCATGATCTTCCATCACCAACTTAAACCGTTAGAAGGTTTTGTTTGAATAAATGGTTGCAATGGCAATAGCTCTTCTTCAATCGTCCTTTCTAGTAAAATTACACAAACCATTAATTTTCCCCTTCCCAGGAGTCAAATGTATCCGTAAATGTCGGTGTGAGCCACGATTTGATATTTAGTGTGTGTTTGGCAAAGCTTTTTTTAATAGCTTCTGGGGGAAAAGTGAAGAATAGCTTTTAGAGAATAGATTATGAGTAGAATAGATTATGAGAAAAAAGTGATTTTGATAAAGTTAGAGTGTTTGGATGTTATAGTCAGAATAGCTTTTTTTATTGTCAAATTACTAAAAAGGACATTAGTTTTTTTAATAATTACATGTAAGGGATAAATTTATATTATATGCATTATTAAACATTAAATGTTTAATAAATTCAAAAAAATTCGAAATAAATTTTAAAAAAATTATAATAATAAAATTAGTCAAATATACAATATCAAAAAATATATAAAATTATTTTATAAATTATATTATTAGTCTATAATGTGGTTTAATATAGTAATAACATGTGTGTGTGAACATATGTGGTTTAAAATTAGTCAAATATATATACATATGTGTGTGTACATGTATAGTAATAACTTGTGTAACAAAAAATTAATTATAAGTAGTTAGGATATAAAATAATATACTACAAAATATCAAAGTACAAGTTCAAAGTAGAGATACGCATACATTTCACTGATTGGCAAAAATAGAATACGTCAAAATGTAAATGCAATAACATTTAACAGATTGTCAATAAAAGCGTACGTAATGAGAAGGAAACTATACATGACTAAGCTTCATGCATATAATAAACGATTTGATAACGCTCGGATCTGTATGGATCAAGGTATCCAGTCAGGGTGGGATAGCCAGAATCCACCAAATAATATTTCTAGATTCCTGCATCATGTTTCAGTGATACCTATAGTCAGCATTCGAACTTGTCCGTGAAGAGAATTTTAAACACATTCCATTGTACATAGTTCCTTCTCCTTCTAAGGAGGAATAAATCACAATAACCAAGGTAGAGAAGAGAAAGAATTTAGAAGATGACCTGACATAATGTACAGCAAGGACAAATGAGATGGTAAATACAATCATCCAAGGAACTATCCCTATCCTGCAAAGGTATCAACACATTCAAAATTTATTTCAGAAAAACACTAAAGTAGACATATATTAGAAGTTACAAGATAGGAATAGGAAGTCACAGGGCACAGTATCAATATTACCTAGCCTAACCCCTACACAAACTATTGTATGCAAATAATAGCTAATTTCAGGAGATCAAATGGGAATTCATAAACCTATAAAATAATAATTATACCACCAATCCATGTAATTACACCCATGTCCCAAAACCTTCTACAAAAATGGTGTGACAGCTACACTTCTGAATTTTGAGCCACAATTATACTTCATATAGATATGAGGAGTGAATATAATTGAAGTATTGAGCAAACGAAAAGGATATGAACCCATCCAGAGATATGCAAAACATCTTTTTTTTCCTTTGTTGGGTGAAAGATGCTAAACATCTATTTAACTCAATACTTATACATGCGAAAGTTAGGAATTACAAACAAGTCTATAGAGAAAAACCCACCTTGATGTTAAATTTCTTTCGTATACGTGTTCGAAATACGCCTAAATATGCTCCTGTAGTAATAGCAAAGGAAACTGCCAGATAGAGAAAAAGGTGCTTTCTTGTGGCAATAAAAGCAATCAAACTGAGAATGACGCCAATTGTGAGAAGAAAGTAAACTATTCCCTGAAAAACAAAGGAAAAAATATATATATTCAAAGTTCAGATTCGGAGAGCTGACATAAATTGAATTCGTCAAAGTTTCAACTCAATTTGAATTTTCTTGCCGGAACAGAGAATTTTGACATCTTCTAGAAAAGTAAACATACATGAACATAAGGAAGAAAAAAGCCAGCTCTCTTCATGTTCTTCCCAAATCGATAGCAAGGACAGCTGCAAAACCAAACAAGCTGTTATTCACAAATTACAGGCATTATATCTTATAAGAATAATCTATAACAGAAAGCTTTCAAGCTATTCCTCACCCCTCTGGCCCTTTCCCTTTCTCTTCTTCTTTACCTCTTTATTTTATTCTGGCGTTTTGGTTTTTTACTGACCAGAGACATCTATACAATTATGAGGGTCAAGGCAGCAAATCAAAATGATTTAAATTAATTTGTCAAGAGAACCCAACCCAGGAAAAAACAGATATGGGAAGATAAAATCTCTAGATACTGCTAGAAATAGAAACCCAAAAAGGCAAAAAGACAAACTGAACACAAACCTTCAAAGAACCTAAAGGCAAATAGAGAAATCTAACAAGTAAATTCCTGATCGCTCAAAACCCTTGTCTCTACCCAGAATGTGAAAAGGCCAAAGCTCCAAGAAGAAGAAGGAGGAAAGTTACCATGTGGATTCAAGGGCGATTCGACGGTCTTCAAAGCAATCGAGAAGTTCACCTTCCCACATCCGGAAAACCCCACCAAATTCTGTAACCTCTTCTTCGTCTCCAACACCACCAAGCTTCCCCCATTTGCCATTAGCCTGCAAGGCCACCGTGGAACAGAGCATATCGAAATCCACGACAGCAATACCCTCCAAAAGCCGCTCCTCCTCGCCGCCGCCTCCGCCATTCTCTTCCTCAACCACCCTCGCCGTCTGTTTCTCCATCTCCGCCATAGCCTAAAAGCTTTCACTAGGACAGCTTTCACGGGATCTCAACGGTCAAAAAATCAGGTGTAAAAGCAGAAAAAATTGGATTGTGGTGAAACCAAGGTTTTGCAATCCAAAACCTTGGTTTCGCCCTGAAACGGGATTATCCAAAATTTATGAGTGTTTGGATACTTTTAGGTGAAACCATGGTTTGGGTCCAGAATCAATTAAAATAATTGAACCCAAACACTCTCTTAGTTGTAATGTCAATCTCGATCGTCTCTGTTTGAGCAATAAAATGCTGGCATTGCTGACTTTTATCATATTTCACACACAAAAAAAATAAATAAATTTCATTACCTTTTTAATAAAATCCAACAATTTTTTAATTTGATCTCTATTTAATATATATTATATTTTTTTAAAATAAAATCAATATGATAATAAATGAAATATAAAATTATACCTTTATAAAAAAAATTTGTTTCAACCCTATAAGTAGTGCTACTATTCTAATATTTATCTTCATTTTAACTAAATTTTAATATTAAAGAGGAGTGTTAATAAACTCATTAAATATACTCAAAGTTTTCTAAACTTACCCTTGTTAACATTTTCTCTCTCAGTACATTTACAAATCATTCTCACATCTCTAACTCCCCCATTTCCCTCTTTTCAGCAAGAATTAAATTAAATAATGATAAGATTGAAAAACATTCATTAATAACAAGTAAGTATACTTATATTTGGGATCAAAATTTTCTTCTAAAAGTGGATTTATAATAAGAATCAGAGTGGCACTTCCGATCCTAAATATAAAATTCAGTTGATTTTTTTTTAGAGATAAAAAATTTAAATAAATTACTTTTAAAGTATTTATTTTTTTTCTATGAACTAATTTGATTGAATTATAAATTGATATATATATATATATATATATAATTTAATGATATACAACATATATTATGACTAAGTATTTATTTAATATCCTTAATTTCTCTAAAAATACAATTAAGTCTTATATTTAGAACCGAAGAAAACACAAAATTTTCTTGTCTCTCGATCCAAGCAGAGGAATATATTAGATTCTAGGAGAATGACAAAAAAATACCACTTGAATTTCAAAATCCTAAATTAGTCATTTGATAAAGATTTACGTTGTCAATCCCATTATTATTTTTGTCAATCCCATTACCATTCTTGTCAGCGGGATTTTAAAATTCAAATGGTATTTTTTTGACATTCTCCCTAAATTCTACAATGAATAATTAATAACTACAGTTACAATGCAGTGTCACAAAGTAATGTCCCATTAATGTTACTCACCAAGTTACTAGTACCATTTTTATAAATAACCTCCTGAATTACAAGTGTATCTATCACTGGACCTGATCATTTAGAGGACCATCACTAATACGGTAATTGAAAAATCACATCTAAATTAGTAGATGAATATCTCGCCTAATTTGAAAACAACCTACCACCAAAAATAAAGTGGCGTTGTCTTTCAAAAAATAAATAAATAAATAAACAAAACGTCATTGATACTTTTTTGTTCACCTCACAAATTAAGGCACATCCAGAACAAAATGCGCTTGATTATAATTGTGATCAGGGCACTTCAGAGACTTATATCCACACACGTATGGACTTGAGGAAAATGGCAAAGAACAAAATGCCAATGTTTCACAACTCAATAGCAGAAATATAAATCTAAAAAAATTAGACTGTGCTTCGGTCGATCGAGTTTGAAGCAGCATTACAATTTTTTTTTTCATAAACTTGATATGATATTAAATATATCGAATATTAAATGTTATACTGGGCATTGACCTTTCACTTTCATTCTATTTAGAAAGCGTGCGTGGCCTTGGTTGTAGTTTAAATTAAAAATTATACTAACAAATAAAAACTGGTTCCGTGGAAGAGCCACGAGTTCCATGGATATAAAAATTTGATCTTTAAATTTTGTGTAGTCCTAGCCAGGTTCTTAGATCCGGATCTGAAATCAGCCAACCGGCCAGTAAATTTGTCTTATCTGATCCAGTTTTTATTAATTTTTTTTTAAAAAAAACTATTTTTTTTTTAAATTTCATTTTAGAATTTCATATTAATAATCATAAAATCTTTAATTTCTTAGTGTTTTAGCATCGGGTCAGCTCCAATTTGATTCCAATCTCATTCGCTGACATTTAACTCAGTACTCCAACCGATTCAGTCACCGATCCAGTTTTAATTATCTTGAATTCTAGTGAGTCATCGATCTCAGGTCATCTAATTTTTTTCATAAAAAAAATAAAAGTCATACCTAAATGTTGACAGTTTGGAGATGACGTGGGAACGGAGATTTATCAATGTTGCCAGTTTAGCGTGCAAAGGAAATGTTTGGGGGGAAAAAACAAAAAACAAAACAGTAAGTGCACGAGTACGCGCATTTCGCAGAATGTTTTGAAGCCGTTCTCGTTCCACTGGTTTCGCGCATCACGCTCCGTCAGGTATATAAAGCAGCCTCCATCGCTAGCTGTCTCTTCGGTCACTTTCAGCGGTCACACCTTTTCTCTTCACTCTTGTATTCTGCTGCGCGCATGCATTTCATCGATGGGCAATCTCTGTGCCATGCCCACACCTCCAACACCTAAGAGAAAGCAAACCAAGCGCTTACCAAACGAGCCACCAATTTCCAATTCCAGTAATCGTTGGACCCGTACGCGTTCTTCTCGTAAGGAGGGAATCGATGATGCTACAATTCAAGAACAAGCGATAATAGCTGCGATGCTTTTGAAGCAGCATCAGCAGCAGAATGGTACTTTACCGTTTGATCGATCCAGCTCTGTCCGACAACAGAATGCGGGTAATAAGAAGAATTCGTTGCCGCGGAGTTCCAGTTCCAGGCCTCGATCACTTGCTGACCCTTTGCTACGGCCTCACCAACTTGTTAATCAGGTTTGCTTTTATGGACGGTTGCCTATGTTTGCGGAATTCAACTGTTTAGCACGAAAATTGACCAGTTCGAATTACGATCATGACCTTCAAGAGAAACAACGCTGCTTATTCTCTGTTTTTTCCGTTGTTTGATTTGGTTTCTTTGCCCCTTTGTATTCACGGTGTTGTTTACTATTGTTAGAGTCTGTACGATTGAGCTATGAAGGGAAATACAGCTTATACATGGGTTTATGTTATTTATGATAAAAATTATACCTATTTATGGAGTTTAGCCTCCTCCGAAGCCACGTCTGTTTAAAAATCTGATGATCCGTATTTTATACATGTATCAGAATTTTTTTCAAGATCTTTATATGCCTGCTTGAATATATCAAGAAACACCTTTTAACCATTTTTCACTAAAAACTGGGTGTAGCTTCGAAGTCAACTTTGTTTTGCTTCTTTCCTTTCGCAAGAGAGATGTTAATCTCTGAAATGCTATTACAGTCCGATCCAACGGAACCCTCTTTGACTTGGGTGTTTGAATGTAGCTTCGGCTCAATGCTGTCCTCAAAACTTAGGGGCCTCGTGGAAAGTCACTTTTAATCGCTGTTAAGTTGTCTTACATCATGTCATTTGTTTGTGGGTGTATGGACCATGGAGGCATCGCTAATTGACATTTTGTGTCTGGATAGACAAAAGTAGTTCTATGAAAGCTACTTAGGAAATGTCAAAACCTTAGTTAAATGCCATGATTGCCCCACTCTGACAGGATATGAAGCTTGATGATCTGGAGACCAATCATTTTGTACTTGTCCATGGAGGTGGCTTTGGCGCTTGGTGCTGGTATAAAATTATTGCACTTCTAGAAGAAGGTGGCTTTAAAGTTGATGCCATAGACTTGGCTGGTTCTGGCGTTGATTCCTTTGATACCAACAACATTACATGTCTATCACAATATGTGAAGCCGCTTGCTGATTTTCTTGACAAGCTTCCTGAAGGCGAGAAGGTGTTTATCTTATTGTTTTCTCATGTTTAACAACTGAAAATTTGACATTTAGTTTATCTATTGTCAACATTGTCATCATCTTGTGAAGGTTCTGACATTTTTATTTGCTTTCTCTCTCACTCTTAAGTGCATGTGTTTCCCCGTACACTGCAGTCCCAAATTAATTCTGGCAAAATGAGTAATTATTTGTCTGTAAGAGGTCATGGTGGAGTTATGTGCATGAATATTTGATGAATTGCTACAAAAGAAAACTAGGAATGGGGTTATCATTTGTGTTTGAAGAATAGTCACAGAGCAATAAGAAACGAAGACTCTTAAAAGGTAATTGAAACTGAAAGCAGAGAAAAATAATTTGGATCGAGTACAATTTATGATTTATCATCTATCCGTTGGGTACTGTTTGGTGGGATGCAAAATTTGGGTTAACGATGACAATAAGCTATCTGCAGAATGTACTTCCTGTGTATTACTTATATTCTCCCTGATTTTGTTTGCAGGTGATATTGGTTGGACATGATTTTGGTGGGGCATGTATATCTTATGCTATGGAGTTGTTTCCTCTCAAAATTTCCAAGGCTGTCTTTGTTTCTGCAACAATGCTGATTAATGGACAAAGTTCTCTTGATATCTTTTCTCAACAGGTGAATGTCTCCTATTAACATTACAACTGCTACATCTATGATTTATAAAATTTATAGGAAGTAAGTAGTTGCCATTTATAGTTTTATACTTCATTATAATGTTTATGAGCTTACAGCTACTGATGTGATTGACTCTGTCTAAAATGTTTCAGTTTATTGTATCTCTTCTCTGCCATCCATTGAGTAGCATACAAAATTATGTGCACGGCAATCTTTCCTTGATACCAATCAGTGGATTTTTTCGGGATATTTCCATAATTAGTGGTCTTTATCTAGGTTACAAAAATTCATTTCAGACTTGCTTCAGAATTTGCCCATCTCAGAGTTGAAATGCTTATTATTGCCTAAGTTACGCCTACTCTATGGCTGCATAGTGTACTTAATGTGCACTAACATTTTCTTAACTGTTGTGCTTCTAGCTCAATCTTTCTCATTAAATTATGTAATTTTATACTAATAATCTCTATCAAATGAAAATATTGACACTCTGAAACCTCATTCTCAATGTTTCTTTTATCTTTTTAAGCCTCAAGGCAGTTAGAGATGACTAGAAAAAGTATTTGTAGTTAATTTATGGTTTCCTGCTCTTATTAAAACAGTTAAGTTTTATAAGTCATAATGCGGAGTTCCTCTATCCTGTCAGTGTGTTTTTCATCGTGTCTATCAATTGCAGGAGGGTTCAAATGATCTTCTTCAAAGAGCTCAGATCTTTTTGTACTCGAATGGGAAAGATCAACCTCCTTCTTCTATCGATCTAGACAAGTCATTGTTGAGGGATTTGTTATTCAATCAAAGTCCAGCCAAAGTAAGTTAACATAGAAATTCTTTGGTTACTTTAAATTGGGACATGCATGAAATTGATCTATTGGACTAAAAGGATATTTTATTTTTACTTTATTTTTTTTTATTTTGTTGGGGGGGGGATCATGAATTATATTAAAAACGTGCACAAAAATGTTTAGGATCTAGTCCCTTGTAGCATTTGAGAGAGAAGGCACATGTGGGCCATTGAAGTGATATTTCATCTTGGGGAGCCAGAAAGCTATTATAGATTTGGTTTCTAATGGTAAAACTTATCACTATCTCCGATCCTTAATATAAAATCTTGTTACACATTAAGGACCGGAGGTTGTAGTTCATAACCTATGTTGTGCCAGATTCCCTCATGTCCCAGCCCCTCCTTCCTGCAAAGCAAGAAGAGAAGCTTTTCCTCATGCTGCTGAACAGTAGTCTCCATGGTGATTGTGATAACTCCTAATGCATAAAATTCTTAGTTGATATTGGAGCCGTGGAGCATGGACCTTTCAATAATCTGGGTACTAAATGGAAGTTTGTTACTGAGATTTGATAATTTCTCTTGTGGTTGTGGTCAGTGTCTGTCTTTCATGTGGGCCAATATGTGGATGGTACCAAGTCTTGTAGTCTTGAGTGATCCTCCCCCTTTTCTGATTACTCCGACATCTTGTTACAGGATGTGGCATTAACTTCTGTTTCCATGAGGCCAATACCATTTGCACCAGTATTAGAGAAGCTTTCTCTTTCTGACCTGAAATATGGATCTGTGAGGAGGTTCTACGTTGTAACACCTGAAGACAATGCCATCCCCGTCGCACTCCAGGAGAACATGATAAATGCAAATCCCCCAGAAAAAGTATTACGGTTGAAGGGGGCTGATCATTCTCCATTTTTCTCAAAGCCTCAAGCCCTGCACAAGTTACTGGTAGAGATTTCACAGATCCCTTGAAATCGTTATTCTACTTGAATTGCTTCTGATGGCATAATCACGAGAAACCTCAACTAACATGGCCTAGGAATGCAAATGGTATCAGTAATTTAATTTGCACTCTTTATAATAAGGATGAGACTCAGGTCAAGTTCTTTAATTGTTTTTTGTTATGCTCTCTGATAAAAGCATAACATGTAAAGGATTGAAGTGAAATATATAAATAAAAAAAAAAAAGCCACATGGAGATCCTTTTGTTTTTAAATATATATATATATATATCTTGCTATTGTATTTTTATTGGAGATCCTTACTGCGCACGCTTAATTCATGAGTTCTATCCTTAGCAAAAAGATTACTGTATATTACACTTGTATTTGTTCAAGTTACAGGATTGTTTCGTCTCTTTTTTTAAAAAAGAAAGTATAGGATCACTTGTCAATATATAGGAACCTTTGTTGGGCAATTCTCTTCTTCTTCTTCTTCTTGTTTTTTTTATTTTTTGACCTGATTGTTGGGCAATTCTCTAATGCCTGTGATATGAAGCCATATTATGTTACAAGTATTTATATGTAACAAAATTTTAAATAAGTTAAAATGTGCTTTCACATTGTCTCCTAACAATACAATTGCTTGTTAAGGGGAGACGCCTGCCGGAAAAACTATATTTTTAATAATTTTTTGCTATGGTTATAATTATTATCATTATTAATAATTTTTTGGCCTGAATCATTATCATTAATTATTATTATTATTATTAAGAGACTCTCTTAATAAGCAAATCAAATTGAAATACTTGGGGAAACGGACAACAAAGAAGGGAAAGCAAACAACTAATTATCCCGCTGACATCTATCGATTGTGAAATAAATTAAAGGAGGATGGCCGTAAATTTTTTTGCCTGCTGTGCAAACCTTTTACTATAGGAGTTTTTATTTTTTTTAATAAGGTACTATATAAGATTTTAATCTAGGTCCTCCTTGTAACCAAATTCATCTGGTTTTGCCCCTGATATCTTGAACACCAAAGATATATGTCGAGATTCACATCAGAAACTTGGTGCATGCTAAGCTTTATGTCTTGGGCTTACATGTTTACTATGCCTTCATTTAATTCGCTGAAACATGCCATTTAGTTCAATGGTGAAATTGAATTCAGGTAATGTTGATGGATCTCGCTTCACCGTCTTTGATAAAACTTAAAACAGAATGTGTGCAAAGACATGTGGGTTCAATAAATACGTTGGACAGAGAAGCAAACTTTAATAGGGTTAGGTAATAGGTAAGCCTATATAGAAGAACTTTAATTGGGTTTGGTAATAGGTAAGCAAAAAAAGAAGCTTTATATTGAAGAAACTGGGGAAAAAGAAGGTGTGTGATGAGAAAGACATGGAAGATCCCTCCCTCTGCAACAGCAAGTTGTGACATGCGTGTTACTAGAGCAAGGGATTTGTCAGTTCCCTATCTTTTTTAGCTAAAGTTCAGTTCTTTGATTCGTTCATTCACTCTCATCACTTTGCCTCACCGCCAAGCAAGTTCTAGCAATTGCAACCCTCTAGTAATTAATGTGCGCTGTGAATATGTATATTGCTTAATTACCCACTCTTAGTGGATTAAGTTTGAAATGTATCAGTCTTTAACTTACCATATTAAGTCAATTTGCTTTTACTTGCAAGAGTGAAATATTGCTTGATAGGGTGTTATTAAGGCTGTTAAGAAGCAATTGAGCATTATTAGTTCAACTTTAGTTGGTGATTGGTTGGATGATGTAAATCAAGTATTTGTAGAATTGTTATTATATTGCGAGTGCATAAAAATTATGAATTTGACTTTGAAGAAAAAACTTTTTACCACTAACGGGTGTTTGTTATGGTGGAAAAAACTTTTTAATCGTTTAAACATGAAGTTTTGAGTCAAGTTTCGTTAATTTTCATCTAATTTTTTAATAGAAAAATCACCCCTACCAGTTTTTTGGGCCACCTTTCATCCCCTCTGCTGTACCTTTTTTCAAATCTTTATTCCCTTGTCTTTTTCTTTATAATCTTATCTACACTGAAGGTTGTATGAGACACGATTTCATTATTTATATTTAACAGTTTTTTCGTTCAAGGTCTCCTGCAGATTGGAGACCATCGACATTAAGAAAAAGGAAAATTTTAAAATAATGTCATTAATGACCCTCATAAAACTTCAGTTTTAATTTTAAAACTGATGGCTAAGAAAAATTTCAATTTTTAAAAAGAATTTTATAATACTAAATAAAATATTCGAGAATATTGCTGTTGCCCAATAACCCCCCAACATATTCATGATTTTGTTATTTGTTATAAATTCAAATGATGTTATTTTATTAGCTTTTTTCACCAGAAGATTTTATTAATTTATTGATTAAGGATTTATTAAACATATCGAGTGATGATAGACTGAGTTATGCTGTAACGATATACTAATATATTGATAAAGTGTGTATTTTGATTAGTTTTTAGAAAATAGTATATATGATTTATAAAGAAACTATGTGAAATAAGTTTTATTTTGATATGTGAAAAAGGAATTATGAAATTACGATTTTCGTGGTTTTTCAAAACACCCAGTAATATAGCTCTGAACTTCTTCATAAATATTGAAGGCCAAAAAACACTGCTTCATAAGTTTTTGTTTATTATCCGAAGCCAGTTTGCCTCCCTTATCGTCTACTCGCTCCGGGGAACGAGGTAAGGAAGTCTCAGATCTGAAATTCTTACTTCTCAGGATTTCCATTTCGATCCCTACTCTTCAACTAGAGCACTTCAATCTGCGTACTACTCTACGATGACAATTTCTTACTCCTAGAGCACTTCGATTTTGCTTTCTACTTTATGATGACAATTTATTCAGTTAATTTGTCATACTCTGCTTCACACTCTACCTGCTTTCCTAGTATTATCCCATTCATGTTTGCTACTTTCATTCGATTGTTGGATTTATGGATTTAAGTGTGGGATGCCCGGGGGGACAATTCAACTGGAATTGCAAGATAGCTGGTTCACCATACTCTATTTTCTTTTAAGGGTTAAAATCACGCAATGCTGCAGTTCTTTGGGTCGCATTTCCTTAGGTTAGCATCTGATTCCAATGGTCTTCCTTTTCCTTCACAGTAGCTATTTGGTTGTGAGGAGGAAACTCATGTCAAATCATGCCTTTGTTCATTGAAGCTCATGCTCTTTGAACGCAACAAAACAACATGAGGTTTCCAAAGTGGATTTTGAATTATAGGTTCAGATGGCCTGATAGATTATTGCTCTGTTTAGCTGTATTCCTAATCACTTGGTTTTTCATTCTGCCTTTCCTTATGTAGGTTAGCTTTTTGTCTGCCCATAAATGCTGGGGGTTATATTTCTCAATTCTCATCAAAGAAAATGTGCAATGCAGGTCTGTCCACCAACTCTAAATTGGCAGAAAATGCGTCGTGGGAATAGCAGTGGTGGCGGCCAAAGTTCCCTGGGCTATCTTTTTGGAAGTGGGGAGGCTGCTAGTGCCAGCAAAACCCAAAATGCTCCAGTTCAAAGCCAACCTGCAAATGGAGGACACTCTCACAATGCAAGTGTTGCACCGCAACCGCAACCCCAACCGCAACCAATTAATAAGGAAATTCCGGCTGGAATTCCTGGGAATCTGACAAACAATTACCATCGTGCTGAGGGGCAAAACTGTGGCAATTTTATCACTGTAAAGCCCTTGCTGACTTCTCTCTGAAGTTCATTTGAACTGTACTGCATAAATATCTTCCCTAATGTATGCATGTCCTAGATGTGTTTGTCACGGCCTGGACGTAGGATATTTTGAAAATTTTAATTTCTGAGCCTTAATATTATGAGAAATGAGGATTGAAATCTCCCCATTTGCATTTCACTTGCTGATAATTCTCATTAAAAAAATAAGATGCGCCATTAGAGTCTACAACTTATGCCAGGGGCGAGCGAGACAAATTTGGACTGCAGACAACAATATGCATAACAACAGTGCTGCGACATGGGAAATTCTAGGATCACATTCTAGAGAAGCTATTCGAATTAAATTAACTGCAATTGTTAAGCACTGGATCCTTTCCTGGACAGGAAAGCATCCAAACTAAGAATTCTGTTCTTTTATATAGGTCCTGAAAGGCTATTAATGATTTATTTATGAAAAATGAACCTCATCTTCCTCGGAGTGCATTTTCTAGGACTGTGGACTCTAGAGTGTTTTATAGTTGCCACTGGCAAACTAACATGCCCCATAAAATTTGTGCTACTGCTGTATCTTTTCACTTGGTAATCAGTCTTCACTCTTCAGTGTTCTTCTTCTTTTGCAAAACACACTTTCAAGTTTTTGGATTTGCTGTAGAGCTCCCTATGTAGCAATTCCATGCCTGGCCTCATTCAGTATATACTTACGTCTTATGGGAACATTCCTTTTCCATAGAGCAGCATCTGTATAGATAAAAGAGTGTGAATGAAATAATAGTAAATTCTGATTCTTAATGCATAATAATTCCACGTGAAAGAGTAACCTGCATTGCCGTCCTACCTCATTTCAACTTGAGAGTTTTGGCATGGTGGCAAAGGAATTGAGAATGAATGAAATTTCTATTAGCGGCTGTTCTTATGATATATGGGCAAATATTATTCTTATTTGTTTTGTAATTTTATTTTGGATGCAGGATCGACCATCTACCAAAGTTCATGCTGCCCCTGGAGGCGGATCTTCTTTGGGCTACCTCTTTGGCGGTCCTCCTGGGAACTAATTTTCCGTGTTAGGACTTGAATTGAATGTGGTTTTCAACGTCACATGTTGTGTGTAATATATTAACTGCTATAATAGGTTTATATTATAACCACGGACTTGTGCCCTGAGAAATTGAACTCAATGCCTTAATATTGGTGTGACTGATGACCCATAATTTATTTGCTGGTTGATTGGTTTAGCATGCTCTGCAAATCTGTTGGCTTGCTATGTGTATTGTGTTTAAGTCAAGTGTCACCCGTTATTCTCCCGATAATTTATGACGTTATGGAATGAATTTGCATTAAATGACTTCTTTCTTAGAGCTTGGGGTTACTCCCTTCTGTCTTTAAAAGTAAGAAACTAATTAAGGAGTTCACTTTAGTTCTGAATATAAGATATATTTCTTATATTTATCTATCTTTTTCTAATTTACCCTGATTAATACTTTCTCAACATAAATCAAGTGAGGAAAAGATTGAGAGAATTTAGGAAGATGATTATGGACCCGTTTAGTACGTTGAAATTGATTTTGATGGAAATGGATATGGATATGGATATGAGGTTTAAAAGTATGTTTGGTATATCATGGAAATGAGACCTCATTTCCATGTAAAAAGACCAAAATGTCCTTCCATTAAAAAAAAATCTCATCTTGCCCTCACAATGTGCATCATGGTTGGATTGGTTGCACTTTCACCGGAATCTTCTTCCATAAACCACCTTTAGAAGCACCAACGTCCAAGATTGACCCACCAGCATCTAAACTGAAGCATAGACAACCACCTGCAACCCAAATCCAAAAATAAAGATCACCACTTTTTCAGATTTGGAGCACTGAAGATGTGAAATCATCCAAGCTTGGTAGTTGGGCATCGTTGAAGGAGATAAAATCTCTGGGTGGCCATCGTTGAAAGAGATAAAGCCACCTCCCATTTACCATTGAGCTTCAGCCTTCCTCGTCTTCCTTGCTTGACGCCGATCTGGTGGAGAAGACAAAGATCCTGAAAAGAGAGCTTCATGAACATAGACTATGGAGATGAGTCATCAACGCCGGCACACCTCACATTCTCGTCGGCGTCTTCCTTGTCGATAGCAAGGGTGGGAAGCTTTCCGGTGAAGTCTCAATGGATAAGGGGATGCCTAGCCTGAAGCATGAAAAAAAAAAGAGAAAGGGCAAATATGAAATTCACCCACACGTAATTGTAAATCTTAGGGGGTGACGATAGAAACGAATTCCAACCATTTTAGTGGATAAAGAACTAGAAAATTTTCTGATTCCATCATAACAAACAAGTTTTTATATGGAGATAAGGCCTATTTCCATTTCCACCTTCTCAATTCCATTATATCAAACATGTCCATCAGAACTTCTTGCATACATCTACAACACTACGTGATTTGTGCGCTGTCCAATGAGAATAGGCCAAGTCACATCACTTAAATCCAACATGGAAACTTACATGGCATTTATACAAAAATAAAAAACATAATAAATCCTTCCGTGGGCCCCACATCTTCTTTCCCTGAAATTACTCGCTCCTCATCCCTCTGCAATTAATTCTCCGTTCCATCCTCCTCAGCCTCCCCTACGCCCCTCTCGCTTGCTTCATTCTTTCACCACTAAAATCAAAACTTTTTTTTTTTCTGAACAAGCACCAAAACCAAAACTTAATCGTAGTTTCAGCTAATAATAATGGACTGAGAGGTTATTAAAGTCACAGCTCAATCCACCGCAAACAATAGGTCATCACAAAAATACCGTAGGCTTCGAGCATTAGTTTGTAGGATTTTCATGGTTTCTAAGAATCTAGTTAGATAATTTTTTGTCCAATCAAACCCATCAGCTCACCCACCACACGGGCTCACCATTGCCACAGTCTCCGCCACCGTTGCCACAACCATGATCGTTCGGAAGAAGAACCGTCGAGAGATCTGCATAATAGCTCATCAAAGAGGGAGTTTGCTTGCTATATGCAAATTAAAGAAGAACTTCAATATGTCAAAAACCCCGAGATTGATGTGCCGAATCTACAAGTGAGTTGCAGAACTTCAAGTCGAAGGAGTATGTTCGTGAGACCTTCGCCTTGATGTACTATTACTGGTATCTCACAAACAATAAAATCGAGTTCCGATCCTTAAAACTTACCTCAATCTCCCTTCTGAAATCGACCCTGCTACATCGATGAATGATGCAGTTCATGAAAAGGGAAAATGTTGAGGGAAGATGAAGGGCGCCGCCATAGGGAGGAGCCGAGGAGGATGGAAGGTGGAATCAATTGCAGAGGGAGGAAGACTCGTTTCAGGAAAGAAGATGGTGAGCCCACTTAGGGCCTGGTTGGTTTAAAGGAAGGGATTCATTTTACATTCCCTTCAAAACTCCTCAATTTGGAGAATAAAAATGAGGAGATAGGAGGGATTAATAGTTCTTTTTTTGGAGCCTCTCTCTCATTTTTCAAATTAAATATGGGGAGGGGTTCATTTTTCATTCCCTCTCCTCTCCTCTCCTTCAATTAAACAGATCTTTAGGGCTTATTTGGTCTGAAGGGAGGGGAGGGAAAATGGATGGAGGGAAAATTTTTTTTAGTTGAGTTTAAAAAAATTAGAGATGTGGGGTTAAAATTTTTTAATTAATTTTTCTTATTCTTTTATCTTATAAATTCTCTTTATTAAAATTTTATTATCACACTTCTTCAATCTTTTAAAATTAAACTTATAAAAATTTTCCCTCACCTCCCTTCCCCTCTAAATCCCTCACACCAAACAAACATTTATGCCCCGTTTGGTATGGTGGAATTGAAGGCATGGAATTGGAATTGGAATTCAATTCCATGAGTTGTGCATGTTTGGTACAAAGAAATGCTCATGGAATTTAGTTCCACATGGAAGCCAAATGGGGTAAATTCATCAAACTCAATTCCACCCAAATAGCTAAGATTTGCAATTCCATGTCTTCAATTCCAACCTTGCCCTTTCTCTGATGAGACCCAGGTTCAAGAACCCGGATCGGACCGGCCGGTTCGCCGGGATCGGACCGGCCGGTCCAGCCCAGAAACTGGCGAACCGGTCCGGTCCGGGTTCCAATTTAAAAAAAAAATTTATATTTTTCTTTTAGAATTTCATACTATAAGCCTAAAATTTTCAAAGAAGAGGGATTTTCTATTTTTCAATTATAAAGGCATTTTGGTCTTTTCACATATAAATTAGGACTCATTTCCATGATATACCAAACATTTGAAAAAAATAAAATGGTACAAGTTTTCGGGAGGAGAAGGTTTTGGGCTTCTCTGAATGATGTTTTTTTGGAAAAAAAATTTTTTGAAGGACATTTTGGTCTTTTCACCTAAAAATCATATCTCATTTCCATGACATATCAAACATACTTTTATATCTCATTTCCATTTCCATATCCATATCCATTTTCATATCTATTTTCATTTCCATTTCCATCTCCATCAAGATTAATTTCATCATACCAAACGGGCCCTTAAGGATTTATTATGTTTTGTAACGGGAACTTTATATCAATGCCATGTAAATTCCCATGTTGGATTTAAATGATGTGATTTGGCCTATTCTCATTGGACAGTGCACAAATCACGGGGTGCTCCACGTGTATGCAAGAACTTCTCATATTTGGTGTTTAAAAAAAAAAGTTATAATAATATCATTAATCTAATCAACTTAAGTAAATAGATATTAGATTGAGAACTATAGGGAATAGTTTTGTCAGATTTATAAAAAGCCCCTCAAATGTATTACATAATTTCTTTTATTACGTTTGGATATAAAAAATAGGGAAAATCCCTCTAAAATACATTGAAAATAGGGAAATCCCTATTCAGTGCATTGAAATTGTAAAACCTGAATCAGTTCGCTGTCAATACGGATGAACAGTGCAGGCGGTGTCAAAAGACGATTTTGCCCTTCAGCCCTCATTCTCGCCACTTCAGAAATAACAACACGCGGTTCTTAATTAATAACTCCGGATTCTTGATTAACAACTCTCCTTTCTTATTTCACAACTTCCTAATTTAAGTTTCAAGACCAATAACAATACCTCTTTTTTTATTAACAACTCTGAATTCCTAATTAACAACTCCATATTCTTGATTAACAACTCCATATTCTTGATTAACAATTCCAATTTCATCTTTTTACTTTCACAATAACAACACCGGTCTTGTTATTAACAACACCATATTCTACATTAACAACTCCAATTTCTTGTTTCACAACTTCGTGATTTAAATTTTAGAATCAATAACAACACCTCTTCCTTTATTAACAATACCGTATTTTACATTAACAACACTATATTTTTGAGATGCGAATATGTGGAAGAATAAAGCGGAATTGTTAATCAAGAATTCGCAGTTGTTAATAACAAAACCGATGTTGTTATTGTGAAAAAAAAGAGATGAAACTGGAGTTATTAATCAAGAATCCGGAGTTGTTAATTAAGAACCGTGTGTTGTTATTTCTGAAGTGGCGAGAATGAGAGCTGAAGGGCAAAATCGTCTTTCGGCGTCGCTTGCTCTGTTCATCCGTATTGACAGTGGACCGATCCAAATTTTTCAATTTCAATACACTGAATAGGGATTTCCCTATTTCCAATATATTTTAGAGGGATTTTCCCTAAAAAATAGCCACAAGGCCAAATAACCCCTATCATTCAAATAAAAAAATTAAAAAAAATAAACAAAAAGAAAATATTATTTCGATTTTTTTTAATTAGTATACTATATAAAATTGAAAGAGAATACTCTCAAAATCATTTTTTCCTTTTTCTTTTCAAATCTCATTTTCACCCTCAGATTGAAAAATAAATGATATAGATTTAATATTTTCTAAAACTATTATTATAATTTTTTATAATTTATTTTTTTAAAATCTTATTTATATTGGAGTTATTATGAATTGTGTGGAAAAGATTTTAATAGTTTGATATTATTTATTTATGTTTAAAATAATAATTTTAAAAAAATATAAAAGAAAAAATCACTCATAGGTCCCCCTAACCCAAAAAAATGATAATAAAGTCCCTATGGAAATTCCAAAATCAGAAAAATCATTAGAGACTTTTCTGCGATCAATTGGCAAAATGGAATGACTAACTTACCCTTAGTAATTTAAAACAAAGTGTGTTCAACAGCTATCATAATAGTTGATTTGTGTTTTAACAACTTCTTCAACTGTTTTCTACAACTTTATAAGTCATATTTACAACTACTTGTGTTATCTCCAGAAGATCTGTCACAACAACTGATGTGTTTTAACAACTTCTCCGGCATTTTTTTACAACTTTATGAGTCATATTTACAACTATTTGCGTTATTCCCGAAGGGTCTATTACAACAACTGGTTTGTGTTTTAACAACTTCTTCAGCCTTTTTTTATAACTTTGTGAGTCATATTTATAAATACTTGCGTTATAATTCCTGGAGGATCCATCACAACAACTGATTTGTGTTTTAACAGCTTCTTCAGCCTTTTTTTACAACTTTATGAGTCATATTTATAGCTGTTTGCGTTATTCCCGGAGGGTCTGTCACAACAACTGATTTGTGTTTTAACAACTTCTTCAGCATTGTTTTACAACTTTATAAGTCATAGTTACAACTGCTTGACTTATTCCTGCAAGGTTTGTCACAAAGCCTTATTTTACAACTTCATGAGTCATATTAACAACTGCATGAGTTATTCATGGAAGGGTTTAGAACTTGACAATTCCCATAAGTCATAATTGGTTATTTGTCGTTTAATAGCTTATTCAGCCTTATTTTGCAACTGCATGAGTCATATTAGTAAGTGCATGAGTTATTCTTGAAAGGGTTTAGAACTTGATAACTCCCACCTGCCATAATAGATTATTTGATTTTTAACAATTTCTTTTGCCTATTTTTACAACTACATAAGTCATTTATACAACTGAATTGTAATTGTAGGAGGACTTAAGAAATTTCACAAGTTTCTACTTTGATATCAGCTAATCAAAATTTTAATAATATATTATGCCTATTTTGACAAGTTCATTCATCTTGTTCTTACCAAACCACCAACATATTGCATTTCATCTTATCCATCATTTAAAAACTCCCCTCCCAAAAAATATGAAAGAAACACAATAGATTCTTTCATAAACTAGTTCTCATTTGTCATGACAATCTGCAATACGAACTTCGTATTAATAATTGCCTCAACAATATTAACAACCATGAATGCATATATTAATAACATTTTTTTTATATTATATTAGCATTTTGTAATCAATCTAACTACCATAATATTTAGTCTTTTCCACTTCAAATTGATAAACCCCTCTATTACCTTGTCCAAAAACACAATAATCTCTCTATTACATTGTCCAAACATAAAGCACAGGTTATGTCGTAATAACTACAACAACATTATTTACAACTATAAATGCACGTATTAACAACACTTTTTAATATTATATCATCAGATTTTTCTCATCATATAAACCACGATGATATTCAACCAACCCTAAAAATAGAGCACTCCCTTTGTAACCAACCCCAAAAACAGAGCACAATAAAGTTCACACAACCCAACCAAAGTGAGATCCCAACTTCAATGCTCAAGTTTATATCTTTATCAAAATCTTAGCACTACTTATCCACCTCCTAACACATAGTCTCTTGAGCCTAAACTCCAACCTTTGACTAACCCCTCAATTTTAATATAGGCAACACACCCACCGAAAAAAAAAACTTTAAGTTCGTTGTTTTACCTTTATACTAGTAGATTAGGGCTGCAAGTTCTAACCTTTGCTAAGGACTTGAACACCACACTTGATTCCTTTAATGTTGTAGCTCCAACCCGTAGACTTCTTCCATTTTCTCTTTCTCACTGGCTTCGACGAGAGGTGAGATCCAAAGCTGAAATGGCAAAGGAAGAAGATAAAATAAAGGGAAAAGTTGGGCAATATAGTCATTTCATTTTACCAATTAATCACAAAAAAATCTCTAGAGACTTTTCTGATTTTGGAATTTTCATAGGAACTTTGTTGTTATTTTTTTTGGTCCTTGGAACCCATGAGTGATTTTCCCATATAATCTACAAAATGTACTCTCTCTGGTCCTAATTATAAGACAAAATTGACTTTTTTGGAGAAATTAAGGAAGCTAATTAAATTCCTTTAGAGTGTTTATATTTTTATTTTTCTCTCCAAACTAAATAATTTGACTAATAAACTAATATATAATTCAAGGATACATAATATATGATATGATTAAGTAATTTATTTAATTTCTTTAATCTCTTAAAAAAAATCAATTTTATCCCAGGTTCAGGAACCCGGACCGGACAAGATGGTCCGGCTAGAAAACCGGCGAACTGGTAGGTGGACCGGTCCGGGTTCCAATTTATTTTTTTTTATATTTTTTCTTTAGAATTTCATACCATAAGCTTAAAATCTTCAATTTCTCATCGATTTAGTTCCGGTTTAACTCCGGTTTAGCCCTGATATGATCCACTGACTCTTAACCCAGTACCCCGACCAGTTCAATACCTGGTTCGAGTTTTAATACCTTAATTTTAGGAAAAATTCCTGAAAAATACCTCCGAAATAGCAAAATCCCTATTCAGTACTCTGAAATCCAAAATTTCGGATCAGTACCCTGTCAGTATGGATGAACAGTGCGGGAGCGCCAAAAGAAGATTTTGTCCTTCAGCTCTCATTCTCGTCCACTTCATAATAACAACATGAGACTCTTAATTAACAACTCCCCATTCTTGATTAACAACCCATCTTTATTTTTTCACATATTTACATCTCATGAATATAGTGTTGTTAATATAAAATACAGTGTTATTAATAAAGAAATAGGTGTTGTTATTGGTCCTGAAACTTAAATTACGAAGTTGTGAAACAAGAAATGAGAGTTGTTAATGTATAATATGATATTGTTAATAATAAAACTGATGTTGTTATTGTGAAAGTAAAAAGATGAAACTGTAATTGTTAATAAAAAATCGGGAGTTGTTAATTAAAAGTCTCGTGTTGTTATTTTGAAGTAGGCAAGAATAAGGGCTGAAGAACAAAATCGTTTTTTGGCGCCTCCCACACTGTTCATCCGTACTGACAAGGTACTGATCCAGAATTTTGGATTTCAGAGTACTGAATAGGGATTTTGCTATTTCGAATGTATTTTTCAGGAATTTTCCCTTAATTTTAGCTCATATTTAGGATAGAAGATAATATTATTTTACTCTAAGGATGGATGGACATGAGTTCCTCAGGGAAAAAAGGAAGATACATAAAGTGTGTTAGCATGTTTGGAAACACTTATATTTGGACAATAAGTCCTTATTACGCAAGCCGAGATAAAACTCTTCTCACATACTTATCTCGTATACCGTGAATCACGATTTATAAGCACTTATCACTAAAAAATAAGCTATTCCAAACGAACACTTACTAAATAACTTATTACATAAGTCGAAATAAAACTCCTCTCACATACTTACCTCGTATACCGTAAATCATAACTTATAAGTACTTATTATCTAAAAATAAGCACAAAATAACCATTACATATAGGTATATTTAACTCGGGCCCACCAAGCTCACCTTCCTCGATAGCTAGGGCAAGAAGTATCCATTCTCCTCAGTCCTCACGATAACTTGAGAGAACTACGGACGACGGCTCCATTGTCTGAGATCATCAACTTTCTAAGACTCGGTGAGTTGCTCTGTTTCATTTTCCGACTAAATGGTCTGGGCATTGTGGGTTCTTCTTCCTACGATAGTTAGGAAAAAATTATGCTTTGTTCTTGATTATTGCTTCATGCCTTTGGGTCAATCTTATATCCTTTATGCTATCGAAAATTTTGGGTTTCCAGAGACTTGTAAATGATAACTGTGAATTTGGAGCTTTATGCCCTCTGTCTATCATATTTTTCCAGTTATCCTCATAATTTATAGTTTTTTATTCTATACTGTTCACTTTCCTTCCCCTCTCTGCTCTGTTTCTAGGGTTTCAAACTTCGTTGAGCAGGCGACTCTCCCAGCAACAATGACGACTGTAGTGCAAACCTCCGAGGAAGATCCCTCACTGTCTGTCGTTCGATTCGCCTCAGAGCTTGCCTGGGCCGATGCCGGTCCTGAGGTACTAAACGATTCTCTTCTTATCTCTGAGCTAATTTTTGTTTTAATTTATTTTCGCATACCGGTAGATTCCCTCCTCCCAGTATAGTTTATTGACAAAGAATCGTTTGTACACTGGAGATGCTTCTAGAGTTTGATGGCATAGAATTGGTAACTAAAGTGACAGTACTGCATAGAAAAGTATACATACTTGAGATTCGATGTTTTCTCCCTTACCAAGTGCTTAAGAATCAGGGTGGGTGCTAAGTGTTCTTTACTCGTGATGGTTCCCCATTTGTTTACTGATCTAACCCACTTCAATGCTCGGAAAAATGAAAGGACCAGCGCAGAATATTAATAAAAGCTTTCTCAGTAGGGCTGTGGAGGATGCAAGTGTGCAGAAGAAAGAATGAGTAATAAAAAGATTAAAATGATCATGGTTTTTTATTTGGGTATTTTATGTTGTCTTTGGGAAGTAGGATATTTTAATTTGGTAGTAGGGGGCTGTGGAGGGAAGAGGGAGATGGTGATTGTCTATAGCTGGAGCTTTCAACACAAGAAAAATAGAAGGTAGCAAGACTTCGTTTGGGGCAGAAAAAAAAAGGGGAAAGGTCGCTGGGCTACCCTTAAATTTGATTGGGGTGAGTGCTGACTGTTATTGGGTTTAAGTTAAAATTTTTGGTCCATCCCTTCTATAAACCTTAGGCATTTATGTTCCTTCTCTAGTTGTGTTCTCTTATCCTCCTATCGAACTTCCCCTTTCTTCGTCTTGATCTTTCTCAAGTTTTGGTCTTGGATGAGGCTGGATGAATTTAAAATACAGTCACTCATGACAGTTCTATCTTTTCCTGCTCAAAGAATTATATCAATGTAAACAGACGCTTTTTTATGAATCTATGCATTTTTTTGGTATCATGAGAATCTACAAAGTTTTCCATTATACTTCTTTTTAAATCTCATTTATGCTAAATATGAAGTTAATTAAATGTTCTGCATTGTGATTACTATATCTCTCTAACTTTGTTGCCTGCACCGCCTTGTCTGTATATGTGAATACGCCTTTTTTGCTGTTGGAGTCTGGAAAGTGCATTATTATTGTATGCTCATTCCTGACTGTACATGTTATGTATTTGTTATTGGTTTATCAGGTTGCTGAACCACAAGTTAGTAGACTCTGTAGGGAGGCTGAGGAATTCATCGCAATGGGAAAGTGGTTAGAGCTAGCATCGCTGATGGTTACTTCTGCTGAATTGATATTCTCAAAGGTGTCTGATAAAGGTCGAATACGCTTTTTGCGTGATCTTTTACCTGCACTGTTAAATTGTAGCATACTTCTACATGCTAAGGTGGTGTTGTGTTCTAGCTTCCCAAGCTTATTCTCTTCCCAGTTCTGTTGGTAGAAACACATTAATCATTTGTGTGTGTGTGTGTTTGTGTATTACAATTATCTGACATTTTCTCCAATTCCTGCTGCCTTGGTTGATTATGGCGGTTCTGGCACTTGATCTTTGTCAAACCTTTTTGAACATAGTTCATTGAGTTCTTCAATAAAGACTTCATTATTATCTTAATGTCAATCATAACTTATGCTGTGGGCCTGTGGTTATCTCTGATGCAGATGTTGAATCCATCTTCACCATTATATGCAATCTTGTTTCAAAGACTGAGAATCCAGATGAAGAGTTGGAGATAACAAAAGTCATAGCAGCAAAAGTAATTCAACAACCAAATGAAAAGCCTGCAGTGCGCTTGAAGATGTAATATTCCTATATTCATGCTTTTTATAGAGGTGTTGGCAATTCTTGTTTAGATAACCTTTTTTGAAAATAAAAATATCTCCATTCTCTACAGTTTGTTCAATCTGTACAACCTTTTGGAGACGCCATACAGCCGTTTTTATGTATATTTGAAGGCATTGAATTTAGCAGTTTATGGAAAGGTCACAGAACATGTCATACCTTCGTTCACAAAGATGGATAGCTTCCTGAAAGACTGGGGCAGTATTGGGATAGTGGAGCAACGTGAACTCTTCCTCACTATCTCAGACATTTTGAAAGATAATAAAAGGTAAGGCAGAAATCAGAATTGCTTTCCTTGAGCAGAAATTAATATTCTTTTGCTTCACTCTAATTGGTTTTGGGAGTAAATTCAGTCTCATTCTATCAGGACAATCCTTCGCCACAAAATGGACAACCAGTTTGTAATTCATTTTGCAATATTCTTTTTTTGATCTATTAACATTGTGTCCTCTCGTCCCAGCATGGCAAAGGATTCATTAAAATTTCTGACCAAGTATTTGGCAACTTTTTCGGGAGAAGATGCATCTGCTTTAAGCGAAGCGAAAGAAGAGGCTGTGCGAGCTATTGTCGAATTTGTGAAGGTGCCTGACATGTTCCAGGTAACCGATTTGCTTATATACAATTTAAAAAATCACAGGAGCTATTGTTTCCATGTTATTTCTTGATAAAATGCCTATCTTGATACTCCTGTTCCAACAGTGTAGCTATCTCGGAAGTCATGCTGTTATTCTTAAAATCTGTTTTTATGTCTTTATCACTGAGGGTGCTTGAATTTCTCTGTTCCTTGGTGTGTGCAAGCAAAAATAAAACCGACAATTTTTAAAACATGATAATTAGTTGCCTAATTTTAAAATCTTAGAGGTGACCTGGATGTTTCCTTGCGGTCAATTTTTTGAGACTCAATGCTGCCTGTGTGAATCTGTATCCAGTATAATTGATAGATAAATTTGAAGTGATGAATATGGGCCGTGGTTGGTTTTTTGTTACTTGTTTCCATGATAATTCAGTAATTGTAATTCAGAAAATATTAAACTAGAGTCAAATGTATGGGTGAATCTCTACTGTAGACTCTTGTGTTTAATGATACCCACCATTTTTTGCCACCTATTGTGTTTCTTAATGAAAAGCTAGCACCCGTTTTGTTTCATGGATGGACCTAAATTTGTTTTATAATTATTTTGTGACAATTTCCATAGAAGTCATCTGCTTCATGTCTCTCAATACAAGTTTTGGATACACTCTGATAGTCTTTTACTGTAATGCTACAGTGTGATTTAGTAGACATGCCAGCTGTTAGGCAACTAGAGAAGGATGCAAAATATGCTTTGGTGTATCAGCTACTAAAAATTTTCCTCACTCAGACACTGGATGCATACTTGGAGTTTCATGCTGCAAATTCTGCTTTGTTGAAAAGCTATGGTAATTTCATGCCACAGATGGTTGTCTATAGTTGCATATACAAAGCTATATTTCTCGTTCCTTTATAATTAAAATATCTAATGGATTCTGTCTTCAGATCTTGTCCATGAAGAATGTGTTACCAAGATGAGGCTGATGTCTTTAGTGGATCTTGCATCTGATGGATCAGGTCAAATTCCATATGCACTTATTAGGGACACACTTCAGGTAGTTTCACTAGCTTTCCTTTTAGCTGTAGTTGGCTGTTTTCTTTCTTCTCTAACTTATTTGAAACATTGTAAATTGCCTTTCAGATCAACGATGATGAGGTGGAACCATGGGTGGTTAAAGCAATCACTGCCAAGTTGGTTGACTGTAAGCTGGACCAAATGAATGAGGTTGTAATTGTTAGGTTTGTTCTCTGTCTCCATGCCGCCGCCTCCTCCTGTCAGTTGTAGCTATATCTGATCCAGTACCTTGTGCTTTACTTGTTCTACTGTTATTTATTTAATTAATTATTAATGGGCACTATTTGACCTAAATTTGATAATGCAGTCATCATGCTGCTCGTGTGTTCGGACAGCACCAGTGGCAAACACTAAGAACAAAACTAGCCACATGGAGGGTAAATTCCTAAACTACAAGTTTTTTTTTTCCCACTGAAAAGAAAACTGTATATTGGAGGACGTTTGGTTAGATTAATGTCGGTTTTGTGTTGATAGAAATTGGATGCAACTCGAAAAAACCCCACATATTTTCTTCTTGATACTGTTTTAATTCAAGCCTTTTGGTATATCAGGGGAACATTGCTAATGTGATCAGCACCATTCAAGCTAACAAAATAACCGAAGATGGCTCTCAGGCAGCACAAGGCTTGGTTCGCTAAGGACGTCTATTTTTTTTTGGGGGGGGTGTTTACTTGTCTAAAGAATTAGGCTTAATCTGAGTTTGGAATGTTTCAAAAAGAAAAGAAGAAAGGTGTAATCCGCTCCAGTTACAGCTTTTATATTTATTTTAGTTGGAAGGTGATGCGATTGTACTTCAAATTTTGATACTAGTCGTTTTGGTCATGATCTTAAAACATGCCGAGTGCTATGTCAACAGCTGCCTTTTATTTTTTATCAAGTTTTGTCGTTATTTTACTTTTTAATCACAATTAACTATTAAGATGATTCTGTTATCATTAGTTTTTATTATAATCAATATTCCCTCCTTTCTTTAACATATAACTCTTTAAAATGATATATCCTTTGCTTTATCAAGCTATAAATTAACCAGATGAATTTTGAAAGTATCAACTAATTGTGGTTGAATATTTTAATGTATAAAGTTTTTTATAGATCTTTCTTATAATAATAATAATAACGGGGAGTATATTTTGTTGTTGATAAGCTGCTATTATTAAAACCAGCTTGTTTAAGGTCTCAATTAAGTAATCACATTCCCTTCCTCGTCGAAAGTGGGACTCATTTTATTAGAACTGACGGAGATTTTTGTTCAATGAAAAAACATTTGGTTGATTTATGGATTTAAGGCTCGATGTTACAGGAGGAAACTTTTTCTTTAAGTTCAAGCTTGGGGCCTTGGGCTTATGTTTGGACTGCCTTTCATAGTACAATCCAAAATTAAGCGCAATGCTTTAGCCATGAACCCGAAGGCCCAGAGAGAAAACTGCTAACCCTGAACTTAATACGAACTAGGAAGGTATTCAAAAAAAAAAAAAAGGTACTACGAAGACAGATATTTCGGAACTTTTAATATAGAGCATTTATTTAAATTCTCTAAAGTACCTAGTATTTCTTAATTAATAAAAAATAAAGCGTGAGCGAAAAATATTAATGTGTGTGATTTGTATATTAAACTTCATTTGCTTATTTTTATTACGTCTAATCAAATATAATCTATGTACATGCTATTTTTATTATTAATAATGGTACAATAGAATTTTAAAAGTTTTATTACTGAAAAAAACCCATCTGGTAAAATTTGATTAGAAAATTGTACTTAATGCATATAACCAAATGGACCAAAGTCTTCTCATTTATTTCATGTTCGTTCTCTTTTTGAGATGTAATTTATTATTTATTCAATTAAATAAATTCAAATTGAATTTTTCTTGGAAAAAAAATCTGACTTCGTTTTTCTGAATCTCACCCTGCTCATGGCACACTAGAATGTGACATCACATAACTTTGGGACAATATTCATTTTGCGTCTTTTTTGGCCTTATGGTTTATCCATGTACCTTTTCTTGATGAGAAGAACATTCATAAATTTGCTAAAAAAAATAAGTTGCATTATTGATATATTGCAACTTGTTATAAATTTGTTTATATATATATTACGGCAACTTTCCTTGTAAATATTTTTTATTATTATATGATGCCTATTAATTACTTCTGACAATATTACTTCTACTTCTTCACCATACACGAACATATATATGTCTCTCATCGATCTCACTGAATAAGGATTGAAGAATAATGTTGAAGCAAGACATACAATTAAAGCATATATTGATGTTGATTCTTGTCACACTCAAAACACAATTAGATCACGTTCAGCTGCTAACTTCCAAAGGAAATCAAATCAATCAACAATATGAAGTTCAAAGATTATAAATTATTGCTAATCATTGTTGATATTACACAGCGTGGAACACACACACACACACACAAGTTATAACTGTATATTTCTATTGATAATGAATTTGCCTGTAATATATCTCGGCAACAATAACTGCAACTGAAAACATCACAAAACCCCAACTTCCCTGAGCTTCATCAATTCATATTGAAGATGGCACAGTCCAGTACAGTACTGTGTTCTCTGATCGCCGCTGGCATTAATTGAATAATTCATGAAGACTTTTAAGAGAGGTATTGCTTTCTTGCAATATTAATTGTACGTAGATAAACTCAAACTCTGAACTGAAAAATTTATTAGCAACACTCAAGTACAAAGCAGCAATAATTTATGTTATTGTCTTGTCCTTTGTCGTCCGTGTCATCATCACATCACTTGGTGGAGGGAAAATTCTGAAGGTGGTTATGTGACTGGCTCTGATCTGTAGTAGTAGTAGTGTTGTTGTTATTAGGAGTCATCATACTCAACCCAAAGGGTTTCAAGGATTGTGCCATAGAGATAGGATTATACAGATTTGAACTAGAACTCATCAACATGGCGGGATAATAGTGGTTATTATTACAGTTGACTTGTCTTGGAAGAATATGATTATGATCATCCATGTCCATGTTCCCTCCAAAATGTTGTGAAGCAAAATTATGATGATGATGAGAAGAATCCGTAGTGGACAAAGACAAAGTTGATGAGTAAGGTGCAACGTTAAGGCTCTGCAAATCTGTCTCATGAGAAACATGTACATCTTCACCATGGTACCCAACAATGAAGGGATTATGATGATGACGACGTGGATGAGACAACTCATTGTGATCATCATCATCATTGGTTACTTGTTGTTTAACATCATGATCATGATCATCTTCTTCTTCTTGGTTGGGCTGAGAATTAGAGGTGAGAATAGCATGATGATGATGATGATGAACTAGGGCAAGATTTAATGGAGGAAGAGGAGGAAGTTGATCAATGTCATTTTTGGCAGCATGAAGAAGCCAATCAATGACCTTACTGGGTTGATTAAACCCTAGCCTCTCTTGAAGGTCATACAATTGAATCGCTGTGGTCACTGACAACCTAACTCTTCGGTCTTTTAAACCTCGTATGGTACAAACCTTGCTGTGTCTGTCTTTGCCTCCATAGGCTCTTGTTACCCTCACTATCCTTGGATCCTGTAACCTCACCCATTTTGGTTCTATCATGCTGCTCGATGTTGTTGTTGATGATGATGCCAATAATGCCCTTGCTTTCTCATAATATTTTCTTGGTGAATCATGATCATTACCTTCACCTTCTTCATGTTTTCCTGCAAGATCTGAGGCCTCTTTTGGAATCTTAATCATCTTATAATAATAAAAATAATAACAATAATAATAATACTGTCTGTCTTTGTTGATTATTTCCCGTGGAAGTTTATGTCCAAATCTGGGTGTGAACTCAGATCTTGTTTCTTCTCGCTAGCAAGCGTTTGCTTCAAAAACAAAATATAACATTAAATTGGTAAGGAAAAGTTAATTAGTTTAGCATGAGCTCAATTGGTAAGACTCATATCAAAACACTTCTTCCCAAGATCAAGCTATGACAGCTCCCAAAACTGAATAGACTAACATAGTCCATAATATAAAATCTCCCCAGTGCAATTTACACCACGAACAAGATCTTATATTAAGAATTGGAGATAGTATAATAAATCATATTAAGAATATTTCTAGGGGAAAGTTGAATAATCAACTGCAAGCATCGAGTTCATTGCGGAGGAGCGTGAATCAGTTGTTGAATGATCAGAAAACATGTTCATAAAATTCAAAAGAGCGTAAGAGACAGTTACAGTACTCAAGAAACATAACATAACCAAAAAGAAGGGGAAATTCTGAAGAACAAAACACGAGCACAAAGTTTCACATCAGAAATAAAGTTAAATGAAGTACACTAGCTGGCATGTAAAGTTTAAGACTTTGCATCAAGAGACCTCTAATAATATATAGAAATACCTCTATCTGATGACACCACATATGCACCAAATCGAAGAGGGAAGAAGTGAAGATTGGTTGTGATACCAATTAGGTAGATAGATAGAACTTAGAACTGAATGTGAAGGTTAAGAAGAGGTTTGAGGCCGCAAAGTTTGTAAAAGCTAGATGCCGGAATTGAACCGACCACGCCGCTCTGAAAGCTAAAGTAAAGGCTCAAAAATGACCACGTGGCTCTCTCTTCATTATTGCTCTAATAATTAAATATGGTCTTCTAACTAGCTAGCCAGCCATCCCTATCTCTTGTATACTCCCTCTCGTCCACAATATACCGGGGCTTAGAGAAAAATAACTTGATTTATGATATAAGTCATTTATAAGATAATTAGTACTTCTTTTTTTAATTTTATCTCATAATTAATGCTCATTTCTAATTTGTTCACTTCTTAACTTTTGAAACATATTTTTCAATAAAGGTAAAAGTGAAAAAAAAAAATTAATTTATGACATATTTATTGAGTTAACTATCATTCCTTATTTCCCGTGAATTAGTTGAAGTGCCCTATATTATGGACTGGAGGAAGTATATCAATTTGAGATCGGGCTCGCATTAATTAATTACTGATACAGTTTTGTAGCTTTTGAAAAAATGCATGCCCGCATAGTTTATTCAAGAGCAAAAAATAAGCAAAGGACTGAATATATCTATGTATATTCAATAAAAGGTTGCATTGAACACTTCTCTTGATTATATAAATCATCGTATAACTTAATTGTAAAGCATGACCAAAAAAGCTTTTTGCAAGTTTAAGAAAATATTATTTTTAAATTAGACTCAACTTTGAGAATTTCCTTAGTTTTACTCACGGAAAAATTGCAAAGGGTTTCATTAAAGTGAAGGCTTCTCTATAAAACAAACTACTTTAAATGACTTATTACGTGATTATTGTAACTATCATGTTATTCTCTAACAGCTAGTTCATGATTACAATAAATACCTCCTGTTCTATAAGGGTCAAATAATTAAATTGCGTAATTCAAAAAGTTGGTTAAAATAAAAATAAAAATGTAAAAAATATGGAGAGGGTGAGTGGGAGAGAATGGGCGGAAAAAATAAAATGAGAGAGATATATAATTAATTAAAGGTAAAATTAGAAAAAAAAAATTAAATAATTAGACAAAAACAAAATGGCTATTATATAAAAAACCACGTACCCTCATAAATTTAGCTCTTATATTTTAAATCAAACCGAGAGTAATTAATAACCTAAGAAGAGGACCTTTGTTGCACTTTTCGTTCCTGGAAAAGTGGAAAGTCATTCTGCATCGCCAACTACAGAAGCTTGTAACTGAAGGGCACTGTACTTACTACTTAGATGGTCCACACACATATATATGAAAGCAAGCTAGCCTAAATATGTAGCAAAAGCAAAAGTGTTCTTCATTTCGTAACATGATTTTCATGTATTGTATAACATCTCAGTCTATTGATCTTAAAAAAACTCTCAAAAAATTTGATAATTACTTCTTGAGTTAATCCATATGTATATATAACTATATATCATCAGAAACTACGTCAGCTTTTCTTTTTTGGTTTAATTATCTCTTCAGAATAAAGATATGAATCATTACAAACCGGAAAAGAAAGAACAAGAGTGAAAGGAGAATCGAAAAAAGGGGGGAGAAAAAACAAAGTATAAGGTATCCAAAGACAAGAAGATAAAACCACTTTAGATTCAAAAGTTGTGGTGTGTGAGGATTGTGATTTTGGAAGTGCATGACGTGATGTCTACACGGGACAAATTTACAAAACAAAAAAGCAATTCAATTTGTAGGTGAGGGACCATATATATATATAGGCTTTGCGTACAAACAGGACCACTCAGAGACACTAACCCTATAATATATGTGTGTGCGCGCGCGCGCATGGGAGCTACTTGAGAATTATATTTTCCACATGCAAGTGGGTTTTCATAGAGTCTAAATAAATTCTGAGAGTGATACAGAAACGTACACAACTTCTCTTTCTCTTCTTCAATACTCTATCTACTTTTGACCTTTAGTCTTATCTTTCACCATTCACAGTACTTTGGAGGATATGAGATGTTTCCTTAAAAACCCTAAAATCGTCTCGTCTCATACATGAAAAAAAAAGATAAAAGGAAAACATTGAACTAGGAAAGTTTTTTTACACCCATCAGTTTCTCCTCTCTCGACATACAGGTTGGCAGAAATCTCGGCACGAGAAATTAGGAGCAAGCTATGGCCTACAGAGATTCTTTTCTTATTCTCTCCTAGAGATTTCCGCTCATCGATCTGTTGACTTTGTATAATCGAAATCGAACATGTACAGGAAGATATATGTACTACTTGATGAAAAACCCTAAAACATCCTAGTTTGTGTGTGAGTTTTAATCTTGAGTAACTAAAGCTGTGTTGGTCAAGAGAGCCTAAAATTTCGAAACCTATATCTCACAATCAAATTAAAACAGTATCTGAATATAGGCCAAAATCCTTCAGATGTAATTGTAGATTTGTAGCTAGAAAAGCTACATGGGAAATTCAGAGTTGGTTATAATCTCATCCTCTAAAGGGAAACTAGGTTTTCGTTAACTTAGGAAAATAAATATAAAAGAAGGATTTAGTTGTAGAAAATACCAGAGATAATGTAGTGATGCAGACCAGACAGCAGCACTTCATCGTACAAAATATTATTATACATGGAAGGCCAAGTAACACAGTGAAAATAGTAAATAAGAAGAGGGAGGAGGATGAAAAGAAGACAAATCAGCAAAGCCAATCTACTCCTTTGATTTTAAAGGAGAAAGAAGAGGATAAACAAATTAAAAAGTAATCCTTGAGGTTTCTGGACTTGTGGCCTCTCTAGAACCTATCAATTTATCTTCTGTATGTTTTGCCAGCGAAGGCAGAGAGAGATATTGAAGAACAAAGAATGGTGAATAATATAGAAGAGAAAGAGCCATGGGAGGAGCCAAGAGATAGTGCAAACAACCTCTAGTACTTTGGGTGTATATCTCAAGAATTGAGTGAGTAAGTGGTTACTAGAAAAGGGTTCCGTTATGGCACAGCAAAATGGTCCCAAATTTTGCAGATACAAATTTGGTCTTGGATAGGGTTCATGACTGATCGCTCTCAACTTTCTGATTAACAGGAAATGCATCAAAAGTAGCTTGTCTGGGGTTTTGTCCTTTTGTTGAACTTTGCTGTATTTTCATTTAGATTGCTTTTGAGTTCATATTAATTAATTAGCTTAGATTAAGCTCAATTGCATTTAGATTTAACCAGTACACACAAATCGATCAAGATCCAAATTAATTGGCTCGTGTCCATTAAGATCTGAAGAGTCAAGAGCAAGCAGCTCATGATGTCTCAGTAGTGAAATATTCGGGAGAACATATTCTTAGGGAGAAAAAGAAATTATTAGACTTAAATATAAATCAACGAATGTTTGAATTAAAATTGTTCTTATCTTTTCTTTAGGTCCAAAATTCTCTTCAGTCCAAGCACGTAAACTATATAGTCCTCCGATTTTTAATATAAGGCATATTTAAAAAGTTGATTTTGGTCTTAAATAAAAGACATAATTTTTATATTTGTCAATATCTTTTCCTAATTTAATCCTATTGATGCTTCCTCAACAATAATTAATGAAGAGGGTAAATGAGGGAATTAAGGAAAATAACTAGGATATTTTAGAAAATATATATCATATTAACTAATTTAATCAGCTTCTTTAATCTAATCAAATTAGGTAAATATATCTTATTTTTAAGGAGGAGGGAGGGAGAAGCTCCAAAGATAGAGACTAGGCTGATTAAAGAGAATGTCTCCAATTCTTGCACTATAAGTGCTTTGACGTGTGTATGTGCGTGCGCTATTAATAGTTAGCTAATTAACTAACTTTAAGTCAAAAGGTTAACAAGTATACACATGAGTTGGGGAATATGTGCTTCAATTTCAACTACGAGAATTTCATTTAAAAAAAAAAAATCAACCACGAGAAACCGACTTCACAAAAACCATTAAGGCACGAGCAGTTAAGAGTGGAAGACTGATTCTGCACTAACCCAAATACACTGAAGGAAGTTCTTAAATACATCAACGAAAACATCAATATAATTAATAAGCACAAGTTTTTGGAAGAACAAGTTCCAAAAGCTAGCTGTTAGAGCTGAAAAATCCAAGAACTTATAAAGTTCTTGCTTTAAGGGAACTTTCCCAACGTGGACTAATGAAACTATTGTTCAATTTCTATATATTGCACGTGATTCTAATTGGAGATAAGTAAATGATCTACTACAAAGAGATTAATAAGGAAATAGCCTGATTTCTAGTGTTGTAGAAGCAGTTCTAAATCTAAATCTGTTGAAGATATAAAATCATTAGTTAGTTACTTTTATTATTAGTTAAGATCTTAATCAGGTAGTTAATCATTATAATATCCTATAAATAAAGGTCTAATAATATAAATCAAAGTGCAAAGAATATATAGTAGGATTCTCACTCAAAACGAGAGAAGTTAACTTATGTCTTCACCTCTCATTAATCATAAAGTTTAGGGTTAATTAATAGATTCACTAAAGAAGGGTTGATTATTGTAATTCCATCATGGCTTGTAATTCTCAATAAGAGATTAATATATTTCTGCAATTCTAGGGTTTATTAACAAAATCATGCTGGTTTAATTGAAAGAGTTGAAGGGTGTTTTTAGAAAATTAAACATTGATCAGTACATACAACATACAGAGGCAAGGCAACGTAGGAATAATTGCAAATGACAGAGACAAAGAATGACAGAAAATAACTGCTCGACTGCTAAAATGTCAAAGAAAGTAGGAGGGAACATCACAAGACAAAAGCTCTTTTCCTTCTGTGCGTGGAGCATGCATTATTATTCATAATAAAAAAGAAAAAAGAGAACTTGTTTATGTGATCATGTTTGGTCAGTGTACTGTTTTCCCACCGTCACGCTTTGTCCATTTTTCTTGTAAACCAAACCAAACACTGTCTCTCTGGATATGTACTATTCTACTCTCACTTCTCTCTATAATAGTATAATTGCACCTTATCCAATTTGTGTTGCTTTCTAATTTTTGTTCCATTATTATCTACCTAAACCCTTGGAATTATTGGTCCGGGAAGGTGCAGTAGGTATGCATTTAAACTGGTCACAGTTATTAATCTCTGGTTAAAAAAGGGTGGAGGAGGGAGGATACAGAATCTTGCTTAAAACAAAGTAATTAAGATTATGAAGTTGTGTTCATCTTTATTTACTAACTATTTTCTTATACTAAATGTAATACTCTTTTTCATTTTTTCTCTTATACTATAATTTATCATTTTTCTTCACAAATAATTTTCCTTACTTATGTAAACTGATATATATAATATAATGTTATGTAGAAATATTTTAGAGAAATTATGTCTCATATGCTATAATTAAATAATTTAATTATTTAGATTCTTTAATCCCAAAATTAGATAAATAGATAAGTAGTGTGTGTATCCGTGTGTCAAAAAATGTTGCCTAATAAATTATGTTTAGTCAAGCACTTATCATAATCATTATGAGCCAAGCAATCTGATAATCAATAAACTAAAAGATTATAATCAGACAGTCAAAATGCCACTATATGTTTACACTTAATGATATTGATTCAAACATCATGTTTTCGATTTGACTTGGACCTCTTATCAAACCTTATCAAAAAGCAAGATATATTGGCCATGCAACAAAATCAAGACAGAGACAGACTTTAGTGGGGCATCTAATAATTGGAATAACGTCTCTGCTTGCAGCAAATATGGACTAAACTTCCAAAACATTAAAGTTACGTAATCCCAATAACAACTTACATATTAAATGTTTCTGTTCTGTTTATATCTTATCATCCATTTGAGTCTGGTAAAGGTTGCTCTCTTAGCACGCCCATAAGCTAGCTGCGTTTATCAATTTTAATTTGCGCTTTACGTTTTAAATCTCTTCTCTAAACAAATTTATATATAGTCACAAAACTTAATGTAAATTAAAAGCCATTAATAAAAGGCAAAAAGAAGCCAATGCTTTTGGTTGTTGATTGAAGAATTTCAACTTGCTTAACCAATATAATACGGAATCTAAATTCCAATACATTTAGCGCTTTAATTAGCCTCGTTCTTTTCCCCCAGTAATTTCTTTTTGTAGAGGAATGCATTTTAAGATGTTTGTACATTACTCAAATTTTGAACTATTAATATGCATTTTTAACAGTACAGAATTGCCAGTTTGGATGATTTTCATTTCCCACATCATCAGTATTTTTTTTGGCCAACAAAGATCATCAGTAATTTGCATGCATATATTAACTTTGGGCTTGAGTTTCGTTCCATTGTCTCAAAATCGTTTTTCCAGGTACATAGACCCATACTAAGTTGAAAACAGATCAAAGCCCAAAGCCCGAATATTATTTATTGTAGTTAAACTTGGGCCATAGCCCAATTAAGTCTGACCCAGAAAAATACCAATAGTTTGCATGGGCTTTGTCTTTATCATGTTTGCTTTATTAAGAAAAGCCCAATAACTGAGAATATTGTTAGTAAATGGTGACATCGGGAGGGTGGCAGAGCCACATCAGCACGAGTAGGTCAAAGAAGAAAGTTTAAGGGTCAAAGTTAATTTTTTAATTGAGGGGCAAATTTGCTAAGATTTCAACACATTAGAGCAATATTGCATATAGAAAAATTTTTGTATACCCGCCAGTGCTTTCCAAAAAAATTTTTTAGGGCAAATTTACATCTTATCCTTTATTTAATTATTCATCTTCTTAAATTATCTCAAATTGAATTAGCACGTTATAGATAGAGGGCAACACGCTAACAAAATGCAGTTGCAACAAATGAAAAGGATTTTTTTTTTTAACTCAGAGATTCAATGGTTGTATAATGTATATTGTGTATATGCGTGTGTGATTATATAATGTACGCTTTGGCAAAAAAAAAAAAAAAAGATTATATAATGTACGCTTTGACAAAAAAAAAAAAAAAGATTATATAATGTACGCAAAGGGTGGGCAATTACAACAATTTAATCTTTGTTTATTGTTCTTATGGCGTGAAGTCGCGTGCATTCTAACGTAATTCATCACTTCTCTTTGTTCCCAATTCACTCATCATTGAAGCCATGCATACGTTGTGCCGAATATGAGATAGAAATTGACTTTGGTAGCATTAAATAACTACTATTTTTAATATAAAAGTTATTAACTTTTTAAAAAAAATTAAGGAAGTTAAATAAGTTATATTGAAGTATTTATATTTATTATTTTTTAAATTATTTTATGTTATTTATAAACTTATATATAATATAATGATATACAATAATACTATATTTAGACGGTTTAACTAATTTATTTAGTTTTTTTAATTATTTTTAAAAAAGTAGTCAAATAACTTTTATATTTAGGATTAGGTGTAATATTCTATGGTCATTTTCTATGGATTCTCGGCTTCCAATTGGGATATAAACACCATTCTTTTACTCTTCCAGCTCATTTTTTAGCAAGTTCTCATAATTTTTTAATAAAAAACGTGAGCACGAGGTTTTTTAAAAAATAAAATCATACCCTTAGAATCTTTAACAAGCATGTTCGTTTTGCATCGTTCTCAGCCTGCTATAAAACGGAGCTTAAATCTTGGAAGAATATATGTAGCCTGATATCTTCATCATGGCTGAAGAGGACGTCAAAGTCGTGGAGGTTTGCACGGGGGAGCTGCCGCCATCTTCTGCCGCCGCCACGCCCATATCTCTACCACTCACTTTCTTTGACATAAGATGGCTAAGATTCCCACCTCTTGAGTGCCTTTTCTGTAGGACAAAACTTATGAATACCCAAATAAATCACAAATTAGAGTATATGAATTTTCCTATATCAATAGCGGAAGACTTATAGGAATTACCTCTTGCCATTGCTAAGCTTTGATCGAATGGAGAACTCATGAATCCTGATGAAAGAGAGCTGCAAAAGAATTGAAGACAAGATATGATTGTCAGGTCTCTTTCTGACTGGCTGTGGGGCACAGTGATGACAACTGGGTTAAGAGCCGTCGCCAGTCAGAGAACCTCAGATGAGCAAATAGGATTTTTCCTTGTACACTCAATTTAGACGGCTATCAACTTAATTGTGTATTTTCCACCATCAGAAAAACCACATTAATGGCCAATAACCCTAATCATAAATTGAGCCTAAATCTAACTAACGGAACACACTTTAGATATTTTAATTAATTACCTAATTAATAACTAATAATAATTATAATATATATATTAAAATATCTAACATTTTCTTCTACCAATACCCTCACTCTCCATCCTCCTCCTTACCACCTTCTTCCAAAACTCAAACACTCTTTCTCCCTCACCCTTCAGCACTATCTCCCCCTCGACGGCAACCTCACCTGGCCCCACAATTCTCCCCACCCCACCGTCAACTACGTCACTGGCGATTCTGTCTACTTCAAGGTTGCCCAATCCCAATCCAACCCCACCCATCTTTCTAGTTCTGATCTCCGTGAAGCCTCAAAATTTAATCTTTTAACACCCCGTTTACTTGTTTCCCAAGAAAAGGCCTCTGTTTTGGCCCTTCAGGTTACCCTGTTCCCAAACTCTGGTTTTTCTCTTGGACTTACCATCCACCACGCAGTCATGGATGGCAAATCTGCAATTTCCGGCCTGAAACTATGGGCTTACTTTTGCTCTCACTCTAACATCGATCAAGAAGCAGCTAATTCTTCTTTGGGGGTCCCACAACAATTACTTCCATTCTATGACCGAACCGTGATCAAAGACCCCATTGGAATATACGAGAGGTTCGTCAACGAGGTATTAACCTACGGCGGAGTACAAAATAACAGAAGCTTAATATCATGGAACTAGGATCTCAAAGTTCCATCAGAAGCAGTAAGAGGGACGTTCGAATTAACACGCGAACAAATCGAAATCCTCAAGAAATACGCACAATCGAAGCTTAAAAATTCTCGGTGACATACGCCTACGTTGGTTGCTGTCTGGTGAAGGCAGAGCAGACAAAGTCCGAGAAAGTGAACTTCGGATTCGCAGTAGATTGCAGGGGTCGTTTGGACCCTCCAATTCCTAGTACGTACTTTGGGAATTGTTCAGTGGGACAGACTGCGATCACAGAGACGAAGGCAATACTGGAGAATGAAGAATTGGGAATTGTGAATGCAGGGGAAGCAGTGAGTGAAGCTATGAAGAGATTGGAAATGGGGTTAGTGAGAGGAGCAGATAGTTGGGGTTCGAGGAAGAAGATGGGAACAAGTGGGAACAATGAAAGAGGACTTGGCATTTCTGGGTCACCGAGGTTTGAGGTTTACAGTGTTGATTTTGGATGGGGAAGGCCAGTGAAGGTTGATATGGTTTCTATAGGCAAGACGAGGGCATTTTCCATTTGTGAGAGCAGAGACGGTGATGGAGGAGTAGAGATTGGATTGGTTTTGAACAGATGCGACATGGAAGCTTTTAGTAATGTTTTGGTAAACATCTTGAATCGCTTGCAAGCTCCGAAAAGTCAATGGTGAGAGATAGAATTGATAAATCAGTAGACAAACTGAGATTTACGTGTGCATGATGTTTGTTCTATAATACACACACACATGTATAAACACGAGCATGACACAATTGGTAGCTAGCTGCTTCTATGAAACATGATGTTCTAGATTTAAACCAAGCTGTGTATATGGGAAAAGGTTTTGTTGGGAGAGGTTCTACTCTTCAAGAGGTTTAGTCTTTAACTATCAACTGAGAGATATCACCTGGTTCCTACCAAAAAAAAATATATGCATTGAATTAATTAATGACTTTGTAAGTTTTGTCTTATCTCAATTATTTGTTTTGTTAATATGCCAATTAGGTTCATGCCTTGACAGCTATAAATGCATGTAGAAACATTTACTCATGTAACCATTAAATTAAAGGTTTGTTTGGAATGATAATTGAAGATTTTAAAAAATGTTTTTTTAATCATGAATTACGGTGTATAAGATAAGTACATATATGATAAGAATTTTGTCTCAATTTATGTGAACATGCTTGAATTATAATTCCAAACAAGCAACAAGCATTAGGAATACAGGGTTGCAACATGGTGATTATGAATTTGTTGTATCTATATTACTTCTTGCTACCCTTGTTTGCTTCTCTCTCACTCTTGTTTTCCACTTATATTTAAGATTAGTACAATTGATAGAATGATATTACCCTTTATATCAATATAAGATCTAATTTCTGGTATAATTTTTGCTTATATTTGAGATTAGTACAATTGATAAAATTATATTACCTTTTTATCTTAGTACAAGATCTCGTTTGTGATATAATAATTATAATAGCATCATCTATCGTGTTTTGACTACTATACTTGAAATAAATCAATTTACGCCAAAAAGATCAAGAAAACATGAGGTTCATTGAACATTTGCGGATGATTTGGAATTTCAAGATTTATGAACACAAGCCCAAATGAAGAGCTCAATCGACTCCACACCACAGCACCTCGCTTGGCTTCTTGTTGGTCAAAACCCTCTATAGATAACCCTTTTTATGAACATTGAGCTTTCAACAAAAACATATTTATTATGAACACAAACTTTAATGAAGAACACAATCCTAAAAGATTAACTTATATTAGGATGTATAGTGTCTTGAATTTATAAACACCAACCAGACTTACGAGGTTCCCTATGTTGGGCTTATCACATAATATTACATAAACTCTTAATTACTAACCAAAAAAAAGTTTCATGATTTTGAATAAGGCAACTTTTTTTTGACCTGAAAATAAGGTAACCTTTTTTGCCTTCAAGATAAGGTAACCTTTAAAGTACATATTCATCTACAACGTAAAATAATTTGTAGTGATAAATATATGCGCACCCAATGGATACAGTGGCACTCTAATCGAAAAAAGGAACTACTCTTGACTCTCAATCTCTAGAAACTATCACGTGAAGGAAAAAAAATCCCCAGAGACTATCATGTCTTCATCATTCTTAACTTGTCCGTTCATTTTTACTGTCTTCTAGGTTAAATGGTAGCCCCCCCCCCCACCAGCTAGCTCGTACAGCCGCATGCACGGATGATATGACAACAGACACACACACACGACACTTAACTTGATTTCCTGATCTCTCTTTCACAGCATAACGTACGCGCGCCCTCAACTATAGCTTGCTCACAATGCAAAGGTCTTGCTCCCGTTTCAGTGTGTGTCCGACCAGCCCAAAAATCATGATTTCAGAATCCTGTTTCTGTAAATCGAGACAAAACTCCTCTCACATACTTATCTCGTAAACTGTAAAAGCTATTTTCTAAAAACTAATCCGAACACACACTCAATATAAGATGGGGTCTCTTGATTCACTATTGATTGTCTTTAAATGTGATTCATATATATATATATATATATATATATTGCCAATTAGAAAGTAAAATGTATATATTTAATTATTGTTCTCTAAAAATATACATATTTAAGTTTTTCTCGTATATGAATAATAAGTATTCATCTATTCTTTAATTTAACGTATAACTTGATTGTTAAGTTAATACTGATAATGAATATAAGACTTATTTATTATATTTATTAATTTTCTTTTAAATTGTCTCTACTAATACTTTCTCAATTATGAGGGAGGAAAAGATTAAGGAGGATAGTTAAAGTGTTTTAAGAAAAACACATATTTATTATAATTAATTAACTTAACTAATTTTATTTTAAATTAGTTTAATAGAACTTATATTAATCAAAGACAAGAGAAATAACATTTTTTTTATATGTAACAAGTAGATGATAGAAATCCAAGACACTTTTACATGTGAAATAAGGAAGGAAATAGGAATCGCTTGCACTTTCATATGTCTAGCCAGCAAAAACATGAGAATTATAAGAGACGAACGACTGCTGAATACAAACAATTAATATATACTTACTTTCTTTAACATTGCATTGTCTTAGTTCAATTCACCAATTAAGATTAAAAAAAGTCTTGTACCAAGAAATTATACTTCTGTCATGCAAAAAAAAAAAAACCGTAATTAATAACCTTTTTTCAATTAATGTAACCAGTAACCAATGAAAGCGAAACAATGTGTTGGTCCGGATATACTCCCTCCGGTCCTAATTATAAGATAAAGTTGACTTTTTTGGAGAAATTAAGGAAGCCAATTAAATCACTTTAGAATATTTATATTTATATTTTTTTCTTCAAACTAAGTAATTTGATTAATAAACTAATATATAATCCAAAGATACTAAATATATAAATACTCTAAAGTGATTTAATTGGCTTCCTTAATTTCTCCAAAAAAGTCAACTTTGTCTTATAATTAGGACCGGAGGGAGTATATACTAACTGTAGTAACATGTTCAAATAATAATATTTATTGTAAAAAAATATTACTACATCATATCTTAAATATAGGATATAATTTATAATGTAAATTATATTTTAAATTATATCATATATTTAATTAATATTGGGGGAGTACTATACATTTAATGCATGATTCTCAAGTTCTAAATTCATGGTTCGGTTTCACCAAAAAGAAAAACATGTCAGCCGCGGGTTGGAGACCGTATAATTAACGAACCGGACCAAACTCGCGCAAGAGGCGAACCGGAAGAACCGTAAAAGAGATCACCTGACCCGGCGGCAAAGGGAAAAGAGGGAAATTAGTTCACAGTTCCAAAGGGTAGCTTTCGCACACTCCCTTCTATTCGTGCGCTAACTGATCGTCTCTTCTTCTTCACTCCCCTCTTCAAACGCACTGTCTCATCGCGTCTCTTCGCCAATCGCTTCTTCATAACTCATAAGCCTGCCATAAACATTCTCGTGAATCACCGGTACGCGACATTTTTTCTTCTTGGCTTCTCGTGATGAGTGGGATTTGGTGTCATCTTTGAGTGATTTCGTACACCCCCATCAACCAATTGCTTGATTTGTCGTTTTTCAGATAATGCCTGTCTTGTGTTAAGCTTCCTTTTTCGGCCTGATTCGAAATGGGTCTTACTTTTTTCGTGATCAGACATTGCTAAAGTTCCTCGAGATAGCTGAATGTTAATAAGTAGTGTAACTAAACTAAACTGTCTTTATTTTCAAAGGTTTGATATTTTTTTCTCAAGCATGAAACTTTTTCCTTATGTAGTGCTTGTGTCGCTTGCTGCTAATCATAGTGGGTGTTTTTCTATTTTTCACTGTGATGTCGGTTTAGGGTTTACATTTCAGTTGTGTTTCTCTTTGGATCTGGGTATTTGTACCGACTCTTCTTTTGTTCCCCCGTTATGGGCTTTGTCTTCATGCTGTGCGCCCTTCAAGATATCAGCTTGATGACTTCTTCTTCTTCTCTCTCTCTTTTTTTTTTTAAATTTTTGAATCACAATATTCACTTTGAACACGCTTGAAGTTTTAACAAGATGTGGTTATATGATATATTCAATTCGTTCTGCTTCATTTTGAGAATGTGGGTTTTTATTAACTCACAAAACTTCCCCATCGTTTCTTCTTTTTCTTTTTATTCACCTCTATGTTTTCTGTTCTACCTCTACATTTTAGATGTGTGATTGAGGATGTTATCATTCTAAGGTCAGTCTTCACAAACTTTCTGACTTTGAGGCTGATCAAGAGGTATTGTAGGATCAGTGTGCGACTAATTTATCCAGGTCGCCTGATATCCTGCCATTTTGATGAAATCAAAATGCTATTCTCTCTCTTTTTATATATATACATATATATATTTATCAAAATGCTATACTCTGACTTGCTCATAACATTGAAGGTTGCCCCAGCATTATTCTAGCTAGCTTTTCTATGGGCTTCATAATTAAATTCTCACTCCTGCCTTTCCAAACATGGATTTTTCTGGTTCCAATGTTTCCTTGCACGTCTTAAAATGAAGTTATAGATGAATATTTTCATGAGTGATATGACTTTTATCTACATATTTCAATAGGGGCTAAACATTAAGATTTAATGTGTGCCCAGTATACCTTGGTACATGAGACTGTATGTGCTTCCTGTTTGAATGCATGTTGAATTGTTGTTTCCCCCTTAACAAAACAAGTCAATGTTTCCTGATTTTATTAAATGTATTAGCATACCTAGCTGATACATTTTTTTAAGTGTTTTCAAGTGTCATGAGGTTTGAGATTTTCTGTTGATCGTGTTTAGCAGAATGGCCATGGAAGGAGCTACTCATCCAACTACTCCCACCGCTGAAATGGTTGGAAATGCATTTGTTGAACAGTACTACCATATTCTTCACAGTTCACCAGAATTAGTCTATCGGTTCTATCAAGAATCTAGCGTGCTAAGCAGACCTGATTCTAATGGGGTGATGACATCAGTGACAACAATGAAAGTAAGATGATCTGGAAATGGTGCCTGTATATCTCTTTCTTCATTAGTTTTTCCCCCCTGACTGTTTCATTAGGAAAACAAATACTGTTGCCATCATATGATAGTTAATATAATTTATTATAATTATAATTATATTAATAGCTGTTAAAACCAGAATATGCGACATGCTCAAGCCAAAACCTATAGAGAGAGATAGAGAAGAGGAGGGAGAAAAGAAAGTGCTATATTCTATTTGCCCTATCTACCAAATATAAATGAACCAGTAAAATTTGCCCTATCATGTATCCTATTTGCAAGTAATGTGGATCAGTTTAATCTGCAAGGCTGTTTTTTCCCCTTTTCTTTTGAAGTTAGGCAGGATGGGGCTGTTCAAGTAAATTTCATTGACTGCAAATTTATACAGACACCTGCGATCCCTGATTTCATGGGGCATTACTGTCTTTTCTGTTGTAGGGCATTAACGAGAAGATACTTTCATTAAACTACAAAGACTTTAAAGCTGAGATAAAGACTGCTGATGCTCAAAAGTCTCACGAAGATGGAGTGACTGTGTTGGTAACGGGTTGTATGACTGGCAAGGATAACCTGAGAAGACAATTTGCACAATCATTCTTTCTTGCTCCTCAGGACAATGGATATTTTGTTCTGAATGATGTTTTTAGGTGTCTAGAAGAAAGTGTACCATCAGAAAAGCATTCCTTTAATGCGGTTGATGATGCAACTGATGTTCATATAATTGCTGACCCAGGCAAGATCAATTTAAAAGAACTTTTTGTTTTTCTTTAGGTGACGTCATTGTTTGGAAACTGTATGCATGCTTTTCATGATCTTATGCAGACCCCGGTCATGTTTCTGATCCATCTGCACCAGACCCTGTAAATTCTCATGTGAACCAGGATCAAAATGGTGCCGAGAATGCTTATGTGCCATCTAATCTTGAAAGACAACCACTTGTTGAGATTGAGGGTGCTGAAGAGCCCCAGTCTCAGACAAATGGCATTGATGTTTCCCAGGCCACAGAATTGGCTTCTTCAGCACAAGAGGACGCTCCAAAGCAGTCTTACGCATCTATTGTAAGTGTTCAAACTCAGATTTTGTGCTTCAAGCAGCGTGAAATTTTAAATCTAAGTCTATTGGATTTGTTTTAGGTGAGAGTCCTTAAAGGAAGCTCAGGATCAGGTAAAGTCTATGTACCTACTAATGCTGTAAGGTTGGTGCCTAAAAAAACTGAGAACCAGTCAGTTGGGCCAGTTGAAACTACTGCATCACCTGAACCCGAAAGAGAACCAAATAGTATCAGTGTCCCTGCTAGTAGTAATAATCATGAGGAAGGTACATGTTTGTCCGTGTTTCATATAATTTATGTTTTGACTTATGTTTATAAAGCTTGCATTATTTGAATGTGAACTCAAAAAACATTAAACTACATTTTATTGTTCTCAACTTTCTGCTTGATTGAAGCCACAGTATCTTGCTTAAACTTTTAACTGATTCTGACATGCATGTAAACCTCCCAGTGGAGGGATATTCCATTTACATCAGAAATTTGCCCTTTAGTGTGACGGCTTCTCAATTGGAGGAAGAATTCAAGAAATTTGGACCCATCAAGCAAGGAGGCATCCAAGTCAGAAATAATAAGGTAGTTTATTTTCCACGTGACTTGTCTTTTCTATATTTTCAATTTCTGTGTTCCACTTCTTCTACAGTCCTAATGATGCTTTAGTGGAAACACCTTTTCTTTTTTGGTATTTGCAGCAGCAGGGATACTGTTTTGGATTTGTTGAATTCCAGTCTCTGAGTTCCATGAGCAGGGCAATTCAGGTAGACTCCTTTTCCTTGAATTCTGGCATTTAAGTGTGCTGGTTTAATGGCTATATGCTGGTTCCCCCATGGATAGTTACCTTTTGGTTGTTTTAAAAGCAACATGCATTTCGCAAGTTTTACGACATGTCTTATTTGTAACTTCACATGTATCCTTTACTGCCACTTTGAGCCTGACAATCCTGGCATTGACTTTAAACTCAACTGTCCCTGCAAAGCAAACATGCCTTTATATAAGACTAGCACCCTAAAAATCCAATGTTTTTTATTGGAAGATTTTCATTGAAGCATGACTTCACTGGTTAGCAAATTCAATCTTATTTATAGACAGTAGTCAATAATAAGGATTTCAATGTAATTTTTTAAGTTTTGTCCTCTATTTCGAAATGTGGATTAAAAGGATTGTTTGTAGTATATTAAAATGGGAAGCATTAGCTTTAAGTATCAACCATCCCTGTTCATCCGGAATGCCGTGGCTGTCAAACCTGCCTGCATCAATAGTTTTCTGACATGGAGAGCTTGCAAACTTGCAATGTTTGGTAAAATTTTAAGTGGACGGGAACTTCTGGAAATGGTTAGGAACCATATTGAGTTCGGAATGAAATTTTGGTAACACATAACACTATATATAATTTCTCCCTCTTTGCTGTTCTTAGTCATGCTCTTAAATGTGAAAATCCCTGAAATACACAATATATTTCCTTGTCTTTTCTGTTTCATATGCTTTGCTATTTAATAACAATTTTTTGTCTGTCAAATATGCTCAATATTGCCATGACTGGAGTTTTTGTTATAAAGCAGCATTCCACTTTTTCTTGGATGCCTATTTATTGTTTTGATGTGTTACCCTTCTGCTGAAGTTGTTTTCATGCGTTGATGATGCATGGATACTCAATAGGTTTTGTAAGGTTCAAAGTGATTTCTTTTGTTGATGTATATGGTATTTGTTTGAAGAGCAGCACTGGCTACAGCCTGATACTAGTATTTCTATGTTTTTGGTGAAATGAACTGTCTGACCTGTAGTTGTTTGATAGTATTAGCTTGCTGGTGGCAATTGTATTGGGCAACCTGAGTACATGGTCACGCCATATGTTGCCTTTATTAGAGTTTGTGATTTCCTTTTTATTGCTTCCCTGCATGAACTAGCATGGTAAACAATCAGCTTTGTTTTGTTGTCATTTTGAATTGCTATATCATGAAAACTGAATCTGGTACTTGTCTGAAGGTTTGCATTGTCTTATGGCTTTATGCTCCAGATTTTACAACTTCCATTGTACTTCTTTCAGGCTTCACCTATTACATTTGGGGGTCGTCAGGCTGAAATTGAGATGAAGAGAACTACTAATCGAGGTAATTCCGTGCTTACCTGCGTGGATAACTTCATCATTCCTTCAGAAAGAAAAGAGAAAAGGCACATGACAAATATAATTTGTTTGTCATATGAACACCACTTTCTATCATGGCTTATAATTTTTTCCTTTGTTTTGCAGTAGGTGCTGGTAATCCTGGAAGAGGTAGGTTCCCGGCTGTAAGAGGTGGGTTCCGAAATGACTTCAGGGGCCGTGGCTTTGGTGGTGGTCGAGGGTTTGGTCGAAATGACTATGGAAACCATGAGTTCTCAGGAAGAGGCCGGGGCCCTGGCAATCGTGGCGGCGATGGTTATCACCAAGGGAGAGGGAGAGGCGGCCGATCAAGTGGACTAAGGCACAGTGCTGTTTCTTCCTGAGAGCAGCAGATATCGTCGGTGACAAACTCACCAGACTGTATTGTGGCTCTTATTGTTTGATAAGTTAGAAAATACAGGCACAGGCTGGTTGCACAATCTTCAAGCGGCTCTCAAGCAGCATCAAAAGCTCCTGATGTTACCTTTGATTGCAATTGCACAGTTATAGTAGTTGTAGTTATAATGCAATGATCTTTGCCAGTGTTTTAGTATAGAAGGTAGGTATCTAGCCCCCAAGATACTCTACTTTTTATTTGTTTATTTATTTATTTATTTCTAAATATCACGGAGACAAATGCCTATGTTGAATTTGTTGGTTCCTCCTTGGTGGATCAGTTTTGGCAAGAGTTGGCATTGAATTAGTCATTCTGTTATCTCTCTCCTATAATCCAATCGCACTAAGCCTATATCTAGTTTGTTCAATTACAATGAAAAGGCACTAATAACTCGTATATTTGCTACAATTCACTGAAACGAGTCCATAACGATACTGCGAAACTGTTGTATCTGTAGGAATCAGTCCAAAAAGTTAAGTGAGGCCATAGAGTGAAAGGCACAATTGAAAAATAATATGCAATCACTCTTAAATGTAGGACTTAACTTGTAGTGAACACTAAAGACAACATCTTCATTTATGACTGGAGGAATATAATGTATATTAACTAAATCAATCAACCAAATTAAGTAAATATGTTTTATATTAATGACTGAAGGGAGTATTTATTAAAAGGGTGAAGGTGTAAATTTAGCAATCAACTATTTTCTTATGGGCATCCAATACAATTAACTATTTTCGAGTGTAAAAATAGACATAAATAATTTATATAGGATCAAATATAGAAACGCTATTAAGACTTAACTTCCATTACTTTTTGCATAGAGTCACACTAGTCTTCTCACTCTCTATTATTTTAATATATTTTTAAAAGGGTTAAGGTTTAAATTTATCATTTAACTATTTCCCTATTGGCATCCAACATAATTATTTTTCATAAGAACATTTACAAGACAGATAAAAAGATTTAAAAGAATACAGTGAGTTCAAAAAAATATTTTACTACACCATGTTGGGTCAAAATAAAATTAAGTTTTACCAGTAGAAAGACAAATATGGGAATATACAAGACAAATATGAGAATAGCCAAAATTTTTTAACTCCCTGGATTCTTATAAATATCTTTATTTGTCTTGTAAATGTCCATATTTATCTTATAAATGCTCTTATGAATAAAATAAAGTAAGGGCATTAATGTAAATACTCATATTTATCTTATAAATGCTCTTATGAAAAATAATTATGTTAAGTGGCCATAGAGAAATAGTTAATTACTAAATTTGCACCGTAAGCCTTCTAAAAATATATTAAAATAATAAAGAGTGATAAAACTGATGGGATCCATAGTGCAAAAAAGTAACTGTGAGAGATAATTAGTTAGTTTTGTTAGAATATTGTAAATATTTTGTAAACAATTAGTTAGTTATTAGGATGTATTGTATTGTCTCAATACGACATCGTTCCACCAAGTTGTGTTAGGATATAGGATATTATATATAGTGGATGATATAAGCAGAGGCAATGTAATATTTCACTTTTGTGTTAATGAGAAATATTCATTTCTGCCCATATTGCGTACAGGTGTAGAGATTAAAAGCTTTCTTCATGGTATCAGAGCCAGTGGCCTTGTCCACTTGAGCCAAGATAGCCCAAAACTTAGGCCCACTCCACCGTACAGCACCTGAGGCATTTTCTTTTGACCGTATGATCACAGCACCTAAAGATTGGCATTTCGAGAGTTTCACGCATCACAGTCCTGAGGCCATTTCTGCTGCATATCAGGATTCCCTTGACGCATCTGGGAACTCATTTGCAATTCTTGCACACATGGTGATTGGATCTTGTTTTTCCGATGATCTTGCATTTTTGGTGATCGTCTGTCTCCGACCAATCTTGCGTGATCAGCGTCTGCGACGGTGACGAAACCCTAATATTTTGGTTTTTTTTTCCGTTTTTTTGACGGAAGGATTCCTCCTTCTTGCTGACGTCAGCAAAGGGGAGTGAACCACCACCTCAAATAAATGTTCTGGTTTGAACCAGAACAAATGCAGGTAAGCACTGGGCAATCTAATATGCCTGTCAATACTGATTCTGCCACTCAATGCAGCAACAAAATGGATGCACCACAAGTGTCATCTCACACACAACCAGCTGAAATTGGCGAGGATGAGAGAGATAATGTGGATGCACCACAAGTGACATCTCAGATATGGCCAGTGAGGGAGCGGAGACCTCCAATCTGGTCTGGTGACTATGTATGCTCTATTTTGTCCCCTGAAACCATGCAAGTGCAGCAAGGTAAGTGTCCTTATCCCATTCAAGATTACATTGCATACAATGATATTTCATCAGATTATTTAAGTTTTCTTTGTGCTATTGATTCTATGACTGAACCCAATAGTTATAAGGAGGCTATTAGTAATGATGAGTGGATTAAATCAATGAGGGTAGAAATGCAAGCTCTAGAAAATAATCAAACTTGGGATTTGGTCTCTTTACCTAAAGGAAAGAAAGCTATAGGGTGCAAATGGGTGTATAAAATCAAATACAATTCAGATGGTAGTATAGATAAGTATAAGGCTAGACTAGTAGCAAAAGGTTATAATCAGAGGGAAGGGATAAACTATCATGATACCTTTTCCCCGGTTGTTAAGATGCTCACCATTCGAATTGTATTAAAGCTTGCTGCATCATATAAATGGAACCTTTACCATATGGATGTGCATAATGCATTTTTGCAGGGAGACCTTCATGAAGAGGTCTATATGAAAATCCCACAGGGATTTGATAAAAAGGGGGAGCACCTAGTGTGCAAATTAAAGAAGTCTTTATATGGCTTAAAACAAGCATCTAGACAATGGAACAAGAAATTGTCTGCTGCCTTACTTAAAGGAGGCTTTAAACAGAGTTTGAATGATTATTCTTTGTTTGTTAAAGAATGTAATGATGGTTTAGTGTTGATATTAGTTTACGTAGATGATTTGTTGATAACTGGGAGTTCTGAAAGTGGAATACAACATGCTAAACAATATTTGCACAGCAATTTTAAGATAAAAGACTTGGGCCTCTTAAAATATTTTCTTGGCATTGAAGTAGCCAAATATGAAAAAGGAATAACCTTGTCTCAAAGAAAATATACTCTAGATTTATTGTCTGAAACAGGGCTTAGTGGTTGCAAGCCCCGTGTGGTTCCTATGCCTTCAAACTTAAAATTGATGCCATATGATGAGAAGAAGAACAAGGAAGCAGAACTACTGCGCAATCCAGAGAAATACAGAAAACTTGTAGGTAAGCTGATTTATTTGACAATGACTAGACCTGATATTTCTTTTTCTGTGCAAACTCTCAGCCAGTTCATGCAAACTCCAACCAAAACGCATATGGCAGCAGCAATGGGAGTTGTTAAATACCTGAAAGGCACACCAGGAAAAGGCATATTCATCAGTTCACATGGGAATCTGCAGCTGCAATGTTACTGTGACGCTGACTGGGCTTCGTGTGGAATAACGAGGAGGTCGGTAACTGGGTATCTGCTAAAACTTGAAGGTACCTTGGTAATGTGGAAGACAAAGAAACAAAGCACCGTGTCAAAATCTTCGGCGAAGGCTAAATACAGGGCACTTAGCATGGCTGTTTTAGAGATCGTCTGGACCTTAGGCTTACTCAAGGACCTAAAGGTTGCTCATAGCAATCCAGTAGACGTGTACTATGACAACAAGGCTGCAATACATATAGCAGCCAACCCAGTCTTCTATGAGAGGACCAAATATATAGAAATAGATTGTCACTTCATTAGGGAGAAGTGGCAGCAGAAGATAATAGATTTGAGACATGTAAAATCAATTGACCAAGAGGCTGATCTGTTAACAAAGGTTGTTGCAGGATATACACAAAGAAGACTTCTCAACAAATTGGGCAGTGTTGATATGTACAGTCCAATTTGAGGGGGAGTGTGAGGGATAATTAGTTAGTTTTGTTAGAATATTGTAAATATTTTGTAAACAATTAGTTAGTTATTAGGATGTATTGTATTGTCTCGATACGACATCGTTCCACCAAGTTGTGTTAGGATACAGGATATTATATATAGTGGATGATATAAGCAGAGGCAGTGTAATATTTCACTTTTGTGTTAATGAGAAATATTCATTTCTGCCCATATTGCGTACAGGTGTAGAGATTAAAAGCTTTCTTCAGTAACGGCGGCTAACTTGGTTTAACGGCTTTGCTATATTTGCTTCCGAATAAATTGATTATGAATCCGAAAATAGTTATTTATATTGGGTGTCCATAGAAAAATATTTAGTTACTAAATTTGCAGAATAAGGCTTATTAAAAAACAGGATACAATCAACAAGTTTTAGTGGAAAAGTACATACGCCCATTGTGGTCCACTTACATAGGCTCTTCATGAAGGTGGAGCTGCCTGCTGAGTGTGCGTGTGCCATCTCTTTGGATATTCATTTACATTAATAAACAATTTGTTAAAATAGAAATAAATGAGATATGGGACTTGAAAAGGTTCATGCAGGCGGGTCCTCATCTCTTCCATCAGAAACTCCTCAAGCATTGGAGAGGGTCTCTTCAACATGACGTGCCTGCTTACACATAGCAATTCTAAACAAAGCGATTGCATATTATATTATATAATTTCATCTATTTATAAGCAATAAAATGAATGATTGCGATTTCTCTCATAATTTATTAGAGTCACATCCTTTATGAACTATTTACCCCTCTTATCATAAATATATGAGCTATTTAAAAGGTTTCCCCCCTAAACGTAAGATCATAATCTCTAGCTCCTAACTTTATAACTTTTCTCTAAATTATTCCTATTAATTATACTTATGAAAAGAGTTTACATAACCGAGTGTAGAAAAACCAAAACATATTTTTTATAAATAGCTAACTCAACTAATAATTTTTTTTATTTCTATAAATTACTAGTTAAAGAGATCTTACATTTAAGATCGGAATAAGGGAGTAGTGAATTTTGTAATAGGCTCAAACAAACAAATATGGGATTATATGGAACCTTTTAACGTAGAGTGGAGGGATAATGAGAAAGGGATGAGCGAAAGTGATGTGAGCAATTGGATAATAAAACCTAATCAAACAAGGTTTTTTTTTTTTTGGTACGGGAAAATCAAGCAAGTTGCAAATAAAAAGTTTTCATCGATTTCAACATCCACGTTGGGTCTGTCCAATCTCCAATCATGTATTTATCCATTCAACCCGAGAGTGACATAAACAAATATAATTAAATTGTTGAATTTTTTCGTGAACTTTTCATAAAAAGTTGTTTTGTTTTATTAAAACTAAATGATCTAATATTGTGCTCCTTCCATAATGTAAAAGCTGAAAAAATTCTCTCTCTTGGAACTCTCTCTTTTTTGGTATGAGAGTAGTAAAAGTAAAAACTGAATTCTCTCTCTTGGAACTCGTGCCGCCGGACTTTAATGGAAGATGCTGACACCGTCAAGGTACCGCCGGACAGACCTCCGGCCACCTGTGTTTCATCGGATAGGTCGCTTGAGGAATCAAAAACTCAGGGAATTCCGTCAGTCCAGATTACAAGCGATCATTCTATCACTAAGGGAAGCAGCATTAACACCAGTCTTCCTGGGATGCTGGAAGTGCTAGCTCCTGAGGAACAGAGCATTAAGAAGGGAAATTCTCCAAGCTCAGACGCCCCTCAGAATCCTCCCTCCTATAAGGATCTATTGATGGGGGTTTATAGAGCAGATTTTAATGGGGTCGATCAGGGACAGAGCTCATCAAAGGAAGATTCACTGACGTTGGAACTTCAGAGCAGATGTTGGAAAATTCCAGAGCCGTCAGCTGAAACAAAAAATCTCATGAATGTCTACCCTTCTATGGAATTAACAGAGGAGGAATATAATGAGGCCTGTCAACCATGGAATAACTCACTCATCATCACAGTTCTGGGTGCACATTTTTATCTGCATAGACTCAAGGAGATGCTATGCAGAGTGTGGAGATTCAATGAGTTCGAATTAGTGGATTTGCCCAACAATTATTATGTCGTGAGGTTCACTAATCTGGTTAGTTGGAGCTCTCATTACAAGCGAATATTGTTGGAAGGGCCGTGGGTGATAGCCCAGCATGCGATTCTGGTTCAACAGTGGACGCCATACTTCGACCCTTTTCTTAATCAGCTGGGAAAAATAGCTACATGGGTTAGAATTCCAAATATTCCTCTTATCTATTACTCGCATAAATTTATCACAAGACTAGGGAATATGATAGGGAAAACACTCAAAGTTGATTTGCATACCGTGAATAGCCAAGATCAATCCTCGGGCTCTGTGATTAGAGGAAGGTATGCTAGAGTGTGTGTTGAGCTTGATCTCCAAAAATGCCTTGTGCCCAGAGTCATTTTAGCTTCAACTGTCTTCAATGTGGAGTATGAGGGACTAGATCTAATCTGCTTCTCCTGTGGGAGATACGGTCATAGAAAAGACCACTGCTCGTGGAAAAGCAAAGATGCTGAGATATCTGATAAACCAAATTCAGAGAGGATTCCAGGGAAAACAAACCAGACAATAACGCCGGAGAATAGCGTGCCATCGGAGAAGACCATGCCGCCGGAGGAGGACGTTTTCGGACCCTGGATGCTGGTGGGACCACTGAAACATGCTCAGAAAAAATCACGTTTTCCAAATAAGGGAAACAGAAGAGATGGTGCAGCAGATGGAAGGTATGGGCGACTCTCTGACAGAAGTATGGTGTTGAGATCTCAAGCCTCCAGATTCCAAGTGATCTCTGACCTGGAGGATGAAGAGCAATTTGAAAATCTGCAGCTGGTTAACTCGCGGGGCAGTGAAGCTTTAGCGTCTCAGAAAGGAAACGGGAACGATGGTTTAAATGAAAGAGGAAAATATCTCAAGGATAAAAGTAAGAGTTTGACCAAATCCACTGCTCGGTTCGTTCAACTCCCAAGGCAAGAATATCGGTTAAAAGGAAAGGAGAAAACGGACAAAAAAATGGTGAGCAAAGGGCAGATTTCTCCAAGCCCAATCATCTCCGTGGAAAACACTCCTCTACTGGGCCCCACGGTGGGCCACAACGAAGAAGCTGTGCAAGACCAAGCCGAAGACGCGTGCAAGACCAAGCCTTGGTGTCCATTACTCTACCGAGAACCAGTCCGCTACCGGGACCCACGGATGCTGAGCAAGATCAAGGCCGCTCGGTTGATACGCTGGATCAAGCCCACACAAAGGATATATTGAATCAAGCCCACTCGGAAGGTATATTGAATCAAGCCTCCTCGGCCACTGCACAGAAACACAATAACTCGATTACAAAGCAAGCACAGCCTAGGATCCATCATCTTGTAGTGGGTTCTCTAGCCCAACCTCATTCCAGGGTGCTGGATACAAAGGAACACGACTCAACTCTTTTTTCAATTTCGGACTCTATGGAACCTCCCCAGATGGCGCAAGGGAATCAGGTGATCACCGAGGATCCTGTTTGTGCTACTCCTTCCCTGGATTCAATCACGGGCGCTAGTCCGGAAATTCCTGTCTCCGGAATTTCTCCCTCTGACCAGTCCCATTTGGCTCCTGCACCCAATAAAGATCCTCTCCTCTCAAATTTAAAGGCCAAAGAAAAAGGCAAAACAGATAGGAATTTGAGAGAGGCCAAGCATAGGAGCAGGTCGGGTTCTGGACGCGCCCCTCCAGATAAGTAATCATGTCTTCTTTGCTAAACTTCTATTTATTCCATATGATTGTGTCTAGTTGGAATTGTAGGGGGACCTGTAGCAAATCTTTTCCTCGTATCCTTCGGGATATTGTTAATAATCATAAGATTTCTGTTATGTGCCTTCTTGAAACTAGAGTTAGTGGTCTTCAAGCCGACTCTGTAGTTAATAAACTAGGATTTCATAACTGGCTTAGAGTTGAGTCAACCGGTTATGCCGGGGGCATTTGGGTTCTGTGGAACGATGTTGACGTCTCCTTGGAATATCTTTTCTCCACTACCCAGCTTTTACATTGCCGTCTTACTGACAAAAAATCCAATGATAGTTTCTGTGTCACCTTTGTATATGGAGATCCCAGATGGAGCTATAGACAAGATCTATGGTCTTCCCTTCGGTGTCTGGCGAGCAAGGTTGTTGAGGGTTGGCTGGTTCTTGGAGATTTCAATTCCTTCCTTTCTCCATCGGACAAGATGGGGGGTGCTGCTGTTCATGATAGATCTTTGTATCCTTTCCGCAACTGTGTCCAAGACTGTGGCTTTCTGGAGCTTCCGGTGGTTGGAGACAAGTTCACTTGGTCCAGAAAAGATATAAGAGAGAGACTTGATTGGGCTTTCTGTAATATCTCGTGGGAATTGGCGCATCCTCATCTCAAAAATTACCACCATCTCCGCTACAAATCGGATCACAGAGTGCTTGTGATATCTGCCGGATCTAACCATGATGTCAACTATGATTCTCGCTTTAGTTATCAGGCAGCGTGGTGTCTCGAAGAGGGTTTCTCGGACTTAGTGAGCGCTGCCTGGAATCAAAATGATTGGTCCTCTGGCTACAAAGATTTTCAGAATAAGGCAACGTGGTGGAATAAGAATGTGGTTGGCAGCATTCCCAGAAAAAAGAAGCGCCTTCTTAAACGTCTAGAAGGTGTTGACCGGGACATCGCAGCTCATCCACACGCGGGTCTCTATAGGCTTGAAGAGAAGCTCTGGAAAGAATATATCAAGGTGGTGAATCAAGAAGAGCTCCTCTGGTATCAAAAGTCAAGATGTAATTGGCTCAAATTCGGGGACAAAAATACAAGATTCTTCCACTCCTCAGCAGTGATCAGAAGGAAAAAAAACAAAATTGAGTCCCTCCAAAATGATCAGGGCATCTGGATTTCAAACCAAGAGGAGCTTAAACATTCTGCACTTACTTTTTTCAAGGATCTTTATTCCTCTGATCATGAGGTCCAAAATGTGTCAAATTGGCCTTCAGATTTCCTCGCTCTCACCACTTCTCAACTCGCCCTTATCCAGAAAGATGTGTCGGCAATAGAAATTAAGAATGCTGCTTTTGAGATGGATGCCTTCAAAGCGCCTGGGCCTGACGGTCTACAGCCTCACTTCTTTCAGTCTCAGTGGAACGTAGTTGGGCCTAAAGTATGTGACCTTATCTTCTCCATCTTTAGAGACCCAAATAAGGTTAAGGACGTTAACCAAACTAATATTGCTCTGATCCCTAAAGTGGATAAGCCCACTTCCCTCAAAGAGTTTCGGCCAATCTCCCTTTGCAACGTAACCTACAAAATCTTAAGCAAGGTGCTTGCGAATAGACTGAGACCTGTGATGGATTATTTGATTCATCCCACTCAATGCAGCTTCATCAGGGGAAGACAAAGCAGCGACAACATCATCCTGGCACAAGAAGCCATCCATACCATGCGAACAATCAGGAGAAAAAAGGGCTACGTCGCAATTAAGGTTGATATGGAGAAAGCGTTCGACAGACTGGATTGGAACTTCTTGAAATTTAATCTCCAAAGTCTTGGCCTGAATGATCATTTTGTGACACTTTTGATGATGTGTGTATCCTCTGCATCTATGAGAGTTGTATGGAATGGCGCTCTATCAAACACATTCCATCCAACAAGAGGAGTGAGGCAAGGGGACCCTTTGAGTCCCTTCTTGTTCATTTTATGCATGGAACGCCTCAGCCAACTCATCAATCGAGAAGTGGAAGAAGGCAGATGGAAACCCCTCAAACTCAGTCAATCGGGCCCCAAGCTTTCCCACCTTTTCTTCGCTGATGACCTTTTCCTGTTCAGTGAAGCATCTTTGGACCAAATGGAAAATATTAGAGGGTTGATGGGCCATTTCTGTCACGTATCTGGCCATCGTATAAATCTTGCCAAATCAAAAATTTTTGCATCCAAAAATGTCAGTTTTCACAGAGCTCGGGAACTAGGTCATAATCTTGGGATCACGATTTCATCTGATCTAGGTAAATATTTGGGTGTGCCAATCCTGCATAAGAGAGTCACAAAGTTAACCTACGCTCCCCTAGTTTTGAAAGCTCAAAAGAAACTTTCAAACTGGAAAGGAAGGTTCCTTAGCCTTGCGGGGCGCACAGTTCTGATCAACTCTGTTCTCTCATCTCTAACTTATCACCAAATGCAAACCACTATTCTCCCAAAAGGGATCCTTCGGGATCTCGAGAAAATAAATAGGAATTTTTTCTGGAACCAGGGACAGGAAGGTAAGAAAATGCATCTTATTGCCTGGGACAATATAAAGAAGAACAAGAAAGAGGGTGGTCTCGGCATTAAAGATCTAGCAAGTCAAAATGAGGCTCTCATTATGAAGCTGTGTTGGAATCTAATCACCAGGCCCGATGCTTTATGGGTTAAAGCTCTTAGAGCTAAGTATGGTTGTGGCAATGATAAATTCCCGCGGGTTGAAAGGAAAAGGTCCCAATCGGCTGTCTGGAGCGCTATCACCTCTGTTTGGGATTCTTTCAGGAAAGCTGTTGGAAGAAAACTCCGAAGTGGCAACTCAACAAATGTCTGGTGGGATCTATGGACAAACCTTGATCATCCTCTAATGTATTATGTGGAAAAAAATCATGATCTCATTAATCCGGAGGAGGTGGTCAGCCAGTTTGTTGGACAAGACAGACAATGGGACTTGAATAAATTGGCCTTATTCTTTCCAAGGTGGGTGATCGAGAAGATCAACTGCATCCCACCTCCTTCCCAATTAGGTGAAGACTTGTTCTGGTGGAGGGAATCTTCTGATGGAAACTTCAGCGTTAAATCCGCCTATTCCATGATTTACTCGTCGAGTTCGGAGGCACCTGATCCATTCTGGCAGCGTATCTGGAGGTGGCCTATTCCTGAGAAAGTCAAGTTTTTTCTGTGGCAATTGTTCCAAGAGAAAATCCCCACTAATTCAGTTCGTGCTAGGAGAGATGTGAGGATAGACTCTGAGTGCCCTTTTGAGTGCACCTACGAGGAAACACCTTTACACACTTTGAGAGACTGTGAGTATGCGAGCAGTGTGTGGCTTTCTTGTACTAACCCAATTTATCACCCTGTTTTTTTCACTGGCAATTTGCAGGTTTGGATCAAATGGAACATGCGACACGCTCCTGGGAACCGCAGATGGACTCACTGGCCCTGGCTAAGGGTTTTTGGCTCCCTCTGTTGGCTCATATGGAAAAATAGATGTAAGAAAGCCTTTGAAGGAACTTGTGATCAACCGCAGCAGCTGATACATAGAGGGTTGCACTTCCTCCAGGAAGGTATTGAAGAAGGAAGGCTCAAGCACAAGATTCTGAGAGTACCAGATAGAGATTCAGATCACTGGGTAGCGCCCCCAGAGGGATACATTCGGATTGATGTGGATGCCTCTCTCGATGAGCATCATCACTCCGCAGTAGGAGGAATTGTTCGTGACAGTTCTGGAGCTTGGATTTGCGGCTTCCAAAAAAACACAGGTTTCTCCGTTGGCTCTACAGACTCAGAGATCCAGGCTATCAGAATAGGTCTTCAAGTTTGCAAATCAATGAAATTTACAAAGGTCAGGCTACACACGGACTCGGCAGAGGCTCTCCAACTACTGTTTCACGCGGGAGGTCCTTATCATCCTCTTCACAGCGAGCTCGAAGAAACCAGGGATTTAATCTATGACAATTGGGACTTGGAGATTCATCATTCGCATAGGGAATGTATTGTATGTGCAGATCTTCTGGCAAAAGGAGCCCTGCATTTAGACAGCGAACTGACTATTTTGTCTGTTCCGCCAGATTTTTGTCGGATCCAAATTTTAGCTGACTCAAGCTAACATTGGGATTCTCTTTAGTTTGTTTTATTTCCTTTGCTTCATAACATTAGGTTTCTACTCTGAGCCAGCCATGGCTCCCAAGGGAATGATTCCCTTGTCCTTGTAATACAAAAAAAAAAAAAAGCTGAAAAGTTAATTTACAAAGATTAAGAAAGTTAGTTAAGTTAGTTAGTTATTATAAAAATGTGTGTGGATTTTCTTAAAATATCCTCTTTGATAGTTTACATTGAAGTTCCTTTAATATGTGTAATTAATATAAATAATTATGAAAAAACTATACTTTTTTTGAAAAGAAATAGATTAAAGTAAACCCTAACTAAAATGTGCAATTAATAAGGATAGTTAAGAAAAAATTATTAGAGAATATTTAAATTCATATTCAAATTTAAGTCGAATTCATTGTTTGGGTTGATAAAATTTTGGATTTGTTCCAAATTCAAGCAAATTTTATTATTATAAGTAGTTAGAATTTCAAATCCCCCACTCTAATGTAGTAATTTTAAACATGAACCCTAATAAAGAATTTTCAAGTATTAGAATTTGATATCTTTTATACTATGCATTATACACGCGGAAAAAAAAATGAAATATTAATATTTGAAATCCAAACCCATTTTTGAGGTATTAATTTTTTATATATGACTTTCTAACCGAGTTATATTCAAATATTACTATGTTTGAAGATCCAATTAAAAAAAAAAGTGATGAAGGCATTGACTTTTGTCCCTTTTTTTTTTTTTTTAAAAAAAAGAGAAGATTGGACCAATGTGTATGAAGCAATATTTTTTAAGAAAATGTTGTGACAAATTGTGGAAGAACGTGTGAATTTTTTTATTGTAGAAGCTAGCGAAGGTGGTGAGATCCACATGGATGGGGAAAAAAGAGAGGAAATGAAGTGGCACAGCCAATGAGGACGCACTCACAGGCATCCGACGTGGAAATACACAGCCTTAGTGCCTTGTTTGAGTGGCTGTGTGTTCAAGCAACTTGCATTTCCACTCTTCCCACATTCTACTAATAACTTAGCTTCTACAACTTATCAACTCTGTTTAATCTTTTATAAGTTTATCCTTACTTAGGGTGTGTTTGGTTTGAGGGGTGGGAGGGTAGGTAAATTACCTTTTTAAGTTGAAAGAATTTGTTTTTAGGGCGGAAATCCAAAATTTAAAAAGAATGAGAAAATAAATTTTAAGCGGAAATTCAAAATTTAAAAAAATAAGAGAGTAAATTTTAGGTTTTTTTTATCTAAAATTATAATTTCTCCACCCTCCCCTCCCCTCAAATCAAACAAACCCTATTCCTCCAAACTTTATTTTTCTTTTATACACAATTAGAGTGTCGCCTTTTAAATGTCACATCTTAATGCCACAATTATTGCCATTAACTATTTTTATACCCGTATACGATCAAACGTACGTTCATAATGAAAATGCCTTGAGCTTTTAATTTGACCCCGAGGCAACCTGACTAACAAAAACAAAAACAAAAGCAAAAAAACAAAAGACCAGCTTAATTTGGACCACACAGGGTGGAGCCGGATATATGCATGCAATTTTTTTTAAAAAAAAATGTGTGAAAAATATTTGGGAAAATGGAATATCTCACTCTTCATTAATGTGGAAGCAGTATATGTACTATATTTACACAACACACTATGGTTAATACATAATAGAAATTGGTTTACCTCAATTGATAACGTTTTTCTATCCTTGACAGTATGGGTCACAAACTAAAACCATATGGGAAAGAAACAAACAACCAAGAAGCATATATGACCGACCAGGCAAAAGAAGCAATACAAACATACGGGCAATAAGGGAGGAGAAGCATAGGACAGATGTCAGGTTTTTCATTTAAACTTCATATGCTATGTTTGTATTTATTAATTTTTTTACTCAAGACAAGTTGAAAAAATAAATACAAGTTACACAACAATAGAACCACTAGATGACAAAGACGATAGAGTCGAGGACCGAGTTGAGTTCCCTTCAAAAAATTGGGCAGCCCCTATTTTCCCACGCACAACATTATCGTATTTGGAAAGAATATTATTAAGTGTTTGTTTGTAATAGCTTATTTTTAGATAATAAATGTTTATAAATCATGATTTACGATATATAAAGTAAATATGTAAGAAGAGTTTTACTTCAATTTACATAATAAGTGTTTATTTGGGTAAAATAAGTCCAACCAAACACTCACTAAAAAGACCATTATCGCCACGAATTTTGTGTTAAGGGTCAAATAAATCTGAAACTGCACTTAAATTGCGGTTAAGTTTTTTTTTTCCTGGGTTGATAAGTGTTCTTATCATAATAAAGAAAATAATATAAGTTCAAATTCTAAAATGCACAAAAAGTATGATAAAATCCTTTTATACTCTAACTTCCGAAAAAAATTAGTTTCAAATCTAAAATGACTTGGAAATGTATTTATCAATTAAAAAAAATTATTCATGGATGCTGTGAGCTTCCATGTCACTTAGATCACTGAGTCATTAACTATATTCTACTTTTTTTTTTCACTTTGGCAAGTCACAAGGGTATAGTTAAAGAAGAAAAGAAAAACGTAATGTTTTTAAAGTATTAAGTATAATATACTCCCTTTAAACTTAAACGCAGGAGTTAGTTAAATGATTCACTTTGATATGCGATGTCCAATATCTTTATCTCTGAAGTCTAACTTTTTTGTTAAACATTCATTATTAAGTGCATACAGTAAGAGTTATTTCGTTAGGAATGATGATTAAATTAACTAAATTAATTATTTTCATCTCTACATATCAAGGAACAAAAAACCGGACCGGTCAATGAACCAGTCTAGGAATAGGTTCAAGGGTTAATGGTTCAACCGGGGTCGAACCGGTGATCAAACCGGTAGTCGAACCGGTCATATTAAAATGTTACCAATAATTAGTAACAATATATATATTAATATATTCTTAAACTTCTATAGATAAAATCAATTGATTATATTAGATTTGATTACTTGAATCATATAAAATTAATTGACTAAAATATTATATATTATATGTATATAATATATAATATTTTTTCTTTTATTCTTTTTATTTTTTAAATTTTTTAAGCCTTAAAATTAAAATTTTTTCTTATAATTTAGTAAAATATTATAGATTGTATGTATATCGGTCTAAATCTATGGTTTTCTTTCTTTTTCAGCTTTTTTTTGAACCAGATATCTCATTTAAAAAAAAAAAAAGTAGCAAACCGGTTGAACCAGTGACCCACCGGTTTTGAACCGATTTCCACCGGTTCGAACTCCCCCTCTCTAAAACAGCAAACCGGACCGGACTGAGGACCGGTTCACCGGTTTTCCGGTCGGACCGGCCGATCCGGTCCGATTTTTCATTCATTGCTACATATTGACAAGGGAGTACAAGGCTCTTCTAATTGGGTATACCATTCTGATTCTATTTATAAGTATTTTTTAATAAAAAAATATGGTTCTATTTATAAGTACAGTTTTAATATAGTAAATAAGATTGTGACAATTTTGCCCTTATTTATTGTATCAATGAAGAAATAATTTAAAGATAGATAGAGAAGAAAGAGTTGAAAAATACTTATTCATAAATAAGGGGATAGTTAAAAATTTATCCTATAATCATTGAATTAACTACCGCTTTTTGATATGTGAGATTTAATTAAAAAATATTTATAAATAGGACCAGAATGGTACTTAGTCAACTATTCTTCTATCATACTCCCTTCGGTCCTAATTATCAGACAAAGTTGATTTTTTTTGGAGAAACTAAGGAAGCCAATTAAATTGCTTTAGAGTTTTTTTATTTTTATTTTTTTCTCCAAACTAATTAATTTGACTAATAAACTAATATATAATCTAAGGATATTAAAAATATAAACACTCTAAAGTAATTTAATTGATTTCCTTAATTTCTCTAAAAAAATTAACTTTATCTTATAATTAGGACGGGAAGCAGTAATAAATGGTATCCCATAAATTTTAAAAGCAACTCGTTCGCTGAAAAAACTAAGGGTGTGTTTGGTTTGAGGAGAGGGTAAGGGAGGATAGGGTGGGAAAATTACAATTTTGAATAAAAAAAATCTAAAATTTACTCTCTTATTTTTTTAAATTTTGATTTCCCGTCTAAAATTTACTTTCTCATTCTTTTTAAATTTTGAATTCCCGTCTAAAATTTAAATTCCTTAAATTGAAAAAGATAATTTATCCACCTTTCCATTCCCTCTCATCCCTCCTCTCCCCTCAAACCAAACACACCCTAAGCGACAAGTTGAGGCAAAGAATGAATTTTTTTTTCTCAAACTTGTGGAGGGAAAAGGGAGGGCTTGTGTGGGAGACGAACCAGTGGGAGTGGGCGTTGTACGCTATCATATCGATCACAGCTTTTCAAAGACCGACACAACACTCACACTAATCTCCCTCAAGCTGGGCCCACACCTAATGTTCTGACACGACACGTGTGTATGAAACTCCCTCCCCTTCTGACACGTCACCCACCCCCAACCCAACTTGCTCTTTATCCACCTTCTTAGCTGTCTTCCTCCGCTCGCTGCTGAACACGTGTCCCTCAATCCCCCACACAATCCTCCGCTTTCCGACCGTTGGATCTCCTTCATCAACGTCTTAGTCGTACGACGGTTCACGTCTTCCTTTTGCTTCCCAACCCGATCCATCACTCCCACTCCAACCTTTCTTTTACGTTGCCACTTGCTGGTGGTTATATTGGCTTCCCCTCCTTTTTTTCTTTTTTGAGTTTGTGTTAGGATTAATTTTTAAAAATAATTTTTATGATTTATTTATAAGATAAATATATAAAAAAAATTTTATTTCATCTTATAGAAAATAGCTTTTAAAACTATGATTCAGGTATTTTCCAAACACTTTCTAAATCAAGCATCAAATATTTGCCATGAGTTTGCATGCCTTTTAACTTAAACTGGTAAACAATTGTAACCATGGGTTTCATCACCCACTGTTTTGACACCAAATTCATTAGGAACGTGGCACGTGCGCTTCATTATCTCTATATTGTATCATCACTTGATTTCTTTCATTAAATAAGCCGCCTAATATTCCCAAAACATTGAACGTCATAGCCTAGCGTACCCCAGTATTGTTTATTTTTTTTCTAAAACAACCATCACACTTTCATGGACAATTATAAAATATTGTAATTGGAATTCTCGCAGACCCCAAATTTATCTGGGTAAATGTGGATAATTAAAGAAAATTAGTCCCACTCAGTAGAAAATGAAAAGGACAGAAGCGACATTTATATGAAACCCAAAAGAAGAAATTAAAAGTGACGTTTAGAGCTCGTGGGGAACACGTGGGTATTTTGTTCCCTTCTTATTCTCACTTATCATGTCAATGAAAATGAATTCTACGTTGCAACCCTAGTTATACAAGGTGTAATTTTTAAAACAGAAATCGTATAATATTCTTAATTTAAGGGTTCAGATTATGTTACAAACGAGGAGTATTATATTATCATAACAATGAAAAAAAAATACACACGCACACAACCCTGAGTTAGAACTTGAGACATCTACAACGTAAGGCGAAAACATTTATTACTAAGGTAAACGGGTCACTGACGTGTGTGTATAAAATAAAGATTGTGTATCAATAAAATCCTCACATTAATAACACAATTTTAACTCACGGCTTGGAATTTATAACCTTATGCGCTAAGAGGCCAACCTAACTAAGGGTGTGTTTGTTTTGACGATTGGATAAATAACTTATTTTTACTTAAACTTATGAAATCTTAATATTAGAAAAAAGTTAGATTGGGTAAAATTATGAGTGTTTGGATTAACGATTGGATAAGTAATTTAAAGTAACTTATGTAAAAGTTAGGATGCTTGGTTTGACTTTTGCATAAGTGATTTTTATATTAATTAAGAGAAAAAAATTGAAAAAATTATGAAAAATGAAAAAATGAAGGGATAATTGTGAAAAAATTCATCATTAGCAACTTAATTGCCAATGGGGCCTGGGAAGATATCTACACACGGAGGGATTTTTTCACAATTTTCTCAAAAAGTTAACTTTAAAAATTTGGTAATGGTACAATTTTAATAAAATTATATCAAACTCTAATTTAAATTGGTACACTCCAAAAGTCTTTTATACTGTGCACCTCAAGCTTAAATCTTATAAATTATATCAAACTCTAATTTAAATAATAAATCATAACTTATATTTTCACATAGCTCAAGATCTAACAAAATAAACTGATTAAAATTTCAATAATATCTCCAACAATCCAAATAAATTATTTAAACTAAATTGAATGGGTAAAAACACTATATAGAAACTAATTTATGACATGTTTATAAAAAAAATTGATTATATAATCATAAAACAACTAAATAATAAATCTAAATTGATTAAAATTAATTATTAATTATTCTCTACATTTCTACAGTCATATATTAACAAAAATTAAAACTTGTTTAAACTCTTATCCCAAAGTATTTTCTAATTAGCAGAAGATTATTATCTAAAAAAAGAGAAAATTATTTAGAACATTTTTCATAAAAGAAGTTTTGTGATTAGAAGTGATTTTGAGTACCTCATTGATCTCCAAAAATATGAAAATACTCCTATCAATATTTTTTTGTGCACATACAAGCACATAAGCTCCAATAAGCTTCATTTTGAGGCTTATGACTTTTTCCAACTTATGACTTATTTCACTTTAAATCCAATCGCTGAAACAAACACCTAATTTTTATCAAAACACTGTTTAAATCCAATTGAGCACTGTTTAAATCCAGTCTATCCTCCCAAATATACAAACAAACACGCACTAAGTGGACTACTGATATTTGTTCCCTATATAGAATTATTAAATATAATCTAAACAAAACTTATTTTTGACTTACTGTGACTTTTTTGTTGTTGTCCAGAGCAGTGTGTTGAAATACGGATTAGACTGGCTGGTTTGGCCAGAAATCAGTAAATTGGTTTGATTCGGGCTTCAATCCAGTTCACTATATATTTTTTAATTTGATGTGTTTTTAATCTCATTAGAATTTCATATTAATAATCATGAAATCTTTAATTTTTCCTCGATTTGATCCCGAGTTAGTTCCGATTTGATTCTTGTTTGACCCACTAACTCTTAATCCAATATCCTATCTGATTCGGTTTGGGTTTAACCCAAATACTTACTGGTACATCTGTTAATCAGGGTTTTATATTATTGGTTTACGGTAATGTAGTTGATAGAGCCGGTAATATGGGCTCAACCCGCGAGCCCGCGGGTTTTGACGGGTTAGGGTTGAGAAAATCCCAACCTGCAAAAATGCGGGCCGCACAGGCCCGCACCGCATAACCCGCAGGTTAATGCGGGCCAGCCCGCGGGTTGGCGGGGTGGCCCGCAAAATGTTTTATTTTTTTTTACATATAAAAGTTTTATAAAACTTGTAAGTTTTTCACTCTTATCTTGATACCTCTCAATCCAAAGAGAAAAAATCTTAGCTTCTTTCCTTCTTCTTTAAACAAAATTATTATATATTGGTTGCTTGAGGATGAGTTTATGTTTTATTTATAAACTTTAACAAATTTGATAACTTTATCTCTTAAATTTTAGATTATGTTTTTAAATTTTTATAAAAGCAATGATTGATACTAGGAAGATAAATTTAATTACTTGTATATATGTGTCTCATATTTTCAATCCTCTTTAAAAAATATGAATTTATTTTTTTAAAAAAAAAATGCGGGCCGCGGGTTGGCCCGCAACCCACACACTGCGGGTTAGGGTTGGCATTTTGCCAGCCCGCAGAAGTGCGGGTTGCACAGGCCCGCACCGCGCGGGCCGCGGGTTGGTGCGGGCCAACCCGCAACCTGCGGGCTCGCCCGTATTCCCAATTATAGTAGTTGATGGCTCTAGGCACCCAACAAAAAAAAAAACAAAATCTATTTTTTTTCTGTTTTGCCATCAACAAAAGACCAAAATCTAGATGATACAGAAAAAAAATAAACATATCCTGGAATCACACGAAATGCATAGCTGTCAGTAAGTAAAAGGATCAAGTTGCGCAAGTTGATATCATATTGTCCCTCAAGTGGTTCAACTTTCTACTTCCAATTCAACATTTTCATGTCTTTATTAAAATATACTAATGACTACCAATCCGATAATATTTAAATTCGGGCCAATCATTCTTTACCAGAAGACAAAATTATGTCTGACGCCGTTAAGTACATACACTTATTTTAACTTGAGACGTCCTATCGTAATTTTATCTAGTTCACACGTTGATCGGAGGAACATGTTTCCTAACTTTTTCAACATTTTCTCCCGTGCGGGTCTGTTGTCCTAATTGGTATGCTTTCTTTAAGAATAAATCTAATATGATAAATACGATTTTTTTTTTTTTTGCAAAATAGAAAAAGTTTGGAAGCAGTAACAAATTTTAATGGAATTAAATTCAAGTGTCAATTTTTCCCCTGTATTAATTGAGATTATTTTACAGATGAGATTATATTTAACCTGAATTTATTATAACACAATAATATTTTTAAATTTTTAAATGACACGATAAATATTTTTTGTGAATGAAAAATTGTTGATTTATTTATAAAAATATATTATTGTAATTTTATTGATGGTTAACATGTAAATTTATAAATAAAGTTGTTCTTGGGGAGCATGTGGTATAAATAAATTTTGGAAAGGATAAAAAAACTGATAAATAATTTAAAATGTTTGAAAAAATTTAATGATTTTGATGAATTTATATATTTTAAAATTATTTATTAATATTTTTATCCCTTCTAAATTTTCTCTGTGTAGGCGCCTCTCAAAAGAACTTTATTGTTATTATCCAAAAAAAAACTTTATTGTAAATATTTAATAAGCAAAGTTGAAAATCTCAAATGATTGACACGTTAACCTGTGAACCAACCTTGCAGAAGATGAATAGTGTATTAATGTGAATTAAAAGAATGGAAACAGTAAGACCCTGGTCTCGGAGTTATGTGCTGTTACAAACGTTTCGTGTTTAATTCACCCACGTGGCGATTGTGTCAGGTAGCATAATCCTCTTTCGACACGTGGACAGAGGAACCCTTATCCCAACAAAACTAGCCCCTTCCCTAAAAGACAAACACATACAGACGCCCCGAAGGCGTTACCTCAAGATCTGGCCCGCTCGCCACGTCAGCCCCACCCCGCCCTTTTGCACCCCCACGTGTCCAATTCCCTGGCTCCTTACGTCACCAGGGGTAATTTCGCCATTTTGATCCCGCCCTCTTTTGCCGATTTTATTATCTTTACGGCTTTTCAACCATCTACTTTTTCCTCCGCCTGATTCTTCCTACTTGATACATTGGTTATCTCTTGCCTATCATGGCCGTCCGTGTCTTGAGGGGAAACGATTTTACCGGGAAGCAAGAAACTACAGAATCTCTGTTCTCAGGTCGAGTCATAACAACTTCTTAATTCCACTTTTTTCTCTGAAAAGTACCCAGCTCTCTCAACTTGCAAGCTCTTTTTCTTCCCCGGGGTCATTATGAACTTGCAGTTTCTGATATCACTCACAACATAAATCCCTCTGTAATTTGACTTTTGCGTGATGTTCACCCCTACGTGTTTGTGTTAATCTGGCCAAGCTAGTTGCGTCAATGGCGGACGTCGGGGATGGAGGAAAGAGGCTCATTCCAAGCCAAATGAGTAGTAATTTCCCGCGAGATCTGTTTCAGTTGCAGAGATTCATGTCTGTAAATCACTTGCCAGTGAAGGTGAAGCTGGAGGATGCGAGCGAGGAGGATGAGGAGGAGCTGGAGCTGACCCTTGGGCTCTCGATGAACGGTCGTTTTGGGGTGGACCCAAGAGCGAAGAAGATTAAACGAACTTCATCGATACCGGAATTCATGAATCACAATCCAATTCTAAAAGAGGAAGAGAAGGCGATCGGGATGTCAATGGGATGTGGTACTAGTTCGCTGGTGAGGACGTGCTCACTGCCCACGGCGACGGAGGAGTGCCGGAGGAGGAAGGAGTTGCAGACACTCAGAAGACTGGAGGCTAGGAGGAAGCGGTCGGAGAAGCAAAGAAACTCGAGGGCCGTTCGGGAGCGAAATCGAGAAGACGACGTCGTCGTTGAGCGGGATGCCACTTTGACGTTGAGTGATTTCGCCGGCTCAAGAACGACGTCGTTGGGCAGTGGTTTACCACTACCTTGTCCTCCATCAGTTCCCAAGACCTCCAATGGATCAGATGGGATCTCAGAATCTGAGAGTCAACCACCTTCAGGTAATTACGATTCAATTGGTAAATTAATTACTAATTTTCATATGCCATTTTGGGGATTGAAGTCATCTGCATTTTCTTGCTCGATTCGTCGTCCTTTTCTCTCTCTCTCTCTCTCGTGCATCGTTATTTTTCAGCATCTTACAAAATTTCAGCCCCAAACTTTACCAGTTTTCTTAGTTCGTTTCTTCTCTGTTTTGACCTCAAGCAGCTCTAGAACTGCTCTACTTATTTTTTTCCTTTTTTTTGATTTCACTAGTGTGTCAGATTGCTCCTATAATCGATGTTCCGAATTTGGACACAGGCTGATTGTTTGAGATTACTGTGTATAGCCTTATCTGAATGTCTAATTATACTGACTAGTCCTTGATTAGGAGTTTTTAAATTCTAAAATAGGGAAAGAGGGTGAGGGACTAAGACAAGGTTGGGCTATATTTTGTTGAATGTACTAACCACCTGATCATTGATCAGACCAATGTGTACGAAATTTAGTCAATCTTTTTAATGCTTTTTATGAAGAAATGTTATTCTCGATGTGAAATTAATCATATTTTAAAGGAAGGTCTCAAAAACGCTAGATTATCATATGAATTATGAATCTGAAATGATTTGGCAGGAAGAATATGGAAAGTGTTTATTCAGGGACCATGGAGGGGTTAACTGCGCACACATCTTTTGAAACTCTCTTCTGGGCACAAAAACAACTGAACACGAAAGTAATTCACTTAAAAATTAAAATGACCAAAACAGTGTTTAGTCATGACAAAAATGTTTTGAAAGATGAGTTTATTCCTCATTTATTTGTGTCACTCTGCCTTTGTTTATCATCAATATATCTATAAAAGTTGTAGGAAGCTGCATTATTTTTTATCCATTAACAATGTGACTTGTTTGAGGCTTCTTGGGAATACACTGAGACATCTTAAAAGAAAAAGTTTCATGTGGTGTTATAAATTTTCAGATCAAGAAATGTGTCTTGATTCCTACATGGACAAAATCTTAAACACTATTGAAGCCTCCTTTCAACTTTATCAAATAGGCAGCAAGAGGTCGTTCAAAGTTTGGTTCACTACTCTCTTTGCATTGAGTTTCACAACTAACCAGAGTGTTTATATTTAGTAGGCATGTTCAATAGACAATTACATAATTGTTGCAGTGAACCTGATTTACTTGGATCTAACAGATAGTACGAGGACATCATGAGAACATATGTACTTACATATTTATAGTTACTTTGATGCATCATCTAGTTCCACTACTCTAAAGCTTTGACAGGGATTGTTGTGTTCAACTATATTTCTGTCACTTGTCGCTTTTCAATATTGTCCTGCTGCTATTATAATATACAGTATTTGTCAAATTGTCGCTTGGCGTCATGCCTTAACCATAATTGGATCAATATATGATCTGGTGCATGTTCTTCGTGAGATTGTCCCAAAATTTCTACTGTGTTTATGATATACATGTATATATATGAACGTTTAACTATGCTTTTATTCTAATCCATTTTTGCTTCTTTCAGGAACAAAATCCCCGGATGCTAGAATGTCTAATGGAACTAACTCATCTCTAGGTGGCGAACAGAAATCAACCGTCACATCTGGAACACTGATTGCTGAAAAATCAGTCAACGCTAGTGCTGTTACAATGAGGAACCAGGATAACAAACTTGTATCACCAGAAAACAGGACCAAAGATGTGATGAAGAACATGTTTGAAGATATGCCTTGTGTGTCTACCAAAGGTAAGGGACCCAATGGAAAGAGAGTTCAAGGGTTTCTTTACCGGTATAGGAAAGGAGAGGAAGTGAGGATACTGTGTGTTTGTCATGGCAGTTTCCTCACCCCAGCCGAGTTCGTTAAGCACGCTGGTGGCGGTGATGTGGATCACCCATTAAAGCATATTGTTGTGAGTCCAAGCTTTTTGTAAGTTGCTAAAATTCGAGACAGGACAAAAGAGCCAAAGATGAGTTGTCAAAGTGTTGTTACTCTCTTGGTTTCTTTTGAAATTTGGCACTTTATTTGGTCATATAGAAGTTTCCTGCAAACATTTAATATCCTAAGTCTAAGGTATTATGGAGGATCTGATATCTTTCTTCTTCTTCTCTTTTATGGTTGCAAAAGCTAACTTTTAGTACGAGGGAACAATGTTAATGTTATCATTTCCTAAATGGCATTCCATTCCTTCACTTTGCTCCTTGTTTCTTTCCTGTTAGTTTCGGAGTTCAAGAGTTCTAATATTAAATATGCAGTTGCATATTTAGTTGAGGGTGAATGGGTGAAGAAAATTTGGTATGCTTATTTCTGAATTCGAAGTTTCAGACAGTTGAGGTGGTCGTTGATATTATGTCAACAAAGGCCTCTGGCTTATATATTCTTCTAATTTAGAATAAACTTAAAATCACTCAGTAAACTGATTGACATACAAGAATAAGAATACATATGATCATTATTTAATGATATGAATTTGTTCCAAGATCTCAAATTCTCAGAACATGTTGGCGAGCATCACAATTTAAAACAATAAAGTTAGTTGACAATGGGAGAGGGTGATGGAATATTGTCTCGGTTTAAAATAGTCAATGATTAATTGACTATCATAGAACAGAGAAAACGTCCTTTTGAATAGTAAAAATGGATAGAGATTTTCTCCGCATATCCAGAAAGAAAGAGAATACCGATACTGCCATTCAAAATATAGTAACTTAACAAAATCACCAAATTAGTGCTCAAGAAAACATTAAATTTCTGTTGGTATCATATAGAAACTTCGTTGAGCGGTCATGATTTAGAGCCCGTTTGGTTCAACCCCATTGCATGCTTGCAATGGTAATCATGATTGCATTACCAAGAGAAGAGTGTTTGGTTGCGTTTTAGCATAGTAATAGAGTTTACCATGGTAATGATGATTACCAAAAAAATTGGTAATCCTCTTTCATACCTCCCCCTATGAATCCTCATTACCATCCTATTGCATGGTCTAAAAAGTCCAATTTACCCTTTCCCTTATCTTTGTTTCACTTATCTTATTTCACTTGCCGCATCACGTCACAACTGCCACCGCCACAACCTCTTCCTCTTCCACCGCCGTCACCTCCATCCTTTGCCACCACCACTACCTCCTCCACCGCCGTCACCTCCACCGGCCGCCAACACCCTCTGCCCCGCAACCGGCCCACCGCCCGCCGCCACCCTCAACCCCTCCACCCGCCGCCGCCGCCGCCACCAGCCCACCACCTACCACCACCTCTTCCACCCCTGAGCCCACCGCCGCTACCACCTCCTCCTCCTCCGCTGCCACCCTCACCCCTGCCGCCGCCGCCGCCACCTCCTCCACCCCCGCCGCCCACCACCAACACCTCCTCCTCCGCTACCACCACCACCACCACCTCTTCAACCATCGCCGCCACCGCCACCGCCACCACCACCTCCTCCCCTGCCACCCCATCATTGCCACCAACACCACCTCCTCCTTCATCCCCGCCGTCGCCGGCTTGTAACTATTTTTTCTATAAAAATTATATTAAGGGGTAAAATAGACTTTGTGTAATATATTAATTTTAAATAATTGTTAAGATATTAACTCATTGCATGTTGTTTAAAAATCAAACCAAACACTACCCTTGTAATTAATATTGCATTGCATTGTATTGCACTACACCGCAGGGTGTAATGGGATCGAACCAAACGGGCCCTTAGTCTTTGAAAAACGACTTTGATTCGGCAATCAAGTAGGAAGATTTTATTTATAAAAAACAAAAAATTAAGATGAGACTGATTTTTAGTGAAAAGATTATCTAAAATTAAAGAAATTATAAAACAAAAAAGCAGGCGGAGACCTGTCGGAGGGCAATAATGGGGATGAACATGGAAGAATATTTGCTCACCAATAGGATTCCCATTCTGGTTATATTGCTCCGGCGAAGCAGCGGCCATCGGTGGTAAGTATTTTAATAGATTCGTTCCTCTTAGTTAATCATTCTTCCTACTAGAGAGCCTAGACGCCTGCGATGCAACATGATTAAGAAGGAAATAGAACAAAAAAACCAGAAGAAGATCACAGAAGATATGGAGAAACTGATTCTATTCTATGATCTTATTAAATAAATGAAACAGGAATACACGTGTATGGCGTGGAAATCACATATCTGCACTCTTCTGCAGATTCATCACCAAAGCCCCCTAAATCTTAGAAACAAGCATCGAAAACTGAGGGCATATCACTATATTACAATTTACAATTTTAGAACTCAACCCTAGGAAAAGAACAGTCCACAAAAAAGGACCCAAGCCTAAAAATCACAAATGATATTACAAAGTGGGGAACACTTCTAAGAATCACTATGTCAAACTCACCAACCAAACGGCTAGCTGCTAGCATGATGGCGGTTGAAGTTGCTTTAGCCTTCGCACAACCTGTTTCATCGAAGGTCTCGTCGAGAGCGAATCGACGGTGCACATAATGGCCAAGTGCAAAACCTCCACCAAATCATCTGCTGGTCCTGCATCCCATAGACCAGCTGTGTAAAACTCTTTTGCTCTTCCTTGCCGAAGTAGGAGGCATGCCCATGCTACTATGTTGAAGCCATTCCCATAGGAAGAAAATGAAGGGTCCAATGCCTTCTTGTCTGAGAGCAACTCTAGAAGTACAACACCATAACTGTACACGTCAGCCTTGTCAGAAACCCGACAAGTCATGGCATACTCAGGCGCAACATAACCGAATGTTCCTGCCACCCCTGTAGTAGCATGGGTTTCAGAAGTTCCCAGCAGTCTGGCCAATCCAAAGTCAGACAAGTATGCATTGAAATCATCATCCAACAGTATGTTGCTGGGCTTCACATCGCGATGGAGGACTCGTGGTACACAAGTATCATGGAGGTACGCAAGCGCCCGGGCAATGTCCAATGCAATCTTGTGAAGAATTCTCCAATCCACAGCCCTTGTTGACCTCTCCTGGATAAACTTCTCCAGGTTCCCACCAGGCAAATAGTTGTATATCAGAAACATCTCAGTCTCACTGGCATGGTAACCAAACAAAGTGACAAGATTAGAATGGCGAAGTCTTCCGAGGGTCTTAATCTCCGCATCAAATTGTTGAACACCTTGGAATCGTCCTACTGACAGACGTTTTATAGCCACTAGATTGCCTGGTGCTATCTCTGCCTTATAGGTTGCACCAAATCCTCCATTTCCAATACAATTGCTTGCATTGAAATTACCAGTGGCACGAACAACAGTTTCAAAAGTCAATGGAACCCCAATATCAGTAAAAACAATAACTTCTTTTCTTGTGGAACCAACAACCCTGGACCTGGAGTTCCACTTACGGGTATAAAAGAACAGAATTATTAGGGCTATAAGAACAGAAACGATGGCTGATGCAGACGTTATAGATGCTATTTCAATAGAATTGAAGCCAGACCCACTACCTTTACTGGAAGTTTCTGGTGCTGCGGCAGAATTAGAATTATAATCAGCTAACTGCCCTTGTTGATCTGTTGATGGTGTGGTCAAAGAAAGCATATGGCAAGGACGTAAAAATGGATTCCCAACAGCACTACTGCATTTCAACAAGTTATTATCTGATGGCAAAGATCCAGACAGGTTATTGAAGGACACGTTAAATGCTGAGAGTGTAGTGACATTTGCCAGACCAGTAGGGATATGTCCAGAAAGTTTGTTGTTGTTGAGAAGAAGAGCAGTCAGATTTCTCAAGTTCTCAAAACCCTTTGGAATCTCACCCGTGAGAGAATTAGATGAAAGATCCAAAACTTTTAAAGAGTACAACTGCCCCAGGCTGGTAGGTATAGAGCCAGTTAAGTCATTAGAGGCCATGGAAAGAAACACCATATTTTTCATCTGGCCAAGGCTGGCAGGAATCGAACCTTGTAACTGATTCCCACTAAAGTTCAGAGAAACAAGAGATACCAACTCCCCTAAACCAACAGGAAGTGGTCCAGCTATCCGATTCCCTGATACATCCAAAAATTTTAATGACCCGCACATTCCGCCAAACTTCACAGGAATCTGACCAGATAACCTATTATGACTGACATTTACGAGCAATACATCTAATCCATCACACTTATCAAATATGTTGGTAGGAAACGGCCCTGTAAGCTTGTTTTCTCCGACAAGAAATGCGTAACCCACCTCCTTCCCCAATCTGTCGTGTGCTATGGGCAATGACTGCATGCCAGTAAAATTGTTGTTCCCAAAATTGTGAACAACTGACAGACCAACTTCTCCCACTGAAGTCAGAGTGGATCCATCATGAACCTTTGTTGAGAAAAATGACATATATGGAATTGAGACATTGTCAAGTTCAAACAGATTGCCATTCCAGGAAGGAACTGAAGGACAAGTACCATTAAAAAATTCAGGAATTGAACCAGACAAGATATTCCCACTGACATCAAACACAGACATACAAGGAACATGAAGTTCTTCAGCAAGCTCTCCAGTAAGGTTGTTCGAGCTCAAATCAAGAAAATGCAGCTTCTTGCATCCACTAAGCTGATTAGGAAATTCCCCATTGAAATAATTTTGAGCCAAGTTGACCATCTCTAAGTTATCACAAGCACCCCAACTGCTTGGGAAACGACCTTCCAGAGTTGCCCTTGGTGCCCATAATATTCTCAGCTTTGGGAGGGATGTAATTTCCACAGGCATGGCACCTTCAAAATAATTCAATTCATCATTTATAGAAACCAATTGCGAAGATTCCCTTACAGTATTGTTGACTTCAGGAAGTGGATTGAAAAGATTTGATAGCACAAGGACAGACAACTCTGAGCAATTCCCAATTTCGGGAGGCACTGGACCACTGAGAGCATTTCTTGAAACATCCAACACTTCAAGCAGCTGAAGTTTACCGAGTTCGGAAGGAATTACCTCTTCCAACAAATTTGAATACAACAAAAGTGACCGTAATTGACTACAATTTCCCAAACCGCTTGGAATTCGCTGAACTAAGAAGTTACCTGACAAATCCAGATGTTCAAGCTTCCCACAGTTATCCCCGATCTCAAGTGGTATAGGCCCACTAAGCAGATTAAACAGTAGATACACCCCCTTCAGCTTACCGACGAACCCAGGAACAGATCCATTCAAGCCATTCGCAGCTAAATTCAAAATTTCCAAACTTTCAAGACGTGCAAGCGAGTCTGGTATCTCCCCAACAATATTATTAAACCCGAGGTTAAGAACTCGCAAGTTCCTCAAGCCATCAAAATGAGACGGAACTGACCCAGTTATGGAGTTGCCTTCTAGGTCGAGAACATCCAACTTGCCCATACCCCAAATTTCAGGAGGAATTTCACCCTCAAAACCGTTAAACGGAAGTGACAGAATTCTGAGCTCAGTAAGCTTACTGATCAGAGGAGAAAACTTCCCAAACAATGCTCCTCTACTGCCGTCACAGCTCCTCCTAATTCCAAACCCATAAAGCGGAAATTTAGCAGAATCAGAACACGGAGAAGAGCTTCGATTACTTCCACCACCATTTCCAGTAATGTTGAGGGCGACAACCCGCAAATTCGAGTCGCAGAGAACACCGAACCAAGAACAGTGATTGGAATCTCCGGCCGAATTCCAGCTCGAAAGCAGCCCTGACGGATCAGAGACCGAACTCTTGAAATGAAGAAGCACTGATTTGTCGGAATCGGCGAGAAAGGCGTCACTACAAGACGGGAAGAGGACCCATAAGAGGAAGTAGAATTCCAAAAGAAGCAAGGGGGACATGGGCTTGTGAAAGAAACGCCATTTGATCAGTGAAGTACAGGAAGAAGGAAACATCTCACGAACCCTCGAAGGGCCTTCCAGACCCAGATAATTTAAACCCTAAACCCTTCCCTTTGAGTTGCAGACAAAGAAAAGGGTATTTTTTTCTGAAAACCCTAACCCTAATTTTGCTGGCTAGGAAGACAGAGAAAAAGATAGAGAGAGCAAAGGTCGCAGGTGCAGCAATCAGGAGTGTGAATATTTCAACTGTGTTCTTTTCAGAAAACGCGTTTTTCTCCCTTTCCTTTGTTGGTCTAGTTTTGCTTTAACATTTTTTTCACAATCTTCTTCTTTCGTTTTCCGTTATAAAAAAAAACCAATTATTTTCTTATTAAAAATTATTTATGGTTATGTTTGTTAAATAAATAAATGAAAAAGGGGGTGTCGTGGCCATTGGAAATGGCGGGGGGTAATGGGGTCCACTCAACATTAGCCAATAGGAGGGTGGGGACCACAGACGGTCAACAAATGATGAAGCCACGTCAAATTAAGGGGTCCTTGGTAGTTAGGCTTTAAGGTGTCAAAAGATTCCTTAAAGTTGAACACGTGTCGCCAAGGATAGAACCCACGTGGGAAAATGTCTGGGATGTTATCGGGTCCCACCTTCTTTTTGGTGCTGTTGGTTCTTGCTTCGTGAGGTCCAGATAAGCCAAGGGCCCCACTCTTGTCAATTTTTTGGAGTTTTTATTTTTATGGGCCCCCTCCTTTATCATCTTTCTTCCCATTTCCAATTAGATATTTTTATCTCACACTAACAACTAAAACTTTTATTAAAATCGTTGCCAAAAAATTTTATCAAAATTATGCTGTATTTATAATTTTAATATTTAAATTTATATTAAATATATACAAATATTGAAAATAAAAGGATGAAATATAAGTGACCTTAATGAAATTATAAAAAAAATGATTATATATAAATTTGACAAATTGCATGTTGACAACAGCTTGTAACTTAAATAAAAAGTATAATTTTTTTTATAAATTTAATATTTAGTCATATTAACTTATCTTTTATGTTGATTTGAACCAGAAACTTTAAAAACCCTCCGCTAATAGAGATGGTCGTTGAAAGGGTGACTCTCATAAAGATCCTTTTGGTCTCGAATTGAAAATAATAATTGCTTTAGATAAATTATGGTTATTCAATTAATTTAAATAATTTGAAGGTCAGAAAATTCAATTTAAATAATCTAGAATTATTAAGCAAAGTTTCAAAGGTGTGTTTTTATGTGAGTTTTTTTTACCTGAAATGTTTTTGTGTGATTCAGAAATGTATATTTCCAATTTTTTTATTTAATCATATGTGTGAAACTAACCCTTCTTAAAATTTAGGGTGTAAGTTGTTTTCGCCTCTTATAATAAAATTGTTTTATGATATTCAAACTTATGCTTCTATGTAACAGCTTATTGATGCACGCATGTTTACTATTTTGAACATACAATTTATTACGACGAGTATTCATTATTCAATAATACCTTTGGTCTGAAAAAAATATTTGCAATATAATTATTTTTTTCGTTTCTATGTCAAAAACATCCATTGGTCTTATGAGCAAGCATAGCAAAAACGACGCTTGTGACATGACTCATACGTCAATGGTCTCACAAGCAAGTCATCCTATCTTTCTCTTTCCATCTCTTTCTTTTAAGAAAAATAAATAAATCGAAAAGATAAGGCATTCACTTGAGTTATCCACTGGGCGATGACCGGTGAATTTCCACAACGACTGACGTGTATGGTCTTGTTTTGCCTTTTTGGACGCCCTCACATTTGACTTGGACCTCCAAATCTGAAGCCCTTATATTCCAACAAACAAATAAAAAATTAATTTTTGAAGTATAGCTTTTACGGTTTATATGGTAAGTATGTAAAAGAAATTTTATCTCGATTTATGAAAAAATACTTCTGAAACCATGATTTTAAAAGTATAAGAACACACATTTAGGGTCCGTTTGGTATGTTGGAATTGATTTTGATGGAAATGGATATGGATATGGATATGAAAATGAAAATGGAGACTAAAAGTATGTTTGGTATGTCATGGAAATGAAATCTAATTTTTGTATAAAAATACCAAAATGTTCTACAATTTTTTATTTTTTATTTTTTTTGAAGGTGGTGGAGGATAATAGATAGAAATGATCACATGGAATTGTAAATCTTAGGTATTTTGATGAAATTGATTGGGTGAAATTGAGCCTATTTAGCTTCCACATGCATACCAAACAAGCATCATAATGGAATTGATCCTCAATTCTATTTCTATCACCCCTAATTCCATCATACCAAACAGGGCCTTAAAAAAACCCAGGCCACGGAAACCAAATTTAAAGGTCATGGAAATATCGATTGTATTTTTGGAGATTAATCAGCCTCAGCAGCGTTTATTTATATCCTAATCAAAGAATATTCCTTATATAAAGAATTATAAAATCAAATTTAAATATTATATTATTATCGGAAATCTCAATAAAATAGTAAAATTAAAGCGTAAGAAGGAAGGAATTGTGAAGCATGCCATGGATACGAAAGACCAACGGCTGATATGGGGCAACTTTGTGGAAGATTGCATTTTTTTTTTTGTAGGCGGCGTAACAAAATTGAAAAGACTTTTATTTTTATATGACTATTTATCGGATTAAATTCCAACATTATCAAACTTAGTTGAGATAACTCTTCTAAAGAGATAGGATCAACTACCTCTTTTTAAGTGCACATTATTTATTATTAATTCTTTTTAGTAAAGATATTAACATATAAATATTTTTTTATAATGCAGTATCATATATTCGTAATTATATTAAAAAATTATCTATATATTGTATTTTTATTATTAAAAATATAATATACTTAGTATTCCTCCAATCCTTAATATAAGACATATTTACCTAATTTAATTAGATTAAAAAAGTTATTTAATATGACATGTATTTTCTAAAACACTCTAATCATCTTCCTTAACTCTCTTATCCCTGTCCTCCTTAATTATTGTTGAGAGATCACTAATAGAGGTAAATTAAGATAAGATTAATAAATATGATAAATATATCTTATATTTAGAATTAAAATCAACTCTACTAATATATCTTATGTTAGGGATAGAGGGAATAATACTAAGAATTACAAACAAGATAAGTCGGACAAAATATATTTAATCAGGCCTAAGGGGAAAGTGTGCTTGTTTTATGGGAACCGGCTCGCGGACTTTGATACCAAAATCAATCCTGACCAACCAACCAACCATATATGTAATTGAGATCCTGGGCAGAGGCCCAAACTTTATGGGGGATGAATTTATAATTTACGTATAAGATTAGGAAAATTATCCGAGTATTTTAAAATTGGGAGAACTGTTGATAAATATTTTTTGAGAAATTATCTATTGAATGCTACCATAGAATATCTGTTGCACATAACGGAAGATATTTTGCAACAACGGAAAATTGTTTGCATATTTATATGAAAGAGTTTTGCACACACGGAAGATGGTTTGCACAAAATAGAAGATCGCTTGCACACACAGAAGATCACTTGCACATTTGGTAGCAATCAGCAATTAATTGACCCCAAAAGTATTTTTGAGCAATTCTTCTTTTAAAATTTCAGATTCGGGCGTCTGGGTTGAATTTTTCTTTCTTTTTCTAAATATCATTGTTAGTCTTTATAATTTCATAAATTTTAATTTTTTTTATTTGACCATGAGTTTTTCCTTTTAAAGTTTGAAACATAAATAATTTTCACCTCTCTCAACAAACGTGTTCTCTAAAATTCCAACGTGTGTTCTTTCTTGAAAGGGTGATTGAATTTTAATTTTGATCTTTATAATTTCAAATTACTAGTTTTGTTCATTATAATTTTGTAAGAATTCTATAATTTTAATAAGTCTTGGTTTTAAGATATATACTTAGACTCAAACCAAATTTGTAAGAAAGAATAGAGGCCAAAATTTGAAACTACACCCAAAATCGATGATTTGATCAAACGCTAAAAATTACTCGTATATTAACTTTTTCCCCGTCACCAGTATTGAATTTATCGATGCTGAATCTGGGTGTTCGGAATCAAGCCATTATACGTTAGATATTCACTTGGGATAAGCCCAAATTTGGGGGGAAAAGAAAAAACAGGTTTATGTGAGGGAGCCATAGACAAGAAAACGATAACTACAAACAGATTTGATTAAGATGGTGATGCAACAAGGCAAGGCCTGATTGATTATTATTCAGTGATTGCTTTGTGAACAACGACATGGTGAACAACCACAAGAGGGTAAATACCAGCGCTTTCTTCTTCTTGGTCGAGGATTTTGAGCATTTTCAGCTTTAGCACAAGGCGCCTCCTCTTGATTAGGAGCTCTTTCAGCTTGAGCACACGGCGCCTCTAATGGCTTATCTTCCTCCTGCTTCTCTGGTTTTATTGTTAACTTACTCTTCCTTCCAACCTTAACTGACATTGACAATCTGAAACAAAATCAGAAACAAACTTAATGTCAAACAGTTAGCAATCATATATACCTTCTTCCCAAATTAAATAGTCAAAACCAAAGCATCCACTATGTCCATCATTAGAAATACTTCTTCAACCTCTCAAGCTATCTTAAGTTCTTAACCACTAAGGTGATATTTGATTTTAATTTAAATTCTTTATCACATATTTATAATATCCAATTATTTATATGATATAAATTAAATCACCTATTTAATTTATATTATATTTAATTAGGTAATGGACCTCATTACATCCAGCCACCTAATGATTGATTCAGCAATCCGATATTTTATCTTATTCAATTATTGTGATTAATTAATTGGAAAGTATTCTTAATTATTTCCCAATCAAACTGTCCGATCATGATTTGGACCCAAAGTCCAACAAACATCAACCGTATTCGAAGGTTATTATTATGATATGCTGTTGCTAAGTAATTCACGAGGAATATGCACACGCTTATTCAGGGAGGTTTGCATATAATAAATAAAGTCCCAACCGAGAGAAGAATGGCCTATATATTTCTGCAGATAAGTAAAAGCATGGTGGTGCTTACAGGGGAAATTGAAAAGATCGATTGCTGATACGGCTCTCTTCAGAATGGCAAGACAAACTGGCGATATTCTTAGCCTCATCCCTGGGGGCCTTTGCTTCCTTACTACTAGTATTATTATCCTCTGGAGTCTCATGCAACACAATTGTTGAAGTTTCTGCCAACGACTTAACTGATTCACAGTGCATCACCATGGGCGAATCTATAGTTTCCTCAAATGAAACTCTTGTTGATACTGAATCTGGTAAGCGCTCTTCAATAATGTCATCGTCAGCACAATTGTTTGGTGCAGATTCTACACATTTGCTACCAGCAGGAAAGAAATGGTCCTTTGAGAAACTACTGTTCCCCGCCTGTATGCTAAAAAGAGATTCATTTGATGCATAGCTCCATGCCAAAGGATTTGTGGGTCTGCTAGAAAATATAGACAACGGAATTCTGCTTGGATCATAGCCGACCCGTCGAGCCATCATTTGATTTGGGGGGTGTGGTGGAGTTGACGCACTTTGAAAGCTCCACACTGGGGATGGGTAAGCATAGTCGCTTGAATATGAAATTGCTGGAACATGCTTAGATTCAAAGGTATCAGCTATACCATCATTTTCATTGTTCTCTAACGCCACTGATTCTAGTGAAGAGTCAGACAGTGAAGAAGAACTTCTTGACTGTTTTTTGCGAGAGATGGAGTAAGCATTATCCTCAGGATGTTCAAGATGCAGTTTCAGATTATTGACACTTCCTTCTTCATCTTTATGATCCAAGGAAGCCATCATTTTGGTACTTTAGGCTGCGAAATTGCGGCAAAGTGAGAATCAACAAATCATAATGCGATTGCTTAGACATAACTGCAAACACGAAGCGAACGCAAATAAAACTCTAACGAAGGCCACGCACAAGAGACACAAGGAGGACAGACGATTTGAGCAACATCAAGGGTTGCATACTATCATAAAATAAATCAAAGGTGCAGAAGCAATTGATCTTATCGACACAAGGCAATGTGTAATTATGTCTTCACGTTGAATGTGTGATGCAAGTTATATAAAAAGCTACCACATGTATGATGCATCAACGCAAATTCACAGCACGAATGTGGATAAATTTTATACTTCTTCAGCGTCGTTGATAGTAAGAGAAGACAAATTAAGCTACAAGAATCGACTCTCCGTGTAAAATGACCGAATAAAATCAACGGAATCAAAACTTACACAGAGACCCGTCGCAGAAACCGAATGGACCCCTCAAATTAATGAATTATTCTAGATCCACAGAAACCACCGAATCGGCAATCGCCGGAGCCTGGAAACAAAAATTGACACGTATTCCGAAAGGAACGATGACAATGCAACGCTAAGTAAAGGAGAAGGAAATATCAGGGGAAGGAAGGGAGATTCAAACTAGGGTTGCAGAGGGAGGAACAGATGAACATAAAGGAGAAGTGACAGAGAGGATATCGGGGAATTATCTGTTTCGTAACCAAAGCGGTGAACGAACTCACCAAAGAAAAGAATCAGACGAAACGAAACGTTAACGAACAGAGTGGGGCCGTTTCGCGCCATTGCCAGCAAGCAACCACCTGACCTGCCATGGCTCAACTTTGTTTGGGCTTGGACCCGGCCCGGCCCAACTTTAATAAATTATGTACTGAGGTTAGAGTTGTGAATAAAATGAACTATGAGGGCGATTAGAAGAACCAGATGTAAGTAGTTATCTAATTATCTTCACTTCTCCCGAGTTTGTGATATTTGTTGATGCAGAGAAAGGGCTTTGACGAGTGAGAATTCGTGAGACCGTATTGCAGAAACATGAATAAAGATTAAGCAAAAGAATTGGTATAATGGATGGGGTTTTGAATATTCATCTCTTCAATTCTGGAGTTCACTACCTCCGCTGTAAGCTCTGATGTCCATCTTTTTGTATTTTTAAGGCATTGCCTTCTTTGAACTCTCGCTTTATTTCACGACTGGTCCTACTTGCTCTTCCTTCAGAAATAGCCTTTAACATTCACTTATTGAAATGACATTGATGGGAGTGAATCAAACGTGTCCTGGATTGCCTATTCTCAGTAATTACATGTACATGCCTCTGTCCAAATTTAAGAAGCATAAAGGTGTTGTTTGCAGCTAAAGAAGGAGGAAATCACCATACTGGGAGTCCAATACTTCACACATCATCCCCAATTCAAATTCAATGTCTTAGTTCTTCAATCCATCAGAGGTTGCTTCCAGTGGCAAGGGGCTGCAGAAGCACAGTGAAGGTAAAAATTTGGAACTTGGCATGACTTAAGACCTATACAATGTCTTTGCAATTCGAGTTTTGCTATCATGTAGTGTGATTATAATGATGAGTTTTGGGTCAGGTTTACGCAATGAGGAGAAGGAGAAGGGCAAATGAGAGGACTGGAACTTATGTACTGTTAGAACCAGGAGAGGAAGAGAGGTTTGTGAGTGAGGAAGAGTTGAAGAGTGCGTTGAAGAATTGGCTAGAGAATTGGCCTAGCAAGACCCTTCCTCCTGATCTTGCAAGATATGACACCATTGATGAAGCTGTTTCCTTCCTGGTAAGGTCTGTTTGTGAACTGCAAATTGATGGAGATGTTGGTTCAGTCCAGTGGTACGAAGTCCGCTTAGAGTAATGAAACAGCGTAGTCTTCGCGTTTTTCATTCTTTTTTTTTACCTACCAAAGACTACGTTGTATTTGACACATCCCATACGGTTCACTTGAGATAACATTAGTATAAGGGTGTATTTGGATTAGTTTTTGAGAATAATTTTTACGATTTACGAGATAAGTATGTGAGATGAATTTTATCTCGGTTGCGTAAAACTAGGTTTGAAAAGTTTCCAAACACTCAATAAATCTCTACCTGGTTCAGTTTGTTAAGCATTTATATCCAAATTCATGCTTTTTGAGGCTGCAGAACATTTTCTCATCAAAGTTAAGCAAATTGTAAAATATTGAAATAAGAATGAATGGCTCATTTTTCATTTATCGGATTAGAACTATATATATATATATATATATATATATGCTGCTACCTCTACTTGTGTGCCCCATATATATCATAACAACCATATATCTATACTAATATTCACAATATCCAATGAATATTATTGCAATAGTATAGCATCAAATCCCATGATATGGTCCGAGATGTACTTCATTCACAAATATAAAGGTTCTCGTTCCCCAATTATGCACAGGCTGTGCTGGTCAAAAAAAATTATGCACAGGCTGTCCAATTTATAACAAGAAGCATAAGATTGGTTATATAGAACCCGGGCGATTTATTAATCTATATATTTCTATTATAAAATTTTTCAATGACAATACTCACGACCAGTTTGCTTGGGACAATAGATGTCCAGCTCACCCGTTTTGCAGCTAATATTATTAGGCTTGCATTAGCCCTGTGCCCGTTTCACAAAACCCCAGTAAGTTGCCAATTTTACCAAACAAGTGAATTTACAAGACAATAGCTGCAAATAAAATAATATTCTGTTTTACATCTATATAAAACTAGCGAGTGAACTCATTCCTGGTTATGAAGCTTTTGTGGATAGGGATGCTACTGTGAGTGATTACACAAACCAGTCGGGACAATGGGACAAGGAGAAGCTTGAACGATGGTTTCACCCTCAGGTTACTGATCGTCTCATGTGCGCTCACCCACCTCGTCAAGAAAGAGGAGAGGATAAGTATTTTTGGAAGCCTTCCTCGGATAGCTGTTTTTCTGTTAAATCTGCATATTATTTTCTTGATGCAGGTACTAGCACTGTTGGAGAGCCTTTCTGGCAGACTCTGTGGAGATGCTCTGTGCCGGAGAAGATTAAGTCTTTTTTGTGGCTAGCCTCTCATGACCGTCTGCATACTGCGAAGATGAGAGTTCAAAAAAGACTTTTTGATTCAGCAGGATGCCCTTTTGAATGCGATCAAGTGGAGGACATGATGCACTTGCTTAGAGACTGTAAAAATGCTCGAGAGCGATGGATTGCTTTAATTCACCCGACCTTGTGGAATAAATTCACGTCCTTACAAGGGAGGGAGTGGATAAATTGGAACCTAAAGCATGGTTTTGGTAGAGATTTCACGAGAAAAGTTCAATGGGTCTCCTTGTTTGGTTATGTATGCTGGGACATATGGGTAATCAGGTGTAGGAAAGTATTTGGGGAAGATATCGAACCTTCGTCTCAGGATGGCCAGTCAAGTTTCTTCCAGGCTAGTTGGGATCATGACTTTCTCTCCCAATGTCAATTCTATTCTCAACAAGCATCTGAAGGTCAGAGTACAACAACTAATCAAGCGGAAGCGGGCTTTGTGTACTTGGAGGTGGATGGATCAGCTCTAGACTCTGGTCAATGCAGCTGTGGAGGAGTTTTATGCGATGCTGAAAGAACTTTGATTGGTGGTTTTACTTACAAGCTATTATTAGTTCCTCCTGCTATAACTGATATTATAGCTATTATTCAGGGGCTTCACATTTGCTGGAGTAGTGGTTACAAGAAGATTTTGATTCGTTCTGATTGTATTGAGGCTCTTAACTTGTTAACTAGAGGGGGGAGCAGAACCACCCCTTTAGGGATATCATTGTAGAAGCTAGGCTTTGGTTGTCTAGGAGTTGGAATGTTTTGTTAAGCTATATTCCTAGGGATCATAACAAAGAGGCTGATCACCTTGCCAGGTTAGGTCACACTACTGCGGGGGTTTTTGTTTTCTTTGATCAACCACCAACTTCATTACTGGAGGCGGTCGTTGATGATGGATAGGGTCTTTCCCTTGTTTCTAGCTTGAGCTTGTATTAAGTTTTCCTAGTTGAATCTTAATGAATTCCAGATTTCACTCAAAAAACTAGCGAGTTACGCCTGGAGCAAAATTGGCCAACAAAGTCGATCCTTTCGCTATAACAGAATAATAATCCGTTCCAATGAAATCCGGCATCTATTGATATTTGTCCCCAAAAAAATCTTGTGTATAACAATATCAGAAAAAAATTACTGTACAGTCTCATATGAGCAATTTCATCACTAAAAAATTTCACTACAAGTTAGCAGTAATGATAAAATCTAGTATAGGAAATGACAACATTCTACGTGATCTCACTTGTTGTGAGACTTTTTAATAATTGAATTATGGCAATTCTCCCAACTCACAGAGTGATGAACCCAAAAAAAAAATGCACACCATCATTTTCTCAATTGAACCGTACTCCTCACTTGCAAGTTGCAACCGCCCTCAATTAATATACGAGAGCAAGTGGAGCGAGCATTAAGGTGGGAGCAAGTGTTTGTTCGCTGGATGGATCCACATTTTCTCCTTCTCCAAGCAGCACCCAGCATTCACGTTTCAAAAAAACAAAGGAGTTTATTAAACACAGCAACATTCATAAATTACTAACATGTCCTTGTGTTTGGCTCAATTGAAATCTATTACCTCCTCAGGTCGTGACTTAAGTAAGGGATTGTGAGTTTGATCCTTTGTAGATATGAATATGATGGGGGCATCATTTCCTTCTTGTGTTGTGACATTTTTTGAATTCTTTACATTACAAATTACTCCTTCTGATCTTTAATATAAGTTTGTAGTTCATTTTTTTTATTGAAATAGATTTTACATTAGGGATACAAGGGAGTATTGGTTTGTAGCTCAGTCCTATTGGATTTGTCATCATGCCAAAAGTGATGACTATTCAATTATTTTTCTAGACAAACATCCAATTAATTATATACATTTTTTAAAAAAAAATCATAATGCTCCTCTTGTCTTTAATATAAGATATATTTGAGGAGTTGAACTTGTTCTTAAATATAAGATATAGTTTTCACAGTTACCAATGTATTCCTAATTTACCCCTCTGATGCTTCCTCGGCTATAATCAAAGATGAGAGGGAATGAGGAAATTATGAGAGATGACTAGGGTGTTTTAAAAAATACATATTATGTTAACTAACTAAACTAACTTTCTTAGAGTGTGTTGGGATTAGCTTTTGAAGAATAGCTTCTGGACAAAAAGTGAAAAAAAAAATTTCAGATGATAAATTTTGCATAATAGATTCTAAAAAGGTTAAAAAATAACATATGGGAGAACCATGATTTTGAACCCCCAAACATGGTTTTCAGTCAAAACCATAATTCCATAGAATTTGACAATGTTTGGGTGACTTATTCCAAACTATTGTTTTGGAGAAAAAAGTGTTTTTGTCTTCTTCTCAAGTGTTTGGATATTTTTTTTCCAAACCACCGTTTTTTACTCCAAAACTGCTTTTTTCTTGTTATGTAAAATATACACTTGATATAATCAAATTAGATAAATATATCTTATATATATATATATATATATATATATATATATATATATTAAGGACTAGACAGTAGCTCCTGTAGAAAGAAAAGGGCTATTCGGTGGAGGAGAGAGAGCATTGTGGAGGGGCCTTTGAATGTTGAGGATAAGGGCCAAGTTCAGTGGATACCATTGTAAGGCCTGCTGCAACGATCCTTCGTGGTATTGTACCTCCTTCCATTTTTCTTTGCCGGCTATATGGCTGGAAAAGGACACACACACACATATAGTCTGTGGGCATAAAATAGTTCATCTCACTCACCACTCAAAATTAGCTTTATGCTCTTTGTGGACCATACTACTATCATCAGAACTGCCAAACAAGCACCAACCGCTTTGTTGTCTTTTGTTTGTTCCTCTTTGTCTGACTTGTCTCCTCCTTTGGTAATCATGACCCAAAAAAAAAACCTAAAAGTGTTTTCACTTTCACTCTTCCGCATGTAAATTTTTATTTTATGGGCTACCACATCACTTTCAGGGCTCAGGATCAAATAATTGAGTCCCGTAGTCAAATTATTAGAGCGGGAACTGCATTTCACTTGCTGATTAATTGCCCTTAGAGAATGAGTCCAAACGATAACAACAAAATTTTTAGTGGAACCCCTCTCAAATTCCTTGCAAAAATAGTTTCGCCAAAAAGGATAAGTAATTGGACTCATTCACATCCAAATCATAAATGAGTTGCAAGCAAATTAAAAATTCAAGGACTGAATTATAAATGAGTCAAAGCTTTAAGAACTAAAAGATTAATTTTTCCTATTGTAATATATGAAAGTTAGTTGGGTTTAATGGTTTTGATCCAATTTTAAAGATTCATAGTTCCTTTTGTATTTTTAATAAAATTTAAAAATTATTTTAACACCTTAACCTTTTGTAGCATGACATGTGATAATAGTAAAACTTTTTATTAACTATTTTTTGTGGCTAATATAGCTGGACCCTATACTTGTTTTATTATATACTTCTTCAATCCTAAATGTTGGCCTAATTTATAGTATAATTTATACTACTATAACTTAAATCTTATATTTAAGACTAGAACTCTAGAAATAGTATAAAGTATGAGACATTTTACGTACGTGATCAGGGAAATCATAATTTTCATACAGCATTATAGGCTCTAGCCCTGGGACGTCAAACTGCTCAAATTACATTTGATGTCATTACATGGTCGATTGGATAATTTGACTTGGACATTACAGTAAAATAAATCATTATATTATATATCACTTTATAAGTTAAATAAAATAGTTTTTTAAAAAACGATAAATATAAATATTTTTAAATAATTAAATCAACTTTCTTAATATTTTTAAAAAAACCAACTCCATCTTATATTTAAAAATGAATAGTAAGTATTTTAAATATATAGGAAGGAGTGGATGATACCGTATATCCACGAGTAATTCTACCTATGGCGCATCTCATTTATTTGAGGCTTGGAATTCTTCAAGCAAAATCCGTCCTTAGCGCCTACTTTCTTCTGAATTATAGTACTCATCCAATCCTAAATTTAGAATATAGTTTATACTTTACAATATAAGTTGTACTAAAAATTAAGTCTTATATTTATAATTGAAAATAATAATTTTTAGGTAAATAAAATGAGTAGATGTACTTCTTTTGGCATTAGATATTCTTTATCGGCACTTGATTCTTTCTTTGGCCGAGCGATGCTGCCCGTAGATTGGCTATCCCCTTTAAAAATGCTGGGTCCCTCACGCGAGAAATGGTTTCTTGAGTACTTACATGCATCACTTCTTTTCAACAAAAATTCTAACATCAGTTCACTAGTATGTGAAAAATTAGCTCATTTGGCTTGAACCAGCTCTAACTGATTGAGAGAAATGATGATATTTTTTTTTTTTATGAAGAAAAGATCGGCAGCCATCTAAGGCTCTAACACCAAAGCATCCACATCCTGTTGAATAGGCCGACGTAGTCATTTCGAAGGGGCCGTGACCTCCTAAAAGCCGCCACCCATACCCCAAGCATCAGCTGCCAGGGCATCAGCCATACCGTTAGTGCCACGATCATAGTGAACCAGATCTACATTTCAGCTCCTGTTGACATACCGTTAGTGCCATGATCACAGTGAACCAGATCTACATTCCAACTCATGTTGAGCAGTCCACGAATCTCCAATAAACTGAGCAATCAGGGTGCTTATCAGCCACATCAGTCTATAATAGAGCCAGGACCTCTCTATTATCGCTCTCCACTACCAATGACCAAATGTTCTTATCCCAAGCAAGCTTTAGAGCCCACAAAATGCCATATGCTTCAGCCGTAATCACAGAACCATATCCTACTCTAAACATAAAGCCATGCATGAAAACCCCTAGATGATTCGGTACAAGCCCACCACAAGTACAGGTTCCAGTATTTGGATCAAACGACCCATCAACATTATACTTAAACACGCCTCTAGGAGGGGATTGCCACACCGTTGAAGACCTAGTCTCTATTCACCGTCTAAGAAGTTCAGGCAAACCCCAAGAAAGACAACCTGGGACCGAGGCAAGATCTCTTCTGTACACCAACCCTTATTATTAAAAACCCGATCATTCCGCCCAAGCCATACATGACGGCAGAGTACTGCAAACCATAGGCGAAACTCGTAACCTCATAACGAAACCTGACGTTGAACACACCAGCTGATCCAACGCCAATGTCCTACAAAACCAAAAAATTGCCCATGAACACCCTTTGGCAAGATTACCTCCTAAACTCCACGAGCACTGGGGCAGTACATAAGTGTATGCATAAGGTTTCTAGCTCCGACCCACAGACATTACATAAAGCAGTAGACTGCATCCCACGAGCACAGCGTGACATATTGGTGAGGAGCCTATTATGACAACAAAGCCGCAAAAACATACGGTAACGTTGTGGGAGCCGCAGTTTCCAGACACATCGCCACAGAGCTTCATTTTGGGACAGATTCTGGCCAACGAGTTGACCATATATGTTACTGAGAGAGAAACGACCATCTACTATCCAACACCAAACTGGAACATCACACCCCTCCGAATGACCCACCTGTTGTCTTTATATAGCATCAAGGACATGCTCTGGAAGATATAGCCCAAATTTATGCCACGCCCATGCTCCTGTGGATGTCAAGTAGTTTACAACCCGCCAATCGAGAACATTTATAGGTAAAATACTAGTGGACAAATTCTGAAGGGAATCTAAGTGAGGAACCCATACATCCTTCCAAAAGTTCGTATTAAGACCATTCCATACCCTCCAACCTACTCTAGAGTGAATTGGCTCCCAGTTCGTGCGTATGCCCTTCCAAGTCCTAGACTCGGCTCTACGTTTTTCCCCCACTGGGATCATATTAGAACCTACCTTGTATTTCTCCCAAAGGAACCGCACCCACAACAAATCCCTCCGAGAAATCAAAGACCAGCCAAGTTTAACTATAAAAGCATTATTCTGAATACTAGCTTTACGAAGACCCAAACCATCGGCTTCTTTAAGTCCACAAACATTATTCCAAGACACCAGATGAACTTTACACGAGGAAGAACTACCTCCCTAGAGGAAGCGTCGACACTATTTATCAATTTCATTACAAGTTTGGATAGGTAGAGGCACCGTTTACATGGCGTATGAAGGCATAGCCGAAACCATGTAAGACACCAAGTTATGACGTCCAGTCAAGGAAAGAGTATTAGCTTTCCAATTAGAGAGGCGAGAGTCTATTTTGTCTAGAATAAACTTATAAGTGGACTGAGACACCCTTTTGTGGAGCAAGGGCATACCCAAGTATTTGTCAAGATCAGAATAGGGGGTAAAATTCAAGAACTCACGTATCTCCTTACTACGAACATGGTTCACATTTTCGTAATTATGCTTTCTCGATCTTTCCCGAAAAAGTGCCCAACTGTAATCCCACCTAATTTTACCTCCTGAACTCAATGGAATCATCCAATCATTGAAAATCCAACTCTAAGGCCCTCTAACAGCCCTGACCGAAATGTATAGGTTCTCCAATAAAAATTAGGGTTTTTCGGTTTCGACTGCGTAAACGCGTTCTTTTCTACTTCTAACCACCTTATTGACTATTCCATTAGGTTACAACTACCATTTAGTACCAATTTGGGTAACATAACCTTTAGGCCAACCCATTTCCAAAAATTAAAACCAATGGCAATCCGGCAAAATTTCACTGATTAAATTGCCTACAGCAACTAGAATAGTCAATATACGAAGGTTTGGAAGTTACCTAAAGCTCCCACTAGCTTTTTCTCAAGGTGGCTGAAAACCTTAGGTGCCAAACATCCAAATTTGAGCCTCCAAACCTTAAATCATATGCAAAGGAAGCTTAGGAACGGAGTTATACGCATTAGGAACCGATTTACCGAAAAAATCACTTACGTTTACAAGCTTTTTCCTCTCCTTCTCTCTCTAAAAATATCAACTATTTTCTCTTTCTAAAACTGAACTTCACGTCAGGTTATGAGGAGAAAGGAGACGAGAGCTTGTTTTATATCATTTTATTTTATTATACCATTTTTCCAAAATTCAGATATCTGGCAAATTTTTGCCTAAACTTTGAAAAATCATAACTAATTATAGAAAAATCAAAATGAAGTGATTCCAAAGCCTATAGAACCCTTATTGAGTCTAGTTTCAAGGAAAAATATATAATTTTGCTAGATATAATCACAAAATTCCCAGAATTTCAATATTTGCATACTGTTCCAGAAATTTCACAGTTTTTCTGTGCTGAATTCAAAAATTCATATCTTTTTGTATATAACTTTAATTGAGTCATATGACCTATCACATTAAAGCTTAGGATGTCTAATTTCACCCAGTAAAATCTCATAATTTTTTCTCATTGTCAGGTAATACAAAATTATATGACAAACTCACTGCCTCATAGGCGATTTCACCGTAAGCATAATCACTTTCTTTAAAATTAACCATTTTATTTTCTTTAATGCCCCAAAGATATAAGAAACATTAGAGAATAGATTTGGCATATCTGCTAAATTGGGGCTTAGCAGTCCACTTAATTTAGGCTTATTCTTTAGCCTCAAATATCAAAATTCGGGATATTACATAAGCAAACGTAAGGGTGATGCACGTCATACCTGCCCCTTGCCGCTGTAACTGCCGTTGTAGCTGCTATATGTTGTTGATGATTTACTTTCATGCTTTGTGGTTGTGCATACTATACGTGATTTGTTACTACGGGGATTCCTTAGAATCTCACTCTTCCAAAAACAAATTTTTAAATAGGGCCGAAGGATCTAAAGGAAAGCGGGTGGCGAAGAGCGGATAAAGCTCCGGGCTAGGAGTTTATTTTGGATAAATTGGTTATCATACTCTTATATTTTGGATATTTTGTTGGGGAAACAATTGTATATGAATATTGGATAGTTTTGTGTAATCTCCTAGTTAAAGGAATTGGACTATGGGCATTTATGCCTTGTAAAACCCTTATTTGATTAATAAAACCCGAGTGTGTCGGGAATTTACATTGTACTCTGATATTTATGAATGAAATTGTATTATACAGGCCATTTGTGTGATTGAAATGTGATTATGAGACCATTGTTGAACAGGTTTAAAATTTTTTTTCAAAACCTTGATTTTGGGAAATTTACTTTTATTAAGTCCTAAATCATTTTATAGTCTCTAATTTCACATAATCACGTAATTATGAACTAAATCTCGGCCTTGATTGCGAAGGAGGTTACATGGGTTACTTGGACCACCGGGTTTTTCTCTCATCCCTGCCAGAAACTCTACAAATTAGATTCATATATTCAAGCATAGTATCAGCCTGGCTTGAGGAAGCCTTCCCAAATAGAAATAAACCATCTACAAAGAAAAGATGGGAAATAAAAGGCCCCCCAGTGTTTAGTTAAATCGGAGTCCAATCCCCTTCATCAATATTGTCTTGTATAATATGATTTAATATCTCTATACACAGAGTAAAGATGTTTGGAGAGATTGAGTCCCCTTGTCTTTTCCCTCTCGTTGGTCGAAACTTTTCAGAAGGTTCACCATTCCATAGTACTCGAAAAGAGGCACTAGTAATGTAAGCCATGATCACATCAATAAGCTATTCACCAATACCTAGAGCTTAAAGAGTACTTTTGATAAAAGCCCATTCTAACTGATCATAGGCCTTTTCCAAATCTACTTTCACTGCTAACCACCCTTCGTTGCCCTTCTTATATCTCATCGAGTGAATAACTTCCTGGGCAAGAATGATGTTATCACTACTTTACCGACCTACAATAAAACTACATAGGTAGTGACCAAGCACTTTGCTCAAGATGTGTTTCAATCGACTAGTGATGATTTTGGATACCACTTTATAACTAATATTGTATAAAGAAATTGGTCAAAGTCTTTGATTTGTTTAGGCTTGTCGGTCTTTGGAACGTTTTTAGTATTTATATTTAGGATTATTAATATTAAGATTTTTAATTGTAAATAATGAATCAACTAGTTACTCCTTAGTCCTTCCGATCCACAATATAGGACACTTGTAAAAGAAATACATGATCCATAATATACGGCACCTGCAGTTTAATTAATGCATTTTTTCCTATTTTATCCTTGTGATTAATGCTCACTTGCTAACTTCACCCACTAATTAAATCCTCTCTCTTTAAAATAAAAATTGTAATATAATTATAATGATAAATGATGTCTTTTCTCCCCCATCACAACCATCATTTCTCATATAAATACTTTTATGAAATGCTTTTCTATCTCATTTAATAAAAATAAAAGTGACAAACACTCTCTCCCTATAAATGTCTTTTGGGAGTTGAATAAATCTCATGAATGAATTTTTTTACAACCCACAATTTTTTTACTTCACCACCCAACTCGCGCTTCAAATAGGAACTTCATGCATATGAGAGAGAACTCACAGAGAATTAATGTTGGCTTTATTAGGTTTTACACACCCACTTTTATAGTGTACCTCTTTTTTTTTATATAGAAATTTATAGTGTACCTCTGTCATCTACTCAAAAGCAAAGAGAGAGAATTTTTGTTCTTTCATTATTGGAGTGCCTTGGAAATTGAAAAAATATATGAATGTGAGTGAACATTAATATGAAAAAAACAATTACTATCTTTTAAAAATATTTCTCAATAAGGGTAAAAATGAAAAAAAAAATTATATTTTAAAATATACTAAATGACTTAACTATCATTTATTATTTATTGTGAATTAATTAAGATGTCCTATATATATTGTAGATTGGAGGAAATATAAAATTTAATTATGTAAAAATAAAATAAAATAATATTTATTAAACTGAATTTATATTTTAGATTTAGCGAGACTGGGGTAAACGACTCAAGAGGAGTGCATGGGCATCAATTTCAGCGTGAGGTCATTGGTCAAAAAGGGGAACAACGAAGGTGGAAGCAGTGATTGGACGGTGATGGGAGAGACTTGTACGGGGCACGTTTAGCGCAGCTCTTACTGCGAGTATCTTCAAAAATCTCATCCTCCTTCCCCAAGTCATCAGAACTTCTGAATAGATCGATAGACCCCTCTCAGTCACCCATAATACTAGACCCGACCCATTTGCGTCGTTGGAAATAGCTACAACTTACAAGCCCCACCTTAAAAACATGCATGACCATTTGAGCTTTGAAGGCTTCACATTTTGGAGGCGGTAATTTTATTGGGCTAAAGTATACGTTTGGTCCTATATGTTTACATCAAGTGTTATTTTAGTCCTTTAAGTTTGTAAAGTATACTTTTAGTCCTTCAATATTAACACCGTCAGTCTTATCTAACAGAAATTGTTGATTTATAAAAGGCACATTATTTTAATCCTAATTTGCTGCCACATCAACTCAAATTTTTTAACAAATTCATATTTTAATTAAAATAATAATAGCAAAAACTGTATCAAAAATAGTAATAATAACAGAAAAACTTATCGATTTTTAATTAATTTTTTCCTCCTCCCTTCCACATAGAAACCCTCATTCTACAGCCAACTCTCTTCTTCCTTCATGAATGCTTCTATCTCTAACGTGTTTTTTCTTTGACTATGGAAACCTGGGGAGACTAGGGAGAGATAGAATATCTTTGGCTTTCCCAACTAAATCAAATGCTTTGGAATTGACTCGATCAAATATATTTTGGTTTCGATGTTTCCGCAATAGATAGTATATAACAACAAACAAATTTTCTTCCATGCTAAACAAATCTTCTGATTCCAACCTTAGTTTAAGCAATACCAATTCCATTACAACTAAAAAATCCTATCAACAAAGTTGGGTTTAATGGGGGGGGCCACCTAAATTTAACTTCTACTCCATAGGTGTGTAGAATATGAAGGGAAAGTGAGCTTGCCTAGGTTTATGTACATGTCCCGGTGAGAAGTGTTGGCATAAGAAGTAGAACTATAGGGTTAGAGTTCATTGGAAGATTAATGGAGGAAGAAGGGAGTTCATGTCTAGTGACAGGAGATGAAAAAAAATTGATAAAGACCTAGAATTTTAAATTGATTAAAAACTCGGAATTTTTTGTTAGTATTATTATTATTTTAATTAAAATATGGATTTGTAAAAAAATTTGAGTTGATGCGGCAACCAATTAGAATTACAATAATGTGATTGTGATGAGTCAAAATTTTCCATTAGATGAAACTAACGGTGTTAATATTGAAGGACTAAAAGTATGCTTTACAAACTTACGGGATTAAAATGACACTTGAGGCAAACATAAAGGATCAAAAGTATACTTTAGCCATTTTATTTTGGAAGTTGTCATCGTGGGATAATTTTAGGGAAAATTTTTAAAAATTATATTAAAAATATTAAAAGGATAAATTAGTACATTAAAAATTGGAAAAGACGGATCAGGTGGGTGTTGGAGTGTGAGGAATTTGTCCTTTTGAAATTTCGGCCAAATGATAAAAATGCCCTTCAGCACTTCATCCCCATTTCGGAATAACAACATGATCTTGTAATTAACAACTCTGGATTTGATATTAACAACTTCAATTCTTCTTTTACAATTAACAAGTTTTAGGGTCAATAACAACACATATATCTTAATTAACAACTTTAGATTCGATATTAACAACTCCAAGATCTTCTTTCACACTTCATCCCCTATTTCAGAATAACAACATGATCATCGTAATTAACAACTCCGGATTCGACATTAACAACTTCAATTCTTCTTTGACAATTAATAAGTTTCAGAGCCAATAACAGCACCTATATCTTAATTAACACTCCTGATTCAACATTAATAACTCCAATTTCTTTTTTCACAATTAACAAATTTCATGGCCAATAACAACACCTATATCTTAATTAACAACTCCGGATCCGACATTAACAACTTCGGATTCGATATCAACAACTCCAATTTCTTCTTTCACACTTAACAAGTTTCAGGGCCAATAACAACACCTATCTCTTAATTAATAACTCTGTATTAGAAATTAACAACTCAAATTTCTTTTTTCACAATTAACAAGTTTCAGGGCTAATAACAACACCTATCTCGCAATTAACAACTCCGGATTCGCCATTAACAACTCCTATGTTGTTATTGCGACTGAGGGCTGAAGGGCATTTTTGTCATTTGGCCGAGATTTCAAAAGGACAGATTCCTCACATCTCTGACACCCACCTGATTCGTCTTTTCCCATTTTCAATGTATTAATTTGTCCTTTTTATATTTCCAATGTAGTTTTTTGGAATTTTCCCATAATTTTATCTTAAAATATTTTTGGAGGAATTTTGCCATGGAAGTATAAAAAAGGGAGTAACTTTGACCTGATCATTTTCCTAATTAATTTCGACTAGTAGTTGATTAAATATGCTGAACTAGTAATCTATATGTCGTCCACGTCATTTTTTATTAAGGTATAAATTTGTCCCAAGAGTTTTAAATATAACTTTGAAAAAAAATGAAGTTGATGACACATGAACTTTCAAGGCAAATTTACTCTTTAACAAAAATGATGTGTATGACACGTGAATTATCAGTTCAACATATTTAATTAACTAACAATCAAAATTAACTGTGATAATAGTCAGAATAAAATTGCCAAAAAAAAAGTTTTCAAGACAAAATTACCCCACGATTTGCCCCTTAACCTTTTTAAGAATGACACCAAAAAGATCTAGCTAAGTGGCTACCAGTAAATGTAAAATTTCTCTTCGGTCGTGAATGGCCTTGCAGCTTATAATATAAAAGCTTCTTTGTAAATGGAATACCGTAGGCTTGATCCTGCCATTGGCTTCAAACCGTTAGTGTCTATGATTAAGATCAAGCATGCATCAATTTTTTTTTTTATTACAATACTAGAAGTCAACTATAATCTGTGCAAAGTAATAGATAAACGCTTACAAGCAGCCTATGTTCTTTCATCATTTTCCACCTCTTGATTAATAGGTGGAGGATGATCAAAGATACAAAAATTGCCTACAATGCCATGCGCATATTTGGCCAATCCATCAGCAAGGACCAAATCTTCCCGTGGAACATTGATAAACTGTACCTGCTAGTCTCTATAAATCAGATTCCTAACCTCATCAACCACATCTCTGAAAGGATAGTCATGTTCACTCCCCCTGATTGCAAGATTAATCGCCTCTATGCAATCAGATAAGAGACATACCTGACGGATACCCTTCCACCAACATAAATGCTGATCATGAATCATCCCTATAAGTTCCGCTATAGCCGGGGGAACGGCTATTAGCTTACATGAAAAACCGCACACCCATTGCTTGTTGGGGTCCCTAATTACTCTACCACAGCCACTCCTCCCATCTCTCATAACAGAACCATCTACCTCCAAGGAAAAGAAATCTTGTGACACATTCCGCCAAGATTGAGGTGAAGAATGGCTCGTATTAGCGAAGACACCCAAAGATATGAGATATTGATCAACACAGGCTCTGAAGAACGAAGAAGCTACACCATGATCTTCACCTGGACTAGATTCTCCAAAAAGCTTGTTACATCTTACTACCCAAATATCCCAACACATATACCCAAACAGAGTTTGCCATTTAACCTTCTTTGTGAAACCTTTACTCACTTCATGAGACAGGTTCCATTTGGTCCATTCTGTACCCTTAAGAGAAACAAAAGTGCTCCAATGATCCTGATTCACCACCGCTTTCCATCTTTCTATTGCATTTGAACAGTCCCGAAGTTACAGCATGCATCAATTTTCAATCATCACTTACATTCATTTATAAATTATTCATCAATAATAACTTTAAATTGACAGTGAGATTCAAACATACTCCTTCCGATTCAAATATACTTACGTTACTTTTTCTGACCATGATATTTGGTTACAATGGAGCTGGAGGAATACGTCACATGATGTCTGGTTTTTCTTACCATAATAATGATATGATTTATTGTGAGCTTGATTTATAGTGATGTTAATATATTACTCCCTCCGGTCCTAAATATAGGACAAAGTTTGTAGTGCAATTTGCACTACAAACTTTGTCCTATAATTAGGACCGGAGGGAGTATCTGTTTTTCTGCCTATTAATTTTTCCCTTGAATCCAGCGTCCGAGTTCATGCCAACCTCTGTGGCCTTTTTTAGCTTCTGAAAATATCATACCGTACACCGCTCCTTGGATCACCTACTCCCTACTCCTCTCCACCCACAAATAATACTATCACTTATTAATCAACAATATAAGGTGATCAATATCAATATATATAATATATGTATATATAATTTCTAAAAACTTACCATAGACGAGATAAATGACTGGTGAACAACTCATCAATAGATAAGTCTCAAAAAAAAAAATTTGTTTTAAATTGAAATTTGTATAAAATGTAAAAAATATAAATAGTACTCCCTCTTATCTATAATATAAGATATATTTGTTTCATAAAGATAGATATACTCTCTTCGGTCCTTTGCTATCGAGCTTCTTTTAGAAGGATTCTTTAGTCAGTAGTGTAAGTAAAAGACATGTGTCTAATTTAGACAATTCACCAACTTATTCTATCAATTTTAATCCCTGGTTCAATGTGAGCTTGACTAGTTTTCTACACTCCCAATTTTCTCATTGTATTGAAGTAGACATGTGACCGGTTCCTAGTTCAACTTGTCAAATTGACCAATCTTACTCTTATAGCACTAATCAAAACATGAAATATTTATTATCTCCTTTAAATTTGTAATTAACAATAACTATTTGTTGAAATCAATTTATTTATAGGAACTAAATTGCATTGAGTTAAAATCCAGAGGTTGAGTTGCAGCCAATTAGAAATTACCAAGAGTCAAATGATTAATTTTTCCTAAAACATTTTACCATTTCATTCAGCGGTTCAAACAAGCCTTAAGAACAACATCAAAAGCAAGAAAGATTAAATCTTGGAAGAGAAAGCAAATTGTTCATACATTGACTTTGCAAAGGTAAAATGATAGAGTTTCATTCAGACACTACTACAAAAAAGAGTTTTAACGTCCCTATTTTGGCACTTTTAACGTCCAAAAATTGGGGGAACGTCTATGTGGGGGCGTAATATGTTTTAAGAAAAGACGTCCGAAAAAAATGGGACGTCTAAAGTGGAGGACTTTAGACGTCCCAAATTGAGATTTGGAACGTCTAAAGTCCCCCTGTGTAGGACTTTAGACGTCCCAAATCTCAATTTGGGACGTCTAAAGTCCTCCACTTTAGACGTCCCAAATCTAAAATTGGGACGTGTAACATCCTAATTTTTACTCATATTATTTAAGCATTATTAGGAAGCAATTTATTAAGTCATTTGAGGTGTAGAGTAAACTAATACTATATTTGAGATAAAAAAAATATAGGAATAATAAAATATGATTGGACATTTTGAGTAGTATATTTATTAATAATAAGTTGAATTTAATGAGATTAGTTTATGTGAATGGGAAATTTTCATATAATTATTTGAGTATAAAAAATTTATCACAAATGGATTAAATTTTATGATAATAATCCCATACTGTAAATTTAGAAGAAAAAAAAAGAGATAACTTAATAAGATGTGGAGTAATTAAATAAAGGTATTTAAAATATCTTAATACCAAAATGATTATGATTATTTATATGTTATGAAGATTTTATTTGAGAAAAATATATAAATATAATTTAATCATTGGTACCATTCTTAAAGATTCAATGGGTTATGAATAATTTTTTTATGTTATGAAAAAAAAAACGTAGAAGTGGAAAAGAAAAAAAAAAGAGGAGGAGAAAGTGAAATAATAAAACAAGAGAAAAAAAAAAAAGAAAAGGACTAAAGGAGAATGAAATTAAAAAAAAAAAAGTATGGGACCCATATCACTATTTTACAACCCATCATATTTATTCCTTCACCGTCGTGCGCCTGTGCTCCGTCTTTCGGTGTTCGTCCAGCAGCTCCATTACTCCATTAATGGAGAAGTTGAGATGCCTTTGAACTTCATTTCTTCCCCATAAAATTCCCCAATAACCACGATTATTTCCTAAATATTTTTCTGTTCATTGAGAGCTTTCTAGAAGTATAGATTATGATAGGAGAAAAGCAAGTTTGAAGATTAGGGCTTGAAGCAAGTATGGGGTTTCAACAAATGGGAACCATAAGCTTGTAGAGGTGAGTAAATATTGACATTTAATCGGTTTAGAATTTTTTATATTACATTAATTGAGAGATTTAGAGTTAGGGTTTGATTGTTAGAGAAATGTTATGATTGAAGATGATAGTTTTACATATTAAGCTTGAGTTTAATGGTTGAGTTAAGTTTATTGGAGTTATAATTGATATTTAATCGGTTTATAATGTTGTTTAAGCTTGTAAAATGGAAATGGGTATTTTGGTTGGAACCCTAAGTTGGAGAAATTAGGGATTTTAATCAATTTGAATTATTTTGAGTTAGTTGTTAGTTCAAATGAATTATTGGAATTTAGAAATGATAGGATTGGCATTAGAATGAAGAATTAGACATTATAAGTGAGATTTAAAAGTTAGAGGTAGAGTTAGAGACTTTAAGTCTATGTAATTATCTTGAATATTTATTTGACAATTTGAGTAATGAGAAATTGTATAATAATTATGTAGATTGAAGTTAGATTGTTTGATGTTGGCAAATTGGAAGCACTCAAGTGTTGTAATAATAAGCTTGGAATAGAGGTAACTTTGGTTATTCTTTTATATACTTGTCAACTATATATATATACACTAAATTGTTTTGGGATTTGTTGTGCCTATGGAGGGCTTGATTTGAAATTGTATATTTAATAGAAACTAATATTATACTTAGAAACTATTCAAGCATGCTTGTGTGTATTAGAACTCATGGATTTGTATATTGGAAATTGTTTAAGCATGCTTGTGTGTGATAATGGAAAAATTTGGAAATGAGGTTATGTTTTAGATGATGAACACACTTGGTATGGTTCCTTAAGTTGAAATAGTATTATTATCTTCATGATTATTGAGATAATGTTTTTTTTTATCAATATTGTTTGGAGCCATACCGATGATTTGGAATTCGAATATACATGCCATGATTGTGATTGATTGCCTTGATGCAAGTGGATGGTTGTGGAGTTGTGATGGGAGATTTTGTGTAAGTTAATACCACGTGGTATACCATCACTCGGTGCACAGTGGATGGCACTTGTCAGGGCCCCTTCTTCCATGTTTTCCTTTGGCCGGGATTGCATTGGAGCTGTGGGACATGTGACACCTCCTTAGTTTTGTTCTTTTAAGGAGGGGAGCCATAGTCCAGACTTGAGCTCTGCACCTTTGGCCAGGTACATCTTAAGAACTGGTGAGCTTGGGACAATCCAGTTAAATGGATGAGTTTCTGTTGGACTATGTGTTAGCCTATGGCTCCAGTCAGCGGTTATAAGGTTGGTCCGGGGTAATAAGGATTATCTGTGCATCAATCACTTGCTTGGCATGTTATATATGTGATTTATGATTTGAATACGATAAAGTTTTTGTATAATTATTTTTTTTGTAACAAGGTTGACACTTGTTTTCTTGTGAAATCTCTTGTGAACAATATTTGGAAAATGAATTGTGATTTTCAAGCATTTTGGAACCCATTTGGAAGGGGTTTTTGATAACCGAATCGAGAACTAGTTTGTTAAATGTTTTATGTAAAGAGTAATATAAATTAATTATTGTAAGCTAAACTTGATTTTCAAACTATATGTTCTCGATCTCGGTTTGCATGTATATTTCTGAATAACCAATGTTTACTGAGATCTTTGGATCTCATGGTTGCTATATTTATATTTTTTTTTCAGGTGAGATATGAGTAGGGCTACAGGGAAGTTGGTAAGAGGGTGAGTCTAGTTGTAGGCTCTCATTAAGGTTCCTCTTACTTGCACATGTCATCATTTGTCATTCCTATTTACATATGTAATGCCATGACCTAGGAACTATTTAAATCGTGATTTGAGAATTCTATATAAATTGAGTATTGTGAACTCTGGTTTTGGAAATGAATGGTTTTGGTGTTTGATTGAGATATTCAATAAATGTTTGTTATTATTGAGCGGAGCCCCCTATTGTTGTGATTTTGTGATAATGGATTTGGATTAAGAGATTTAATAAGTTGTTATCTGGGCTTGTGGAAGGACTGTTGTATAGTTGGGTTTCGAATGTCCGAGGTCCAGTTGTTTCTCAGGGATCCCTAGTACTTACTTTCGCTGTGTTTAGAAAATGATTTATCAAATTGTTTTGATTACGTTCTATTAATCGGGGTTGACATTCTACTGTTAAGTTTTCCCATTTTCTACCTTGATTGGTTTTTTTTTTTTTTAAACTATTGTTTAGAACTTTCTACCATGGAAATTTTTATTGTTTGAGTTTTAACTTTTTTTATTTCCATGGTAGGTTACTTAATCAATGTGTTAAATTTGGTTTAAAAAGTTGAAATGTTACAGGACGTCTAAAGTCCCCCTGTGTAGGACTTTAGACCTCCCAAATTGAGATTTGGGAGGTCTAAAGTCATTTGAATTTCAAATTTCCTCTAGATGTTGAGGTCATCAATTACGAAAGCAAACACAAGTTCCAGACAAGAATCCTCTGTAATAGTTTTGTTGAACATAAATGCTAGCTTTCTCCATTCTCTTTTTGGCTCCGGAATTTCCTTTTTTAGCATCACCACACTTCTACCACTTTGCTAGCTTTGTTCAAACTTCTTTTAGTCAAACTTTAAAATTCAAAAAATCCATTTTTTACCCAGATGCACTATACCAGATCTGATTGTGAAAAAAGAGAGGAACTTATATAATAATAATAATAAATATACAAGCATGTAAGATTTGAGAAGTGATAAAGAGAGAGTTACCGTCGCAAATAGAGGCATCGAAGGGCATGATGAGAGGGGGGACAATGGCGAAAACACCGAAGGAAAAAGCTATGCACAGAAGGGCATGATGAGAGGGGGGACGATGGAGAAAACACCAAAGGAAAAAGCTATTTGAATCTATAGAATGTGGGTCTTTCTCTGCAACTCTTATCAATGAAATTGAAAACTGCTGTGAGAGCGAGAGAGAGAGAGAGAGAGAAAGGCAGGAAAACCTCCCTTTATTTAATATAAGGCACGAGCGTCCCTTATATTCAATACAGGTCGCGGGAAAATTTTTGAATTACTTTAGACGTCCCAAATGGAATTTAAGACGTCTAAACTGTAAAAAAAATATTTAATTTTTTTTTTTACACTTTAGATGTCCCAAATTCCATTTGGGACATCTAAAGTGTAAATTTTTTTATTTTTTATTTTACTTTAGACGTCCCAAATTGAATTTGGGACGTCTAAAGTGGCCAAATTCCATTTGAGACATCTAAAGTGTAAAATTTTTTATTTTTTTTTACTTTAGACGTCCCAAATTCAATTTGGGAGGTCTAAAGTGACGTCTAAAGTAAAAAAAAATATTAATTTTTTTTTTAAACTTTAGACGTCCCAAATTGAATTTGGGACGTCTAAAGCTACCAAGTTCCCACACATAATTATAAAAATGTCACCGCCTATGTTTTAGACGTTCCTATTTTAAAAATGGACGTCTTTTAGGATAACAGTATCTATATTCTGTAGTAGTGAGAATGTAAAGATGATAACATATATAACACACAAACGTACAACTGAAAAGGAAAACACAAAGCATGCATAACAAGTTCTTATATACTTTGTGGAATTAAAACACGATATACTGATAGATCATCACTTTATTTACGCTAGCTCTAACTAGCTAGGTTTCTCTAAGATTATCTAGTTATTGAAATATCCGAGAACATCAAGCAGGTTGGTGTTCTTGCACTTGGGGCATTCAGGATTAAATTTCAGCACCAATAATATAGCAGGCAATTGTTACAGGCCATCACTATCAAAGAAGGCACACCTCCTGAAGGCCCTCCCACCAGATTCACAGGATTTGGATTCAAATCAAGATCAATATTGTTACTTATGATCTTTGTTTCCTCCCCCTCGGTTGCTTCAATCTTGGTGAAAAAACAGACAGGTTGCCAAAATAGATGAAAAGATTTGAGCAAAAGTTAGATAACAATGCCTCAAAAGAATGGATTCTTTGAAACTCAGCTTATAAGAGTTTAAAAATGCTAATATTGTTTCATGAATTAGTATAATTTATGAGATAGATCTTATGATGTTTTGTCATTTGAAGCCAAAATTACTCATAATAATCAAGCTGGGAAAAAATAGATCAAATTGGGAGATCTTAACATATTTTTGGAGGAATTTTGCCATGGAAGTATAAAAAGGGGAGTAACTTTGACCTGATCATTATCCTAATTAATTTTGACTATTAGTTAATTAAATATGCTGAACTGATAATCCACAGTCATCCACGTCATTTTTTGTTAAGGTGCAAATTTGTCTCAGGAGTTTTAAATATAACTTTGAAAAAAAATGAAGTTGATGACACATGGACTTTCGAGGCAAATTTACTTTTTAACAAAAATGATGTGAATGATACATGAATTGTCAGTTCAACATATTTAGTTAACTAACAATCAGAGTAAAATTACCCAAAAAAAAACTTTTAAGAAAAATTACCCCACGATTTGCCCTTTAACCTTTTTAAGAATATAATGACACCAAAAAGATCTAGCTAAGTGGCTACCAGTAAATGTAAAATTTCTCTTCGGCCGTGAATGGCCTTGCAGCTTATAATATAAAAGCTTCTTTGTAAATGGGAGACCGTAGGCTTGATCCTGCCATCGGTTTCAAACCGTTGGTGTCTATGTTTAAGATCAAGCATGCATCAATTTTCAATCATCACTTACATTCATTTATAAATTATTCATCAATAATAACTTTAAATTGACAGTGAGATTCAAACATACTCCTTCCAATTCAAATATACTTACGTTACTTTTTCTGACCATGATATTTGGTTACAATGGAGCTGGAGGAATACGTCACATGGTGTCTGGTTTTTCTTACCATAATAATGATATGATTTATTGTGAGCTTGATTTATAGTGATGTTAATATATTATCTGTTTTTCTCCCTATTAATTTTTCCCTTGAATCCAGCGTCCGAGTTCATGCCACCCTCTCTGGCCTTTTTTAGCTTCTGAAAATATCATACCGTACACCGCCCCTTGGATCACCTGCTCCCTGCTCCTCTCCACCCACAAATAATATTACGTAGTTGTTTGGAGCAGCTTATTTTTAAGCAATAAATGCTTATAAACTGTGATTCATGGTATACGAGATAAATATATAAGAGGAGTTTTATCTCAACTTACGTAATAAGGACTTATTCTCTAAAATTAAGTGATCCCAAACACCGCTCCTTTGGATCACGTACTCCCTACTCCTCTCCACCCACAAATAATACTATCACTTATTAATCAACAATATAGTGTGATCAATATCAATATATATAATATATGTATATATAATTTATAAAAACTTTCCATAGACGAGATAAATGACTGGAACAACTCATCAATAGATAAGTCTCAACAAAAAAAAAATGTTTTAAATTGAAATTTGTATAAAATGTAAAAAATATAAATAGTACTCCCTCTTATCTATAATATAAGATATATTTACTTAATTTAATTAGATTAAGGAATTAGTTAAGTTAGTTAATATAACATATATTTTCTAAAGCACCCTAATCATCTTTCTTAATTCGTTTCTTCCATCTCCTCCTTAATTATTATTAAGAGACCATCAATAGAGGTAAATTATGAAAAGATGAAAAAATATAAAAATTATATCTTATATTTAAAATTAAGGTTAACTTCTTAAATATATTTTATATTAATAAATGAAAGAGTAATTGAAATTTATATATATGGAGGATGAGATACCGAGGAGAGTCTAAAGGAGGTATCATGATGTTGATGACTTGGGGCATATAGAGGTCCATGGCCCCTACACCTCGCGTGCACGTAAAGGGACCTCCCCACCCTCCCCTTCTTAAATTCCTGCCCCTCTTTTTTTTCTGCCTCATTAAATTAACCCCACACCAACATGTACTTTGTTTGCTACTCTCATCCAAATAATGCATTACACAAAAAGGTTATGCATGTTTGTTTTGGCTTCTCAAAAATGTTTTTATGATTTATTAAATAAATATATAAAAAATTTTTTATCTCAATTTAAGAAAAGTGTTTTTCTGAATTTCCCAAACAAGCTAAGCACTTAAAACAAGTGCTACTAAATTCAATTTTTCAGTTAACGGGGATTTCTAAGCGCTACTACACCATAAACCCACAATTGATAATAGGTTTTGTGAGGTGGTGCAATTAAAGTTGTCAAACTTGTGTATTTAAACAAACTCGTGATATAGATGTCAACTTGAACAGTCAACTTGAATCATAGGATTTATTTTTATCCATAAATAATTGTTAATAGTATATGATTAAATAACTAAAATGTGAAAATTGACAACAATCTAGTTTAAATATAATGCAAATACAAATAATTAAAATTAAATATATCAATATTCACACTTTATAATACTTGACAAAGAAAATTATGAGTTAACATGTAAAGCAGCTATAAATATTTAAATCTAATAAGTTAGTACGAGTTAATGTAATTTTATAAATTATTAAATTAAAAATGATAAACTTAGTGTGGGAACTTGTGAATTTAATCGAATTTGCAGCTAAATTTAAAAGCAATTTGTAACAATTTCATATGTTAGAAAGTTAGACACATTAAACAAGATCAGCTCAAAAAGGTTGACTCCGAATTTAACAATAACAGCTAGAGCTAATGATTCTTTATTTATTGTCGTTGTTCTCTAACTTTCCCCCCAAGTCGGGACTTCAGATTTCTGAATCATACCTTGGGGGGCAATAGTATTAAATTTGCAGGTCTCCATGCTGGTGGCTCTACCACTTCAGCACTAAATGAACCTTCCCCTTCCTGCAATTTATTTTATTTTATTTTATTTATTTTTCCTTTTTTAAATTCAGTGTGGGCAATTAATCATGATATCTTTTAATATGTTCAATCAATAAGACAATAACCATATTTTAACAAATAGATTATAAATTTTAAAGACAAAATATATTGAGTTATAAACACTCAGCAAATAAATAACCAGAAATTGCAAGGGAAATTCAAAACTGTCGCTTGTTTATTTTGCCTGAAGTCTTTTATTATTACAGGGTAGACATCCGTGATACGTGTGCGTGTATTTATGGCATTATATTATTGACGATTTTGTGTTGTTTGGATTAGCGGTGGAGAAGTGATTTTTTTTTATCTGATTTTTGAAAAATTAATGTAGGATTAAAAGTGAAAATGCAAATGTGATTTGTATTTGGACTAGCGGTGGCAGAAATAACTTTTTCTTCTAACCTTGAACCTGTTTGGATTAGAGTTTGAAAAACCCGTTTAGATGCAAAATGACTGAAAAGGGCATGGATGCTATTGAATACTATATATATATATATATATATTATTTGTATATATTGAGATACTTGAAGTGAAAAAATATAAATAAAATTTGATTAAAAAAACTTCAATTATTATTAAAAAAAATAGACACTAAAGTACTTCACTAAAAATGGATAAATTTATATTTATATTACAATGCATACATGAAGTGGATAATTATTAAATCATCTATTGTTAACAAGTTGGTATCTGATTGTGTCACGAATATGATTCATTTAAATACATCATTCCAACATTAAAAAAAAAATTTACCTGCCTGATATGCTTATCAAATTATTAATATACCATTTCTAATCATGTCACGAATATGATTCATATGGATATGCTTATCAAATTGAAAAAGTAACATTAAAATTCAAATTGAAAAATTAACATTAAAATTTGATAAAATAAAAATAGTCAAAAAGCTTCCTCTCCATCTCCACGTGTTATTAACTTTTTTTACCAGCCTGATCTACTTATCCTTGTTTTTTTTCCTCAGAACCTGATACTTATCCACATGCCATAGATGAACAATCTAACGGTAAAAAAAGAAGATAAAGAACAGTCCAAAAAGCATAAAAGACAAAAACATCACTGTTCTTCTTCTTCATCACATTTCAGACAATAGAAGTTACATTTCAGACAATAGAAGTTATTCGCGTAGTTTCAGACACTGGCTTGATCAATCGGCCTCGTGTATGTAGTATTGTAATAATATATGAGAGGAATAGATAAAAAATTAAATGATGGAATATTAGTATTTTAAAATGATGAATGATCACTGAAAAGATACCAGGAGAGAAAAAAGCATAGAAGTGTAGTGGAGGGAAATGGGAAAAGCTACTTCGATCAGCTTCAAAGAAAAGCCACGGTGGTTTCAAAAGTATAGTAATAACAAAAGCCTTACCAAACAATTAAAAAGTGGCCACTGTATTTTTTTTCTCTGAACATGCGGTGGGGGATGCCACTGCTTTGCCAAACAGACCCTATGTGTGTGTGGAAATTTTTATACACCCATACATTCGTAATAGGGAAATGCTTATATCGCCAATCAGATATTTGGGGAGGTCACCTCAAACGGTGCTTGCCACACGACCACAATAATTCTTTAAATCGAAATGGTACCAGAAAATCTGAAATGATTAAGGTTGCACTGTAGCGGTGCAGCCTATAGTTGAAAATACGGGTCAGCCTGCGGCCCGTGCGGTGTGGGCTGGTAAAATGCCAACCCTAACCTGTAGTGTGTGGGTTGTGGGCCAGTCTGCAATCCAGCATTTTTTTAAAAAAAAATTATATTTTTTAAAAAGGATTGAAAATATGAGACACATATATATGAGTAATTAAATTTATCTTCCTAGTATCAATCATTTGTCTTATAAAAATTTAAAAACATAATCTACAATTTAAGAGATAAAGTTATCAAATTTGTTAAAGTTTATAAACAAAACATAAACACATCCTCAAACAATCAAGATATAATAATTTTGTTTGAAGAAGAAGTGAAGAAGCTAAGATTTTTTCTCTTTGGATTGGGAGGTACCAAGATAGAAGTGAAAAACTTATAAATTTTGTAAAATTATTATATGTAAATAAAAAATAAAAAATTTTGCACCCCGCATCAACCTGTTGGTTATACGGTGCAAACTTATGCGGCCCGCATTTTTACGGGTTCATCAAAAGTTAAAACCCAATGGCTCATGAGTTGAGCCTGTGAGTTGGGCCCATATTACTTACTCTATGCAGCTCCAATATGACAAAAAGAATCATCATTTGCTCAATTATACGCGTTCTACCAGACAAACTAGATATTTTCTAACCCAACCAAAACAGCCAAACATCTAGCTTGTATGTATAGGTATATCCTACTTTGCGCCCTAATATAAAATTTGTAGTGCAATTTGTTTTGCATTACACTGGAAACTAGATTATAGGAAGTCCTTATAGGATATGTTTGTTTTGACAACGAAATTGTTTATAAGCTGTTTATTATGTAAATTGAGACAAAATTTCTCTCAACTATTTATTTCGTATATCGTAAATCACGATTGAATAACTGTTTTTAAGCATTCCAATCACGGTTCTAAATAAACACTGTCATAATGATAGACACCTTGTATTCTTAATTAATTGGTATTGAGTTCAAAGCCTGAGCATGGAGAAAACTCTCGTTCAACTCAGATTTCTGAGTATGGAGAAAATTCTTGTTAAGACACCTAATCTTTTCAGTGAATTTGTATTGAGTGGGGCTGATTAGTCAGCTACTTAAAAATTTGATAACATAAAAAAGAAACAATAGTTATGATTGTAACTAAGTGCTTGTTTTGAATAGCTTATTTTTGGACAATAAGTATTTATAAATTGTGATTCACGGTATACGAGATAAATATGTGAGAAGAGTTTTAACTCGGCTCGCACAATAAGAACTTATTATCTAAATATAAGTGATACCAAACACAAACTAAATAAAAAAAAAGGACAGAAAGAGGAGGAGAAGTCAAAGATATAGCGCTGAATTAATGGAGGATTGAAGGGACTCTTGAGGGGCAAGTGAGGCAGGTGTAGCTGTATGAGTGTTCAATTAAGATAGGCTTTATTTCAAGTAAATACTGTATCATGATCAGCTTCTTCATATCGGGAATTTCACATCCATCATCTAACTGTATCAGATTTGCATGATATGACCTCCCAACTCTTCGTGATTACTATTTAACTTTTTTTTTTTTGTCTTTTCCCATCTCTATTTTTTTTTTCAAGCTCATCACTTTCAAAATCAATCATTCTTCATATTTAAGATCTACTAGTTGAAAAATTTAATTTGCAATTTCTTATAGTTTTACCCTATTTTTAATTAGGTGTCTCTCTCTCTCTCTCTCTCTCTATATATATTATTACAGCCTTGTGAATTTCATCTGATTTTAATCAGTTTTCTGTAATTTTTTTATCATGTCCTTATAATTTCATCTTGTTTCTATAATTTTTTTTTAATGGTCAAAGGTTTGATATCTTAAATAATTTAACTCTCATTTTACATGGCTAGCCGTCAATCACGTCTAACTATTACGATATGAATTACCAGATTGGGATAGAATACAAAGAAGGGCCCTTTTTTTTGAAAGTTAAAAGAAGTGAAAACTAAAATAGTGTAAAAAACTAAAAATGAAGGTAGAAGCGTCCAAATTGTTGGAGTCATAACTCCTATTCCGCCCTCACATTCTCTCCCCTATTTAATCCTTCCTGCAACACCTCTCTAGCCTAACTTTCCTTCCCAATTACAGCTCACTTACCCACACCCACATTTCTTCTTCATCTTCATCTTCTTCAAGCTCATCACCTGCTCTCTCAGGTTAAAGAGCCATGAAGCAAAAACAGGTCTTTCTTCATTTGGCGCTCATCATCTGCTACTTCATGGTGGTGCTGGTCAGAGCAAGTAGTGTCATGAAAGTTGCAGAAGAAGAAGAAGAAGCTGATAGGATCGTTGAACTTCCTGGGCAACCAAAAGTGCCTTTCCAACAATTCTCAGGCTATGTCACTGTCAATCACGTTGCTGGTAGAGCCGTCTTTTACTGGCTCACTGAATCCCCACAAAACCCCTTCTCCAAGCCCCTCGTCATTTGGCTCAATGGAGGTTTGAACTCTCAACTTACCACTCCCATTTGTTTCAAACATTTTTAATTAACTTGCCTCTGTTCTAGTCACTGTTATATCGCCTCTCTTTAAAAAAAAAAAAAAAAGCTCTGATTTTTCTTATTCTGCCGACACACTAAGTCAACCAAATGTACACCTATATATGTATGCAAACATCCTTTCATGTTTCAAGCCTTAATTTCCCACAATAATCTTCTCCATTTTCTTACTTTGTCGGCCTTTCTTTCCTTATTATTAATACTAATAAATACTGGTAGCGTTGCATTCAAAATAAAAAAAAAAATTCACGTTGGACTACTAATAATTAATTATTGGATGATTAGTGAGAAATCTCTTATATCCATTTGGTTAAGGGGTACTACTACTCCTGCTCCCACCCCTATTTTATTAGGTAGCAGTGTGAGTTTGTTGGAGGGAGAGTGTGCATTTATTCGGAGCCCCCAAATGAATGCATAAAGATAAAGGCAAAATTTAAGAGTAGGTAGAGCCCACATCGAAGAAGGGCTGGCTTTGACTTTGACATGAGATGGCTGGCGATGAGGAATGATGGTCCAACTAACAATGAAACAATGAATACTACTAAATCCCATCATCACCCTTACACGACAACACACTACTCCTATGAGTACTGTACACCTTCTCACACACTAACCCACCTCTCTCTTCTCTCCACATCCACACGCATATAGTTGTGTGTGTGTGTGTGTGTGTGTGATGAAGTTTTCAGAACTCAGAAGGCATTAATGGTTGAAAGCAACTTGAAACAACCACGCACCTCATTAATCAGTCTCATGCAGGGGCTATTATTAAGTTCGCTCTTTGCCAACTTTTGTCAGCTCCTATTCTTTGAATCATTAATGCCACCCCCTACTTTTAGTATTTTACCACAATTATAGTATATTTAAATAATAAACTAATATAGCTGGTCTTTCTTCATTTCATTGTCTAATTAACTAGGAACAAAGACCCAGATTATTAACGATTAATGATTCTCGGTAACGGAAGCACGTACGATTATTATTGAATTTTGTGTTATATATAGGTCCTGGTTGTTCATCGGTGGCGTACGGAGCATCCGAGGAGATTGGCCCGTTCAGAATCAATAGGACTGCTTCGGGACTGTACCTTAACAAGTTCTCTTGGAACTCCGTCGCCAACCTCCTCTTCTTGGAGGCTCCGGCCGGCGTCGGCTTCTCCTACTCCAACCGCTCCTCCGATCTCTACGACACCGGCGACCACCGCACCGGTAGGCCCCGCTACACATGTCTTTGTATTAAATGACTTGCCCCTTAATTGTCACACCGCCATTCACGGTTGCTACCATACTTATTTCTTTAAAGCAGGCACTGGGTTATATGACTATTGATTAGGTGGTAGGCCATGTTATTATTATAGATAATACAATACAAGAAGATAGATAGATATAATATATAATGAATCATTGAATCTTACATTATGATTAGCCTGGACTATAGTGGTCGCATGGACGGATTGGCCGACTCACCAAATGTATTACGGCTCATTAACACCATCATTATGTGTCTGAAACACGTATCATTGTCATTTGACATATGGACCGTTCATTATTGGGTGGTCCAGATTTTGGATGTCGTTATAATAATAATAATGTGCTTGTTGACTCTCCATGCATTTATATAGAAGATTAGATTTTATTTTATGTACTTAGATTTCTCTTCAGCACCGAAAACATCTTATCACACAATGAAAAAGTGGAAACTTCCACTTCAATCGAAATCATATATATATAACGGTGTAACGCCAAATAAATTAGGTTCATGAACTGAATTTTGTGTATGTGTTCAGCGAAGGACTCTCTGGAATTCGTAATAAGGTGGCTAGAACGATTCCCAAGGTACAAGAATCGGGAACTTTATATCAGTGGAGAGAGCTACGCAGGCCATTATGTTCCACAATTAGCTAGAGAAATCATCACGTATAATGCAAAAGCCAAGCACCCAATCAATATCAAAGGAATTTTGGTGATCACTTCACTAATTAATTAGTTCTCTCTTTTATTTTTGCTTTATCCAAAAGAGGAAACAATGATTGTGAAAAAGAGAATGGTGTATTTATCGTGTGACTCTGTGTGTGTGTGTGTGTGTTTTGTAGGTTGGGAATGCAGTGACGGACAATTACTTTGATAACCTGGGGACGGTGACGTACTGGTGGAGCCACGCTATGATCTCCGACCAGACTTACCGGCAGCTCATGAGCACGTGCGATTTCCACCGGCAAAAGGAATCCGATGAGTGTGAGTCCTTGTATAGCTACGCCATGGACCAAGAATTCGGTAACATCGATCAGTATAACATCTATGCTCCTCCCTGCAACAACTCTGACGGCAGCTCCGCCACCACCCGCCGCTCCATGCTCCTGCCCCACCGTCCCCATCATCCGGTACTGTTAATTACTCATAAATTTTAGTATTATTCAGGGAAATTCAATATCTTAAAATACGAAAATTACTTTAATTTGCTCATACAAATGAAATAGTAACTAGGAACTCTTTTAAAACTAGAATGTCTTAGAATCTGACTCTGGAGAGAGGCATAACATAATTGCCAGTATCCTGATGCACATGGTTTTTATCCTTCTTTTTCAGTCCTATTTCTCACTTTACATGCATCCGCATCTTTTATAGCTGAAAAAGTAAATCTGACAAAGTCAACACAAACGAACTTCATGATAAAAACTTTAGTCCTTAATATAAGATATGTTTATCTAATTTGGTTAGATTATAGAAGTTAGTTAAACATGACATATCTTTTCTAAAATACCTTAGTCATCTTTTCTTAATTCTCCATTCCCTCTCTTCTTTGATTATTGTTGATGGAGCATCAAGATAGATAAATTAGGAACAAATTAAAAGATATGAAAAATATAGTTTATATTAAGCAGCGGAGAGAGAGTATCATCTTCTTTTTAATTGGAGCAAAATCGATATCTTGTGTTATGTACATGGAGAGAAGTTATTAAAATTTATAGTTGGGTAAAATATTGCAGATGTTTAGGCAAATGTCTGGGTATGATCCCTGCACGGAGAAGTACGCTGAGATATACTACAATAGGCGAGATGTTCAGAGAGCACTCCATGCCAACACAACGGCCATTCCTTACAAGTGGACTGCTTGCAGGCGAGTTCATTATTCACACACTAAATTATAATTATTCAAAATCTAATCAAACTGACAAGAAAGTTACTGTGTATACTGACTGGTGTGGTACAGTGAGGTTCTGAATCGAAACTGGAACGATACAGATGTGTCCATACTTCCCATTTACAGGGAGTTGATAGCCCATGGAGCCAGAGTCTGGGTTTTCAGGTTCGTCCTTATTCAACCCCACAACTAATTGCCCGGCCTCATGTTGCCGATTAATTTGAAGTGCTTTAAATTAATGTGTCTCCTTTGATTATTATAAATAAAAATGTAGTGGGGATGTTGATTCGGTTGTGCCAGTTACAGCAACTAGATATTCCCTTGCACAGCTCAAGTTGGCGACCAAGATTCCTTGGTATCCTTGGTACGTCAAAAAGCAGGTAACTGAATCTCAACATTAACTTAATGTGGCCTCTCGGCTTGGATTAATCTATTTTAAGTAATTTTTAATTTTTTTTAGTACGAGTTAAGTATGTAACATAAATTTTGTGTAAATTAGGTTGGCGGGTGGACAGAGGTGTATGAAGGGCTTACTTTTGCAACAGTAAGAGGGGCGGGTCATGAAGTGCCAGTGTTCAAGCCCAGAGCTGCTCTCCAGTTATTCAAATCATTCATTGCAGGCAAACCTCTTCCCAAGTCCTAATTAGAAGAGCTATTAAAATATATACGAGGGACACAAGTGGAAATTATGGCAAAGATCGAAGATGATATCATAGTTTCTGCTTCATTAGATTACTTGATCTTAATTTATATTTGTTCCAATCAAGCATTTTTATGTCTTTAATTTTCTCAATGCTAGCTCACAATCTAGAGAAAGAGCAAGGTCCATGTTTATTTTTCTCCCATAGAAAAAATGGAAGCAAGGACCATATATATTGTAATATGTAAGCACGCATTTTGTTCTTTAATCTTAGTGATCCAGTCTTCTTAAGATTTCTGTTCGTTGAATTATGTAAACAATAGAACTTTGGAAACTATGAAGCACCATTGTTCAACAGTTCTCCATAAAAAGTTGGGAAAAACTAAGTTGTCTGAAAGCTATTCATAGACCCCTAATTGGGCCGTAAATGGGCCTCACGTTTGATTCATGAGTTGGCGAGCAGTGAGTTTGGGTATGTTTGTTTGAGCGATTCGATTGCTTATAAGTTGTTTTTTAATAGTGATTTACGGTATACGAAGTAAGTATGTGAGAGGAGTTGTGTCTCAATTTACGTAAAAAGCAACTTATAAGCAAATTTAAGCTCAAACAAACATGCTTTTTGTCTTTACAGGATTAATTTTGGTGGGATTAAGTGGTAAGAGACTTTTCAGCCTTTCCTACAATATATCTCAATTGGATAACGCTGTTTAGAAAGGGGGTGAAGATTCCTTTACAAACGATAGGGGCAAAAGGAACCCAACAGGCTTTTTCCTTTGTCAACAACAAATTAACAATGCAAGACTTTTCCCAAAAGCGGTATAAATACTTTATACCTCCTAAATGGTTAAAGCTTACTTTAATACTACTATTACATATTCTTATGTTATTAAAACATACTACTATGAGTCGCTAACTTTTATATAAGTTACTTATCCAATCGTTAATCCAAACACTCATCATTTTACCCAATTTAATTTTTTTTCAATCTTAAGATTCCATTAGTTTAAGTAAACATAAGTTATTTTCCAAATCGTCAAAACAAATACACTCAATGTCTAGCTTCTTAGGTACCAAAAAAAAATGGTGTACATGCTACTTGTAGAGGTCTACTTCCAGGCCACGAATGCTGTGTTTGTTTCAGCGTTTTGTACAGGAAAAATGCATTTATTACGCAAGCTGAGAAAAAACTCCTCTTACATACTTACCTCGTATACCGTGAATCACGAATTATAAGCACGTTTTGGATAAAAATAAGCCATTCCAAACGAGCACAAAGTAAACTGCCCAATGTGTAGAAGCTAAGCTTGCATTTATATTGATAAAAACAAACAAAGACAGGCACCAAACTCTAGGATTTAAGATTTATGGGGTGTGCGGGTATTGGTGGATTATTTATTGTTATCCACGAATGCATAATTAAACTTATATATATATATATATATATGTAATTAATTATGCAAAGCGTATGAATTAATGATATATATGGTTAGCAGCCAGCAAGTCGCATGGACGGAGTGATTGCCTATCATAGAAATCGCAGCCTATCATAATAGTCCGGTTAGATTTAAAACTCCGAAATTCTCGCTATCTCGCTTTTCGGCCAAAGAAACATATAATTATAAAAGTCTCCTCCTTCGTTTTTTCTCCCACTTCTTCACTGTTTCTGCTTCTTGTTCATCGCGAATGTTCACTGCTGTCCCGCAAGCTTAGGTCTTAAGTTCTCGGCTGCTTCTTGTTCCACTTGCTATTCTCGTCGTTCTTGGCACAACCTGGAGTGTAAGGGCCAGATTTCCTCGCGGGAAAAAGGAGAGATAGAGATAAAGAGGTATCTATCACTTTCTTCCCTCTTGCTCTTTACGGGAAGGGATCCAGATCCAGTGTTGTAGTTTGTGTCTGTGCTTCTCCTTGTACTGATTTTGCTCTGAAATTTTCTTGACAATGGTCTTTTGATTTGTGCTGGCATAAACGTTCCCTCTTACTCCCATTTATTTCAGGGTTTTGACTGATCAGTCGTGTTAAAGTTCCTTTTGCAATTCATACTTTTGTCGCGGTAGTGGAGGATTCTGTAGAAGGAAGCACTCTCACCCTTCTTGTTTCACCCTTAATTTTGCAAGGTTTGATAGGTTTTGGTGATTGATAGTTCCTTTGGGTATCTCTATGGCTATAGAGGAATCTGATTCCAAGCATGTCCTGTCTGAGCTAGAAAATGAAGAAGATTTAATTGCTGCGGCAAAGGACATTGTGAGGGCTTTAGGGTCAAACAGGAACCTCACAAGTGATGCCAAGAAAATTCTGGCTGATCTTGGAACCCGTTTGGCCTCTATGACCGACCCCTGTGAGAAGGAGGAGGGAGATGAGGGGTTAGGTGGCCAAGAAGAAGAAGTAAGTGCAGTTGAAGATCGGCTCAATATCATCGAGGAGAAAATTATGAGGTGGGAAGATGATCGGTCTTGGATTTGGGATTCGAGACCCGACGAAACGTCTGAGTATCTGGCTGCAGCTGATGAAGCACGCCAATTGATTGAAAAGTTGGAGAGTTCAGATTTGAAAAGAGATGATCAAGAGTACAAATCCTTGCTGAGAGCTCACAGTGTTCTCCAAACAGCTATGGCCCGGCTTGAGGAAGAGTTCATGAACTTACTCATCCAGTACAAGCAACCCTTTGAGCCTGAATATGTGTCTTTTCGATCTACTGAAGATGATTCGGTTGATGAGGGCTTTATAGTCCCTTCGGTTGATGACCCAACCGAGGAGTCACTGCCAAGAGAAAGTGTGGTGAGCAGAGGCTCTGAGGAGCATATAATTGATTTAGTCCATCCTCATGTGATCCCTGAACTCAGGAGTATTGCACAGCAAATGTTTGATTCAAAGTATGACCGAGAATGTTCCCATGCCTATACCATTGCACGAAGGGAATCCTTGGAGGAATGTCTCGTGATTCTTGAAATGGAAAGGCTGAGCATCGAGGATGTGTTGAAAATGCAGTGGGTTACTCTGAATTCCAAGATCAAAAGATGGGTTTGGGCAGTGAAAATCTTTGTCAGGGTTTATCTTGCAAGTGAGAAGTGGCTAAGTGACCAGATTTTTGGGGAGGGTGAACCGGTTAGTATCTCTTGCTTTATTGATGCATCAAAAGCTTCAATATTTCAGCTTCTGAACTTTGGTGATGCCATGTCCATTGGCCCCCACCAGCCTGAGAAACTATTCCGTACTCTTGACATGTATGAGGCCCTAGCCGAGCTTATTCCAGAGATAGATGTTTTGTATCCACACGAGGTTGGTTCTTCTGTTAGAATTGAATGCCACGAAGTTTTAACGAGATTAGGTGATTGTGTGAAGTTAACATTCCTTGAATTTGAAAATGCTATTGCAACAAATGCATCTACAAACCCTTTTGTAGGTGGTGGAATTCATCCTTTAACCAGGTATGTCATGAATTATTTGAACACTCTTGCTGATTATGGTGAGACCCTTAATTTGCTTCTGAAGAACAAAGAAGAAGACGATGCCATTCTGCTATCACCTGACATGAGCCCAGATGCCGAAGAAAACAGCAAGCTTCCGGGGTCTCCCAGCCAAGTTTCCTCGATGGCCCTCCACTTCCATTCAGTTGCTTCCATCCTTCAATGCAAACTTGATGAGAAGTCCAAGCTATACAAGGACACTGGTTTGCAGCACTTATTCTTGATGAACAATATACACTATATGGCTCAGAAGGTTAAGGGGTCAGAACTTAGGCTCATATACGGAGATGAATGGATTCGAAAAAATAACTGGAAGTTTCAGCAACATGCCATGAGCTACGAAAGGGCTAGTTGGAGTTCCATTCTCTCCTTGCTTAAGGACGATGGAGTTCATGCTTCTATCGCAAGAAGTCCTTTGAAGGAGAACTTACAGAGATTCTACCTTGCCTTCGAGGATGTTTACAAGAGCCAAACAGCTTGGGCAATCCCTGACGTGCAGCTTCGTGAAGACTTGAGGATCTCTATATCCCTGAAAGTGATTCATGCTTATAGGACCTTTGTAGGGAGGCATAGTCATCACATAAGTGATAAGCACGTTAAGTACAATGCTGATGATCTGGAAAATTACCTTTTGGATTTATTCGAGGGATCTCCAAAATCGCTGCAAAATCCTCATAGGAGGTAATAGTAGATAAGCAGAATAACCTCTTCGTTGCCCAAGGCCTCTACACTAAGCCAGGTCAGGTTAAGGTCCATGACAAAACCTGCTGGTTTTCTTTTCTTTTCTTTTTGGGTAAAACTGGGTGTTTTGCATGTAGTTGATGATTGGGAAAGTTTTCAGAGTTGTGCTGCTATTGTATTATTAGGTTAAACAAATTATATTGATCATCCGTTTGTGCCTCTGTGAATTGTAATTTATGTACAGCACTGGAAATCTGAAAAATGAGAACATTCTCAGCAAATAATTAGTCCTTTAATTTTTCATTTCTTGCTCCTTAACTCTGCAAGTTCCAAATCACTTGTAACTGTCACAACTGGGCATGGCTTGCCGAGGCGACTTGGAGGTAGAAAATGAAACCACGTACTAGTTTTTTTTATGAAAAAAATTAAGCGTTTGACTCTGGGTAAGAGTCTTCAAGAACATTTACGGGTCAACATAGATATTTTCGCATCAGACGGAAAAAGCGGTTGAAGGAAAATGGGAAATTGACTGGGACTGTTCGGTGGTCAGTGAGTTGAACACTGTACGGTTTTCTTTGGTCATGTTGAGTGACCGAATTTCTTGGATGCAGAGGCGGCTGACGACTCCAGTATTAAAATTAGGCTTCGCCCTTCCCTGAAATTGAAGAGGAGTGCCTGGATAACCGCAAAATTTTCTTTTTTTTAACAAAAAAAAGAAAATTTGATGTAATACTACGATGCTGTGCATTAAAAAAGTTGGGGACAAATGGTCACCTGCTCGAATTAACATTTATGAAGGGCTTCTAGATTATCTGGACTCGAAGACAAATTAGAATACACAACAAATCAATTAAACAAGTTAGATAGGTTATCTTGTATATTGATGTTATACAAGTTTAAAAAGTAAATTATACTTTTTATAGTATCAGTAATGCATTTAGAGTCCGTTTGGTTCAACCGTATTACATGCATACAATGGTAATCATGATTGTATTATTAAGATAAGAGTATTTAGTTGCTCTTTAGCATGGTAATAAGGTTTGCCAAGGTAATGATGATTATCAAAAAATTGGTAATCCATATTCATAACTCTCCCCCTTTGAATATTCATTATCATCTCATTGCATGGTTGAAAAAGTTTAATTTATCCTTTAGTTTCATTTGTCTCATTTCACCTATCATACCATTCCACAACCGTCACCGCCACTACCTCATCCTCCACTACAGTCATCGCCACCCCACGTCACCGCCACCGCCATCACCTCCACCACTGTGATCGCCACCACTACCTCCTCCTCCACCGTCACCGCCACCTTCACCACCCTTGCTACTACCACCTCCCCATTACAGCAGCCGCCACATCCACCTCCTTCGTCTCTGTGGCACTGCCATTGCCATCGCTGCCTCCTCCTCCTCCTCCTCCTCCTCCTCCTCCTCCTCCTCCTCCTCCTCCTCCTCCTCCACCTCCACCGTTGCCACCCTTGTCGTCACCATTACCTCTTCCTCCACCGTCGTCACTGCCGCCACCTCCATCACTGTCGCCTCCGCCGCCACTACCTCCCCTACTCTACCGCAGTCGCTGCCACCCCCCACTGCCGCCACCCCCACCGTTTAGCTATCACTACTTGCCATTGTCACCGCCACTGCCACATCACTATTACTGTCACCTCCACTACCACAACCATCGACATTGGACGATCCCTGAAGAGATAGCATGATAGTTATTATGAGGCAACGCAATGGCTTTTAAGTATTTTTTTCTACAAAGATTATATTAAAGGTAAAATAGATGTGTGATATATTAATTTTACATAATCATTAAAAAAAATAACTCATTGCACCTTGCTTAAAAATCAAACTAAACACTAGTCCTGTAAATAATATTGTATTGCATTATCATTACATCGCATTACACTACACTGCAGAGTGTAATGAGATCAAATCAAATAGGCCCTTAGCTATAAATGGTACTTTCCCTAAATATAGGATCTCAATTTGCACCGCAAACTAGGAGCTTTTTTAGTTTAACCCCATTGAATGCTTACAATGGTATTCATGATTGTATTACCAAGAGAAATTTTTTTTGTTGCTCTTCAGTGTGGTGATATCATGGTGATGATGCTTACTAAAAAATCAGTAATCCTTATACATTCCCTCTATGAATATTCATTATCATTTTATTGCATAATTGAAAAGGTCTAATTTACCCTAGTCTCATTTTTCTTTATTTCACTTGTCTCATTTCACTCACCACACCACGACCCCAAACTACCATTGACTTAGTCGTTGCCACCGCCGCCACTGCCATAACCTCCTACTCCATTGTCACCGCTGTGGCCACCACAACATCGTTACCATCGTCGCCGCCGCCGCCGCCGCCACCACAATCATCGCCATCAGATGATCCTTAGTGAGGTAACGTGACAATTATGATAAGGCAGCACGATGGCTTTTAACTATTTTTCTTATAAAGATTATTATATCAAGGGTAGAATAGACTTTATGTGATATTTTAAATTTAAATGATTATTAAAAAAATAACTAATTGCACCTTACTTAAAAATTAAACCAAACACTAAGTCTACAATTAATAATAATTGCATTATTATTACATCACATTACACTGCACTTTAAAGTATAATAAGATCGAACCAAACGAACCATAGGTTTTACAATTATAATTGAAGTACCACACACACACACACCATAATTTTTGAGCAAAGCATGATAATCAACACCAATAAGTGGTTTTCAAGTAAAATAAAATCCACCAATAAGTGGTCTTAGTAAGAGGAGTCCCAGAGAGTGGGAAAAAAAAGAAAAGTTCCTGAAGTGCACTTGTTGAAAAAAACGAAAACCATTTACATAATAGGAAAAACCCTTAATTAGATTAAAAAAAGATAGGATTTGAATCTCCTAAGGATATAAATAAATAGCATATTTTTGAATTAATTAGCCCGAAAAGGGAAAATATATACTACAACTCCATAATAATTACCGCCTCCTTTCTTTAATATGAGATTTGTTGATTAATTTGGGGAGATTAAGAAAAATAAAATAAATAATTTAAATATACCATAGATTACCTAATCTCTCTTAAGTACTTATGCGTTTCACTAGATTATGAATTTATAAATTAGATAAATCAATTAATTGTAATGTTTCGCAATTATCATTTTTAAAAAAATGTACGTCTAAAATAGTTAAATGTCAGCTGGGAAGTTAGTTGTACGGTGGATATCCAATGGAAAGAATCTAACGGTTGAGGTTGCATGGGCCAAAGCCCTTGTAAGCAGGTGATCCGTGGCAAGGGTTCTTCGCTCTTCAGACTTTACTGTGAAAAACGCAGAACAAACGCGAAGCAGAGAGAGTGACAGAGAACTGCACTAGCACCTACAAGGCTACAAGTGGCCTCTCTGCGTCTAACGGTAATTTCTTATAAACAAAGTTTTCTTTGGTCCCAGTTTTCCTATTTCCATTTTGATTTCCGAGTTCCGACCCTTCATCGTTGTGAGGGTTTATTGTAGTATTTGATTCGGCATTTCCTGGGTAATCGAGGCTCTTTTGTTTGCGTGGTTGTCATGCGTGTACGATTTAGATAGAGCGATTGATTACCGAGAAACGGAGAAGCTGAAACTTCTGATGTTTGGACTATTTACTGCTATTTGGGGCCGCAAGCTCGTTTCCTTTGATGAGTTTTATGTGTCTACTTTTCATATATGCATCTATTCAGAATGGAGAGAGAGTTTGCAGCTAGATTATTCTTGTGACGGGGCCAGGATCATGGCATGCTGTTAGAACTAACAATGCAAATGAAGTAGTCGTTATTGTGGTATTTAAAGCTTCGATTTATAATTAATAGGAGATAATCACCTCCCTCCCTCTCCTGATCCTGGAGATGGAAGGTAGGGGAGGAGGAACTGACTGACAAAATTAGCAGTACTTATTTCTTACCCAGGCGTGTTTAACTTTTCACATGCTTGGGGCCTATATTATATCGCATTCTATTTGTCATGCAATGATATAGCTGACGTACTATGACATTTTAATGGCCTGATTTGACCCATCATGACATGGATTCAGATCTCTTTAGTGTTTGCTTAGTTTTTACTTATCAAAATTGTGATAGGCGTTTTCTCTACTTTAGTTACAATGATTATTTTACCTCAAAGTTCAATGTTTTAACTTTTCGCACTTTCGAATTTTCAGGGCTGAGCAATGGCATTCATCAACAAGATTGGAAAGCTTCTCAAGCATTCTGCGGTCAAATGCATCAGCCCAGAATTTTCTGCATCTACTCCATCGATTTACCAGGCAATCAGGTCCATGTCATCTGCAAAGCTTTTTATTGGAGGTATACAGTTTTATTCTGCTAAACCTAGTGCAAATGGAGCATGTTAACTAGTTTTCAACTCCTTTGCAGGTGTTTCATATAGCACAGACGATATGGGTCTGAGAGAAGCCTTTGCTCGCTATGGAGAGATAATTGATGGTACCCAACTTTTCTTTTCTTTTTTTCACCGTATCTCTTGGTTTTGCACTATTGCTCTGTACAGACTGTACTTAAATGATGTGACAATTAGCTACTTTTTTTATAAGTAACTGAGATTTTTATCAAGAGTAGAGGCTACATATTTATCATTGTAGGCATGAGCCAATGGATGTTTTTTAATGTATCTTTTTTGTATGTACTTTACTGCCTTTTGTGTTCCTCTGCTGTAGGATTAGAAGGATTAGTTTACAACTCCGTTGTTAATCATCAAAGATTGATTTGATTGTTTGAAGTGTAATGAAATGGAACGTCTACACTGAAAATGTTGAATTGTTGATACAAGTGCATAGCAGAATAAGAAAGGCGTCTATGTGTTCTTCTATCATGCAGGTTTCATGTTGCGGTCATTAGTTATTACATTTGTATCACTTGAGTTGGTTTTTGTTTTGAAAATTTTCCAGCAAGGGTTATTATGGATCGTGAGACTGGAAGGTCCAGAGGATTTGGGTTCATAACTTTTGCATCAAGTGAGGAGGCATCTGCTGCTATTCAGGCAATGGATGGTCAGGTATTATCCATTTTCCTTTCTTTTTTTTTGGTTGGTATGGCTAAACTCATTAATTGACACACCTAAAAGTTCTTCACATGGCTAGCATGGTTTTGGACGCTCATTCGTCAATGAGGATGATTTAAAGAAGCATCTATTGACAATTCTTAGATAGATCTTGTCAAAGGTGAAATTGTAAAACACCTTATATATGTGCTGGAGCAAGCAAGTTCTGATACATGGAATGTAGTGTATTTTCGTGTATATATAAGCTACTCTGAATCAAACTTGAGGCTCACAAGATAGCATGTTTTCCTCAATTGTGTTTTAACTTGCTTACAATTCTTGCTGCATCTTTAAATACATTACAATGTAGGATCTTGATGGTCGGAGGATACGGGTAAACTATGCTACAGATAGGGCACGTCCAGGCTTTGGTGGTGGTGGTGGTTATGGCGGGGGCGGCTATGGTGGAGGGAGTTATGGTGGGGGCAGCTATGGCGGCGGCGGTTATGGTGGGGGCTATGGTAGAAGTAACTATGGAGGTGGTGATAACTTTAGGAGCCCAAGTTATGGAAGCGGTGGTGATGGTTTTGGGGGCGGTGGGAATTATGGTGCTCCTGATGGTGCTGGGGGCAGTAACTACCAATTCAGTCAAAACTCGGGTGGAGGAGATCTTGGCATTGAACCAAGTGGGGATTCAAGTATGGATGATGTTGGTCAATTCGGTGGCAACCAAAATGAAGGAACTGGCTTAGACGATGAAGATGATTTGAAAGAGAACAATGATGAAGACAACTTGAGAGAGAACCGGTAGTAATAGTATGTTACATTGGAGATTATTTGACACCGCAAATCATCTTTGTTTAGTTCTGCTTTACTTTTCCCGGACGTAGCTTACATGAACTATGTTGTCTGGCTTGAAAGTCGACAACTTTCTCCGGTCAGCAATTTGATGTAAAATAAAGATTTTTGTTATGGGGGTGGAGGGCGCTAGGGCGCTAGGGGTGAATTTTAACGACTGTAGAACGATTTCCTCTCCTTTCTTTATGTTAGTCGAGCTTATTTTCTTCCATTCAAGCTAAATATGGTCTCTTATACCTGGAGCGTGAATATGAATTAAGTTTGAATTCTTGTTTTGTTGGACTTGATATAACAAAGCTAATGAAGCTGCAACTCGATATAAACATTCTGTTGCAACTATCAACTTACTGAATTGGAGGCATCTTTAGTGAATTAGTCAATAAGTTGTTATGTATTGTTAAGTCATCTGTTTTAGTTTTAAACAAGTTGAGAGAAGTTGAAGTTCCTTCCTCAAAGCAAGGAGATGAGATTGCAATCCTAATTGAAGAAATATTGTCAGTTATTGTGGAACCCACATCCTAATTGATGTGGCTTCGCCTGCACCTGGCCTACATGCTTCAAGGAAAATAACAATAATCTTGTTGATCATGTCATCCGCACGTCATTGATTGAGATTAGCAAGGTTCATGTTCAAAGGACAACAACCTTACCTCCTCAACACACTACACTGCCTAAGGTCACTTCATGCACTCCAACATGACCTTGTTTGTTGGAAAGGTTTTCTAGACACTCTTCAAGATACAACTGGTTATTCCTACTAAGGTTTGCTCTTTTAATATTTCACTTGTTGAAAAGGGTTTCCAGATGGAAGCAACATGTTGAAGAATTAGCCTACCCTTCCTCTCGGATTTGAGTCAGTTTTAACTCGTATGGAGCCAAGTCTTTCAAGTAAAGGAGAAATGGTGTGATATGGGATAAGGAAATGGGAGAATCACTCAGGAAGAAAGATATTATTAGAAAGGTCCCTCGATGTTGTAAAACACATTCAACAGGTTATTAATACCTGCTTTAAGGTTGTAACTACGGACCTTTCTGATAATATCTTCCTTCCTTGGGACCTAGGAGTGATTCTCCCTAAGGAAATCTAGAATTTAGTTAGGAGATCTAGAGCTATCCATTATAATTATTAAATAAGGATATTTATCCATATTTAAATTTGAATTTTGAATTTAGGATATAGATTTGAATTTTGAATTTTTATTTTATTATTTCCCAAGCTCTATAAATTGAGAAACAGTTCTTAATTGTAAGCAGATTTAAAGGATTCCTTTTCCCTCTGAATATTCTTTCTCCTCCCTTCTCTAGTCTCTCTCTCTCCTCCCCTTTCCCAATCCGTTTCACATCAGCAATACTTTCAGTAACATTGGGAATAAAACAGCTACCTAAGGAAATGTCAAATGAACGACTACAACATTGTTTTAGTTTTTTTCTCTCAATTAATTGATAATTGATTATTTGTGGTCCCAAAAAAATTAAAGCAATATTTAATAAAGAGTTTAAGTTGTGACACTATTTTAATTGGGGGCACTGCTTACCGACTATCGCATTGGTTTAGTTTTCAATGAATAATTGATAATTAATTATTAATCTTGGGCCCAAAAGCAATATTTAATAAAGAATTTTAACTGCAACATTGTTTTAATTGGGGGCACTATTTATCATCGCTAGAAATGTGATTATGTTCTCATATTATTCAATTTATTAATTGATGTCTTTTCTTTGTCCGTCATTTTTTCTTCAATGCAAATGATGAATCTATGAAGCATTTTAAACTCTGGGAACTCTCCCCAGTGCGATACACGGGCTGGTATGTTTTGTACGTTCATATATAAAAAATTTGAATTTGTGTGTTTTTTGCCCCATGGCTTTATTAGGTGATCATTGGATCATGTCATGTGTCGCTACGTTAATTTTTTTCCCATTCTTTGGGCTTTGAAATAGGACCACAAAAGTTGAAGTTTTGTTTTTTTTCGATATAACACAAAAGTTGAAGTTTATGAAAATGAAAGGCGCTTTATTATCTACCCTTGAAGATAAAGTCGTGTCACAAACTACATTAATGCATGCCCCGTGCTTTAATATATTCGGCATAAGCCTATTTTTTTTATTTGGTAATATGGTGCATAATGCATATCAAGTTGAATCTGATTAGGAACTTATTTGAAAGTCAAGAATAAATGATGTTGATGCCAACCTAGAAAACACCACTCAGCAGAGAAGGAAAAGTGAGAATGACAAGATTTCAATGACTACTATCCAATTTGGACCTCTTTAAATTCATAATGGGAAACAACATTGATAATGAACGGAAAAGTGCCGAATTTCAGAAATTGCTTAGAAAGAATATCAAGGCATGAAAATTTATTCTCCAAAATGTAAGCCACCTATCTAGTAGGCTCTTTACTTCAAGTATATTAGGATTGAATGATATTTTCATTGCTTCAGAGTCATTGGTAATGTGGCCATAATAAAAAAAAAACTTGTGCTGAATAATAAAAAGGAATGGGCATGATTTTTAGTATTCTAGTCACTTGGTTACCTTTGTTTTGGTTACTGATTTAACAATAAATTGCAGGCAAAGTATTTTACCATATAGTTTAGGTTTTAAGGACTGAGGTTCTTTTGGTTCAATTTATATTGGATCTAGCACTTTGACATCCTCCGAAAAAAAAATTGAAGCTTTTTACAGTTGCACGCACCAAATGCTTGTAAAGCATATTAAAGTCATTTTCTGTAAAGATTTACGAAGCTTTGCTTGAAATCCTGTCAAATCATCTTGTGACACTAGCAATGCTTACAATATGAACAGCCATTCAAATGCTAGTCCTGAATATTTTGCCACCTTCTTCCGGGGCATGACCTAGCAAGTCAATTCATGTTTTTGTTTCGTACGGTGCCAGCCTTTGCCGATTCACAACCATGCACAACGAAGACGCAACACTCTTAACATGTGTTCCCAGCGCATAATGACTATAGCTAGATTCACTGATTTATCATAACGTTTAACCATCACGCCAACATTTTAATGACAAGCACAGAATGGATTTAGCTTGTCTAAGCGCCCACCGCCTGAGAAATAAATACCATGTGGGGATAAATACATGATAGCTAAGGCTAGTCCTTAGGACCTCAAGTGGGGGCTCAATCCGAGTACATATAAATCAATTTGCACCATCCAATTGGCTTAATCAAGAATCATGTAAGAAAATTTAAAATGTAGAATCTATTTCTGGCTCCTACTGCATATCATGAAAGTGTTGGTTATGAAAAGGGATGACGTAAGAAACCAGCGTTCAAGCCCTTAAAATGACAAAATTAAAAGCAACTACTAAAAAACAAGACTAATAATGTACATGGATACTCCGCTCTTCCTCGAAAGGAGAAGGTACCAGAAAGTTCAATCATGGCCTTGGGGTTCAGATACTACTCAGTAAGCCAAATAGCCAATACCTACGTCAAAGGAAATCATACTTTCTGACTTCCACATTCACCCTCTCTGGGAGAGTCAACCTATAATCAGCTATCAGCATGCATCCACGCGCGCAATGGCATGGATATAAATACAAGCAGCTATTTATTTACAACTTGTTGCCATCATTAGGGCTCATAAAGCCCAGAAAGGCTTTTGAGCCCCACTTGTAGGGATGGTGCAGCCAAGTGATTCCTCGCTAGAATCGTCTAGGTCATCATCATCCTCTCCATATTCCATCAGCTTGATCAAAGTATCTGATACAAATAGATGCTACATATAAAAGAGTACTCTAAATCCGACCAACAAAAGAATGCACATAAAGGAAACGCTAAAGATCTTCAAACAAAGAAGTTCAATCTGAAGATAGATAAAAAAGCAGATAAATCTCACCAGGAACAGCATCAGATTTTGTCTTATTCAAAACCTTGCTCTTCATGGACTCTTTAACTTCGGGTGAAGCAGAAAATTTAGGTGGAGGTGGCGGAGGAGGCATGTCTCTTGGTGGGGATGGTGGCATTCCATTAGACAACGGCTTGATCAACTTCTTTGGAGGCGGCATCGTTGATACATTCCTCAAAACCAGATCTTCAGACTGTTCACAAGCCTTCAAAGGTTCCAATCTCTACAGTGAATTAAAAGGGGAACAGGAAAACCAAAAACAACTTCTGAATAAGATATAGTAACAAGATGCATATTTTTTCAGAATACCAAACAAGTTGCGTCAATCAAGAACCAACTGCACCGGATAAAAGTGACGACAAAAACAAAGTTTGAATTTAGATAAACAGGTGAGCTGCAAAGACCCGTAGAAGCACACCATTCTAGCATGGTCTAGTATCATATCAATGACCATGATAACCTTTTTTTCTGAGGTGGGGGCACAAGCAATATCTGCCTTTGCATCAAAAAAGCCAGTGGGATCTGCTAATTAAATCAATTACTGAATAGAATTCACCAAAGTTCAAAGTTGATATACCATCAACTAGAGCCTTCCCATGTGAAAATAGGTACTTAACTAAAACTTCAGGTGCTCTTTGCTTAAGTATAGTTAATTTTCTTTCTATGAGGATATCTAATCGTCAGCTTTTATTATTTTTCTCCCACCTCTTAATTGTCTCTAATCCTACAAGATATTGCATCAATTAGGTGCTTGTAGCCCTTTCAGGAAATTGACGATCCATATTGCAGTATCCTTACTTAGGGTTGCCCACAGTGGACCAGCAACCATGCACAAACAAAAAGCCCGACACAAGCGTAGTTGCAAAGGATAAAAAGCAAAACCCAAAGGCATAACATTCTGGATTGGCAATGGAAAAAGCAGCAAATCCATAAGCACCCTCCTAGTGCCGCCAAAACGAAAACCCTGTCAAACATACAAACCATAGGCCCAACAGACAGGTCCAGTGTCAGCCTATTAGCTTCATAGAAGGTCAGAGAAAATACCTGGAATATTAAGCACTGAGAGTCAGCACAGGGTAATATGTACAGATCAGAAGAGCTAGAAAAAAGGGGGCATTCAAAGAGAATAAAAATATATCTTTTCAATTTTCCCCCCTTCATAGAAGAAAGAAAAATTAAGAGAACAAATTTACTATAATTTTTCTTTGTTAAATGACAACTTCATCCATTCACGCTCAAGTGGATGGACAAAACGCACATATGATTCAAGTATTTGGGACCATAAAGAACCACCCCACATGGTGCAGTCAGAAGGGAGGGTGGGAGTGAACATATCAGAACAACAATGCAAAGAGTAAAGATGATTGCCGCTACACTGGAAAGAGATGATTTACGATCAAACCAACCTGTTAAGACACCATTAACTTCAAAATTCAGAAGCATTTGAAATTCAATATTTTCTAACCTGTTGGACAATATCATCTTATAGTTTTGATCCCTTTTGTTTAAAAAACCACAAAAATAGAATCACTTCAATTAACTTAAAATGATCTATGAATAGCCTGATAGAGTTTTCAATAAAAAGATGCCTAGAGAAGAAACATTACTCCTGTATACATCATCTGAATCATTTAAGGAAAAGCCAGTCTGTTCAGAATTATTGCAGCCTGTTAGTGTCAACTCAATATAGACACTTCTCAAAGAGAACATGGAAAATTCCCTGGTAACATGTGTTGCAATAGAATATTGTGTTCAGTTGAAGCAGAACTTGAGATTCTTCAAAACCAATTTCTTTCTTCTAATTTAATGAGGAGAAATTGATTTTCTTTCCTTTGTCTCGTTATAGCTTTTAGCTTTACTAGTGTTCTTCATTCGAAAGTCCTAAGGAATTTCTTTCACAGATATTCAATAGCGATGGGAGGGCACTCTCACTGTGATGACTTGGTACATACTCAATTTCTCCACATATCTTCTGTTCCCTTAGGACAAATTCTCCAGATCCAATTTAACCATTTCTCATAAACCCCACACTGACTTCCCCCGTGAACCAAACTAAGTTATTAGTTTAAAAGCATATCAGAAATTACAATAGGTACGATAAAATGATGTTTCCCTGGATTCTATACACCATGAAATATTTTTAAAATGAGGAATCAGCATTGAAAATGCAGTGACCTGATTAACTTTTGAAGGGCTCTTTGAATCAACGGGTAATTCTTGAAACTTCCGTCTCTGAGGTGGCCGTTTCTCCTTTTCAGGATCAGAGCTTGTACTTGACTTGGATTCTCCGCCAGATGCTGATGTTGTAGGAGCAACTGTTGAAGCAACAGGAGGTGAGTGTCTAAGGGCAAGGGCCACTTGTTGCAGAGGAGTTGCTTGCGGATATATTCCACCATATCCAATATAACTAGTGCCACCAGATACTAAAGGGGGAGCATAACCAACTACACTTGCTTGAGGCAGCCCAGAGCTTAAAAACCCCAAAGGTTGTGGAGCAGTTCCCAAAGGAGGGGTAGAGGAGATGCCAGGCACTCCATTTAAGGAAGTTGGAGGAGCTGTTGAAGAGACCACAGCTGATGACGACAAGCAGCTAGCAGCTAGACCTGTACTTGCCTGTACTTCAGACCCTGAACTCTGAACACTGGCCAACAACTGCTGTGGGGCTGGGACAGCACTATAAACTTGCTGCGCGGATGAAAAGATGGGAGGAATCTGCTGGGGCAATGGAATGGCACCAAAAACCTGCTGGGGAGGTGGAACAGAACTATATACCTGTTGTGGAGGTGGAACAGCACTATAAACCTTACATGATGAAACCCTATGACAGTTAAACAATTTAGTTATTTACTGATACTAACACAAAATCAGACTAAGGTAAATTTTACGTCATCATGGTGCCAATAAAAGAGAACAACACAAGAACAAAACAAAGTTCACTTCCGCCCAAAGAATTGCATGTACACAGGGAAGGTTAAACTTCTGCACCACTTATGTGCTACCCAAGCAAACTTGGAGACCATCTCAAATAAATTAGCATGGAATAAAACTGGAAAACGACACAAACCAAGATCTAGCCAAGAAACAGCTGGAAACCTTTGCCACTTTGACATCATCCTGGCCTAACTTAAAATGAAATCAAATCACATATCTAAACAAAACTCCCATGTTTTTAGAATGAGCATGAAAAAGACACTCTTTAGCTCCCTTTCTCCGGTTATACCTAAACAGAACTCCAAAATTCAGTCTGATCTACAAAGGATGGCAACAGTATTAAAAATTCTTGTCATGTTGGAGTTACAAAAACATCATACACCAAAAAAAACAATTAGATTTCTTGGAAATTACAGTACCAACGGGGAAATTAAAATATGATTTGAACATCATACACTCTAATATAATAATACTTAAATACCTCGAAGCACCACACTCTGCACTGATTGTATCCAAAAGATTTTCAGCCAGACGCTTGGCATCATCAAGACCTTTTGCATTATTACTTGACAAGTATAGATGCAGGGATTGCTGCCCATCTGCAAGAAGACAATCAAATTGGAAACCAAATAGTTTATACCAGAACAATGCTATTCTGTAAACATCCTTTCAAGAGGTAAGATTGCATCAATCCAGAAAGTACCTTCTCCGTTTGGCCCTTCACAGTTTCCTGAACCATCTGCAAGAAGACAATCAAATTGGAAACCAAATAGTTTATACCAGAACAATGCTATTCTGTAAACATCCTTTCAAGAGGTAAGATTGCATCAATCCAGAAAGTACCTTCTCCGTTTGGCCCTTCAAAGTTTCCTGAACCACGTCCTCTAAGTACAACAGTTGCTCCTGTTTCATTCATAATGTGACTTATATACTGGTCCTGCACGTTCAAAACCAAACCACCAACACCGAAAAGATTTCTCCCAATTGAATGGAGATGTCAGAGACAGCTTGAAACATTAGATTATCTTATATTCATCATGAACAGTTTAAATGCAGAACTATAAAAACAATGAAACACATAAAGATGTATGCAGGATTCATAATAATGTTATATCAAGCTATTAATCAGGATAAGAACCGTTTTTATTTTTCCATGTGTAAGTATTTAGCCTCTACTTATTTATTCCAAGATTGCCTCTTGTTCATATCAATTCTAACAACAATGATGTATGCAGATTGATTTGCAGAAGTTTTCATTAAAAAAATTAAAATAAAATAATCGCACGGCTTCATTCCAATATGATAAAGGTCTAGATAAAATTAACAGTTCAACCGTTTGCCATCTATCTGGCGATCCAAAAGACTATAACCAGTGCCTAAAGAACATATTAATGCCATCTTTCAGCACACATTGCAACAACAATCTTCGCTCTCCCTCACCCATTCTCCCACCAATTTTTTTCTAACCACTTCTTACTTGCCAATTTTACGACTTTCAACTTAAAAAGTGATTGCTCTTTGATGAATCCACATGGAACCCAACTCATCCATTCGTATTTTTTACTCCATCAAATAAATGCAGAAAAAGGAAATTGGTACTAAATCATAGTAATGTCCTATTAATAAATATATGAAAACACATACAGCAAATGACGCTATGACCAAAGAACATCAAAAGAAAACCAAAACCCTGCTGAGAGAACAGCAAAAGAGATACTTATACTAATTAAAAACAACAAAAAATTTGTGCACTGTGCCGCCCTTTAATAAAAACAAATTCACATATGACCATATGCAAACTTCACTGCTATGGGTGACTAGATAAATAAATTAGGAAAGCACTCACATTTGGTCCCCGAATACGAGCAACAATGTTCAATAATGGATCAGCATCAAAGCCCAAAAATACACTAGTGCTCAACACCTGATTAACCAAATTCAGTAAATGCCACTAGTCAAAACCTCCTGTTGCCATGCCATACAAGAGCTAGCAATGATAAATGTATGTACCTTCGCTCCATTAGCCAAGGCAGGATTCGCTGTGGTAGAAATTGGCGGTGAACATTGACCCTGCCTCAGCATTTCTTCAACCATGGCAGCCGCTCGATCAACAGCCAAAATTCGTTCAGCTGTCTCTTTTAACTGTAATTTTAATTTGATGCCACCAAAACCAAACTGAATTATGAATTTAATTCCCGTGTACTGCTACTGTTCAATTTTAATATCTTCCACATGAAAAAATTCAGTACTTTTCTTAGACTTGATTCTTCTTTTAACAACTCAAAGCTAGTAAATTATTCGGCATGAATCTGTGAGTGCATTATGAAATGAAACAATATATGTTGACCTCAAACTTTTAGATCAGCAAATAAGATAAATATAATTTTAAACCATGTCAATATAGAAACAAGGTGTAGCATTTACATGAGCTCCAGCAGAGATGTGAAGATACAACGGCTTCTCTCCATCAAGTGGTGCATTAGGAGGCCGATACTTGCCCCTGTAAAAGAAATTCAGAAGATAAATTACATACATGGATATAGAAAATGCTAACATGGACTTCGTGCCTGCCTGGAATGACCCACAAACCTAGTTATGACAACAGCACCAGTGCACTTCTGAATCTGCATTATGAAGGAAACTAATCATTAGGAATAAAAGAAAATAAGGCTTCCAGTTAAGAGGATGTGGAATTGGTTGTATCTTAGTCACCTCCTCTTGTGTCTGGCGTTTTGTCAGCTTGTAACGAATAGAAGACTCCGCATCATTTATGACAATTTCTCGAGCTATTATTAGTTCATCTTGTATCTTTTGCTACATAAATTCATCCCACAATCCAGATAAAGAATTTAAATTTAAAACATATTAAAATATCAAACAAAAAACATAAACGAAAGAAAGAAATATGTCGGAAATTAAGCAGCTAAGAGCAAATATCTGCAATGTTACATTAATGAATATTCGTGAATTAGACATGTAGCACTGAAACAACTAAAATTATGCAATAATTAGATTGAAAAAAAAGTAACGAGTGACAAAAAAGACGATTTTGTAAATGACACTCTCAAACACACAATATGGAGCAAAAGTTAACTCTCAGAAATCCTATTGGTAACAACATACTAACAGAATAAATAAATTCAGTCATTGAACCCACCCCATTATATACCTTTAAAGATTACATTCCAAGGGGCGCTATAAAAGGTATTTAAAAAGAACATTCTCCAAGTATCGTAAAGAGTTTATGGACTCAAATCATCCACTACATGGTAGACCACACAACTAAAGATAAGACACCAAAAGGTGCATTTGAAGACAGCATAATCTAAATTTTAATGAAATCTCAGCTTAAAGTAAACTTCTATGGAATTTTCTTAGAAAACAAAGCATAGCACCACTACAATGCGCAGTATCCAACTAGGCCCATTCCTATTACTACTTTCAAAGCTATGAAACTGCAATGTTACACTTTTAATCATTCAAGTGGTAAATTAAAACATAGTACATAAAAAAATCAATCCTCAAGACCTCAGAAATTAAAGGGCTACAAAACTTGAAAAGTGCAAAAGCATACTAAAAGGAATTTTAACCTTCCAACAAAAGGCTTCGTTTTATCCAAAGATAGTAATTCACGGGATTTCCCATAATAGTGGATTCTATATAATTTTCTAATTACAGCTGTTTCCATATAATATATTTTTACAAATCAATCCAACTACAAGGAAATGCAGGCAAGGGAAGCAGATTGCCATGTAATCTGTCAAAGGGGTGTGGAAAGAAAAAAATCCTCAAACCACCATATTAGTCGCATAGAAGTTCACTGTGCCATGTTCCCTAGAGAGCAATCAGAACAAGCTTTACAAAAGTAAAAGAATACGAAATGGTTCATCATATTTATAACCAATATGTACTTGCTATCAACTATCTGCCCTGAACTGCATAAAGAGGTGTCTGTTGAGCCACCACACGGTACATTGGAAGGCTATTGCCTCATAACATAACAAGCACTAAGAACATTACTTAGAGGAACATGCATGATAGTGGGCTCATGATATTCGTATCCTGGAATACTTGCAATCAACGATATGCTTTGAAGTGAATGTATTTGTGTGAATTCAAATGCTTTAGTTTAACCAAGCTGCTCTGTGTTTACAATTATTGCCAAATATATATATATCATCTCTTGGAAGTTTGACTTTAACCGTGATGGGGGAAGCTATAAAACTAACTCATAAAGCGAAAAGCAAATTCTAACAACCGTTACCCAGGGATGAATCCAGGGAGCTTGTACGGTAAACGCCACATTCCCTTCCCCACAGGATATAAGGATGATACAGGAAGTTTGATAAATGAAGGACATTTGCAAACATCATAAATGTTATCAGAATAAGTTCTCACTTGATTTATTTTTTGGATCGCTGCAGCAGCTTGAAGCTGAATTGAAGGTGCCTGCAATACCTGAGGCACAGTTGCACAGCTAGCTGTCAGCGGATTTATCAAAGGAGCGCCAGCAACTGAAGGTGCACTTGGAAATGCCACCCCATTCAGAGGTACCCCATTGCCCAAGGAGAGCACTCCAGGGACAGTTATACCGGCTGTTACCAACGTTTCAGCGGGTTGATCCCACTTTCTCTTCTTCCTGCACATGAGATAGAGATTAAGATATTAAGGGGGGGGGGGGGAATAAACCCTCAAACACTCACAAAATGCAGTGAATAAATCTGAAGCAGATGCTGATACCACGCTAAATCTCAAGCGGGAGAACATTCATATATTATCGTTAACGATTAGGGGGAATAACCATTAACTAATGACATCAACATTGGGGAAAGGCACATCGGAAGAACTCAGAACCAACCCCTTCCCCAGCCCCAAAAAAAAAAGGCAAGAAGACTGAAACTCGGAGCTTCAATTTTTATTAATGGAAAAGGGGCGAAAAAACATTTTGATAAAGAAGGCTGCATCTAGAATCGGTGGGTACCTCTGCCTTGATTGAGAGGCTTCGTTCGGAGAAGAAGCCCTAACTGTGTTGTCCTCAGTCATTATTCCGATAGAGTCCTTATTTTTTTGTGAGAAAAGAGACTCGAGGCCACGAATCGAATGAAAAATTAATGGGGAAGGAATATCTGTTTTCTTTGATAAAATTCCCAGTTCACTGGTTGCTTCGTTACCAAAATCTCTTCAGCCCCTATGAATCTCAATTGTTGAATCCGCTAATTGTTGTCGTCAAAGCCAGTCGTTTGTCCAGACTTTTTTATTCGTTCGAGTTCGCGCGATAAAAATAAGCATCAAGCCGCAAGGATACAAGATCAAGTGATTAACAAAGATGAGCCGCTGATTTTTTATTTATTACTTTTTTTTTTTTTTTGGTTTTTAAACAACTAGTGAAGTGCTGATTGGACTGAACCCAATGGTGGAGTTTTTTTTTTTTTAAATTACAAGGATAAGAGAATAATACTCTTGAGGGCCCTGAACGACCCTAGATGAAGTTATAGAGAATCTAGTTTGATAAAGCAAAACCAAATCTTAGCTGAGGACAGCCAACATTTTGATTGAACAAAAATCTGGGGATCATATAATAGTGAGAGATCATTGTTCGAATCTAGTACCATTTTAACCAAAAAGTCGGCGCATTTAAGTGTTTTCCTATGTGAGTGATGAATCTCTAAGTCCCAGTCAAGGTAGATTAACTCCCTGACCTTATATAGTTCAGAACGCAGAGGATGAAATTGACCCCCTTAAAGTAACAATTGGATTGCTTTAGTGGAGTTGGTGTATAGCTTAATCTTATTGAAATTCCTGGATTGGCAGATTTGTAGGCCAATCCAATGGTTGAGTTATTAACGCTACGATATTTGGCCCAAAAACGCTGTCATAGGGTAGGAACTAATCGGCATTAAAATATAAAAAAAATGATAGCAAAGATTAGGGAGAAAGATCAAGAAAAAAAATTTATTAACGAAGATTTCAAAAACTATAATTATTTTGAAGGGTGAAAAATTAAAACATAAATATTCAATTACAAAATTAACTCTGACCAAATTTTATATATTTTCTCTAATCTCATCTCAACTATTTGACTGTATGTTCCCTCATTAATTTCATATTTTAATTTTTGGTCCTTAAAAATAATTACAATTTTCAAGACCCTTATCAATAAATATTTTGTTTGGATTATCCTTCTCCCTTAAATATTATTATTTATTTTTATTATTTATCAGTAATACAGTTTTATAAATTTTATATGGAGCATCAAATTTTAAATATCAAAATTGATTAATATTAACGCTGATGGTTAATTTCCATTTTTTCCCACAAAGAAAAGAAAATGTCAGTTTATTCTCTCTTTTTTATACAAAGTTTATTCTTTACATAGGCAGATAGGTTTGATTAAAAAATGTTTGCATGGGTATTGATTCTTGTGGAAGAGGCTTTGGCGGCAAAATCACGAGGTTTTGAATGAGTTTGTATAAATATAAAATACGTCTTCAAAAAAGTTGCCTTTAATTGAGTCCAAAAAAAATGCTTGAATATAATCTAGATAAGGCAAGTAAAAAAGTGCAACAAATTTCAAATATTTGCATGCCCACTTTAATATTTTCAAAATGTATATAAGAAATATGAATAAAACAAATAAAAATGCATTGTCAATTAATAAATAATATAAGAATGATCAAGTAATAGTGTTTAATTTTCTCAATATATGTACATATTTTGCCTGACTCAATTTGGTTGATTTGATTATATGATCATAAGATCCAATTCTCTAAGTAAATCTTGTCATGTATGATAATTTCTACTACCTCCGGTCCTAAATATAGGACAAAGTTTGTAGTGCAATTTACACTACAAATTTTGTCTTATAATTAGGACCGGAGGGAGTATTATTAACAATTATCCAACTAAATTTGGAAATTTTATCAATATGAATTTTTATCATATGACAAGATTTAATTGGTTAATTAGATCTCTAATGCCAAAAATACAGGTTTCAATGTACAAGTTACATTTATTTGTGTGTAATATAAAACCTATAGCAAACAGCAATATTTTATACGTAACAGAAACTATAATATAATATAAAACATGCAGATCACGATTACATTACAAAGCACTATGGTTTTTTTGCAATGCTCAATAATAATTCCTCGTATAAGCATGGTTATCCGTTCTTTTCTAAGTATAAATATAAAATATATTTCTCTAATCCTAAATATGGCACCCGATTTGTAGCACAACGAGAGCAGCATCACGCCTCCAGAATTACGTTAACGGGCACATGCACACTCACTGTGATGTGATGATAAGTTGATAACCAAGAATCTAATTGTGACTCTGTTCAACTATGACCACAGGAACCATAAAAGCGAGTATCAATATACTCCATTGTCCCTGTTTTATCAGACAAGAAAGAACATAACGTCAAATTCCATATAATAGAAAGTGTATATAAACCACTATATTTCCAATGCCGTGGGTAAAAATTCACATCCAGAAGCAGCAAACAAAAACTACAGATTGATAACCATACGAGGAATGTTTACAAAATGAGGAACACTTACCGAATGGAACACTTCCATCAGTACCACCACTGGCTTCCAGTCTAATCTCATGGTGCCTATCCTCAGTTCTTCAAAATGTGGAAAATTCAGTGCTCAATCTGGTAACATGAAAGTAGGTTTTGCAACGTTCCACAGTTCTACTTGACGGGTTTGCACGTAAGGAAAAGCCAATAACATATACCAATTAAGTCAGGATGAAATGTTTGCTATAATTATTTACCAGAGACGTCGTTTAATTAGCACTTAATAAACAGATTATACTAGTATGCTCATATGGAAGGGGTTGTGGGTGCATAACTTGAAGCAGCAAGGAAAAAGGACAGACAGGCTAAGAGAGGAAAGAGACAGCGAAGAAAACAAAAGAGTCAGAAGAATTCAGGAGGAGACAGTGAGGAAGAGGGACACACAGAGACAAACATAAATATTGGAAGGTACGCCCAAGCTAGGTTAAGATTTAAGAACACTAGTGGCAGTGTGTCACAGAGCATGATCAGGTCATCTCCTTCAACCCAACTTCTGTGTGTGGATGTCGTTAACTCTTTGGACCACCGACAACACTGTCTCTCTTCCTTCATCTCTCTGCTTTGCCACTGAACCCATTCTGAGATCCATGATCATGCACCCACTTCACTCAAACGCTGTCTTAATTTGTGTCGTTTCATATATTGAAGAGAGGTCAAGTAACTAATTAAACGCTCCATCATAATTAAGGACCTTATAATCATATTGGGCGTGGTACATCTCTTGTTGGGATTCAAGAAAGGCCTCTGAGTCTAGATTATATAAAATGACGATATGTATATACTAGAGAGAACATAGATAGAATAATTCAGAGGAGAGAGGCCTAGAAATCCAAGTACCAATGTCGGTGTAAAGAGAGTCTATCATTATTACCATACTGCAACAATCTCATGCTACCACAAAACGGTGTGGCCCAACAGCTTGTGGGTATGACAACGAACTCTGAACCCATAGAGTGGCTTTGTTGTATTTTTCATCCCCATGCGCCCCACCCCACTTGCCCTATTAACTGTCATCTTCTTATTTTCCATTTCAATTCTCTCGACCACATAGCTGAGGTATTTGCAGAAAATGATAGTCAGAGATTCTCAGATTTATGTTATGACTATCAAAATAAGTTATTATCAATGCCTCCCAAAGTTACTTTTAATATTATACAGGTTAACACACACACACACACACATATATATATATGTATTTAAAATATCATGACGTGACTGAGAGATAAAAAGACAATTTAAGGAACTTACAATATAAAATTAATAATAATATTGATATGATATAAAAATGTCCACATTGTTTTTTTTTAATAAAATGGTCACATTGTAATTGCAATTCTAGGAACATGACACGGGTTGTCCGTACAGATAATTATTTCAAAAAGTAGATGTACAATTACATTAACATGCTCTGTTTTAGACCGACCCTTGTTTGTTCAAATTTTGATACTAACTTACTCTTTGTTTGGGGCTACTTATATCATAAACACACGTTTGGGTAAATTAAGCCAAAATTCCTCTCACTAATTTAATTCACACATAGCAAATCATTACAAAAAAAGTTATTTTCAAATGCTCCAATTATTGTTGCACTTACTGATTTAGCTTAGAATTAAAAACAACAAGTCTTGCCAAATCAAGTTGGCAAGGAGTCAATTCATAACTCGCGTAGTCATGAGTTTAAAATCTTTGTTATTGATGTAACAACCTTATTAATTGACAATTTGTAAGTGCTTCTCTAGAGTCTAGACTGTAAATACTGTTCAAACCTGGGGCATGCCCTAACTCTAATGATTCTTTAGATCCAATCTACTTCAACTTTTCTACTTGTTAAAAAAATTCATACATATAGCATTATAACTACAAAGTACAAGTGTAGAAGTTAGCTTAGTCCCCAATAAAATTGGAACGATATAGAAAGGAAAAGCATGGCCCCTGGGTAAGAATGACACGCCCAAATCAAGAAGTTAGATTTAAAAAAAATTGATGCATGGTAGAGAAGAGTAATGAAAGAAATAAGAATAAGAAGAAGGGCATGGGGTAGAGTGAAAACAGGTGGGTAGAATAAGCGTGAAAGAACTGGGATTAATGAGGAAAACACAAGTGGATAAGCAAAGGAGGGAAACAGCCCTTAAAAAATGGCTTTAGCACATGGGGGTTCTCGATGAACATGCCCAAGGATGATGACAAGCACAGCAACATGTCCTCCATTGGCCAGGAATGAGGGTGCCTCTGTCCTTATCACTCAGATATTATCTGCATTTGCAGCATCAGCGCATGCTCCCCCATTCTTTGCACTCTCTCTCTCTCTTCCCTTCTCCTTCTCCTTCTCCTTCTCCTTCTCTCTCTTTTTCCCTCCCCTGCTTCTTTTTTTACCAACATTATTCTCTTTACTGCGTCACTCACCCACCCTCCTCTTGAATTGACCTCTCACAATTGCCTACTCTCTCTTCTCCATTTACATTCCTTCGCTTGCAGATTTTGGGGTGCCAAAAAGTTGCTAGCTTTACCAGACAAGTCACTTCTTCTTGCCTTTTGTGTGACCATTTTCATTTGAAGTTTGCACGGAATGAGAGAGAAAACTGTATAACACATTTAGCACATTTAAGGGGCTTGAGATTTTGAATTTGAGCAAAGTCTTTCGTCTACTTTACATCAGAAGTTCAAAATAACTGTCTATTTTTCTTTTGGAGTAACATTCGATAATGCTGGGCGAACAAAATTTTTTTCTTACATGCATCCCGATGGTTATTTACTGACTTTCACGATTACTGCCTTACTCGTTACCTTATGTTCTACCAAACAGAAAAATCTGACGAAGTGCCGTGACAAAGCATTAAAGAAGCAAACCTACTGGAATAAAGATCTCAGAATATTTCTCTTTTTCGTGAATCAAAACAAAAAAAGTAGAAGGTAAGCAAGAGGGGGGGGGGAGAGAGTGGGAAAAAAAAGATAAAGATAAGAGAACCAGGAGATACAGGATGAAATTATGATACAGCATTTTCATTATCGGAAAACTTCCCGTAATATTCGATGAGTTTCTGCAGAATCACGACGCGTGTCCTGAGTAGAACAATGTAATCGGCAGTTTCCTGGAACAATCGATCAGCTTTTATCGTCTCGCCGTTCTGGCCTGGGATTAGCTTCTTCAACTCCTGAAGCTTGCCGGAGAGCTTTGACTTGGCCTCCATGTGTTTTAAGCTTCTTCTCGCTCTGCGAGCAAGTGAGCCAGTCCAGAGAGACGAAGGGTAGGCTCTTCGGTGTCGCCTTCTTGTTCTCGCTCTTTTCACGGAGAGCTTGTAATTGTTCTTCGAGTTTAAGCTCATGGCAATGGAAAAAACAGAGAAAGGCAGAGAGAAGTGTTTGTGTTTTTTATGGGATCGTGGAGGAGAGATTTACAGAGAGAGACCGGGTTCTGGGTTTAAGTAATGGCGTTCTAGGTATTTGCCCCGTAACGTCACGTTTTATTACCAATATGCCATTATTCCAAAAAGAAATCTATGAACGCATGTTGCCGATTATTAATATAATATCAAGATGGTTGGGAAAATATCTTGATAGAAAAATTATTCATGGGGACACATAATGATCCGTTCCGAAATATCCATGTTGTATTGTAGTCTCTTCGATCTTAAATATAAGATAAAATTGATCTTTTTAGAGAAATTAAGAAAATTAATTAAATTATTTTAGATTATTTTTATTTTTTTCTCAAAACTAATTAGTTTGAATAATAAACTAATATATAATCTAAAGATACACAACATATGATTTTTTTTTTTTGGTCAAAACAACGTATGATATAATTAAGTAACTTATTTAGCTTCCTTAAATAACAATTTATTTGTGAATTTTTAAAGATCATTTTTCAAAACAATTTATTTGTAAAATTTTAATAATCTTTAATAAGTAATTGCCATGAGTTTAATTTTTAAATTAACGATAGCCATCAGCGTGCATAACATTTTATTTGAGTATGAGCTAAAATATGCTGATTATGTGAGTGATATATCATGTGTGTGTGTGAGAGTTAATGTTCATAATCAGTCGGATATTTATTTTCTTGTTTGCATTACTAATTTGCAATGATAATTAGTAGTGTCACCAAAAGAATAATTAGCAGTAGATGGCCAAAAAAAAATTAATGGTCAGTGGTGACTCATGCTTTCTCTATTAGTTGTTCATTTAAAAAAAGACCATGATAAAATAAATATTTAACTTTGGAGCCAAGTCAATTGAAATGATGTTAAGCGGGCATCTTACTCGTCATTATATTCTTTCTAACGATTACGGACACCTTCTATTCATAGGACTTCAGTACTTGTCCCTTAAAAATCACAACCTTTCACTGTTCTGAGATTTATTAACATAAAATATAGGGGAATGATCACCAAAATTGTATGGAGAAGACAACAAAGCATTACACAGTCAAAGCCCTCCATATTCTTACAATTAAAACTTTCTCATGCAATTAATTACTGCCTGCACTTCATAATGTTTATTTGGGATTACGTTTGAGTCATTAAAAATATTTATTCATATAAATTGAAATAAACTCTTCTCACATACTTATTTCGGATACTATAAATTATAATTGAAAAATTATCTTTAAAGACTCCAATCGCTATTCTAAACAAGTTATATATGAGTCAGACATGAGATTTATTTTGGTGTAAAAAAATAATATCATCTCCGAACCTTAATTTAAAATCTTGTTCACAATGCATTTTACTCCACAAATGATATTTTATGTTAAGAATATGAGGCAATACTTTGATTCACTTTATCTTTCAAATTTAAATTTTTTTTCAAAGTATACTTACCGACTGACTACACATTGTAAGTGGTTTTTTATAAAGGGGTAATTGCAATGCATGTAATTCAACAAGGTATCATGAGAAAACCAACATACATTTATTATAAGAAAACTAAATCAACTAAATTTTTTAATATTTACAAATTAGTTATATAACTTTTACATTATGACACGATATACTAACATGGGGTATACCTTTTTATGAGGAAAACAACAACAACAAAAATCTTATCCTATTAGAGGTAGTGCTACATTGATGGAATGGTGACATTATATCTTATTAACAACTAAATTTTTGATATATGGTTAATCACGAAGCCGTAAGGAGAAAAAAAATCACATGTGAACAAAAAAGATTCAAAGATGTGAATAAATGAAGGGAAAGCAAGTGCAGAAGCATCGAAGAGGAGGATTTAAGAATTAATTGAAGCATGATGCATGGGAGGGAAAGGCAATGAGGGAGAGTAATGACTAGTGAAAAAAATAATAGAATGGTCCAAAGGCTAGATGGAGGAAAAGAAAAGGATAAATGGATGAAAGAAGGGCATGTGTGTAAATAAGGGAAGTAGGGGGGCACTAATTTCCTAACTCATTTTTGTGCCAATTGAAAAAGAGAAAGCGGGAAGAGAGGCACTGCTCGGCCAGCCAGAAAAGCCTGCCCCTCTGTAACGGCACATGTGAAGGCCCCGAGAATTTCAATGCCTTATTTACTCATTTGCCCCCCAAATCACCACTCCCTCCATTATTTCTACTCCTCTTCCCTCTAAAATAATCAAATTATCATTATTTTCAATTTTAAGTCCTGTGCATTAGGGGTGTTGAAATCACAGCATCACCCATTCCTGATTCTTGTCCCAAGAGGTAGTTGGGAGGGGAAATTCATTTCCGGTCTCAATCTTAAGAAAGTTCTGGTATAATCGGAATAGGGAATTCTCGATTTAAATACTATTATTATATTACTTAAATTTTGTATAATCTAGTATTTAAAGTGATTATTTAACACCTAATAAGGTCATAAAAATCACACAAATTAATCTAGAATTGAAGAATAACATATTATTATTATTATTATTATTATTATTATTATTATTATTATTATTATTATTATCACATTTATCATTTTTGTTATCATCTTTATACATTATATAGTTAGGCTTAGTATCACGATATATACAATTTAACTCTAACTAAATATGTGATATACATTTTATCAAATGATAACTTAATTTATAAGATAAAAAATATAAAAATAAAAGTATAACTTATTTTTTAAGGGGAAAAAAAGGGATCGGGACGGGACCGGGATCACATAGGGATGGGAAATTCCCGGGATAAAATGTTCGGGACCGGGGTGGGATAACCGGGACCGGGACACTTTGAACACCCCTACTGTGCATTAGAAATTGTAACTATTAAAACTTGATATAAATTGTGTTTTTCAATTGATTGATGTTGATGATGATGATGGTATTAATACTCCCTCTTGTCGTTAATATATAATATATTTAGAGAGTTAATCTTTTTTCTAAATATAAAATATAATTTTTCATATTAATCAATATTTTTCTAATTTACCCATTTTAATACTTCCCCAATAATAATAATAATCAATGAGGGAAAAAAAATAAGGGAATTAAAAAATATGGCGAGGGTGTTTTACAAAATACATATCATATTAACTAACTTAACTAATTTCATTAATGTAATTAAAGTAGATAAATATATTTTATATTAAAGAATGGATGAACAACTAATTTTAAAATATTTTTAAAATAAGCAAAAATTTGGAAAAGAGTCCCTTATTGAAAAATTTATCCGCGAGAAAGATCTGATAACTTTTTTTATGCAAAAATTATCGATACTTTGTAAATTTTGTATATGCTAAGTACCTTATGTATATTAATAATTAATACAGAAAACAATATGTTTGTTCCTTTTCATTTTAAATAGGGAAAAATGGTAAATTTAACAATAAAGTTATAAAATTTCTAAATGTGCAAAAAAATATACATAAAGTTTCAAAGGAGTGGCATTTTTAACAATTCCGTTAACCGCTCCTAAGTAAAATGAAATAAGTAAAACAAAGAAAAGAGGGTGGTGGGGGTGGCGGTGGCAAGTGGAGGTGACGGCGGTGGAAGAGAAAGAGGTTGTGGCGGTGGCAGTTGTGACGTGATGCGGCAAGTGAAATAAAATAAGTAAAACAAAGACAAGGGAAACTAAAGGGTAAATTGGACTTTTTAGACCATGCAATGGGATGGTAATGAGGATTCATAGGGGGGAGGTATGAATGAGGATTACCAATTTTTTGGTAATCATCATTACCATGGTAAACCCTATTACCATACTAAAAAACAACCAAACACTCTTCTCTTAGTAATGCAATCATGATTACCATTGCATGCATGCAATGGGGTTGAACCAAACGGGCTCTTACTGTTTTATGGGACCCACAAGATGGTGATATGTCATTTACCCTTGTTTCCAAATCATTCAGGTATGCCTTTTTCCTCTCCTCTCCGCCCTCATGAACATCTCTCGCTGCCGCAACGGCACCCACAACCTCCACGTCATCTACCTCCCTTCTTCCTGTCGTCATCTACCTCCACAGACCACATGATGCCTTCTCATTCCTGTCCGCATTGTCTGCCCCGTAAGACACTGTTTGCCGACAACTCTCCTGTTCCATTCCTTCCGTCGTCGTCTACGCGAATTACCGCCTCCGCCATGGTCGATGCCCTTAACTCCCACCTTCTCCTCCATTAAAGAGCGTCAGGCGTGGTAGGTGGCAGGATCGGAGAGCGATGAGGAGATCAGAAGGGTGCCGGAGTTGGGTGGTGAATTCGCCGGAACGTCAGTTTCTCGGACGGACATCTCTGGAGGAGCGGTTCAAGGGAGAGAAGAGAATCAGGGGAAGACACGCAGAAACGCTGCCCACACAAAGAAACTAAATGTTCGTTTAGAATAGCTTATTTTTGGGCAATAAGTGCTTATAATTCATAATTCATGGTATATGAGGTAAATATGTGAGAAATTTTATCTCGGTTTAAGAACTTATTTTCCAAATTTAAGTTCTTCCAAACGCACGCACATCAAAAGATACATAATCTCATTGTTGTGACCTGTCCATGGATTCAATTGAGTTTGCAATCTCAATTATTGGATTGGGTGTGAAAACGAAGAAGGTTGTTGAGGAAGATCAAGAAGGCATACTATGGAAACAAGGGTAAATGATCTGTCACCATCTTGTGGTCACCTAAGCCACTAAATTAACGGAGTCTAGGAGGGGTTAACGGAATTGTTAAAAGTGCCAGCCCTCTTTTGAAACTCTAAGTACTGTTTTGCATCTTTAAAATTTTTAGGGAAAAAGACAGAAAAATACCATTTGAACTTCAAAATTCAGCTGACAAGAATAGTAATAGGATTGACAAGAATAGTAATGAGATTGACAACGCAAATCTTTGTCAAAGAACTAATTTGAAATTTTGAAGTTCAAGTGGTATTTTTCTATCTTTTTCCCAAATTTTTATGATATCTATTATCCTTTACATATAATTTTGTTGTGAAATTTATCCCTTTGCCCTTTCAAATATGTTTAAACTTTCAGTTCAATCTCAATCCTTCATTAGTGTCTGTATGCGCCATTGGATATATTTTGTCCAAAATACAATGAAAATAATTATTAAAAATTGTGATAGTAGTGGCCTTTGTGCTTTATTTTGTATTATTTTGAGGAGAAAAAAGCATTCCGGAACTGGAATTAAAGTGGCCCCTTGCTCCTAATTTTTTTGGCCATTGTCTACTTATAGGTTATTAAACCTGGAGTGACCACTAAACTGATTAGGATAGTAGGTCAAGGGTTAGTGAATTAAATCAGAATTAGTGGGTGTTTGGCCAAGCTTAAATAAGGGCTTATTTAAAAAATAAGCCCGAATCACGCAAGTCGAGAAAAAACTCCTCTCACATACTTACCTCGTATACTGTGAATCACGAATTATAAGCACGTTTTGGACAAAAATAAGCCATTCCAAACACACACTTAACCCGGGATCAAATCGATGGGGAAGCGACTTGAATGATTCTAAAATAGGGTAGTTGCTAATTGCAATATTTAAGTTCTCAATTATAACATCCCAAATTTTAATATCAAAGCTTAAGGTTAAGTAAGATTTAATTATTGATGAGATTGGGGTATAAAGAGCTGGGATTTGAATTTTTGAGACTTAGAAACACTAAAGACAATGATTTAAAATTATATCTTTGAGTTTTTTGTGAATCAAATGATAATATTTTTAAGTGATTCTTTTTATATTAGAAAGTAGATATCTCAAGTTTTTCATAGAGTATTCGTTTATAATTTTTAAAAATATGAAAAATTAATATGAATTTTTGAAAATCTGAACAAATATTGAACCGGTTAAACCGTGGTTTCGATATCCAGTTCGTTGGTTTCATGATCGAATCCGCTAATCTGGTCATATTTTGATAACTATATATAACTCTCTCGCACTTAAAAGACATGTGACGTGACAGAGACTTCAAATCTTGCATCTGAAATCGAGAATTCTTTTCCTCTTTAATTATCCATAATCAGGAATCAGGAACTTTCTGTCCCTCATATGTGTTGGTTTATCCGCGTTAAAAACACACGCCCACTTTTTCAATAATTTCTTTTTATACGCTTTCATAGTTACTCAGTGACAGTGGGAAGTAATTTCAGGCACAACGCAATCACATCGAAGGAAAACATAAAACGGAGCTGAGATATGAGGCAATATTTTTTTGTTTGGAAAAAAAAAACAGAACAGTTGTGCATAACAAAAGAGGTGTGATCCGTTAAGCCGGCAATCGACAAAACGAGCCACATAAAGTACTTACAATAAGCAATTAAAATTGATTAAAGAAATAGAGAAGAGGGACCCCAGGTTAACAACAAACATAGTGCATGTTTGTTTAAGCTTTTTGCACAGTAAAAACGCACTTATTACGCAAGCCGAGAAAAAACTCCTCTCACATACTTACTTCGTATACCGTGAATCACGAATTATAAGCACGTTTTGGACAAAAATAAGCCATTCCAAACGCACACATAGATAGGACGAGAGACAAATAAGTGGAAACCAATAATGGGAGGTTGATTAAGCGCGATGATATGTGCAAATACTTCTTTAATGCTTAATATAAAATATATTTACCTGATTTATTTAAATTAACGAAGTTAGTTAAATTAGTTAATATGACATGTATTTTTTAAAACATATAAATCATTTTCTTCAATTCCTTCATCCCTCTTCTCCTTCATTATTATTGAGGGAATATCAATAAATATAGATTAGAAAAATACAAAGAAATATAAAAAATATATCTTATATGCAGGACAATCAATCAACTCTTTAAATATATTCACAGAGGTAGTAACAGCACTGCGCCTTCAGTGAAGCCCCCTGCCACCCCTCAATTTTGGGGCACTTCTCAAATACTTTTTTCATGGTTCTTTTAATCATTAGATTGTATATGAAATGAGTGACATTTTGATATCTTATAGGGAAAAAGCTTTAAGAGTCTTAAATCTTTAAAAAATCGTAAAAAAAAAAAATTCATTTTTTATCTATAAAATATCAAAATATCAATCATTTCATACAAAACCTATAGATAAAAAGAACAGCAGAAAAAACGGGTAATCAAGCGGCAGCATCACCAAAGTCGCATCATGTGTTCAGGGAGAGAGTCCAAAACGAAGGAAGGGACGAAGTGGGGAGGGGAGGGGCAAAAGGGTAAAAAGAGAGGGTGCATGTGAAGGGGATATGGCCCAGCAAAGGTCCGTTACAGAACAGAGGGGGAGGGCACATGGGGGAGCACAAGTGGGAGGGAGAGATTTGGACTACATGGGGCTTTGAGAGACTGCTGCATGTGAAAAGGCAGCTATATGCTATCACTTATTTTTACTTTTACACCATGTTCTCCACATTCCCTACATGCAACTCCTCCTCCACTCCCATCTAGGGGTGTTTAAATCCGGGGACGGGACCGGGAATATCCATTCCCGGTTCCTGTCCCGGGATTGGTTGGGGTTGGGATGTCATTCCTGGTCTCGGTCCTGGTCCTGAGAAATTTCTGAGACAACTGGGATCAGGAATTCCTAATCTTAATAATATAATTATATTAGTTAAATTTTTTATAATCTAATGTTTAAAGTGATTATTTAACATCTAATAAGGTCATAAAAATCACACAAATTGAGTTTGAGTTGAAAAATAACATATTATTATTAATCTTATTATCACATTCATCATTTTTGTTATTATCTTTATACATTATATAGTTAGGATTTGTATCACGATATATACGATTTAACTCTAACTAAATATGTGATATACATTTTATCAAATGATAACTTAATTTATGAGGTAAAAACGGCATGTGTGACATCTGTACGTTCAGCATGTGGTCTAAGATAACACACTTTAGCCTTATCCAATTAGATCTCCCACGAAGCCTCCTTCAAGCCACTTTTGTTTTTCTCATAATTAATTAAGCAAGCCATTATTAAATCATGTCCAGCTTATCTTTATCTAGCGGACAACAACGCTCTATCTTCTCCACTTTAAATCAAGCACTAAACTAAATCTCTCACGCTACAAAGTTACGGTCATAAAGGCCTTACCTACAAACTACAATGCTCAATATACGATCCACTGTAATGTAAACTCACTGTCCGTTGCGTTATTAAAGGTTTTTTATACTCCACGCCGACATTGTCAAGGGTTTGTAGGTCTCTAATACTTTTTAATACCATTTGTGAGACTTGATACTTTAACCTCATAAACGTTGTTTTTATTTTGTAACCTTTATATTCTACAGAAAACAAGTGACATTTTGATATCTTATAATAATAAAATGACAGTTTTTTTTGAAGAAAAATACTCTAAAATTGTGCATCTTTGAATTTTTCTTGAAAACCATAAACATTTTCAAATGTACACTATTTTATCGCTATAAGATATCAAAATGACATATATTTTATTATATAGATTCTAATGCTTGAAAAAAAACATTTGATGAGTTCTGGGCATTACATACGACATCACATGATGAGAGAGGCCTCATATCTTCTATTAATTTCTTTTATTTTGAATTTAAAGTACACAAACAGATCATTGATCTGTCTTTGAATCCCTTACACTTGTCCCTAACACACATGTAACATCAAGCAGTGTTCTTGGCAAATTTGAACCGTCCTCCCACTGCCAGTGCTATATTTTACCACCCTGGGCACCAACTTTTCGTGGCACACTTGGCAGTAAAACACTGAAATAGGTAGATTCCAAAAGAAAAATCTTCTAGCCAGTGATGTATACCAAAGTGAGCTGGACATTATTGATCTCATTCATTGCACTGAGTTTCAAGAATAAGCTGTACATAATAAATGATGAACAGTGCAGTTTAATTAACTTGTTAAGCTTTTATATTTTATGTCGACGACATTGATGATTGATATACTTGAGGGAAATCCCTATGAGAAGACAACGTGATCCGGCAAGAATCCTAAATCTTACATGGGAGTATCAAAATAATGGAGGCGAAGGTGTGTACTATAAAGCATTTTAAACTATTTATAGGATACGAAAGCTAGTAAGTTTAACGTGTGCTAATTAAATGCTAACATATATATACTCTGTTTGTAGTCCTAAAATCTCTCTTGCTGGTGCTTACCTATACGTGACAGTGTTAGGCTGTTGAGAATAACATCATAATTGGACTAGGCTCATCGAGACGAGAAAGAGCGAGGAATGACTCGATCATAAAAAAAAACCACCAAGCAAGCCAGTTGCAGTGAAACTTTTGCCCTCGATCTATTCTCTATTCTCTTTTTTCATTGATTCAGAAAGTTTTGCATGTTTTTCTTCTGTCTCAAACACATGAGTTCGGTCACATTTATTGATCTCTGATGAATCGATATTGGCCAGAAATGAAAATCTCTGAATAACTTTGAAAGTGGCCTAGACTTGGGAAGGAGAAAACACATGCATATATGGCAGTGACAAGTGCCAACTTTGATAGAAAAGATGGATCAGATTAACATAAAAAATAGGTAAAATAACTCCTTATTTACTTTCCCTTTTATATTCTTTTGGAAAAATAGAAGCAAAATCACTTAAATGTGACCGAAAGTCTGTAAAAATTAAAGCTTTCGCCATCATGAGTTAGGGGAGGAAACAGTACCTGTCGCTGGAAGCGCAACAAATAGAGTGACAGATCCATGAATAGTAGCTCTCGTCTTGGATTCTGCTGACCGGGGCAGTGTCACTAAAAAGTGATATGCTGTGACGTGAACTCCATTTTTTTTTTTTGCCAGAGAACTCTCTGTCTATATATATCTCTTGTGCATTTGTAAATTATAAATTAGCAAACAATTTATGGATGGGTTCTTAAGAATATTCTTCATCAACAGTCCAAGTGGATAAGAACAAAATCCCGTACAAGTTTGGTGATAAAAGCATAAAAGCCCGAGACCGGTTGGTCTTCCGTGTTTTGGTTGAGGCACTTTCGTGTTTTTTTTTTTGGGGTTTGCTGTGCAGATTTGGGCTCCAAGGTCATATTGGGTTTTCCTTTGAACTCAAAAACTCAAGTGTGTATATACCCAAAAACAAAAACCAAAAAACTCAAGTGTGTCATGTGTATCAGTGTATGGTGATGTTGCATGAGGTAAGATACCTTCGAAGGACGATAATCTTATTTGATGCATTGTTGAACACTATATAGACTCCTTTTGTAGATGAAATTCAAACCTTAACTCGTTGCGTTGTTAAGGATTAGTCCCTTTCCGTTAGACTTAACTCTCGTTGGTTTGATCTTTTCTATCCTTGTTACCAAGAAAACTAAGACTTATCTCTTGAGATACAAGGATTTAAATTCGGGAAAATTTCAGTTAGCTCCTTTGGTAGCAAATTAATTTCAGTCAACCCTTAAAATTTTCTGAAACTTCACTGCACCCCATGGTCAAAATGAAATTAATTTTGTGGGTGAAAATGCCCTTCTTTTTGTTTTTTTCCAAAAGAGCATTTACAAGACAAATAAAGAGATTTACAAAAAACAAATAAAGAGATTCGAAAGAACATAGGGAATTTAAAATATTTTGGTCATTTACAAGACAAATATGAAAATTCACTAGACAAATATGGGCAATTACAAAATAGATAAAGATATTTACGAGACAAATAAAGAGATTCAAAATAATCTCGGGAGTCAAAAATATTTTGGCAATTTACAAAACAAATATGAAAATTCATAAGACAAATATGAGTATTTATAATACAAATAAAGATATTTACAAGACAAATAATAATATTCAAAATAACTTAGGGAATCAAAAATATTTTAACCATTTACAAAATAAATATGGGTATTTACAAGACATATAAGACAATTTACAAGACAAATAAAATAAATGCGTCATTGTCTTTTCACCTGTAAAAATTAATTTTATTTTGACCATGGGGTGTAGTGAAGTTTCAGAAAGTTTTAGGGGTTTACTGAAATTAATTTGCTACCAAGGGGGCCAACTGAAATTTTCCCTTTAAATTCTCCTGATTCAATAAAAAAAGTTTGTTTTTAAAGTGTTACTCCCTCCGGTCCTAATTATAGGACATATTTATCTAATTTTGGAGAAATTAAGAATGGTGGTTAAATTAGTTAATCTTATTTATTTTCCTGAAATGCCCTTATTTAATACATACAACAAATCATGTTCTGTTCATGTTAATCACTTGCCTTGATGTAAAGCAAGTGATCTTGCCTGTCATTAAAATAGAATTATGCCAGTTTGGTTCGAGTGGAATTAAAAAAAAGGAAAGTTACAATTTTTAAAAATAGAGATAATGACGTTGATAGTGTTAAAGTGATTTTCTTACCCTTTATTCTTATAAAATAAAAGAAATAGTAGAATTGAAGTAGTTAGAATTGAAGTGTATGTGACATTAATCAATTGCAAGTATTACTTACTTTATAGAATATATAGGCATATTATAAAATTATTATTGTGTTTTATTGTCATTTAGAAAGTATCAATGGGGGTGTTTTGGGAAGAAATTGACAAAAATTAAAAATTTGTCCTATAATTAGGACCAAGATCAACTTCTAAATATTGTCCTATAATTAGGACCGAAGGGAGTATATTACTCTTTTTGATCCCTGATATAAGATATATTAACCTAATTTAATTAGATTAAGGAAGTTAGTTAATATAATATATATTTTTAAAAACACCCTAGTCGTCTTCTATAATTCTCTTGTTCCCCTCTTTTACTTGATTATTGTTGATGAAGCGTCAATAAGGGTAAATTAAAAAAAATTGACAAATATGTAAAATATGTCTCATATTTAAAATTAATATCAACTCTCTAAATATGTCCTAATTCGTTTTTAATATTAACTTGGCATTTTTCTATAAATTTCATTTTAAAATTAAATAATATTTTTTTATTTATTCATCTTAATATTGTTTTTTATTATACGTGTAATATTAATCATAATATCAATACAAAATGGGAACTGTAATACTTTTTTAGGTTAATGGGCAAAAATGCCCTGAAAGCTTCCACCAATAAATATTGGACACTAGGAAGTTTTCAAAAATTTTGCTTCGGAAGTTTGAAAACAGAGACAATTTTGCCCTGTCATTAAAACCTTAATGATCAAAAGTTAGTTGACTAATATGAGCTTACATGGCATTGGCAGCCACATGCTTCCTCTACTCTTCACCTCACTATTACACTTCATCATGTCTTTGGTTCTCCCTCATTCTTTTCTTCCTCTTGCTCCTCATTCACTACTCATCTACGCACCCCAGACTTCACCTCTGATTCACTTGTGATCTACAAATTATTTATATTAAAGAGATTTTCTCACACCTTCATCTTCCCACGTTACTAACTACTTGTACCCGTTACGAGCCTTCACTGCATCAGGCTCAAGTTCGAAGGCTCTCTGGAATGTTTGCTTCCTTGGCCTTCTCTTTGACCACCTATTACCCGAAAACTAACCTGGTAAACGTAAGGCCGCTGTGTTCCAACCTTGACTTAGCCTCACTGCCTCAACCAGATCCTTCACCGTTGAGTCAACTAACTGCCATCGATTCACCACCAGTTTCAACTCCGCTGGTTTGAGGAGAGGGTAGGGGAGGAGATGAGGTTTAAATTACTTTTTTGGACTAAAGGTATTTAAATTTTGGATGAGAAATCAAAATTTTAAAAGAATGAGAGGGTAAATTTTGAATTTATTTTCTCCAAAATTATAATTTATTCCCCCTCCTCTGCCCTCCTCTCAAACCAAACTCACTCTATGAGTGCGTCTTCATGCTCTGTAATTTACATCCGCCGCCACCACTTGTCTCTGATCTTAATTAGGATTCCTCTCCTTTCTCATCTCTCTTGTCCTTTCCTCATTTGGTCGCTCCCTTCTCTCACTCAGAACAATCTTCATTCTCTCTTGTGTTAACTTGCCCTGCCTTTTCTTTTCGGGTATATTTCCTTTCAATCTACAACACCCTTGTTTGTTTGTTGTTGTTTTGCATGAAGTATCAAGGGTTCTATTCTTTCTTGACAACATTTAATATCCTTGATCCCGATAATTACCGAGTTTTAGTGTTTTTTCAGCATAATTTTTCAAAGCAATGATATTAGTTTTAGTGGAATCAAAATTAACGAGCTAGGCCTGGAGGTGCGTAGATCAAGCAGTGAATGAGGAGAGAGTGGAAGAAGAGAATGAGGGAGCAAGACAGAGAGGGATGATGAGGTGTAATAATTGGGTGGCTGGTAGAGGATGCATGTAATGCCCGGTCAGAACTTATTGGTCAACTGATAGTTGACTTTTGGGAGTTTTAACGGCAGGGCAAAATTACACCTAAAATGTCTTACGATGCCCAATGATCATAGGTGAAAACTTTGCCCGTTAACCCTACCTTTTTTTTTCAAAAAAAAGAAAAATCTCATTTTTCAACTCGCAAGTAGTTATAGTTATCGACATGGACGGAACTCGTGGGACGCCCAATTTGGTTCGGGTCAGAATCGGTAATTGCGCGATTTGCCCAAGGTCTCTCACAAGATCCCTCCAGGTCGTGCCTTCTAATCCTTTCGTACATGTTTCCTTTTTCTCTCCGTTTCCTCTGACTGCGAATGCATCTCTCGTCCTGGTCCAACAAAAAAATGGATCGCTCCCATCGAACCGACCAACTCTAGGGTTTACTTTATCAACCCGATCAAGGAGCTAACTTACGGGCAAATCAATCTCATTATTGCTTCGAGTATTTGCCCCTGCTCATGTTTCTTTGTTTTCGTCTGCATTTTCTTCCGCGTGATTTGTAATTTGATCTCTGTTTTTTTTTAATCCATGGTGCTTTCTAGATTTGGAATGAGTTAAGAAATTGTCGTCTTTTCACGTTTCTGTTTATTTGAATTCGGTTAGTTCCTTTTTTATCCCCCAAGAATTCGAGATGATATTTGATTCCTTTTCTTTTTTCGTTGATCGTTTGTTGTTGGTGGTGGTGATATTTATTTCCATATGGAGTGCAAAGTGCAATTCGGGCCTGGAGATAAATCTCTGATGTCGCTAATTTACTGTTCACCAGCGAATCCTAGAAAATTAAACAGATATACGAGGTTTGATTCGAAATCAGTTGTTCGATGTGAAATGGCTTTAGCTTAAACGATAGTGATGCTTTATATGAATATCATTTAACCTTCTGGTGGCGCGAGGCCGAACTCGTCAGTTCTATTCATTTTTTCCGTGGCCAACTTCTTCATTTTCATTTAGCCATGCATTCAATAATTGTGAGGGTGTGCACCTTTAAAAAATCAAATTCGGATGGTGCAATGTAAGTGCAGGGCTTCATCTAACACTCAGCTTAATTTCTAGTTTAAGAAAACCAGTAGAGCAAGTTTTTATGTGCATATTGCAGATTTTGAATACCATCCCCTTCTTTATCATGAGTTACTCTGTTTAATAACATCAGAGTAAGTTTGATATAGAATGGCTGTGGCTGATGCTACTCGGAGTGGTCGGCAGTGTAACTTGCTACTCCTGCATGTCTTCTGCTTCCAATGTAGGTAGATGCTAATACGGTAATGTTTACTCAGTGTGTTTGTGTTATAGTATTGGAAGAAGAATAGAAAAGACAGAAGGAGAGAAAGAGAGAAGAACAGAAGATTAAGACAAACAGAGAGGAATTAAGAACAGAAAGTAGAGAGAGACTGGATAGTGCATATTCTCATTAGGCAACACAACAATGATCTCGATACAATAGGTGACTAAGAGTATATATAGGCTTAATCCCCTTTTAATCACCACTTCTAACTATAACAGTATTTCCTAACAGCTAGTGCCTAACAGACTTGACTAACTAATAACTAACTTTCTTATTCACATTATTATTCCATGTCAGTTTGGAGGAATGTTGATTATACTATTATAACCCGGCAAATTTATCTTCTAAATTATAAAAAGGGTATTTGGTTTATTCCTGCATGGGTGATAGACTCAAGAGGATGGCCAGATAAATTATCTTTGTGAGAAGAGCATTTAACCCATTGGCCATTGCAAAGATTGTTGTCCAAGTCTTTGAGCGGTCAGCAAATTTCTCATTTATAATGGGGAATATGTTTCTGTCCTACAAACTTTTTAGGTTTGGGGGAGATCTGCCTATTGGTTTTAGAGTTTTTTGGGGGAAAATTGCATATAGAATCCTGATAAGTGATAAAGAGATATTATGCAATTTTGCTTGTTAGATAGCTAGCAAATATAAAGATTTATGGTGATTGATTTGTAGTCTTTTTAGGTGGCTTCATCCAGAATATTTATCAGGATTTGAGGTCTTTATTCTGTTGATAATTTGAATTTTATTTTTTATACTTCTTATAACTTTGTTTTTAGAGGGTGAGCCTTGGTGCAGCGGTCAGGTTGCTGCCATGTGATCTGGAGGTTACGGGTTCAAATCCTAGAAACAGCCTCTCCACTTGTGGGGGTAAGGCTGCGTATATCTATCCCTCCCCAGATCCCACCTGGTGGGAGTTTGTGCACTGGGCCGCCCTTATACTTCATTTTTCTCACTTTATCGTGAACTTTGTAATTTACCCAATTCAAAATGATTTCTTTTTGTGGTAGGACTTCTGTTTGGAAAATACATACTATCTTTATTTGACCGTGTGATGCAGTAACGATATGCTGTTAATCTGATGATTTTGGTGTGCATCAGCGACCTCTATAAATTAAGTGTTTATACCTTGGCATATTTTGATAACTTTCTCATTTCTTTTTTCATTCTCAGGTAACTCTTCATGTTCAGATTCCATAGTGCTTTCGGTTGACATTGATTCAGTGTGTTTCAAATTATACTTGGGAACCAAAAATGGTGTCTGAGGAAGTTATGAAAGTTGTTTTTCCTTTACTAGAGGGCGTTGATCTTGCATCTTGCATGGTAGTATGTAAGCAGTGGAGAGACCTGGCTCGAGATGATTACTTTTGGAAATGTCTCTGTGCCAAGAGATGGCCTTCAATCTGCAAGAGACCTAATCCTCCTACTGTAAGCTACTACAAGTTATACCAAAGCTTTTATAAACGCCAGCATCATAAACCTCTTCTCCCTCCTAGAATTTCCTTTGATGATTTGGAGTTCTACATTGACATTTGGGCTGAAAATAGATTACTCTTCTCTGAAGTGGTGCCTGGCTCTGTCCTGCAGCAAGGAATCAAAATTCCACAATCTGGAGTTTGTGAAATGCTTAAATATCACTTGGAGGGCCCTGAGTTCAAGATGACATTACCGGTTGAGCCTAGGTTTAAGGTTCCTTCAGGCCAAACTGAGACAGTAAGCATCTCTGTGCTGGTTGGGCGGAAGGATTCAAATAAGGTTGCTCATATCATTAATAAGTCCATGTTTGATTACATCGATTGGTCGTTGTACAGGGCCTTGGCTTTTGAGTACCTGGACATTTCCCCTGTATACCCGTTTTTGTCTGGCATCCGGGCATGGATTTCTTTGCTGTTTATGGAAGATGGAAATGAGGGAGCGATGGATGTGTTTGGTATACAGTTGGATTTCTGTGATGTGGCCAACTCTAAGGAAGAAGTCTTGTGGCTATTGGACATGCTTGATTGGAAGTGAACGTTTTGAATTTTGATGAAATACAATACCAAACAATAAACTAGAAGCAGTGTGTTTGTGTGATTATTCTACTTTCAGTGTAAAGGATTCGCATGATAACGACGTCTTGTATGTTAATATCCTGTAAATGCTTTATCTATTAATTGTCGTCAATAAATACAATCTTTTCTTCAGAAATTTCTGGGAAGTTCTAATGGCTTCTTCTTCCTTCGTCACTAGCAAGGGGTAGATTTGCAGGTTCATGAACCAAGTTCATGTGCGGTAAAGTAGACCATTTGTATATAAAATAGCTGATTGTTCACCTGCAGACCTGTGGCTTGTTGGCTAGGGTGCTCCACTCTTAACACGTCAGTCTTGCCTTCATTTATAACAGTAATTCCTTTGAAAGAGAAACTTGGTGGATGGAAATAAGCGAGAAAGGAAGTGACGGTCTTACTTTGAAATTTTAAATTAGTACTCCCTCCAGTACTAAATAATAGAAGAAAGAGTTGGTTTTTTTTTTTGGAAATATTAAGAAATCTAATTAAATTACTTTAAAAAATTTATATTTATCATTCTTTCTCCAAATTATTTTGGGTGTGTTTGGATTGATGATTGGATAAGTGACTTATTTTTACTTTGACTTATGAAATCTTAAAATTGGAAAAAAATAATATTGGGTAAAATGATGAATGTTTGGATTGGTGATTGGATAAGTGACTTATGTAAAAGTGAATGATGTTTGGTTTGACTTTTGCATAAGTGGCTTTTATATTATTTAAGAGAAAAAATTGTAAAAATTATGAAAAATGAAAAAAATGAAGGGATAATTGTGAAAAAAGGTTTCATTGGTAACTTAATTGCCAAATGGGACTTGGGAAGATATATACATACGGAGGAATTTTTTCACAATTTTTCTGAAAATTAATTTTGAAAATTTGGCAATGGTACAATTTTAAATAAAATGCTTAAGAGTTATGACCATCATGGTATAATTTTGTTAAAGCAAAATTCTTGGTGATAAATTGATCCAAACCATTCAATGGTGACAGTGTTACTACAAGGCATATACTCAGGTGTGTTTGGTTTGACTTTTACATAAGTGGCTTTTGTGATATTTAAAAGAAAAAATTTTAAAATTATGAAAAGTGAAAAAATTAACTTTAAAAATTTGGTAATGGTAGATATAATAAAATTACAATAAAAATACGGATAAATTAGAAATTATACAAACTTAAAGTTTTTGATGAAGTAAAATGTAACATAACTAATTAGATCAAAAGTCTCGTACAATCTGGTCGAAGCTGTACTTACGCATTTTTTGGTAATATTTCAAACCTATTTTATCACACTCCAAAAGTCCTTTCTATTGTATACCTCGAGCTTAAATTTTATAAATTATATCAAACTCTACTTTAAATATTAAATACTAACTCATATTTTCACATAGCTCAAAATCTAACAAAATAAACCGATTAAAACCTCAATAATACCTCTAATAATTCAAATAAATTATTTAAACTAAATTTAATTGGTAAAAACACCATATAGAAATTAATTTATGACATGTTTATAAAATAAATTGATTATAAAATCATAAAACAACTAAATAATAAATCTAAACTGATTAAAATTAATTATTAATTATTCTCTACATTTCTACAGTCATACATTGACAAAACTCAAAATTTGCCTAAACTCTTATCCCAAAATATTATCTAATTAGCAGAAGATTACTATTTAAAGAAAGAGAAAATTATTTAGAACATTTTTCATAAAAGAATTTTTGTGATTAGAAGTAATTTTGAGTATATTATTGATCCCTAAAGATATGAAAATACTGTTGAAGTCATCGCTTGAGTAAAATTAAACTCCATTTTGAGGCTTATAACTTTCGCCTTTTTTCCCCTCAAATGCTATCACTGAACCAAACATCTCCAAATGGCCAAAACATTGTCCAAGCCCGATTACCTCCTTGAATCGCCCGATTGAGGGCCCAATTGGCAAAACAAATACCCACTTTGTCTAACTTATAAATTGATATATAATTTAAGGATACAAAATATGATATGATTAAGTAACTTATTTAGTTTTCTTAATTTCTACAAAAAAAAAATCAACTTTATCTTTTATTTAGGACTGGAGGGAATATATTTTTTCCTTCATATGTTTTTCTCAATCCAGACGTACTCTTAAAAAGGAAAAATGATTTGATCTAGCATTTGTATGGATTAGAAGACAGGTCGCTTGGTTTGAAGAAAGATTTTACAAGCTCAGAGACTATAAGCATATAGAGTCGATAAAACGGGTCCGACATGCGGGCCCACGAGTTGGGGCAGGGTTGGGGGGGTTGGGGTTTTTTCGCCCGAACCTGACTGCTCAACCCTTGGGTTGGCGGGCTGTGTAATACCCCAAATTTTGAGATTTCATGCTACAGAATATGCCTGAAATAAGTGGATTGCGAAGCCCCGGATTAGCAGAAACCCAAATCTATTCACTAATGATTCTTCTATCTTTGGGGTATTGAAGAAAGTAAAATAGTGAATTTTGGGAGAATATGATATAAGTTGTGATTCGAATGTGATATGAGCTGTGCCGAGATCCTATATTTAAGTTCAATTGTGGATTAATATTTAAATTGGCTTAAAATAAAGGGAGGGCGCATGATTGGTGTGATCAAATGATAAAAATGTATTTGATGGTAATGATTATGTACGAACCCCTATGGAGAATTTATGTAATCATGTACATATTATCAGTATAATTATGCTATTCCTATACTGTCTACCGAACTGCATATTATTTTCCGCGAATACTCTGGTAAAGATGAAATTAAGATAAGGGTGTGACAGGCTGGCTAACATTTTTTTTTTACATGAATGCCTTGCATGGACTTTTGACGAGCTGGACGTTTTTTTTTTACATGGATACCATGTTGGGCTCTGATAGTTGGGGTTTGGACTTGGGGGGATAGTTTTTTATTTTATTTTATTTGGACTTTGGGAGGTTTTTCACTAATTTGTTGGTTTCTTTTTTGGATTTGGACTTCGGGAGGTTCTTTTTTTTTTTTTGGTTCAGACTTGTGTATGGCAAAACCTATAAAAAAAAGAGTGTGGGTTGTGGGCTGGCCCATGAACCCACACCTACGGTTCAGGGGTTGGGGATTTTCCAACCTGTGGAAGTGCGGGCCGCTCCTTTGCGGGCTGTCCGTTTTGCTAGATTTATAAGCATGTTTGGATGAGCTTTTCAAAAGCTTATAAATGTTTATGTATGTAAATACAGACAACACTCTTTTCATATACTTATCTCGTATATATAAAATCACGATTGAAAAATTGTTTTTTGAAGACTTCAATTGTTATTCCAAACTAACACTGTATTTCAATCATTTTTTAGTCCTTTTTTTTTTTAAATATTGATGGGCTGGGTTTTTATGCTTGCCCGACATGTATTTTCAGATGGCTAAGGGGGCGGAATATCTGTAGCATGTCTGCACCCAAAAAAAAGAAAAACGCGAGCATAGCTAGTAATGGCGCGCCCTTTTGCTTTTTCGAACAAATTAAAATCACGGATTAGATTTCTTTTAATCTGATCAAAATTTTCCTTCTGGTTCGAAGAAGGGAGATTAACTTCGTTACCACTTGCATCTTCCAAGTGAATTACTCCTCTAGTCTTTAATATGAGTATAAGATAACTTTGAGGAGTTGATTTTGATCCTAAACATAAGGTAGTTTTTATATTTATCATTTTTTTTCTTATTTACCCTTATTAATGCTCTTTTAATAATAGTCAAGAAGGAGAGAGATTGAGGGAGTTGAAGGTGATTGGTGTTTTAGAAAATATATGTGATATTAACTAACTTCCTTAATCTAATTAAATTAGGTAAATATATTTTATATTAAGGACAAGAGGAGTACTCCCTCCGGTCCTAATTATAAGACAAAATTGAATTTTTTGTAGAAATTAAGGAAGCCAATTAAATCACTTTAGAGTATTTATATTTTTAGTATCTTTAGATTATATATCAGTTTATTAGTCAAATTAATTAGTTTGAAAGAAAAAATAAAAATAAAAATATTCTAAAGTGATTTAATTGGCTTCCTTAATTTCTCTAAAAAAGTCAACTTTATCTTATAATTAGAATCGGAGGGAGTATATCATTTCTGCTTTATGCTAAAAATGAAGAGTGACCAGATAATGGATGGCATAAATGTAGTTCAACCAGTCAAGGGAGATTGCATATGACTAATGCATGCATGCGCATTTGTGTGTATATGTGGAACATATCCTGCACAGTCTGGTATTTGCTATTCAGTGCATAATTATCAACTAATATTACATCATATTTGTAATTTGTGATATAGTCCAATAAATAGGGGTGCTTGTGTAAAACTAATACATGTATGTGTGTATGTGGAGTGATATTGAACTTTGCTAGTTTGGTTTGTCTAACTAATTTGGATAAAGTCTGGTGAGGTTGCAAGTGTGGCAATCCAATTAAGTGTGTGTTTGATATTGTTTATTGAGGGTCAATAAGTATTTATTATGTAAGTCCAAATAAAATCCCTCTTACATACTTATTTCGTATACTGTAAATCACGATTTATAAATATTTATTGTCAAAAAATAAATTATCCCAAACAAACACTAATTAGAATTAAAATTGTGTGAAACTATGAAGATGGTCGTAGTACAACCATACTAATTCAGCATCGAGTTGGGTGGATGTTAGAATTACAAGGATAGTTAAATACTTTAAATGGGACCATAAAAACGGTAGGCACACCAATAGCCAACAGTGAAATTACAAGTGTAGAAAGCTTCATCACACAAACTTAATACAATAGCATATCAAGACTTAATTTTGAGATATTTAGTCAGACTAGTGCAGCTTAGAGCTATACACTTGGTATCATCCACTAAGGTAAATTAAATTTCTTTAAGTACTGGGAACAAAGGGGAAATCCTCCCTGATCATGCTTGCTCAGTATACATGGCATGTTTATATTTTTTTGGTGACCGTCTGGTGAAAGATACAGATGAAATACGTCTTGTTGCATATAAATATAAAAATCATCTGTATGGAAATTTTATGACACGTTTCGCTATTATATTATCAATTTTTTTGACCGTGTGTTATATTAATTTTAAGATATTTGATATTTTTTAAAAATACCCCGATGTAGAAACGAACATTTAAATGGTGAAGCGCGAATAAATTTTACTGAAGGTGAGTGGCCCTTGAAACCCTCGTTTGCCCCGCAAGCTTTGCCATGGCAACGTTCCGAAGCGTTACAAAGGCAACTCAGCTGGGATGGTTCTGTAATTTCAATTAATCTGCAGTTTAATTTGTTATCTCCCGGTATTCTTGTCCTCGTCAGAATATTCACCTTCCGTGAACTTGCATAAATACTCCGAGAGTCATTTCCAGATAGATGCCGGGGCACTTCCGTAATTGACTTGCTGGACTCAGTTCAACAGCTATTAAACCAAATCCTCTTGGAAGCCCCTCTCTCGAAGGGACCCCAAAAGTAATTTACCAAAAACACAATTTCCCCGCCATTTGCCTTCACTCCTCAAAAGATCCTCTTCCCAATCTGACGTCTAGGGCTCCGATTTCTTCGTCTCTGCAGACCACCTAACCTTCAATTGAAACCCTACTTATCCTCAATTCACGCGTAGATTTTTGCATTTTACACTCTTTACCCTCCATACATGCTCTTCCAGTGTCTGCCACAGACTCACCGGTTAATTAATCGATGAGTTTTCCAGGGAGTTCCGCCACGGCGGTGTTCAACCCCCGTGGCATCAGTTTGTCAAACACTATCCACTCGGAGGTGGCCTCTTGCTTGCCCTTGCCGTCGCTTCCGGTGTTTTGCGGAGCTTCCGATCATGACTTCCGGCTGCTGGAGGGATCTAGGTTCTTGGACCGCGGTGAAGTGCTTGCACAGTCCGGTAAGATTGCTGAGTTGCTTCAGCAGACGGATGTCTCGTACTTGTAAGTATAACCTTCGCTTCTCTCCCACATTTTTCACAGATATGCTTGCATTGATTTGTGTCTCTAGGAAGTAAGTGGACGTACTTGGAAACTAATTTGCTACAGAATTTTTGTGCATTAAAAATTCGTGGTTTTAAGCTCTGCTTAGCAGCATTCGAATTTTATGTAATTGACTCCAGTGGTTATGGTACGATTTGGCCTGTTTTTTGTGTGGATGAACTCTGAAACTTATTCATGTCTTAAAAAATCTGGTTGCGTATGTAAACTGAGCTCTGGTTTTACATCGCAAGCTGTCTGACCGTTTTTCCAAAAAAAAAAAAACTGTACTTGAATTTTATTAATGGGTAATATTGTAGTTTTTTTAGACTCAATTATTGAATGCTTATTTGTATTTTTTTTAATTTATGACGATATTTCATAACGACTAGTGAGGCATTTTTCTCTCCTGTCAGAGCTTTTTCGTTTTGGTATATTATCTAGCTATTGTTTATACCCATTTTCTTGTTTTCTTAGATTAATAAGCCTCTATTTTCTTAGGAGGAGGGTATGATTGTCCTCGCAAGTTGCAATCACCTCTCTTTTTGGGTTACTGTTTTTAACATGATCAATTTATTTGATTATTTGATATTTGATTTGATTAAATTTATGTTTGTTGTTTTATTCAGGAATCTAAGGGATGATGCCAAGGCTGCTCCCTATCTCTATGTTGAGCCTTCAGAACTCCTTGGCGAAGTTCTAAGGTGCAATCCTCAAGCATTTGAATGCAGTGCTGCAGGTAAACACAGTGCTTGGTCTCTTTCCCGCATATCTCCTATGTAAATGTATTCAAATCTTAAGGCTAATAAATCCTTGGCGTCTTTGGATGAGACTTTTGGAAAAATTGGTCCAAGTAATATGTATAAATCCAAAGCAGACTGATGACACTGAAAATAGCTGAGAACTAATTGAGGTTACTTAGTCTGCGATGCTTATCCTCCACCAGAGGTTCTTTTTCCCATTGACCTTGCTGCTTTTCATAAAATAATTTGATGGTGCTCTGCTTATTGTTTATTGTATTGTTCAAGTTTCTCAGGTCCTCTCAAGGAGCAGATCTCTGGTAGTGTAATACCTGAAAAGAGGCTCTTTGAATCAAACCTTCCTCATGCTAGTCAGACACAGAAAGACTACAATGCAACCCAAAATCACCAGCTTAATTTTTCTTCCAATGTATGGCAATTTTTGGCATATTCTATTGATGCTTATATTCTTTTTTATTTGCTAATCTTCAAAGTCAACTGCCAGGACATTTCTATGTTGTCTTCAAAAAAATCAAAAGTCAAGAAAAAAGGTGGAGATGGTGTATCTGCAGTATCTGATTCTGCTGAGATTCAAGGTTGATATGGCTGGTTCTTGTTTCTTAATGTATTGTTGTTCAGTCATCACACCCATCCTTAAGCATGTGCATTCTTATCCATTTAATCAACTGGTGTTTATGACCAATTCAGGTGCCATCATTGGGGGTTTTTGTGAGTTTTTGGAGGACTTGTGCAGCAAAGCTGAACTTCTTAGTGACGATCGTGATGAAGCAGAGTGGTTGCCGTTGTCACTTTCTGATCTTAGAAAGCTTGTTAGTGAAATAGTGTCTATACGTACAAAGAAACTTCTCCAGTTGGTTCCTGTAGATATCCTTGTTAGACTACTGAAAGTATTAGACCATCAAATACATGGAGCAGAAGGCCTGTCAATTGATGAATGTGATAGTGTAAGTTTTCTTAATTCACTCATGCTAGTCAGTGCTACAAGTTTTGGTGCTCATTTGGAATTATTTTCGTTTGAATATAAGCACAATCTCTTTAAGGTAGTTCATCATATCAGCAAAATTTCCTTTCAGTACTTGATAGACGTTTATTTTCACAAAAACTCATGTGATAAATGTAGTTTAGCATGGTTGCAAGCCGCAGTTGTCATCTAAAAAAATTGTTGAGGCACAGAGAGATGGCTTTCAACGTATCTTGATAACCTTAAGAAACTGAACTTAGCTGCAGCATCTCCCATACAATGTAGGACAAAGCAAACCTTTTATGAGATGTGATAAGAGACCTACATTGTGAAGTCCTATTATCTATATTGTTTTATGCCTTCTCCGACTCATTTACCACATTGTGCATGCTGCTCTAATTTGCCAATGGATTTAGTGTGCATTGCCCTCTTAGATTGGTTTGCATGTGCTCATTCAACCTTTTCTTTCTTAACCCCAAATACTAATTTACATGAAAGGGGAATAGATTCTCTTAAAAAGCTGCTTCCAACTTGAACACCACTGCACAGTTTATTTTCATCATTTACATAATTAGCCCATACATGAGCCCTCTACTTCTCTGCTGTCATAACTGCTGTATTTTCTGTTTCAGTCAGATTCAGAGGTAGTTTCATCAGTTTTAAGTGCTTTGGAGTCCATTCATGCCGCGCTTGCAGTGATGGCTCATACTGAGATGCCAAAGCAACTTTATAAAGAAGAGGTGCTTTTTGTAGTAATTAAAGTACTGTCATCCATATGTATTATTTCAGTGAGCTGCCTGTCGTGATATTCTTAGACTGTCACTTTCCATTATTTACCTGCCTTGGTTGATTTTCCTCCCATCTCAGATCATTGAGAGAATTCTGGAGTTTACAAGGCGTCAAATAATGGATATAATGTGCGCCTGTGATCCATCATACCGTGCTTTACATAGACCTAATGAAAATATTGAAATTGAAGGTAGTGTTATAGAATTTTATCTCTAATCTTTACCTCTCTTGTTCTTATATTTGGTCATCAGTTATCATTTATTGGATGGCCATTAAGGAATGGTAAAAATCACAGGGAATATACAACAGACAAAGGCAATGTCAAAAGCTCAACTATGTCCTCTAAGCCATATCATACTTTCAAGTTTGGTTATGTTTTCCAGGTGATGATTATGAAGATTACGATATTGACTTTGGTTCAGCAAACAAGAAGCGGCGTACTAGCAAGACTTCAAAATTGCGGAAACCAGCATCAAGCAAGTATGATAATAATTAAAACATTGTTATATTCTTTAGTTGTCTTTCTAGAATATTGAAAGTTAGGTTTTTAATCTGCTTAATACTTTCTTTCTGGTCCTCATATTAATAGGGTCTCTACTGCTGTGAATACTATTCTTCAGAAGTTGTGCACTGTTGTGGGACTTCTCAAGGATTTGTTGTTAATTGAGAGGCTGTCAGATAGTTGCATTCTGCAACTTGTGAAAACAAGCATCACAACATTCTTGGTTGATAATATCCAGCTTCTGCAATTGAAGGCAATTAGTTTAGTCAGTGGGGTAGGATATCTATCCTTTTTTGTAAAAAGCATACATGCTCATTTAGCTCTGTAAGTATTTTAGCCAATGTTTCCTCAATATTTGGTGCAGATATTCTATTTATACGTGCAACATCGCACTTATGTGATAGATGAAATGCTTCAGCTTCTTTGGAAATTGCCAAATTCAAAGCGTGCTTTAAGAGCATATCACCTACGTGATGAAGAGCAAAGACAGATTCAGATGGTTACTGCTTTGTTAATTCAATTAATTCATTGTAGCGCCAACCTTCCTGATAATTTAAGACAAGCATCTAGTGGTAGTGCTATATTAGAAGTCTCAGTTGATTCTAGCTATCCAACAAAATGCAATGAGGCAGCAACAGAGGCATGCTGCCTATTTTGGAGCCGTGTACTTCAGCGGTTTGCGAGCGTGAAGGCTCAAGATGCATCTGAGGTGAAACTGATAATGGAAAACCTTGTTACAGATTTACTGACAACTCTAAATGTACCTGAATATCCTGCTTCAGCTCCTATTCTGGAGGTACTTTGTGTGTGCTCATGCGTGCATACGTTTGTGTATTATTGTTTTGGCAGGTGTACTTGTATCTGGTTTATTTACTGCTGAACTGTTTGCAGGTTCTATGTGTTCTATTACTTCAAAATGCTGGGCTGAAATCCAAGGATATCTCAGCACGTTCCTTAGCGATTGACATTCTTGGCACGATTGCTGCTAGGTTGAAGCGTGATGCTGTGATTTGCAGCCAGGATAAGTTTTGGGTATGTCGGTATCTGCTTAGTGAGGATGACGATTCTGACAGTTATGCAAAGGATATGTGTTATGTCTGTATGGGTGGAAGAGCAGAAAATTTGCTCATGTGTAATGTTTGCCGGAAACTTTTTCATCCTGATTGCCTGAGTGTTAAAGAACATGAAATTTCCAATCGGAATTGGTGCTGTCAGATATGCATATGCCGGAAACAACTTATTGTATTACAATCATATTGTAAGTCCCAGTACAAGGATGCTGTGAATAAGAGCAAATTGTCAAAAGATGATTCTGTATCTTCGGGTCAGATTGCTAAGGTTGAACTTGTCCAGCAATTGCTTTTGAATTATCTTCAAGATGTTGCCTCTACTGATGATCTCCATCTTTTTATATGCTGGTTTGTACTCATGAGCTAAACTTCTTCCCAAGTTTCTTGTTAATATATGCTAATGGAATGATTTTATATGTTGCACAGGTTTTACCTCTGCCTGTGGTACAAAGATGATCCGAACTGTCAGCTGGAGTCCACTTTTTACTTGGCTAGACTGAAATCCAAAATCATTGTGCGAGACTCTGGGACTGTGTCTTCAAGTTTATCAAGGGATTCAATAAAGTGGATCACCTCAGCACTAGGGCAAAACAGTTCATTTTGTCGAGGGTTTGACAAGATTCTTCATGTGCTTCTGGTTAGTTGATATTCTCGTATTCCTTGATATACCCGCCAACTTATATTTTGACAAATTTCCTGTGATATATTTAGGCAAGTTTGAGGGAGAATTCCCCTGTGATTAGAGCAAAGGCTTTACGAGCAGTAAGTTGAAATTACTTTGTAACCTCTGCTTTTCTAGTGAACCTTGGATGGTCATGATGTATACTATTTTCCCTATTTGGACTAAGTGAACTTTTTTCTACTTTTCATTTGACTTGATGATCAGGTTAGTATCATTGTAGAAGCTGACCCAGAGGTGCTGGGTGACAAACGAGTACAGTCAGCTGTTGAAGGAAGGTTTTGTGACTCTGCAATATCTGTTAGAGAAGCAGCATTGGAGCTTGTTGGTAGGCATATTGCTTCCCACCCCGACGTGGGTTTTAAGGTTTGTGTTCATTGGTCTCCCTCAATGAAAATATATTTATTATCTTATATAGCTGCTATGGTGTTGTTTGTAGCTTGCATCAGCTTTATTTGTCTGCAAATTGGGTTGATGATGTTTCTTTATAAATTGTGTTGTAGTATTTTGAGAAGATTGCAGAGAGAATAAAAGATACTGGAGTTAGCGTTCGAAAGCGAGCTATAAAGATTATTCGAGATATGTGCACTTCAAATGCTAGTTTCTCTGGGTTTACAAGAGCTTGCACTGAGATAATTTCACGTGTTAGCGATGATGAGTCAAGTATCCAGGTTATTGAGAATTTACCTTTGCTGCTAATATTTAAAGATTGCACAGTCGTATGATCTTTGATCATGATCCTACTAAATCTTGATTCTTAAAATCCTACATTGAAGTGACACTTTTTTGGGTGAGGATCCTAAGATCTTAAAAGCTTATGATCCAAATAACAATTTGACAGCCTTGGTTTTAATATTGGTATGTCACAGAAATTGCATGTTAGTAGTTAATTTGTGGTATTCAAATTTTGATCATGGTTGCTGACATGAAATTTTTGGTTGCATTTGCATATTTGAAGGTTGCTGTTCTTTCTCCTTTTTTATTGTTTTTATTTGTGCTAATTCCAGTTAAACCTTTTTACTGTGGAAGTACTGCTGTGCCATGCAAATGTTCACTGTTGCAGATATTTGTCTTTTGGGTGTATATATGTTCAAACCTAGCCCCCATGTTGGATGCATATATTAATCCCCTCGACTCCTCTGTCTCTAAGAATTTCCCCTATCATAATTTTTTCACAGGACCTTGTTTGCAAAACTTTTTATGAGTTCTGGTTTGAGGAGCCTTCAGGCTTCCAGACTCCGGTGTATGGAGATGGTAGCTCTGTTCCACTTGAGGTGGCTAAGAAAACTGAGCAAATTGTTGAAATGTTGAGGAAAATGCCAAATCATCAGCTTCTTGTAATTGTTATTAAGCGCAATTTATCCCTTGATTTTTTGCCACAATCTGCAAAAGCCATTGGGGTCAACCCTGTTTCCCTCACGACAGTGCGTAAGCGTTGTGAGTTGATGTGCAAGTGCTTGCTAGAGAAAATCTTGCAGGTACTCTGGTTTTATTGCATCTAAGTTTTGCATTTCGCCATGTTGAAATGGAAATAAAATCGTTGTGTATGTTTTTTATCAGGTTGAGGAAGCCAACAGCAATGAAGTGGAGTTGCTTGCAGTTCCATATGTGCTTGTATTGCATGCGTTTTGTCTTGTGGATCCTACTCTCTGTGCGCCAGCCTCAAACCCTTCCCAATTTGTTGTTACTTTGCAGCCATATCTGAAGAGTCAGGTCATACGTTTCACTATAATCTTAATCTGTAGATTGACATACTCTAGCATTCTCTGAGTTTTATATTAATTTCAACGTTGTGTATTTAGTAAATGAAAGTCATGTACTATTCAGCATTGCATCATAATGTCATGCCCCATCGGTATTATGATGAGTTTTTAAACTTCAGCTGGGCTGTGCGGGGCTAGGATGGTGTATATAAGATTGACGAGATCAAATTTTATCTAAAATCAATCAAGGGGCTAAATGATATATATATGTGGAACTGAATTGAGGACTTGAAGATCTCATGACTAAATATAAATATCAATCAAGGGGCTATATTTTGACTTGTATAGAAGTCATGAAAAAGCCTTGCAGTATGAACATTATTTGTAAAATCTTCAAGCAATATAGAAGTTGTAAATTAGATCCAACAATGACTATCTTTGATCCACCAAAACATGATAATAAAACAGTTACCATCCAGTAATGCCAAGAGTAACAGAAAAACCGGTGAGTTAAAACCTGCTTCCTTGTTAGCTTTGAACTTCTTTCTTGTCCTGCTTGAATGCCCATAGGTTAGAACCTTCTTTTGTCGGGAGAAAGATACTTGGGATGAAAACGATGTGAATGTATAGTGTTACTGAGCTTTGAGCTAGCTTTTATCTTTTCATTCCACTTGACTCAAGATCTTGTACGCCTGGAAACAACGAAAAACACTTCAAGCACAAAATGTCATAGGATCAGCAAGATCCTAAGATCTTAAGATTTAGATGAGATCCTGCTAATGGCCAAATAGGGTTTTGATTTTTTCTTTGAAGTCAAATCACTGATTATTTTGGAACATGATATTTTTCAAATTTTGATTGATACCCTGATAACGTTGAACATATACACTCCCCACTCTGCAGTTCATTCCAGTTATCTTTGCAATATTTTTTAAAATAAATTTGTATCCTGTTGTTTCCTATGCATCTTACAGTTTTCCTTAAATTAGTTTAAACTGACCATTTTTTATCAGCCAAAATGTTATTCTCACGGTTTGTATTTATATTCCTGCTGGTATGGGAAGATACCGATTACATAATTCTCAACCCTCCTTGCCTCTTTACTGGCTTTAGGGCCTTTAAAAGGGTTAGTACAACTCTATACACTGGACAGAGTGTTGAAAAAATTTATACTATTTTAACTTCATAACTGATGCATGCTGACCTATAAATTTTAATGAGGCACTTCATATTCAGCCATGGTTGGTTTCTGTTTATCTTTGGGTATGATGCAACTAGCTGTTGTCTCTAGCACTCTTTTTATCCTTCCCCTTATTGACTGGGAGAGGGTATGACATGATATAATGATGAGAATATTGCACCTTAACATTCTCTTTTTGTCTTTAGGTTGACAGTCGCATGGTTGCACAGCTACTGGAGAGTATAATATTTATAATTGATGCTGTGTTGCCCTTGATCCGCAAATTGCCTCAGAGCATTATTGAGGAACTTGAACAAGATTTGAAACATATGATTGTCCGGCATTCCTTCTTGACAGTTGTCCATGCTTGTATCAAGTAACTTTGGTTCTCATTGTTATGTTTTAGTTTGTTATGTTATTTAATTTTATTGTGCACTGCTTGAATCTTGTGCTAGTTTTATAGTTTAAATGCCGCATCATCCTTTTATCTACCCATTACATGGCTGTGAAGGAAAATGTCTCTTTACCATTAACATTCTTTGATTAGGTTGCATCGAGCTGCTTTCCCAAAAATTGCACTAGCCTTACCAACGGTTATTCAATGTCTCTTTACCAATAACATAAAAAAAAAAAAAAAAAATCTTGACCAACAGCTATTCAATTTATGTGATCTGTAGTGTGTAATAATGCTTGTATTTTGTTTTCTGTTTCTTCTGTTATTTCATTTTTAAGGATGTCTTGTAATCCAACATATTGTCCTTATTTTTCCCTTTAATAAAATTTATTTTTTCATTCAAAATGATGTTTGTTACTGTAATAGGCTGGAGATTTAGTGGAAAATTGTGCATGCTCTTTAGCTTGTTGTCTTGAATACCTTTTCTTTGTAACAGGTGCCTCTGCTCTGTGAGTAAGATAGCTGGAAAAGGGGCTGGTGTAGTTGAGCATCTTATTCAAGTTTTTTTCAAACGTTTGGATACGCAGGCAGTTGAGAACAACCAGGTGGGTTGCTGGAGAATTGTAGTTTTTTACCAGTGTGACTAAATTAAATGTCCTGTCTATCTCTTGTTAGGTATTTTGCATATTTATTCCACCTTTTAGAAACATAAGGTTGCTCTTCAGAGATGGGAAATCATGCTGTTTGGTTTGCTTTTCTTTCCATTTCCTTTAGGAAGAATGGGAGCAGGTTGGTAAAAACTTTTGAATGTGAATGAGTATAGCCCATTACTTAATTATGTTAGAAGTGTTCAAAACCTGGTTGCGTTCGAAATCAATGAATTTAGAACTTGTCTTTCATCGTCTAGGAACTTCCTTCTGTTGATATTAATTTGCTGTTAGGTTAAACACTGCTCTATCTCACTCTTTCTACCTATTTATGCTAAATCTCTTTATGTTGCTGGTTATGTTTCTTTCCAAGAGGGACGCCAGATAGGCCATTGTGAAGGTTAAGGTTGAAATTTGCAATGCCAAATCTGCAGCACTGTGCCATGGCCATTGTGTTCTCCATAGTGCTCCATTAATAACTTTACCAAAGTGTTGTGCATTGTGTTCATCATGCATAGACACCAATATGTGATATTGGCCTTTCAGTTATTGTTCCATAAGATTTCTTATTCTTTAGTTTACATGATGGAAGATTTTCTTCGTTCAGATGGCAAAATTAGTCAAGGAAAGCACCACTTATATGGTCTGTTTGTGAGGTTGATGATCTCGGTCTGGTATAAATGGTAGAATAATTGCATCATTATAGATGATGTGGTTTGATGGTCAAGATTAGAGGTGTGGAACATATAACTGCATGATAATTTGGGCAGACTTAAATGTAATTATATGCCTTTATGCTCTAAAGTCTATATACTACATTATTTTTAAACTTTAAAATATCTAGCAGCTTTTTTGGAAATATTGGTTGTCTATATTTTACATTGCATAGACAATGAAATTGATTCCTTCCTGCTGGATCCAGCAAGTGGGGAGATCTCTTTTCTGTCTTGGATTGCTGATTCGTTATGGCAGCCGTCTGCTATCAAGCTCCAGTAATAAAACCAATAAAACCATTGATGTCCGAAAGAGTCTCGGCTTGTTTACAAGGTACCTTTCCATGGAGGATTTTGTTGTCAAGGTTCGATCATTGCAGGCAAGAGTTTTCTTTTCTCATGATCATTCTTGTTTTGACTGATTGAGTTGAATGTTAAAATTTGTTGATGTTTTATTGTTACTCTTGTAGGCATTAGGTTTTGTTCTGATTGCAAGGCCTGAATATATGTTGGAAAAGGATATAGGGAAGATACTGGAGGGAACATTATCTTCTGCAGTTGATACTCGCCTTAAGGTAATGATTTTCACCCTGATATATGTAATGTATCTGGTGCTTCTTGGTGCGGATGCTAAGTTATTCTGGCTATCAGATTCAAGCATTGCAAAACATGTTTGAGTATCTTCTAGATGCTGAGGGCCAGATGGGAACTGATAAGGCCAGTGAGAATGTGCCTGATTCATCAGTTGGAGCTGGGCAAAGTGTTCCTGTTGCTGCTGGTGCTGGCGATACAAACATATGTGGGGGTATAGTTCAATTGTATTGGGACAACATTTTAGGCAGATGTTTGGATTTCAATGAACCAGTCCGACAATCTGCACTGAAGGTTAGAAAGTAGAGATTTTATACTTCTAAGAACAACTAATAAATAAAAACTTCTGAGTCTCCAGTTTATTTGTTTTTATGGAGAAAACTTTTTGTTTCGACACTCTTTCCTTTTTATTTGTTATGTTTGGATTGATGGAGTGAGTAAAGTGGTGTCACATTTTATGAAAGATGCTTTGCAAAAAAGAAAGGGAATCTCGCTGGTGCTGGCTTCCTTCCTTCCTTTCTTTGTTTTTTTTTTTGAATCTGGGGTTAATTATGTGATTTTTGGTTATTTCATGTGTTGCATCGTGATCATGACAACGGTCATAAACACACAATTTTCATGGAAAGCTTAGCTTGGAGTTAAACTAGTTTAGATTTTAGCTTCTTTAATTGAATGCCAAGAATTATGGATTTGATTATAATGCAGATTGTTGAAGTTGTGCTGCGTCAAGGTCTCGTTCATCCTATCACATGCGTTCCATACCTTATAGCACTTGAAACAGATCCTCAGGAATCTAATGCGAAGTTGGCTCACCATCTTCTGATGAATATGAATGAGAAGTAATTTCATGATATATGGTTTCTTATGATGTATTATGTATGAAATTGGTTGTATTAGCTAACTAAGCATCTTTTCAGGTACCCTGCATTCTTTGAAAGCCGACTGGGGGATGGGCTTCAAATGTCGTTCATCTTTATGCAATCCATTTGTGTCAGTCCTGAAAATAGTAACCATAAGGTCCAATCTAAGATTCCTATTTCTGGAAAGGGGAAAACTGAAACTGACTCGCTTACTCAAGCAAGACTTGGGGTTTCTCGAATATACAAGCTTATCCGAGGAAACCGGATATCAAGGAACAAGTTTATGTCCTCAATTGTCCGAAAATTTGATAATCCAACCTGGAGCAAATCAGTAGTAGCTTTTTTAACGTGAGTAGTTTGTGATAACTGTTCTTGAGCTTTTGTACACAAGTTCTTAAATAACTTTATATCTTTCTTTTCAGATACTGCACAGAGGTCCTTGGATTACTGCCATTCACCTCGCCTGATGAACCTCTTTATTTAATCTATGCTATTAACCGAATAGTGCAAGTGAGGGTGGGGCCACTTGAAGCAAATTTTAAAGCATGGAATTCAAGGTTTTCACGAAAAGAGAGTCGGAGTACACCCCATGGGAATGGAATTTGGCAACAGGGACCAAATGAACCAACTCTTGCTACCCAAGTGATGCAAATGGACTTAAATGGAACGTTTTATCAAAACATAAATGATCAGCCCAGTTCCAATGGCTTGAGATTTGTGGATTTAAATGGAACAATTCAACAACAGCCATGCGATGCTTCATCAAATAATGGTAGCTCGGAGCAACATGAAGATTTCTCGAATTTCTGTGATGTCTCAGATGATGATATGGAGAAAATTCAGGTAACTTACAAGCTACTGTGATTTTTATTGATGATGTTAACACGTTTGTGATGACTAATGCTGATACTGTCGTACAAATTACATACAATGATGTTTCTGTTTGTGAGCACTGTTTGAACAATGTTAGGGCTGCAGACAAGCACTGAACATATTTATTATTCTGATGCTTACGAACATTTTGTTCCTGATTCTTACGCAGGCTGACTGTTTGTCGGGGACTGCATTGCAGCTTCTTTTGAAGCTAAAGAGACATCTAAAAATCATGTATAGTCTCAACGATGCCCGATGTCAGGTAGAATAATAGAAATACATTTCAGTCGCTTAACTCTAGTGTTGCACTGGAAGCTAACATCCCCCTCCCTTTTTTGGGTACTGGTGCTATTGTTCTCCTCGTCAGGCCTATAATCCAGCTGAACCCCCAAAACCAGGAGAAGTTCTTTCCAGACAGAATATTGCCTTTAATATCAATGAATGTCATTTTAGTCTGCCTACAACTCCGCAAGAATTGGTTCTAAGATACCAGGTATTGCAGCTTAAATGAAATCCACTTTTCTGTAAATTGCTCACTAGCTTTTAGCAGGCCGGTCAGCTTGCTGAGATTCTAACCTCTTCATTCAACCATCATTTCTCTGTATCTCACCAGGAATTTAAGAACGCACTGAAGGAAGACACCGTTGATTATTCGCTTTACACTGCAAATATAAAAAGAAAGCGCCCTACACCCAGAAAAGGTCGGAAATCTGGATATATGACTGGCGCAGGTGGAGACGATGAGGAGGAGGAGGACGATGAAGATTGGAGTGGGGGCATACGTAAGTTAAATAGTAGTGGCCGCAAAGTTAACCTTAGAAGCAGTAGGCAGTATTGATAGCTGTAATTACATGATAGGTAGGCTAACTTGTACATTAAATAGGAATTGGAAAAAATACGTATAGGATAGGTTGGGAGCCTAAAGAATATAAATCAGGAAACACGATGTAGGAAAGCAAAGGGCTCTGCAGTATTCATCATTCTTGTCGGTTTCCCTTTTGTAATTTGCTTAAAGGTGGTTGGTTGGTTGGTTGCATTCTTTTGTTGATCAAAATTCGTTTTTAGGTCACCATCATCTCTTTCTAATCTTATTTTCTCGGGACCTTCTATGGTTCTGCTTAACGATCTTAGTTTTGTTAAAATTTCCGTAGCGTACAATGTGTATGTTTGTTTCAGCGATTCGATTGCTTATAAGTTGCTTTTTAATAGTGATTTACGGTATACGAAGTAAGTATGTGAGAGGAGTTGTGTCTCGATTTACGTAAAAAGCAACTTATAAGCAATCGTAACGCCCAAACAAACATGCCCAATATCGGTTGCAGAATATACCTCGAGAATCCATTAAAAGTATAAAAACTTGCTGCTGTATATTGTGCTATTAAAATTTTGGTTCAAATAAAAGTGTTGCAAGTAACAAACAGATGGTCAAAAGGCTGGAATTCGAAATAAAATTAATGATGTTTGCCTTTTTGTTAGAACCAGAAAATTTGAAGATTTCCCTGCGTTGCCTGGGATGATCCAGAAAAAAGAAGTTATTATCGTAATTAACTATTGCACATCAATAATTTAAGCAGACTTTAAAATATTTGTTTTTGGAGCTGTATGTTAAAAAGAATTTGTAGTTCTTTGTGGTGCTACATGGCCCTGCATCAAGGATCTATTTTTGCCTTTGGGGTATGGAAGTCACAATTTTTTAAGAATTCTTTTAAATTGAAATTTAAAATATTCATGAGAACGAGAAGTTAGAATAACAACGGTGGAGGGCGGGGAAAGAGGGAAGTTTTTAGGGATGGTTAGGGGCTTATAGCCTAGTCTATATAAAGACTAGCATAGTCTAGCTTATTTCATTCTGATGATGGGGAGACAGGAAAAGCTGCCTGACCTGATGAATATAGTTTGAACCAATATTCTTTCGGGGTAAATATCAAATTTACTTGTCTGGGCAAAAAAAAAAAAGTATCAAATTTACTTGTGGTTTGGGTTAATTACCGGTCATGATATGAAATATCTTCTTGTCGCCTTGAGTTTATTTCATTCTTACACGCTGAGACAGATCAGGTGAAGTGTTATTTTTTGGGCCTGAAATAAGGTAGAGTATTATTGGAACCAACGCAATGGTCATCCAGAATGGAGATAAGTTCTTTAAAAAAAGACTAGCATAGCCTAACTTATTTCATAAATAGTCTAGGTTCAGACTGACTATCAGGTCTATTTACATAAACAAACTAGCCTATGTTTTCTGGATTTTGGATTTGGGCAGAGTCGTTTGTTGATGGAAAGCGGGGTTTTTTTTTGGGCTTCAGACGATGCTTTCTTATTCTTCGTTTCTGACGTCTGATGGAAGCACGGCAATTTGTTGATTCGAGCTTGTAGCTCAATGATTGTTTTTGTGACTGTAGCTTTTGGTCGTTACTCTCCATATCTGTTTTTTTCCCCTTTTACTTTTTTCATTTGAATGAACTTAGTTGATTGGGTTCTTATTGAAATTTTTTGGAGTGAAAAATGGGATTTTATCAATGAATAAATATGTACACGTGGTGAAGCAAATTTAATACATGATCAGTCTCACTGTAATAAGTTGAAGAAGGGGGCATTCTCTTGTAGAAATCTCTCGCATGGGTGGGGTACTCGCTGAGAGAAAGAACTTCATTAATCTCTTGCAAGCGTTCTTGACAGTATAGTTGCTTCGTGTGTGGTTCTTATTGAATTTACAAGATTTCTCTGAATGAATTTTTGGGTTGTTTGAGGAAGAAGAGAATGGATCTATGCCTGTGCCTGTAATTTTTGTCGAGGAAGAAAACAAGGATATGGACAAATGAGGAGTTTTTCTTGTTTTTTTATTGAGGGGTATTATAAACTTTTGCAGCTGTTTTTATTTGATTGTGGGTTAAAACATTTATTTTGCCACCTCATCTTGTCCAGTGAGCACAAACTTAACGGCATTAGTGACACATAGACAAACTTAACATCATTAACCCAACTTTAAATCATTTTTAAAGTACAGGGACTAATAGTTTTAGTCAGAGCAAACTTCAGAGACCAAAGTATAGAGAAAAGTATAAGGTATAAAAATCTGGCTCTTTCATCCAGCAAAAAATAATTTTACCCCTGGTAGTTTGAAAAGCCTTGTCACATTAGGATTTGTACATCATTATAACTAAACATTCATTAACAACTTCCAAACATGGATGAGTAGAATTTAACCTTGAGAGTTGGGATGCCATACGCCATAAACTTTGTCCACTATAGAATGCCACTGACGAAAAACAGTAGTTCCAACCAAAAAGATCTTTTTAAGAACTGCAAGTTACCGTAACAGTAAGAAGAGAAGTTTGAGAATTTTTTAATTTAATATTCTATGATAGTATTCATGGATTAGAAAAACTGAATTAAAAAATTAACATTTATACCCGAGTTTCAAAACTGTTTAGATTGTCTCCAATCATCTCTATTTTTTTCTTTGTGAAGATTTATGACAATAACTTCTAGAAATGAAGCTAACATAATCGCATAACTTGTTCTTGAAGGGCATGGTTATTGAAAAATATTATGAGGAATCCACGTCATCATCCAACAAAGCAATTTGCATTCTAAAGAAGCTCCTTTTCAGTACTTAGGGTGCAATTACAAAAAGTGGCTGCACAAGAAACACACACTTTGAGTTAGAGATATAAAGCTTGACTTTAATTTCCCTTTTATTCACAAGGAGGGGAATGAGAGGGAAAGTACCGCGTCTACACTAACTGGTTTACCATCCTCCACAAGTATCTCAGTTATTGTTCCGGATTGATTAGCCTGGAAAGCAATGAAAGAGAATCAAATCATTAAAGTATTAACTTTTTGGTAAATAACTAGAGCTAATGCATTTTACTGAGGCAGTGATACAAAAGAAGTAACATTATAATACATATTTATAATATGACAAAACCTAAGTCAAGTTACTCATATCCATCCATTCATGTTCTCTAATTACACTGTTATTTTACTATTGTTAGTTGTTAAAATACATATGCACATTTGTAAATATTTACCATTGAACACTTGTAAATTTGTGTATAAGCTCTTATAATATAAATTATGATTCGTAAATTTTGATATAGACAATTGTTATTTTGCTATTATTAGTTGTTAAAATGTATATATACACTTAAATTCAATTATGAAACATGAGCATTTATTATTTTGCCATTGCTAGTTGTTAAAATGCGTATGTGTATTTATAAATTCTTCTATGAACTTGATCTAATGAGCATAAGCAACTTGACTCAAGTTTTGTGCTTTATAATATATGGTAGGGTAAAGTAAATGAAAATATGAAGAATATAAAATGCTGAAACTAATAATATAGTAAATAGACAAGAGTTTGTGTACTTCAATTTCATTCATCAGTTTCATTGCCTCGATAATGCAAACGACTTGGCCTTTCTGCACTTTATCGCCCACCTAAAGCAGCAAGAAAACAATAAAATCATTCTAGATTTCAGTGTAATCAATAAAATGCAGAACTGAGTAAATACACAGCAGTATGATTCTAGACATTGATAGAGAAACAAGAACAATATTTATATAATCTATTTTCTGATATATACCTTGACAAATGGTGGTTCACCAGGTGCAGAACTCCGATAAAAAGTTCCAGCCATTGGACATTTGAGTGCTGGGAGAGATGATGATGGGCTTGCTTTTCCAGGGGCAGGTGAGGAAGGCGCTGGTTTTGAAGAAGGTGGGCTTGCAGGAGAAGCAGTAGCAGCTGGAGCTGGTGGTGGCAGAGAAGGGACCGTTGGGTAGGCCGCTTGTGGTGATACAGGGGATAGAATTGGGGCTGGTGGGGGCTGCAAAGCTTCCTTTTTCCTTATCAATAGTTCACAGTCTAACTGCTTAAGTTGCAGTTCCACAATATCTCTGGAATCCACAAGTCTGCCCATGCAAACTGTGTTAAGCTAAATTTTGAAGATGATATAAGTTCTAACATACAGTGGGAGGAAAATGAAGCATGAGTAATTGTATGCAAATTTATGTTGCTTAGTCTTACTTCACAAGATCTGACACTTGAGTCATGAATGCAGTGACTGAAGATGCATCTGCAATGGCGCTTGGATCAGAGGGTTTCTCATTAGGCTCATCTTCCTCTTTTGATGTACCAACTGCAGATCCAGAAGCACGCACTGGTGCAGAATTTGAAGGAGTTTCAGCTGTAGTAGCCTATGATGTACAAATCAGGGTAATTTACAGTAAAAAGATTTCATTATCATTATTGCACAGGTTCTGTACAGAAGGTTCGTGTACAAAGCAGAAATTGAGACAATTTTCATGCAACGTAAACTAGCTGCAAACAGACCTCTTCAAGTTTTGCAGGTAACTTCCATCCTGAAGCTCGCTTTCTGTTTAGGCACTGCAGGACACAACAATAGCATGAAACAACTAATAACAGAAGAAAGAGCTGAAAAATGCGAAGTCTACGTCATTCACAAGTAGAGAATCAGATATTATCCTCAAAAAGAAATTATTTTCTAAGCTAAAACTACCAGTGCAATGACTTGAATGCTTATTAGTTGCAGCTGTTCCAGATCCATTACATGCATTGAACATAAGGCACAAAGCAGTTTGTAGCAAAAAGATGCGCTGGTCAATGCTGAAAACAGCGCATCAAAGTATATAAATATTGATACGCACTTCCCGTCCACCCCAGGTCCTGATATGTATATAAATTCAATACCAAGCTTCGTGATATACATGCAAAGCATATTCTTGCAGACATCGTCTTTACAAGAAGACTGATCACCTAAAGCTGACTTGCAGCCTATTATCATGCTTTGCTTCTAAATTTATGCAGTGAGAATGCATTTTATGTTCAGACAAACACGCACTCTAGATCTTCATTACAATTAAAAGGTCAACTGAAGCATTATTAGAGTTGCATAACCTCTTAGAGAGTCTCCAGGTTCTAAACGAAGCATTACAAGTCGTGTCTGAAAGTTGTTGTTAAAATGTGAGATGTTTACCGAAGGAAAATAATAAGGAGAAGTGCAGGGATAGAATTTTTCCTTTTTACCAAAAATAAAAAGGATGAATCAAGCAACGTATGCTAAATGAAGAAGGCGAGCATCCAAATTTCCAAAAATTCAATCAAATTTGCATCCCGGTGCCTTCAATGTGGCATCTTCAAGATTAATTCGTGTCAGTAGATAAGCTCAACAAATCAATAATTCTTATTGAGAGCATAATTCCAATTCGACGCAATTACGAACCTGAAACGCAGACGACGCCAGACCAGCTCGCGAAGATCCGGATGATTGAGCAGGTGTTAAGCTCAAGCCATTGAGACAAGGAAGCTTCTGCGAGTGCCATTGAAGATTCGGTGAGTGGAAACTCAGAGGTGCAGGAGAAGGGCACTTGGGGCAAGGAACAGCGAAGGAAGCCATGGGAAGTAAACCAAGAAACCAAATGCAGAAATTGCTTCGTCTGTGCTCAGTTGGGTTAGTTATAACCAAGTAATGAAGAGAATGGGGACGGAGGTGGGTAAGAAAATAAAGTGGGAGGCTATAAGATCTACGAGGGTATGAGAAATCAGAGAAGGTTGAAAGGAAGTGGGATGGAAAGGATGGAGACTACGAAGGCACAGAACTCTGCTTTGCACTAAACCCTCGGTGATTCCAATGCAGCCATCAGCATCAGCATCATCATCAAAGTTTTAACGGAATTATAACTCCCGACTTTTTCATTTCTCAAGAGGTTTTCCCCGGTTCGGTTTCTCTCATTGTGGATTTTCTCATCATCTCTCATAATTTCTAAATCATGTCAGTTTAATCAATCTAAAAGGTAAAAGATGAGTCATGTCATCAAGTTATCACTCCTTTCACTTTTCTCTCCCCTTTTTAATCAACAATCTAAATGACTCATCTTCCAAATCAACGATTCAGATGGGTTCATGAGGGATGATGAGAAAATGAGATGATGAGAGGATCTGCTTCCGTTTTTTCCTCCCCAATACTTGCGCATCGGGTTTTCGTCTTGAAGATGTACGGCGATACAGTGATTGGGTACACCTATCCAAAGGGTTCTGCTTACCCACACAATTAATATCGACCCGTTTTGCGGCCGGTTTTTTTGGGGTCTTTTTTCTCAGTATTTTTATAAATTTTTTTAGTTAAGGTCTAATTTTACGAGGGAATAATATTTTCTTAAAAGGTTTTTTTAGTTTAATGTTGATATGCAAGTTTTTAAATCATAGCAATGTCACCCCTACTATTATCCAAATTAATTTTAAATATTAATTAAATGTGTTGAGATGGCAGGTGTATGTGTCTTTCATGTCATTTTTTTTGTTTGGGTTAAAATGCAAATTTAATCTGAAAGTTTTCAAATCACAAGAATTTTATCCTGACTGTGATTATTAGTTTACTAAACGTGTAAATTTGAAAGGTTCACACGTCATCTACTTTATTTTTTTTCTAAGTTAGATTTATAAATAAAGATATTTTTTTAAAAAAAGGTACATCTTGTCTAAAAGAAGTGAGAGAATCTAAGAGGTAGAAGCATTTTATATGATGAAGAGAAAATAAAAAAGCAACTGACCTTTCATGGAGTCGTAGTGGTGTAGTGGCCGAGGGTTTTCAACCGTCTTATTCTTGACAATCTTGCTTAGTACACCCACTAATCAAATCTTCTTCTTCATTATTCTCGAGTGAATGGGAGCTCCTCCCCCATTCTTAACTTCTTCTTTAATGTTATTTATTATACTAACTCAATATATTTGATTAATCCGTAGTCAGATTAAATATGGATAATAGTTATAGTGACATTATTAAGATTTGAAAATTTGTAGGGTAATATTGAACCCATAAATTTATGGGATAACATTACTCTTAAATGAAAATCTATCACAAATTTGTGCATTAGCAAAATTGATGCCGATCATATAAAAATCTATTAGCTTGAAATTACTATTATTTGAAAACTTCCCGAATGATATCGAATTAAAAAAAAACCTTTGAGATAACATTGTTTGGAGGACTAAATTATACTTTAACCTTTTATTTTATTTTATCACTGCTTTATTTCCCGATTTAATTGAGTCTCTCAGCCCCCTCGCGACAAGGGTGAATTTTTTTTTATTATAATGCCTTGATCTTTAGAAATTTAAATGCCAATGTCTTAATAGTTAATACAACTAATAGATTGTTGGGCCGATTCAGGTAAATGAAAAATATTATTAGAACGCCCATATCATATAGATCGAAGCCCAAGGAACCGGGCATGAACAAAAGAAAGCCTCACCGGATCGTCATGTACCGATCTGCGAAGGCAAGACCCTAAATGGGATAATCCTGTTCTATATAAAGCACTGAAGACACCTTTAGAACCTAGGGCTAGAAGGTACGGCGCGAGTCGACGAGAGCTTCATCGTTCTGAGCATCGGAGCTGTTCTCGTTTGCCCCCTGTGATTTAGTCATGGCAACTGCCAGAACCGTGAAGGACGTTTCACCGCATGAGTTCGTCAAGGCTTACTCCGCTCACCTCAAGCGCTCTGGCAAGGTACAATCAACCTTGTGCTTATCCCATTTTTTCTGTGTTTCTTTCAGATGGAGGAGAAATTTTCACTGTTGATGCAGCTTCTGCTTCGTGTGTATGTGCATTTTTTTCTGTTCGGGGTGGGGGACACTTTCTGTATTTTGATATTATCAAGACCCGCCGTTTTTTCTATTCTCACTAAATTATATGATCTCCAATTGATTTTTGCCAATGGAACCTTCTCTATCTTTCCCAGTTTGACTTCGCATGAAAGTCCTCATTTGTGTAGCTCGTATTTTGTAAGATGTTTGGGTTATTCCTTATTCGTTCGTATTATTCAGTAAATAGCGATTTTAGAAAGTAGTAGAGATAGATAACTGTTGTTTACCAGTATGAATTGCATGCCAATGAAGCTATAAAGGAGTGGAATTTTCGTTTTATGCATGTCACTTCTTACATATATGGCTTCTAGGGGCTCTTCACGCAAAAGTTATGCTTTTTTTAGAGTGCTGGCTGCTGATATATGCTTCTGCTTTTTTATTGATATTTAATAATTAAATGCTAGCTCTACTAATTGCACTGCTTCGTCGTCGCAATAAATTTCCTGTTTGCTTCCTCAATTGAAGAAAATTTCTGCATAGGATTATTTTCGGTGCATCTTAAGTGAGCAGTGGTTCACTTTCACGTGAAGAGTATTTTTCTATTCTAATTATGACTTCTGTCTGGCTCTTAACAGATGGAGCTTCCTGAGTGGACAGATTTAGTAAAAACTGCAAGATTTAAAGAACTTGCCCCTTATGATCCTGACTGGTATTATGTTAGAGCTGGTGAGTTTGTTATCTTTAGGTGCAAATTTGATGATTTTTTTCCCTTGGATAATAAAAATTGAGCGAATTGGTTCTGAGGGTTTCATAGGTTAGGACAGGCCTTATATCTTGGAGTTTAGTTATTGCTATTATCTATTTGTTAGTTTTTAGCTTACTTTAGGGTTTAATTTTTGTCACAGCCTCCATGGCAAGAAAGATCTATTTGAGAGGTGGTCTTGGCGTCGGTGCCTTCCAAAGAATTTATGGTGGAAGCAAGAGGAATGGAAGTCGGCCCCCACATTTCTGCAAGAGCAGTGGAGCCATTGCCAGACACGTTCTTCAGCAGTTGCAAAACATGAACATTATTGAGCTTGATCCAAAAGGGTAAATCTTGCTCCACTCTTAAATGCCAAAAATGATATTTGAGCTTTTACTTTCTCATTTTTCTTCTTCAGTTGCAATTGTATACCCTCTCATACTCGAAGACACAGTCAACTTTAGGATAGTCTTCATTCTTCAGAGTGTCATATATTCTGTTGATTGCTTTATCTTCTCTTATGCCGTGAGAATGTAATCTACATTCGAAACACCTAGTAGTAATTATTTTCATACTGTGGCTGCCTGAAGTTTTTTGTCATAATTTCATTAATCTGTGCCAATGGTTGTATCTTATTTATGGTTTCTGTGTTGCAGAGGTAGGAAAATCACTTCAAGTGGTCGAAGGGATCTTGACCAAGTTGCTGGGCGAATTGTAGTTGCTCCATGAATTAACAATTCATTAGTATTGCCCTTTTTTCTTTTTTCTTTTTCCTGGTTCATTGAGATTTATAGATTGTCCAGACATAATTTAACACATTAAGAATTTCAGTCTACAACGCTTTTTTTTTTTTTAAAGGAAAAAAAGTTCTCATGGAACATTCGTTTATGGAATTCGAATTGATGGTTGTTAGTTGTTGCAGCAAAATTTCCTCGTCTTATTGAAGGGTTTCTGAATAGACGTAGGTCGTTCTCGCGGGTTGGTAATGATAGCTTACTGATAAACACGTATGGTTGAGAAAACATTAGTCTAAATGAGACATGAAAATTATACATTGAGGTTTCGGGTGAGAGTCATCCCTAATGATTTGGCTTTCTGAATGGCAGAAATTCATATTTTCAGAAAACTAGGATTGTTTCTCCTAGACTGAGGCTGGCTTGAAATGCCTGGAACACAACAGTGAAGAGCGTGGCAAGCTATCACTACACAGAACAAATATTAAAAAATAAGCAAATTTGCTCTGGCCATCAGTTGACCGTTAATTCTTAACACTTTGACGGTACTTTGATATACTCCCTCCGGTCCACAAAGTTGACTTTTTTGGAGAAATTAAGAAAGCTAATTAAATTATTTTAAAGTATTTATATTTTTATTTTTTTTCTCTAAATTAATTAATTTGACTAATAAACTAATGTATAATTTAAGAATACTAAAAATATAAACAATTTAAAGTAATTTAATTGGTTTCCTTAATTTCTTAAAAAAAGTCAACTTTATCTTATAATTAGGATCGGAGGGAGTATAATTTATTGCAAAAAATTGAATTCGAAAAGGACCATAGCATCGAATTGTTTCTTCTAGATAAAACAATAGTGAAATTATTATATACACATTTTTTTCCGATGAAATGTAATTTCGAATTAATAGATAAAATTGTATCTTACAAAGCTACTAAGCATATAGGAAATATCCTGTATCATATACTGTATATTCCAATTAACAGACCTATTTAACAAGATCATTTTAACATCGGAAGGCTTCACCACCAGTCTACAAAATAAAGGAATTTCCTTTGGGTGTTGTATGAGTTGTTGTTGAAGTATGAAGCGTAGTGCATTACGTAGCGCGACCAGCTGCAGATGCAAAACTCCTAACTTGATTTGTGGAGATTCAACCCAAGAGTTGAAGTTCATATTATTTAGTTAAACTTAACGTATACGTATATTCGTTTCTTCGCAAAAGAAGATCTTCTGACATGAAAAGTGACCAACCAATAGGTAAAAAATATGGATCATAGACATTCTCTGGGCACAATGTTGACGTCAACGTTGAGAGCATACTGCCGAGGAGCATGAGAAGTAAATGCTATTGCTCTTGACTGCGCCATTTGGATAGCCTGCTGAGTTTATATGCACATAGGATTTTATAATTTTCATATCAATTGCATTTTTTATAAATTAATTTTTTTAAAATTTAGAACATACATGAGAGTATATGTGTAACCAAACAATTTTCTTATGATATCTTATAAAAAAGGGCCCATAATGCTTTATATGAATAGCATAAGTACGTGCCATGCGCACACAAATTAAGCTAAGAGTAAAATTAGTGAAAATTTTAGGTGAGCTATTAGTAATATATATATATATATATATAAAGAGGTCAATTTATTGATTAACAGCTGAAGTTCACAAATGGGGTAGTTTATGCTAGATGATAAGGGCAACCAAATTAGCCATCATCTAATTCTAATCCTATCACAATTTACCAGAACTTGCAACTTGCAAACACATTCAATAGTGGCACGCAACTTTCTCCAAACGAATGCATTTTCTGTTTACAGCTTTATTAGCGATCAAATTTGTTAATAGAAGGAACTTCAAGTGAAGGTGGAGTCGCCCTTTCTCATCTTAAGGATCCATTACGCTGTTATAGACCAAAGGCCTAAAAATATCTGCAACTACATTAAAGGCTTGTATGCAAAAAACAAAAAACTCTTCATAGGGGCAAAAAAATGAAAGAGGCTTACTCACTTTACATATAATGTGTATAATAATAGCCCTTCTAATCATGAAATGCTGGGATTATTGTCATTCCATGATAAGTAGCATCTGATCTTTCTTGTGTTGATTCTGAGGAGACTGAAAATTCGGTTCTCTTGGGATGGTTGGAGGTTTTCTTGACCTATAGCACAACAAAAAAAATAAAAGATTCAGGGGCAGATTTTTTTAAACAGAACAAAATTGAAGGAAACAATAAACAACACAGATGAATTATGAGTAATCCAACAATTACCTCTTGGGGATAAAGGGTCTGTCAAAATAAGGCATTGGCTGTGCTTTAGGGATGAGTTCCTTTCTTAAACTTCTGATTTCCTCTTCTTCTTCTAACTGTAACCCAAAAGAAAAGAAAAATATTAAACATCCATAGTAAGAAGAAAACAATGTAGACATTGATTGAGAAATCTATCACTATTACTGTAACCTTCTGTTGCCTCTCCCTTTCCATCTTGAATTGCCCAATAAAGCTAAACTTTTCTGCCACCTGCATTAAACACTCATCAATTTTTTTCTTCTTCTAAATTTGCAATTTTCACCAATTGAAATAATTTCCATGATAAAATCACCTGATGATCAAACTCAGCACGATCAATCGCCCGTAGGTCAGTATGTAGCTTCAAGTCCATGGGCCTTGTGATTTCTTTAGTTACAGGTTTTATGAGGTTCTGAAAGTAAGATGTTGGAATTTAACTGGTAAACGCTTCAAATATTTATTTGACAGAAACTTGAAGAAGGAAGCTAAGTAGTTCAATGATGGAAAACTTTTACTGGACACTCAAATTATAATTCACCATAAATTCTGAACAAGATGATCTTACCTCCGGTTCATCCGTGGTCCAGGGAAGACCCTGAGCAATGGGTATTCTCTGTTTCTCTTCTTCAATCATCTCCTCCTGTAACTTCTTTATAAATTCTTCCCCTTTCAACTTTCCCCTTTGCTACAGTATCAAGTTACCAAGTGTCACCATCCAAATTAAAAAAATTGAATTGAAATTCATAAGATCAATTCGTGGTCCTAAACTACCTCTGTTCTCAGCTTGAATGGTTTCTGGCTTGTGGCTTTTATGTGCTTCTTCTTCCGCCTCCTTCCCCCAGAAGTGCATGAAGATTCCAAGCTCTGAAAATAAAAAGTTCAAAGCAAACTCAATCTCTTCATTCAGCGTTATTCAATCTGCTTCAGTGCTTGTAGCAGTAATTAACTCATTATATTTTGTAATTTGTAATCTTACATTCCTCCTACTTCTTTGATCCCTGTTAGAAGTTCTGCTCGATGATATACTGCAACCTCAATAAAAATAACGAACATTAGTGTATATATATACACTTAGTGCAATCGAATTAGTTTTCTTTTCGTTTTCACGAACCTTTCACGGATGCTATTATCATCACAAGAAGAAGATGATGATGAAATAGGTGGGTCCAAGCCAAGGCTTTCGGATGTGAGAAACAAATCCGAAGGGCATAATGATGAAGATGAAACCTCAGTTTCAGGCGCCTTCGGAGGATTTTGCAATCCTGGTAATGCCCATTTTGTAGCTTTCTTCTGATCAACGTCTACTAAATTATCTTCCTCTTCCTTGTCATCACAGTCCTTCGAAGTCGGAATAGTCAGAAGTTTCTCGAAGGCTTTCACCAGATGCATTACTCTCCCACAACCTCCTTCTGGAACACTCTTTCTTGCCTGTTCCATCAATTTGTCTCTCCGACGTTTCATTGTTGAGCTGCCTACTTGATCAGGAGACTCTGACTTGTTGATCGTCAAGCCATCTTCATCAATTGGACGGCCTTCTCTCGTCATCGAAATCTCTGATTCGTCACAGAGCTTAGATTGATTTTCCTCATCCGCCTGGTTTTTCAAAAATTCTTCCTGGGATGCCCTCAAATTCTCGTAGGCCACACAGAGACACTTCTTTTTATATTTGTCTTTGCACTTGCAAGTAGCTATCGAATCGAAAACAACGTCGTCGTTGTCTTCCTTCTTCGGATTGTTCTTTGCTGTCACGAACTTCCTCTGACGGATCTTGTTCTGAGGTATGCAGACACCTGAATTCTTCGACGCCGATTTGAAAGACTTCGCAGACTTTGCATTAATGGGGGAATTAAAGGTTTTCGAACCAGGGCTACGACGAGACAGATTGGGATTGAAATTCTCGGGAAGTTTTGAGCATTCATGATTCTTTGATCGATTCCCGTATGATTCTTTCATCGGAGTTACAACTCTGGTGTTCTTGCGAGCTAACTCCATCGGAAAATCAAGAACGAGCAGCCACTGTTATGTGGGCCAGAAAGGATTCGGACTCTGAGAACCAAGGGAGAGATGTAGAGCGAGAAAGAGTATGTCGAAGGAAGACTGTGTGACTGTGTGATATTTTGATGATTTTCTGGGTTTTTGGCCGTCTATGATGATTTTCGGATTCGCAGAGGAGGAAAAATAGTAACGTTGCGCCGGGCTCGCTATTTGTAACGGCTATTTTTCGTGGGTCAGAATCTGAGATCATAAACCATTGGATTTTTTATTTGGGGTTTTGTTTAGATTTTTTGAGCCGTTGGATTCTCCCTTCAGGTAAATGCGGCGGTGATCCATTTCTTGCTCAGCGACCGTTACAATCAGCACAAAACCTTCGGGATATGTGAAAATGGGCCTTGTGGGCCAAAACTGATGGCCTTTTTTGGTTGAAGCGAACTTCGCGGGGGCAATCTACAATTCTACGCATCGACTTTCATTTATTTTTTCTTTATTCTGGAAAAAATTAATTTTTCTTTAAAATGCTAAAATATATGTAGTATTCTATATTGGATTTCGTTTCCGTAATCCTTTGAACACATGAGAAAAATTTTCAAACTTTGACCTACTAGCAAACTTTATACATAAAAATTAGATGTCAAGATAGAAAAACAAGTCCTGACCTCACCTTGACCACAAAAACTCCCTTTTCATGAACTATACAAACAATTTCAGTCGAATTAAGTTTGGAGATTTAGTCATTTCAAGTGGAAGAAAAATAGTAAAGGATGAGTAAGTTTGATAGTCGCTTGAAAAATTGTATTTCTTGGTAATTATTCTTTGCCTGATATTTATTTGTAAATTCAGAAATTGAGTGAGTGTTTGGAAATCACTAAAATTGTGATTTCAGAAACCCTTTTTTATAAACCGAGATAAAACTCCTCTCATATATTTATCTCATAAATCGTAAAAGTTATTATCCAAACACACACTGAGATTAAGATACTTAACCTTTTTTCCTCTTTATCTTTACCAGTGACCATTGATCATCTCTGCATGTGAAGAACTATCTTGATCCATCATTATTCTACGGAAGGAAACGGTATTTTTTTTTCCTTGGTTTAAAAAATAACTTTTAGAATTATGAACTGCTTGATCATTTGATAGCTTCAAATGCACTCTAACAATTTCTAACCTCTCAAGCAAAGTCCAGCCTTAGTTTACAAGTTTGAGAAGACTGCTTTAAGGAGAGTCTGTATAATGATGGGGCCTCCGTCTTGACCTAAAAGCACATCTAAATCATGTTTCTGAAAATCCTTCTCAATCACATTTTGATTTTGAACTTGCGTCATTCTGTATCTTTCCTTACCAAGATGGAGAATTCTAAATTTCAGATCTACTCGGATCATTTTTTTTTCACGGAGACTCCTTTTTTATTTTTTCTTTTCCTTTTTTTGGGCAATTAATGAGCTATAATCTTGTCCCCTTAATTTACCTGACAAAGGTAATAATTTTTTTTTTTGGACGGATAAAGGTGATAATTATTCAACCATTTTTTAGGGGTTCTTTTTTCTTTTAACGATAAAACCCGTGGTTGTGGAAGAAAGTTCGACCACGTTATTAAGAAATAACAACAAAACACATGCACACGCGCCACAAGGACAAAAAACGTGTAGGCATTACTTGCAAGCATAAAAAGAATCCGCTGCATATCATTCTCAAGTCTTAATGATTATTAGTTAAGTTATTTCTCATTATAAAAGAGTTTGGTTCTACTATTTTTTCTTCAATGGCACATCACCTTCAAGAATTAAAAGCTTTGTCTAACCACCAAGCCCTTTGAGAAAATCCTCTATAAAATCATATGAAATGGCAAAATTCTAAGTGATAATTAGGAATAGTTTATTTTTGACTTATAAATACTTATAAATTGTGATTTATGGTATACAAAGTAAATATGTGAGATGAGTTTTATCTCAATTTACTTAATAAAGATTTATTATCCAAAAATAAGTGATGTCAAACACAGGTTAAATTAGGTCGGTAAATTTAACAAATATTTAATTAGGATATAAACCCCATTTAGGATTTCAAAATGTGAGTGAAATGATTTTATTGTCCTCTTCTCTCTCCTCCCTAATCATTTTTCACTTCCTTTCTCTCTTCATTGTTATGATTCTTTCTTCTTTGTGGCGCTTGAATGGACTGCACCTATCTCCCACAGCAGAAGAACCCATCTAAAAATATTAACCCTAGGTCACATATTAAATTATCAAATTCTGAAATTCTATTTTAGATTATATGACTTAATTAAATATTTGTTAAAGTTAATAACTCAATTCAGGATTTGGGCAACTCAGCTATCTTTTAAAGAGATTTTTTCAAACCCTTTTCCTTTATACTCCCTCCGGTCCTAAATATAGGATAAAGTTTGTAGTGCAATTTACACTACAAACTTTATCCTATATTTAGGACCGGAGGTAGTATAATTATAAAATCTAACCACTAATGTATGCAATTCCGTCCCATTTCATAACTAGAACACACACACATATTTATATATTTAGTTACTACAACTAATAATGAAAATTGTATTTCCTTTAATTTAATCTTAAAATAAATGAAATTTGCATATCTAAGTCTTGCCAGCATAAGAAAAGGACATATATATAATATATCATCACTTTAATGAAAAACCCACAAATGCGGCATTATTTGATCTGACCCTCCGGTAAACGCATCCTTCCAATTAAATCTTTCATAGAGAAGATATTTTTTTTATTTTAGTCTCACGTGAATAATGTAATACGAGTAAAAATTTAAATAAAATAAAAAATATTTATCTGTAACGTTATTTTGTTAATACATAATTAATAAAACTAGCAAACAATCAACTTATAACAAAAAAGTACTGAAAAGAAACGATAACCTATAAAAAAGACTTATAGGTCAACAGATCAGATTGCCACTAAAATATCGCTGATAATATTATAAGTATACGAGGAATTGAAATAATACCTCGACTTTTTTTTTTTTTGGTTCGGGGGTACAAATCCAGTTTCTTAAATGCCGAACAAACCATTTGCAAACAAGTATCGTTTGACACGTCATTTCCATTCGCTATGTTCACAGCGTCAATAGTTTAATGTTTCGATTAGCTTATTTTTTAAAAATAAATATTTATTACGTAAATCGAGATAAAACTCCTTTTACATTTTTATATGTAAATTACAATTTAAAAATACTTATTAGCCAAATAAAATTTTAGGGAAGAATAATTTATTGCAAGGGTATAAGTTATAGGGACGTATGACAACCAGAAATATTCACATTCTTACAATTTTGGTGATGATTCGGATTCTTATGTTGGTGTTTGGTTGGGCTTATATTTGATCAATATTCTTATTACGCAAGTTGAAATAAAACTTCTCTCATATACTTACCTTATATACCGTGAATCATAATTTATAAATATTTATTATTTAAAAATAAACTATTCTAAGGGCCTGTTTGGTATGCTTGAATTGAGGTGGGTGGAAATGGAAATGGAATTCATTTCCATGCTAAAGTGTGTTTGGTACACACATCTGATGATGGAATTGGCCTCCATGGAAGAGCCAATTCCATCAAATTGATGGAATTAAGCTTCCATCATATACCCCATGGAATTATAACAAATTCCATGGAATTCTCATTTTACCCTCATTATGATGATCATTGGATTTGATTTGGGTGCTGGGTTCTGATGATGGTGAAAATTGGGTTTTTAGGAAGGGCATTTTGGTATTTTTGTATAAAAAATATGTCTCATTTCCATGTCATACCAAACACATTTTTAAACCTCATATCCATATCCATATCCATATCCATATCTATTTCCATTTCCATCAAAATCAATTCCAACGTACCAAATGGGCCCTAAAACAACATATATTATCACACAAGGAGGGAACAAAGAACAATAAAGGAAAAGGAATTGAAATTGACACCGATTCCCAGACGAAGAAGCTGTTCCTCTTCCTTGTGCGGCAAACGCGTGCGAAGCTGGAAATCCCTCTTTGCCAGTCTCGCTCCCTGACTTTGACTTCTATTTTGTGAATATGAACTAACCACTAATAATCTAGTGGCATTTCAGTCAATTCACTTAACTTCTCGACTATGCCCTCGCGTTCTACTCCCGCCAATTGTTAACCTCCCCACCAACCGGAGCAGTGTTTTCGCATGCCTTTGTCCTTTTTGGTAATTTCATGTCCACCGCATCCGAGTCTGCATTGCTATATATTGCCTCTGTCCCGCTCTTCTTCTTCAGACCTCGTTCTCTTTCTTTCTTTCTTTCCCTCTCTCAGCTTCCGTGATCTCTTGCTCCTCTCCATTTCAAAGTGATTCACCTGGAAAGGTAAAATTCTGTCAGATTTCACACTTCCATTTCCTGATTTGCTTCTTCTTGTGTGAGGCTTTGTCAATTTTTTGAATCACTGTTGACTCCGGTCTCTGTTGTTACGTTGGAACCAACCATTCTTGTTAACTCTCGTTCCCCCGGTTTATGTTATGAAAGTGGAATGTCTAGCCCTTTGTAACTATGGTTTTGGTTCCGATTTGTTTGATAGCCTGCGGATCCTTGCCCTTTTTTAACCTTGTTAGTTATTTCAGTTTTCCAATCCCATGCTTAATTCAATGCTGTTTGGCATCAGCTTTTGTTGTTTGGTTTTTCTTATGTGAAGCTCGTTGACAACGGATCTACTTAAATTCATGTTTGATTTATAGAGATCGCCAGCAATTCGTTTGTGATTCTCCAATTTGAGCTAGATCTACTAATATTGCGACTGTGAGATTGATCGCGAGTGGTCAACCTATAGTCATCCTGAAAGCTAATAATCAAAGTATCAACTTCTGCATTTATGTATTAGATCTGATTTCTCCTAATCTCTTTTTATGGATACTGGAAGAAAATAAGTTGAATTCCTTTTATTTGCTCGAGTTATTTTCATTGGGTATAGATCTTGCACCGACCTTTGAGTGATGACATGCAATGATTCTCTATGTCGAGTCTAATACGTTTGAATACGTCGTCTTAGTTTCCACCCACACTTGGTTCTACTCACCAGTCTTTTAGTAGTGAGGCAGTATCAGTCATGCTTGACCTATTCTTGAATCCCCAATACAAACAAAACGCATGGAGACTGCTTGAAATAGTGCCTCAACGTATATTTTTCTATTGTTATCGCCTAGTGTAAGACTGTGCGAGATATGGAATTTGCAGCTTGGTTCTATTTGGGAGGAAAATCCATGCTGGAAATTTTGTTCATATTTGTATTGTTCAATGATATATTTAATATTTATTGATTTTTTAATATAGGAAGGGTCAGGATTCGCTGCCTCTTTCATCATAATGAGAATAGCTGTAAATTGCAATCTAGTCTATAGTTGTTATTCCTGTATCATTGTGTTTTTACGCATCCATCTGAACCTGTTTTATATAGGTTATTAAAAGAGGGAAAATGGTAAAGATTTGCTGCATTGGTGCTGGATATGTCGGTGGACCTACCATGGCTGTCATTGCACTTAAGTGCCCCTCCATTGAAGTGGCTGTTGTTGATATCTCTGTATCCCGTATTGCAGCCTGGAACAGCGACCAGCTTCCTATCTATGAGCCAGGCCTTGAAGATGTTGTAAAACAGTGCCGTGGCAAGAACCTCTTCTTCAGCACAGATGTGGAAAAACATGTCTTTGAAGCTGATATTGTGTTTGTCTCAGTTAACACACCAACCAAAACTAGGGGTCTTGGAGCTGGAAAAGCAGCAGACTTGACATACTGGGAGAGTGCTGCTCGCATGATTGCTGATGTCTCAAAATCTGACAAAATTGTGGTTGAGAAATCTACAGTCCCAGTCAAAACTGCTGAGGCCATTGAGAAAATTCTTACCCACAATGGCAAGGGGATTAAATTCCAGATCCTATCTAACCCAGAATTCCTTGCTGAGGGAACTGCAATCCAAGATCTCTTCAATCCAGACCGTGTGCTCATTGGTGGCCGGGAGACTCCTGAAGGGCAAAAGGCCATTCAAGCATTGAAGGATGTTTATGCTCAATGGGTTCCTGAGGATCGAATTCTCACTACAAATCTTTGGTCTGCAGAGCTGTCTAAGCTTGCAGCTAATGCCTTCTTGGCTCAAAGAATTTCATCTGTCAATGCCATGTCAGCACTCTGTGAGGCTACTGGGGCAAATGTCAAACAGGTGTCCTTTGCTGTTGGTACGGACTCAAGGATTGGACCCAAGTTCCTCAATGCCAGTGTTGGCTTTGGTGGATCCTGCTTCCAGAAAGACATCTTGAACCTTGTTTACATCTGTGAGTGCAATGGCCTTCCAGAGGTAGCAGAGTACTGGAAACAAGTCATTAAGATCAACGATTATCAGAAGAGCCGTTTCGTGAATCGTGTTGTTTCCTCAATGTTCAACACAGTTGCAAACAAGAAGGTTGCCATTCTGGGATTTGCCTTCAAGAAAGACACTGGAGACACTCGTGAGACCCCAGCAATTGATGTTTGCAAGGGACTGCTAGGTGACAAAGCTCGCCTGAACATATATGATCCACAAGTCACTGAAGAGCAAATCCAGAGGGATCTCACAATGAACAAGTTTGACTGGGACCATCCTATCCACTTGCAGCCCATGAGCCCCTCAACAGTGAAGCAAGTCAGTGTGGTTTGGGATGCCTATGCAGCAACAAAGGATGCACATGCTCTTTGCATTCTGACTGAGTGGGATGAGTTCAAGACTCTTGATTATCAGAAGATATATGACAACATGCAGAAGCCAGCCTTTGTGTTCGATGGCAGAAACGTTGTGGATTTGGACAAGTTGCGTGAGATTGGCTTCATCGTTTACTCTATCGGTAAGCCACTGGACCCATGGCTTAAGGACATGCCAGCAGTGGCTTGAAACAGATCATTTGATCAAGGGGACTGCCTATTCCCTCTCAGTTTGATTCTTTATTATTCTCATAAAGAGTTTTTCTTTTGGCCTTTTTTCCCCTTTCCCTTTATAGTCGGCACAGAATTGGTACAAGTTCAGGGAAAGTAGAAAGACCGTCTACGTTTTGCCTTGCTTTTTGTAACCGATTTCGTTATTATCTGGATGTTATGAATTTACTAGGGCAACTTGTTATTGTTTGATAAATTTTCTCTTATTATCTCATTGTTGTTATTTTGAAAGCCACGCTTTTTCAGGTCCTAAAAAAAAAAAGCCACACTTTTACCCCACGAGACAAGCATGTGACTTGAAATAATGTGGATCATTAAAATATTAGAAGTATCAGTTGTGGCGCCATTTGCCTGGGTCAGCTTATTCGAGACCGACACTTCATAGTTCGAGTATTCTTTTTCGTAAGATTATATAGTGATGATTTATATGTAAAGAGAAAAATAATGGAGGAACAGGCCCCTTCGGTTAGAGCTGGGAATCAAGGCTGGCCCTAAAGGGCTCGGGGTCAGAAAAATTATAGTTTTTTAAAGCCCGGCCCGAGAGCATCAAGGCCAGGGCTGGCCCGCAGGGCCGGGAAGTCTTTTTCATAATATTTAACTATTTTTCCTGCGTATTTTCCCCAGAGAAATATAATTAATAAATAATAATGATTAAAGTTCTAATTTAATACATAAATGTTGTCAACATTAAGGTTTAAATAGCACGTCTCTTGCAACAAATAAATATAGTTACTAATATATAATCAAAGGTAAAATCATGCCCATAAATAACTCACACAAAGGTCAAAGTATAAGAACGCAAGAAGCTCAATACTCTAACCTCTAAACAATATGAGTATGACGACTATCATTTTCACCTTCTTTGCCACTATCATCAATTTCAAGGACATTTGATTGTGTTTCACTTTGAGGAGTAGGTTCAAGTAGTCAAATAATCACGACCTTCATAAAAAATCATACTCTATCAAGCAAAATAGTATATAATATGATTTTATTCTAAATAGGCAAAACAATATACTCAAAAATCACAATATGATTCAATTAGACAAAACAATATACTCAAAAATCATACTCTATACAATATGAGGATAGAGTGACATATAGATTCAATAAGGCAATTCAAAAATGTAACAAGGTTACTGTCCAAGCAAAAAAAATAAAAAATAAACTGGCTTAAAGAGCCGGCCCTTTTAAGCCCGATGCCCTACAGGGCCGACCCTTTTAGGCCCGACTTCCTTTTGAGACTACAATTTGCAAGCCCGGCTCTTAAAGGGCCAGGGCCTAAAAGGGCCGGCCCGACGGGCTTGGCCCGTTTTTCCGGCGCTACCCTCGGCAATGTGCAAGCAGTTTGGAATTTTTTTGGATAAAAAATTAATTAGAAAAGAAAAAAGACTAAGAAGGAAATCCAACCTGCAAAGAAGAATTGCAGAGTTAATGTTCCTAGAGAGAATCTTTTATTGGCTGATAGATTAGCAAAAATAGCTCAATTTTTGAAAATTTTTGTATTTTTGATCATCCTCCAACTCTTAATAATGAGATGAATTATGATGAAAGAATGTAGGTTCGGATGTCTTTGTTTTGGATTTGCTTTTCTTATTGAATGATATTCAGTTTATAATAAAAAAAAAACAAGAAGAATTGCAGAGTCCTGCCCAAAAAAGAAAAAGTAGAACTACAGTGTGTATGTGTGTTGATTTATTTAACTATTCAAAATCTGCGTAGTTTGTATGAGGAAAAAGTGACACCTTAAACCATTTACAAAAAATTAATCAGAAAAAGGGAATCCAACTTGTATAAAGTAGAATTAGAGTGTAATTATAGTAGATATATTTCGAAATGGACAAGAAAGCTGAGATAACGACTTGACCAGGCTAAGAGATGAATTCCTCCCAGCTAAATTAATTAAAGCGTAATTATATATTAATTTAACCATTCAAAATCCAAATTTTTGTTCAAAGTAAGTTATCATTCTTGTTTATGTGGCATACTTTAAATTTATTGAGTGATCGAAGTTTTGTTTGATAATAAATTATTTTAACTGAAGCTATAATTGAAAACAAATTATTTTTTTTTTCGAATTATATCAACTTAAAATAAAAGTAACAATGTGACAAAAAAAAAGTAAAATTTCAAACGTCAAATCATTATTTAACTTCTATGTAATGAAGTATTTTATTATATTGCCTTGCATTAGTTTCAAGAGAAAATCCCTGAAAAAGAACTTTAAAAGTGTGAAAAGGTATAGAGGAGTTTCAAAATTAGAAAATCCTGCAGAGTTGTTTATGACTCATCAGGGATTTTCAACTTGGAGAGTAAATGACCGGTTTGCCCATCTGAGTTTAAGAGAAAAGAAGTGAGAGCTATGTGCGGAACTAGGGCAAAAGACGAGCAGAAGAGAGTGAAGGAGAGAACTAGCGCAATGTAACCATTTGAGGTATGTACAAATATTTCCTTAGGTCGTTGATCCTCAATCATTATTTTTCCTCATCTTAATTTGGGTGGGAAATGAGGGATTCGGAGCTGGGTATTTGGGTTGGAGGGATGTAAAGGTTGATTTAGTGCAGGGGAAAAATTGTTGATACTGGGTGAATGTGGTAGAAGATGGTGATGAAAGATGAGGTGAGTTAGAGCTATGAGGGTGGAGAGAAGAAATAGGGTGGATTTTATAAGGAAATGAGTAAGATAAAGTTGTGAAACCCTAATGCAGATCTGTGAAACACTGAAGTGGGTATTTAGTTTGTTTTTCTAGTTGATAGGAGGCTGCGATGGTATATTAGGTGAGTTAGAGGTATAAGGATGAAGAGAAAAAAATAGGGTGAATTTTGTGGGAAATGAGTAAGATGAAGTTGAGAAACCCTAATGCAGATATGTGAAACATTGAAGCGGCCATTTATTTTTGTTTTTCTGAACTGATAGTGTGCTGATTTATTTGTTGCAGGGAACTTGACAAAATAGATGAAAATACTGGGTCAAGTTGTGTAAATGAGTTATTTTGTTATTTTCGTGTAGGGGAAAATTTGAAAGTAATAATGAAGATGAAGCTAAATACATTGGAAAAGTTAGAACAATATTAGTTGTTGCTGATTTTTAGGTACTGTCATGGCCTTAGCTTTTGTATACCATTTGATGCCCCATTGTTGTTTATGTAAGGTCATACCCCATTATGAGACCTAGATATCAGTATGTCAAGGTTTTTCGGTACATGTTGTCCACTCCATTATTTTGTAACTAATGTATAGGGTGGAAGAATAAGGTTATTATCCTTTTTTGATAGAAAACGATAAGACAATTGCACTGTCATAGCGTATTGATGTTTACAAAAGAAAGCTGTGAAAGTAGTGAAGCAACATGTGAAATGTTTATCTAAACATGAAAAAATGTAATCGTTTCTTGAAGACTGTTTAATCGAAATTGTGAAAAAGTGTAAGTGTCATGGATTTTGTAGTAACAGTTGATAAAAAAATGCATGAAACTGCAAAAATGATTATCTAAACTTGCTAAATACTTAAAAAAAAATTGATAACCGATAATATAAAATTGGGAAAAGCATGCAAGGGTTGAGGGATATTGTTGTGCTGGTAGAGAAAATAGTGAGGGAAAATGTGATATTGCTTATATGAACTTGCAAAAGCCCTATCTACAAATGACACATTTTTATTGTTAGTTGGGAAACGCATGCAGGTGTCAGGGGATTTTGTTATGCTACTGGAGAAAAAATAAGGGAACCTATGAAAATGTTATATGAACTTACAAAAGTTATATAAAATATTGATATACACTTATCTGAAAATTGGAAAAACCTTTAGATTTTCAGGGGACTTTGTCTTGAAAGTTTAGAAAATATGTCAGGGAATTTGCGAAAATGCTTATATGAACTTGGAAAAGCCTTATAAAAAATTGATATATGCTTATTTGAAATGGGGAAAACATTAAGATTTTTAGGCGATTTTGTTTTGCAAGTTCAAAAACAAGTCAGAGAACCTGTGCAAATGCTTCTCTGAACTTAAAAAAGCCTTATAAAATATTGATATACGCTTATCTAAAATGGGGAAAATCTTCAAATTTTTAGCGGATTTTGTTGTGCATTTCGCAAGTTCAAATAAGCATTTCCGCAGATTTTCTTCAATTTTTTATTTGTACTTATGAAAATATTAAGAAAATTTGTTAAACTATTATCTAAATTCAGGAAACTAGTTAACTGTCATAAGATCATAAACACATTTAGCAAGATAACACAGGACCAGTGTTGTCAACCAAATGGATTCATACATCTAACAAAGGGAAAAAAAATTGTTGCCTCCAACATGAAAACACACATAAATATAACAATTGTGTACATAGTAAGCAGTTAGACATATTAACCAGTCTTATCCTATTTGTCCATGTTGATATAAGTTCCCTTAAATCTTTCAATTTTATTCCATTTGTTAGCATTTTTACCTTTACACTACCTCAAATGTATTTAACTTCATTTTTATTATTACTTTCAAATTTTCTCCCTACACAAAAATAACAAAATAACTCATTTGCACAACTTGACCTAACATTTTCATCCATTTTGTCAAGTTCCCTACAACAAATAAATCCGCACACTATTAGTTCACAAAAAAAAAATTAAATGGCCACTTCAGTGTTTCACAGATCTACATTAGGGTTTCTCAACTTTATCTTACTCATTTCCCACAAAATCCACCCTGTTTTTTTCTCTTAACCCTTATATCTCTAACTTACCTAATATATCATCGCAACTTCCTATCAATTTAGAAAAACAAAACTAAATGCCCACTTCAGTGTTTCATATATCTGCACTAAGGTTTCACAACTTCATATTACTCGTTTCGTATAAAATCCACCCTGTTTCTACTCTTTACCCTCATAGCTCTAACTCACCTCATCTTCCATCGCCATCTTCTATCACATTCACCCAGTATCAGTAATTTTTTCCCTGCAATAAATCAATCTTCGCGTCCCTCTAACCCAGATACCTAGCTCCGAATCCCTCATTTCCCACCCAAATGAAGATGAGGAAAAATAATGGTTAAGGATCGACGACGCAATGGAATATTTGTATATATCTCAGATGGGTTACATTACGCCAGCTCTCTCCTTCACTCTCGTTCTGCTCGTCTTTTGACCCAGTTCCACACATAACTCTCACTTATTTTCTCTTAAGCTTAGATGGGCAAACCAGTCATTTGCTCTTTAAATTGAAAATCCCCGATCAGTCAGAAACACCTCTGCAGGATTTTCCAATTTCGAAACACCTCTCTGTTTTTTCACATTTTTGAAGTTCCTTTTCAGGGATTTTCCCTAGTTTCAAACTTTGGAAAATTAATCTTTTGGTTCCTATAGTTTTGACTCGATGGTAACTCAATTCTTACAGTTTGACTTGGTGCTATTTAATTCTTATAATTTAGATTCAGTTGCAATTCAGTCTTTAAAATTTGACTGACTACAACTCAATCCCTATTGTTTCAACCATTTTATAATTTAGTCCCCATATTTTAAAAATTAAAATTATTTACTTAATAAATATCAGATCAAAAATTAATTTTCTCTTCAAACTTTTAGCGACACATTATTTGCAGGACGTTAAAACATTTGTTCCAGTCCTTTGAGTTACGAGGCAACGCTTTCTCAATTCTTTTTGAGATTCACAATTGCTCAAATTCATGAGGCACATTTAATCCGTTCATAAGTTGATGTATTCTAAGTTTGAAAAAATATATATATATATATCATTTAAACTTTAAAATCTGAAATCAGTCTTTTTACTTATAAGGATATGGATATTAATTACACTTAAATAACAATTGCTAGGAAGAGGATACTTTTATAATTCTTTTTCTCGTTGCTTCTCAGAATCTCATCTCTACCTTAAGATTAAAAAATAATGATTGTTGACAATTCATTTTAATAAAAAATAATTTATTTAAGATTTTGAAGTTTAATTGATATTTTTTTTATTTTTTTTTCCTTATAATTTTTAAGTTTTAACCCTTGGCGAACATTAATTATTTTTTTTGATACATTGAACATTAGTTATTATTTGTTTTTCCATATACTTCCTTGACGATGATTTTTTCCCTCTTACGAAACATCATGGCTCACATTCTCTTTCTGGACCAGGGAAAAACTCTGCCCAAGCCCATGTCTAATTGTCTGCGGCAGTCGGATCAATTGCTCTATTCCATCGCCCTGATTTGATTGTCTCCGAGAATCAAGATTCTCCATTATTGGGACTCCTGCTCTTTCGCAAAAGGTCGCCGTGGGTTCCATTTCAACGCAAACTGCTATTTTGCTATTCAATCTTCATCACGTAATCGGAAACTGTACATCTTCGTCTTCTTTTCCTCCGCATCAGTCTGTCCCATCCATACTCAGTCTCCTTAATGAAATTGAAAATCCAATGGAATACACCACTGTGCCTGAATTGCAGCCAAATCCAACGCCAGCGTCCCTTCCTTCTTACCCACCTGCTGTAGCCCGTTATTTTCCCGCATCCTACCCTCCCCATTATCAATTATACTTGCAAAACCCTAATCCTCCTTCTGCAGACCCTCAATCTTCTGCCGGAACCCAAGAATTTCATGGTGGCTCTGGTGCGGAACCTGGGTTGAACCCTCCTGGTGTTACTTCCTATGCCCCCTTGACCTCCGGCTCAGTTAGCCATCTGACTCATGAAACCCATGCTAATTACTCGTATGCTCACAACCCTGTTGCAGATTCGAACTCCGGATACTATTATGATCCAAATGCTCAGAATTGGGCTGCTAGGGAGGCTGTTATGCAGTTCGGGGCGGACCCGGCTGGCTATGGAGCTGTATGTTCATTTCTTTGTCTCTTCCTTTAAAGTTTCATGTTATGTTTATTGTGGTATGATGTGAGATAGATTGAGGTAATTGATTTTTAATGTCTTGACAGTTTGGAGGGATGTCTATACTGGTTGAGGTTTTGATTGTAAATAAAGGATTGATTAGAACATGGAAAGAAGTTAATTCTTTGAATGGGATCAAATGTCACATGTTTAGGGATCCGAATGTATTAAGCTATGTTCTGGTTTCAAGTTTAGACGGTGGAGCCTAGAACTATGTGAGGCAGGTGTGATTATCTAACATTGATTGACAACAGTTGAATATTCCTGAACTGGTTTGCTGAATTATTGGAAACATATATTTCCAAAGCTATATCTCTAATTGGTTAATAGGTTGCCTATCCTTGGTTTATGACATGTAGTTAATGATTTATGCTTGTTGATTGTTTCTAATGATGTATCATTTCAAATTTGCCCTGTCCTTGATGTGATCTGGATTCCGTGCAGTAAATGTTGAGCACATCTTATTTTTCTTGATTGTTTACTTGTGCAATGAGTGCTTGAGAAAGGAAAAATTGCGTGCTCCTATTTTGTTCATAGGGGATTGAAACTTGGTTTACTGAAGTACATTTGGAAATTCAATGCGTTGATTTGCTTACTGTTGGAACTCTGCAGTAGAAAGGAACGGAATGATGATTGTCCCTATTTCGTCTCATCTTTTATTGCATTGTGTATTATTATGAGTAGGCTATCCCCGTGGCCTCAGCTGGATCAGAGCAATTGGCTACAGCAAATACCAACTCGGCTTGGTGGACTAACACCAGAACCCAACCTCAGGTAAATGGTTCACTGAAGAAACCTAAGAAACCGAAAGTTAAGGTTGTCCAATCTGCATATTGTGAAGTTTGCAAGATAGATTGTACCAGCAAGGATGTTCTGGACCAGCATAAGTTAGGAAAGAAGCACAAGAAGAACTTGGAGAAACTAAAAGAAGCATTAAGGCCTCCGCCACTGCCGCTACCACAAGTTCCTGTTCTGCCCACCGGGTCATCTAATCCTGTGATAGGACCTCAGCCTGAGGGGAACAAGAGCAAATCTGGTGGTGGGAGTAAGAAAAAAAGGAAAGCAACTCAAACACCAGCAGATTTGGAGAACAAGAAAAAGAAGGTTCTTGAAGGTGGGGCTGCTGCAGAAGCAGTTAAAATATGTTCTATTTGTAATGTGGTCTGTAATAGCGAGACGGTATTTAATTATCATCTTGCCGGGCAAAAGCATGCTGCTATGTTGAAGAAACAAGCTTCTTAACACACAAGTAAATGCGAAGCTGATTACAATTTTTTGAGTTACATTGTTTAGTCATCTTGATCGAGCAAATCCAACTTCGTTTGTCTCATAGTATTATCTTAGTTTCATATGGAAATACTGAAATAGTGAATAGAGGCACCTTAAATGGTAAACAACACATCATGCCTTTGGTTGTCCCGAGCATGAAGAACCAATATAGTTCCACTGGGTTTTACAAGACTATTAGTTCTTTCGGTGGGGACTTGGGCTATCAAACAATTGTCCCACTTTCATGACCTCATAAAAGAATTTCATATTAAGATATTAAAAGCTCCATACAACACAGGGACGTTTAATTTGCGCCTAAAATATTCAGTTATGTTTCTGGTGCATTATCATTATAATTATTGGTGCAGTATTATCGATTTCTTCATTCTCTAGCCCTGCATGAGATGCCCATAGTAATTGACAATGAAATCCTTTGTAAACTTTTTACTGTGGGTACCCGGGTTATACGTGATACATTTTTAACAAAAAATTTATTCAATATTTTATAATAAGTTGCACTATTTATTAATAATCCATTAGTACCATATTTCAGCAGACTTATGCTCTGAATTGTTTCCAGTTTTAAGTAAAACACGACTTATATAGTGATATCCTACCGCATGCAGATCTCTATACTCGTCGATTGACACACTTAGGAGCAAAATTCATAGATATATTTAACGGGCATCTACACAGCCAATACAAAGAAACTTATTTCAGTTCTGGTGCCACACAGAAACGAGTTAAAGAAGGATGCCAGCTTATTCGCGCCAAAACCATAGCCCCAGTTATGTTCAGATGCTGCTACTCCCGAGTCTTCCCAAAGCTTTATTTATTTTCCAGGGAAATATGATAATGCAAAAGCTGTGATCATCAGGGCCATGAGAAGCGCCCTCATATTTCTGCTGCTATGTATGAAGACATCCATCTTCTAAGGCAATGGGACTGGATCAATGTTCCATATATCTCGGGCGTATTCGTGAATTGTGCGGTCACTGCTAAACTTCTGCGAGCCTGCTGTATTCAATATCGACATTCGTGTCCATGTCTGCATCCACACAATTCAGGTGTTTATGCCACATAGCACATATTCACATGAAATAACAGAGTCCAATGTGGTGCTTGATAATTCCTAAGAAAATCTGAGTCATGGATGGCCAAATCTGAGTTACCAATGAGTAACTACCCCGGATTATTTTATGTCTAGAAAAGTAGAATGGGCTATGCCTATGAAATACTCTCTCCGGTCTTCAATATAAGACATATTTAGAGTGTTGATCTTGGTTCTAAACATAAGATATAGTTTTCATATTTGTCAATCTTTTCCTAATTTACAAATATTGATGGTTCTCAACAATAATTAAGGAGGATGACTAGGTCATTTTAGAAAATACATGTCATATTAACTAACTTCCTTAATTTAATCAAATTAAATAAATATGCCCATTATTAAAGATGGGAGGGAGTACCAAAATATAATCAATTGATGTATGTGTTGTATGACATGATAAGAACATATAAACGAAAACACAAAAGTATATGATTTGGGCGAGTCCGAAACAAATATGGAATTAGTTCACGCTCCCTTGAATCATGAATAAATCTCATGAATAGTGTCTAGCATAGTCGCAATAATAGCAAAGTTTATTAGCACGTGAATGAAAAAATGCATGAACTTACTCTTTGATCTCGATATGCCTCATCAACCTTTTCTTGGCATTCTATGTAGCTGGGGAAGTCCTTTCCCACAAGGAAATAATCTGCACGGCCAAACCCTTCATTTCCTTCTAATGATCCCATCAATTCATCATAGTTGTAAGGCCCAAAAGCACCACTTGTGACAAATTCTTTTACTTCTTCAAATCTTGGATCAGGCACAAACTACATCAAAAGGCCAGTTAGGTTATTAAGGAAACAACACACTTTTCAGGATTTCACCAATAAAAAGTCATGTACAAAACCTCTAATAAAGAAAAAGAAAATCTCTGACAATGGCTAAAATTTTAAAAATTTTAGGGAGGAACATGTTTGTTAAAAACATTACGGCATCAAGAATATCAACAATCCAAAGTACAGCCGCTCACCAGGTAGGCATCAGATAAGTAACAGCATAAGACTAACCTTTCCCTCAGCTCTTTCTTTCCGAAGCCCAGCAATTTCATGAGCCTCGGCACCAAAGAGGAAGAAGTTGTCTGCTCCAACCTCTTCCCTTATTTCAACATTGGCCCCATCCAATGTTCCAATCAGTAAGCAGCCATTCATGGCAAATTTCATGTTGCTTGTTCCACTGGCCTCCATTCCAGCAGTACTACAGATGGAGGTAAACAGGAAAGACCAGATTAGACACAATGGCCAGGCATCAAAGTAATAGCAATATTAACTATAATGTCCCACCATTTGGAGATTACTTCTACAGCTCCATTCTTGGTTGAATTACATATACTCACAAAACTCAATGTGATACTAATACATATTGTCCCAGTATCCCAAGAACCGTTTCTCTTGAGCTAATTTTAAAGTCTGGTAACCACTAACAAGATAATGAACTTAGCAGCAACGTGCAATTCATGAATTCTCTTTCTAGTAAGGTTGGAGAGGATAAAATGCAATATCAAAAGGCACATATCTTAACTCTTACATATCTTGAGATGTGAGATTTATCTAAAGCTCCATTTTGGTACTCTGCTTATGGGCTTCATGAGGGAGTCACTATGCATATCTCTATCAATGTTTTTCCTTTTATATATCATTAACAAAGGGTGTATCAGCTCATGCTTTTGATGGAACAACCATTACAAGCTTTAAGCTGGAATCTATAAAAATGGCACAGACTGGTAATCCTAACCATGAATTCAATTAGGAAGCTCATACTGTTACCATGCGGAATGCTGGTTATAATAAAAGTTAAACATCGGAATTATTGATCAATGCCCAGAACGATTCACTGCATAACTCTGAATCTGCCATTGAACTTATTAAAAGTTATATCTAGTGCCTGAATCTCCACAAAAACGTCTCAGTACTTCTATCAGCACATCTTGGGATGGGGGATGCCTGCATTAATAGTACCAATAAACTAAATCTGAATTGATAGTGCTGGTTTTACTTACCAAGACTAGCTAGCAGGTTGGTCATATTCGGTCCTAATAGGCTAATACAGTACTCCTTGTCCTATTTATAAGACTCTACCCATTGATTCTTACTACAAAGCACCCTACAAAATGAAACATTCAAGCCTCATTTTCAAAAATGCCCTTACTTCTTTTACTCTTTGCGTAATTATGACTTTTCCATCATCTCTCCCCCTCTTCACATTGAAACTATGCCAATCAAAGGGTAAATTTGGAAAGTTGTAAAAATGTTTGACATTTAACTAATTTTAACTAATTTACTTAATTTCAGGAAAGTGTTAATATGGTCTTATAAAAATAATCGAAGGGAGTAGTATTTTAAGCAACCAGCAAAAGAATTGAATTTATATATATATAACCAACTGTAGCAAATAAAACTACCTGATATGTTGTGACAACTCACTTGCAGGAATAAGGATCTCAGCAACACTGACATTGTAATCAGGGACAAAAACAACCTGATCAATCACGAATAAATGAATGATATAATATTTTGCGTTGTTTATGTGCAGAAAAATGACTAAACAAAGCACAATGCAAAAGAACAGTTTTGCTTGTATAAGTAGTATATTAGAGAAGTAGGGATGACAACAAACTTTATTTTTATAAGAAAATTTCAAATGTCTCATTGCAAAACTATATCAAGGTTGACAAGCAACTTCTTGCAAGTTTACATGCAAAGTTTTCCATGGATTGTCATAATTTAAGTGGCATTACTAGTAATGAAAGTTTTCAAGAAGAATAGAAGGCTTTAAAACAACAGAAACACTTTGCTGCAAGTTCATAAATATTTTATCAAATATGGTTGTAAAGGCATCATAGAAACAAGAAGCAATGCAACAAGTTCAACTAAATATATAGTGTAACGTGTTAGTTGAAAAGCTGCTAGGATCTTGATTAACTCCATCCACAAAATGTTTCCAAAAGATAGCGGTCCATAATCATTCAAGAGAATTATATTATAGACCAAGTTAAAAGAAAAATGTAATTTGTACTGAGATGGAAGCTGTTATCAAAAGTGAGAGTGGAAGGGCTAATGTTGAAGCTCAAGATTGCCATAAAGGCACCTCGAAACTGCATTAGCAAAAGAAACATTTGCTGAATAAAATTTCATATTGCTTGGTGTACTGGCATAAATACACAGTTCATGAAATGTTTTGAGACTTTAATTGGCTCTTCCTTTCCAAATTTTCCCCTTTATCTTTGAGTACTTTACTTCTGGGTATCAAACTGCCACATGTAATGCCTATGACTTTGCACATTCATTATAAATTCACAGTATTACAGAAAATTGCTTGTAAACCATCAGAATCAAATGGATAGCCCAGAAGAAGCCAGAGAACCATTTACCAAGTTATATCAATATATTGCCCTGTAGCAGTTTGACATGACATTGTTAAATGGAATAGCTGTAGAACAATACCCCAAAAAAAAAAATCTCTCAAAGAAGAAAGACATCTGTACCTTGAGCAGATCTCCTATTTCAGGATCGTGATTTATTGTAGCCCCAACATCTGTGATAAATTTCACAATTCTCTTGGCCTGCACATATGTAGCGAATGCCTTTCCCCCAAAGATACAAACTCGTGGAACAAATTTTGCATTCCTTTCTGCAGCACTCATTTCTTTCATCATCTTGTAGCGGTAAACAATTCCCAGAATATTCAACAACTGCCGTTTATATTCATGGATTCTCTTTACCTAAATAAATCCATTCAGTTGGACAGAAGCCACAATTATAAACTATAAACTGGTGTTACAAACAACAACAGTACAGGGAGATAGCTTCAAAATTTAAAACACTTGGCAATGAATTTCTTGTACACTCAGTATATGTCATTATTCTAACCCATTAATCCATTCTACAAATACAGCCGGCAAAACTTCAAATGGCTGCTAAGGATTATTTCAGGTATAGGCAATTGTGATACACCTTTTAAATCCTTTACTTCCTCATTGAGGTTTTTGATAGGGACCAGAGAATAGATAGCAAGACTATTGCAGAAACACTGCCAAATCTGATTAATAATATCGAAAGCTCCCTTCCTGGTGAAAGGAAGAAGTTACAACCAGAGCAAAGTCTCAAAATACAGACCTAGCAATTTGAGAGGCTGGCACTCTCCTTACCATTCACTCTCTATTCCAAAACATGCCCCCTCTCCCCTGCTTCTAACAGCTAAATAGCCAGAACACAAAGGAACAAAACGGACTACACAAGACCCAACACAAAATATAAGCCTACAAGTGATTAAAGTAACTAGGTCTGCAAATATCACCAAAATGGTAATAAACAACTCTCTGATCATCAAAAGCATCTTTGCCTTGCGCATTTTTCTTCCTGAATTCCCTTTTGTAAATAAGTTTGACCAGCTCAGCTCTATCATTACCAGCCCCTAAAAGATTCACCTTGTCCTCAAGGGAAAAGTGAGGGAATTGTTGGGCAATAGTGGCAGCATCTTCCCAAGAATTCTCAAATTCTGGGAGGTCCTTCCGTAGCACCAGCACTTCAATTTGGTCGTTTGTGTGCTTTCTGACCTTGTGAATAACTTGGGGTTGGACTTGCAACTCCAGTTGATCTGTTAAGGCGGTAGGAATAGTAGGAACCACCCTTTCGGTCTAAACCGATTTCTTCAAGTTGGACACGTGAAAAACCAGATGAACCTGAGCTGTAGTGGTATGCTACTGTCCCCACCTTCTCTATGATCTTAAATGGGCCATAGTACTGCAGGCTCAATTTCTCATTAATTCTCTTAGCCAGAGTGCATAACCGATATGGTTTAATCCCAACATACTCCAATTCTCCTACATCGTAGTGCACCTCTCTCCTGTTCTTGTTAGCTTGATTCCGCAGTTGTGCCTGTGCCTTGGATAAATTCTCCTTCAACGTATCAATTATTGCATTACGATTTTGAATCTGCACATTCACTGCATCATTAGTCGAAGGCTCATCTTGCAACTTAAGGAATTGTGGTGGATCTCACCCATACACTGCCTTATATGGCGTCATATCAGCTGCACTTTGGTGTGAAGTATTATACCAGTACTCTGCCCATGGTAACCATTGAGCCCACATCTTCAGATTTTCTCTAGTAAAACACCTCAAGTACGTCTCCAAGCCTCTGTTCAGCACTTCAGTTTGTCCGTCTGATTCTGGGTAATAGGCAGAGCTAAGGCACAGCCGAGTTCCTGCACGTTTGAACAGCTCTTTCCAGAATTGGCTCACAAACACTCGGTCATGATTGGATACAATGGTTCTCAGGAAACCATGCAGTTTTACCACCTCATTAACAAACAAGTCAGCCACGTTCTTCACGTCAAACGGGTGAGATAGAGGAAGGAAATGGGCATACTTGGAGAATCAGTCCACTACTACCAAGATAGTGTCATAGTGCCTTGACTTGGGAAGCCCGGTGACAAAATCCATACTAATATCCTCCCAAACGCCCTGAGTAATCGGGAGTGTCTGCAGTAATTCGGCCGGAGAGAGAGCCTAATATTTGTTTCATTGGCAAACCGCACATGAACATCGCGTTTCATACCATCCCAATAAACTACGCTGGCTAGCTTTTTGTAGGTGCGGAAATACCCAGAATGATCACCTATGCGTAAGTCATGATACTCTTGAAGTAACAATGGGATCCGTGATGACTTTTGAGGTAAAACCAATCGCCCTTTGTAGTGTAAGCACCCCTTCACCAAGTTGTACCCTTCCACTCTCTCCTGATTAGTAAGGATTCGATGCAAGACATCATTCAATTTAGGATCAGCCTGAACTTCTTTTTCCCAATTTTCTAAATCTGCATATTGCCACGGTGAAAATCCTTGCATCTCTATACTTTCCTCTTGTTGTGAGAGAGCATCAGCAGCCTTGTTCTCCTTGGCCGGCTTGTACACAATTTCGAAGTTGAATTCCAGCAATTTTGGCATCCACTTCTGCTGGTTCGCCTCCATTACTCACTGTATGAATCACGAATTTGTGCCCCTACAGGTAATGCCTCCATTTTTTAATTGCCATTACTATTTCCATTAATTCCCTCTCATAAACCGAACGCTATTGAGCCGTTTTGGAGAGTTTCTGGTTGTGTAAGCAATCGGTTGGCCCTTTGCATGAGGACCGCCCCAACTCCAATTTCGGATGCATCAGTTTCCAGCTCAAACGGAGCTGAAAAATCAGGCATAGCAAGGACGGGAACTTGGGTCATTGCTGCCTTGAGCTGTTCAAAAGCCGCGGTAGCATCTTGGGACCATTTGAATGCGTCCTTTTTGAGCAAGTCTGTGAGTGGGCGTGCAATCTTCCCATAATTCTTGATAAAGCGCCAGTAATACCCGGTCAGCCCTAGGAAGCCTCTCAATAACTTCACATTCTTGGGCAGCGGCCATCGAACCATGCTTTCTATCTTGGCTGGATCTGCTTGTACCCCATCTTTGGAAATTATGTGACCAAGATACTGAATTATGGGCTGAGCAAAACTGCATTTTTCGAGCTTGACCACCAGCTGGTTTTCCCTCAAAACAGAGAGCACTTTATCTAAGTGCTTTAGGTGAGTGCACATATCTGAACTATATATAAGAATGTCATCAAAGAATACTAGCACAAATTTACACAAATACTCCCTAAACATGTCATTCATCAATGATTGAATAGTTGAAGGAGCATTGGTAAGGCCAAATGGCATCACCTTGAATTTGTAGCGACCCTCGTGTGTTCTGAACGCCGTTTTGTGTTCGTCACCCACTTTGATGCGTATTTGGTGATAACCTGATTTCAAATCCAGCTTCGAGTACACTGTAGATCCTCTTAACTCATCAAGCAGTTTATTGATGGCTGGAATTGGAAATTTATCGGGCATGGTGATCTTATTCAAAGCCCGGTAGTCTACATAAAATCTCCAACTCCCATCTTTTTTCTTGACAAGTAGAACTGGACTTGAATATGGGCTGTTGTTGGACTAGATTATCCCTTCCTAAAGCATATCTCTCACCATTGCTTCTATTTCACTCTTCTGTGCATAGGGGTAGTGGTAGGGCCGAATGTTCGACGGCTGCTCCCCTGTTTTAATGGTTATAGCATGGTATTGCGATCTGCACGGTGGTACGCCTTCTGGGCTCTGGCACACAGTTGTGTATTTGGCCAAAAGAGCTTGAATCTCGGCTGGTAGCACAAAACGTTGTCCTTCCTCCACCTTAACTCCCCTAAATTCCACCCAGAATCCATCGCCCTTCTTCTTTACCGATCGGAGTAAGGATTTCAATGAAACCTGAGTGTGTGATAACGCTGGTTCACCTTGCAAATAGGTCTTGTTGCCTTTCTTTCCCACCTTTATAGTTAACCTTCCCCAATCCACTTTTACCTCGCCTAATGATTTTAGCCATTCAACCCCCAAGACCACGTCAACACCTTTTAATGGGAAAGGGTAGAGGGTTTGGTTTACCTCCAATTCCTGCTCTTTAAACTTTACATCCCGACAGCAGTGTCGTCACCTCAAGGAGTAGCCATCCCCCACCATGACGGAATATGCGGCCACTTCTTCTATCCTCAACGCCACTTGCTCAGGCAACTCGTCTAAGATGAAGTTGTGGGTGGCAATCAAAATCACTATGTCTCTCTCAGCCAGTTGGCCTCTCACCTTTATCATATGATTATCCCCAAAACCAGACATGGAGTTGAGCGAGAGTTTCATTCAAGTTGACATTCCCTCGTCGGCGACTCGCTTTTCCAGTTCATCATCATCATCCTCGACCCCTCCATATTCCTCTTCCGCGAGATCCATCTCTAGGACAACTAGGTGCAAATTCTTGTTTCTGCACACATGCAAAGGGCCATACTTCTCACCACACTTAAAACACAACCCAGCTCCTTCTGGCGCGCAATCTCGGAGTCTGATAAACGGTGGGATCCCCCTGTTTTCCTGGCCAAAGAAGCCCCTGTGAAATTGCTTGACAATTGTGACTCTCTGACCTTGATCTCGGGTCTGCGTATGCTTTCAGTGCTCACTAATGACGTGGCAATAGCAAATCCACGGGTCGGTTTAGAAACGGCTGTAACCCGTGGAAAAATAGTTTGGGTCGACCCGGTTTTAGGTCTAACTCCCACACGTGAGACACGTGTGGCTCTAGCGCTCCTTTCTTCCTCTAAAATCTATTGCTTCTCATCAGCATTCAGGGCCTTCTTTATCAGATCATAGATAGTTCTCACCTTGGCCAACTTGAGCTCCGCTTGTATCTTCAGTTTTAACCCATTGAGGAATGCACCAATTAGGCATCCTTCAGATGCATCCACCAACGAAGTCGTCAACTTCTCAAAATCCTCCACATACTCGAGCACCAAATGCTCTTGTCGAGTTGAGAAGAGCATGCGGTAATCTCCTCTTGGCCGAGAAGAGTGGAAGCGCTCGAGCAACTCACGCTTGAACTCATCCCAACTGCTTACAATCATTCATTTTTCTTTCCATTGATACCAACTTAATGCCTGGCCTTCCAAGTACACTACTCCGGCCCCAAGTTTCTCAATGTCTCCAATGGCACTAACCTGAAAATATCTGTTAATCCGAAAGAGCCATTTGAGAGGCTAGCACTCTCCACACCATTCACTCTCTATTCCAAAATATGCCCCCTCTCTCCTGCTTCTAACGGCTAAATAGCCAGAACACAAAGGAACAAAACGGACTACACAGGACCCAACACAAAATATAAGCCTACAAGTGATTAAAGTAACTAGGCCTGCAAATATCACCAAAATAGTAATAAACAACTCTCTGGTCATCAAAAGCATCTTTGCCTTGTGCATGTTTCTGCCTGAATCCCCTTTTGTAAATATGTTTGACCAGATCAGCTCTATCAGTTTTACACCGTGTTTAAAACTTACAGCCCAATCAAGAGAGGATGTGCAAGAAAGAAAAATTTTAAGATAGCATCAAACCTGGATGTCAAACATTGCATCAGGACTGACAGAATATCCTGTTTTTTCTCTGAGAAATTCAACAACCTTCATCTTGTTACTCCTCTTTGCTTCCCTCCACTGGATCTGCATATCCTCGTTATCTGCAAACTAAATACATAACACTAATCTGATCAGCATGAATTACCGACACTAAGAAATTAAATTGAACAGAACATTAACTAACTTGGAAGATGCAGGAAATACACAACAGGATCAAATGGTTAGCCATGGCGTACTAATTTCAAAGTGTACTACAAATTACAATTCATATAAAATGTGGACTCTTTCAGCTCAAGAAGCAATAACTACTACCAATTTTAGAGTCCCATCTATCAAATATGTATGTTAAGGAAGTTCAATAACATCAGGCACACCCTAGAGTCGGTAGGAATTCATAAATTAATAAGTTATATATTTGATACGCTTTGGCAGCACATAGTTTTGATTTAAAATTGTTGTATTCAAGGATATTTGCTGATCCAGGATAGATAAATTTAAAAGACTGGCGGAACTAGCTATGGCTCTTGATTATCTTTTGTTTACTTTGAAAATATTTGTATTTGAGGATTTCAATTTCTAATTTCGGTTCTCAGGTTTGAAACTTCAAAGCAGAGGCCCTAAAGGATATAAGAAAATTAGGGCATGTCTTACAAGGTATTCAAATTGCTCATTGAGTGTTCGTCAAAAAAAAAAATTCCTCATTAAATTTCTTGAAACCACACCAGCGTAAAAATGGGCATAATTATTCCATTTTAAGGTGTAATGTTTTTTATTCTCCTTTATATATATGTATATGGATCCTTGATTTCTTGAGCTGGACTTCCGTATAGCTCTGATCCAGTTTAATCTTGCTCCTTCAATCCTATCAACATTAGGCCAAAGGAAAAATAGCCATATTCATGGTATTCTCAATTCAATGCGGTGAGTTGATCAAAATTGAATACAAGTATTTTAGAAGTATCATGAGAAAAAAAGGGTTAAGGTGCAAATTTGCCCTGGAAGTTTTTGCTAAGGAGCATTGTTGTCCCAAAAGTTTTAAAACATAGCAATTTTGCTTATACCGTTAAAAAACTATTGTCGACCGTTAAAAAATTGATGTTAACCATCAACTTTTTAATGGTAAGAGTCAACACTGCTCCCTTTTAATACTTCTAGGGCAACATAAAATCTAAAAAAACTTTCAGGGTAACATTGCTCCTCAGTGAAAACTTCCGGGGGCAAATTTGCACCTTAACCTAGAAAAAAAAGAGGTTGAAACCAAAAACTACAAAGTAATATTTATCTTTCAATTTCACACTCACAAGATTCATAATTATAACAAAGAAAAATTAAATAATGGCGATTACCTTTCGCAATTCAGCCAACTTTTCAATATTTAAGACCCAATCTTCTGTGCCTAACCACCCAGTTATTATCTTACTCAAATTTGGATTGCAAAACCTGATCCATCTTCTTGGTGTCACTCCATTGGTCTTGTTTTGGAATTTCTCAGGCCATAACTGCAAGGAACACAAGTATAAAGGTCAATGATATGGAAACCCTTTGGTCTCATCATAGACCCGAACTTTAAGAAAGGAGGAATTGCTAGAAAAGGTTTGTAGGACTATTACGAATGAAGATAAAAAGTAGGAAATCGTATTTATGGAAAAAGCAACTAGTGATTATTTCAAAGTGGGTAAACATGGAAATAATAGCCTCTGTTCTTTTTCCATAGTTATAAAATTCTCAAGTTCTTAATTATATTGAACAAAGAAAATGGACACAAGCATAATTAGGAAAACCTCCCTCAACAAAACCACTCAATTGCAAAGCCACTTGACATATTTACCTTATAAAATGAATTGAATACTTCATCCTTCACAATTTCACTATGTATCTCTGCAACCCCATTCACCGCATGACCACCCACAACGCAGAGATTAGCCATACGGACCAATTTTGGTGGTTCTGGTAGTGGCTCCGGCAACTGCTCTTCCTCATCCTCAATGTGACTTTCGTCTGTTCCATCCATTTTACCAATTGCTTCCTCCTCCTCTTTTTCATCTTCTTCCGCATCTTGAAGTTCCTCACCAGAAATAGCAACAGCTTCCTTGGGTTTAATAAATAAATCGGCATATGCTGCAGGTAATTCAACATTTTCAAGAATTCTCATTTCCTTCAATTTTTCCTCTAATAAGTTTAAATCTGCTGTTCCATATTCAGCAATTATGGTCTGAATCAGCTGCAAAGCATGAACATCAGAAACAAGTTAATGCCCAGACTCTAGAGTAAGAGTTCTATTGAGATAGTTCAATATTACCTCTTCATCAATCATTTCTATGATCTCAACATGGCGAGGAAGCAATTTCTGCATGAGGTCCAAGCTCCATTTCTCCAATGCCTCTGGCAGAACAGTATGATTTGTATATGCTACAGTCCTGCATCAATGTGCCAGATAACAAGCATTCAATCAATAAAATAATATTTGGTAAAAGAAATGCAGAAAGAAAAATGGACCATTATACCTTTGAGTAATATTCCAAGCATCCTTCCAGCTTAAACCTTTTACATCCATCAAGATTCTCATTAGCTCTGGGATGCACAGGGTCGGGTGAGTATCATTCATCTGCACTGCAACCTTTTCAGGAAATTGTTCCCAATTCACAGATGTTCCTGATCTTCTCTCAAATCGTGCAATGATGTCTTGGAGGGAAGCTGAACACAAAGTATACTGTTGCTTTAAACGGAGGATCTTGCCTTCCATTGTTTCATCACCAGGGTAGAGAATATAACATATCTGCACTTGCAACAGAACAGTATAAAAAATGTAGTTTCAATTTCCATTAACATAGTAAAGAAGTAGCAACTAACTAGAAACTCTACACATTATTAGGGGTCGCTGGGATGTTTTGTACAGGAGTTTGAAGAGGACATAGCATCCAAGGTTCCACGGGTCATTAGATAAAGACTTACTGAAGAGTGAAGATATAATCTAAGAAAACGATACATTACTGTCAGTAGGCCAAACAAGTTAGCTGCTGTCATGATATACATCACTCATCCAAGCACTGTCTACCAGATTCAAGCTCAATTACCTTTTCTGAAAGAATTTACATAATATAACAGACTGTGAAATATAGTAACATACCATAAGAAATATAGTTACACATGGTAAATGCATCCAAAGTACCTTTTCAGCATTTGCTAGAGCCTCGTATGCTTCAGTGTGCTTGCCAGCATTGAAAGCATATAAATCAAAATCTTCTGATGCAGCCTTTGTAGACCAAAGTCTCAGGTTGATTGTGGATTTAGTTTTATACCCTGGAATTGGAACATCGTGTGCGACAGCTTTTATATCTTCTCCTCCAATCCAATGTTTTTTCGCATCTGATCCTGGAACAACCTTGCCGTAAAACTTTACAGGATATGAGACATCATTTCTGACAATCTCCCAGGGATTGCCCATCTGTGAGGAAAGGTTTCAAGTAAGGAAAATGTTAAGAGAATAAAAAGGCATAAAGTTAATATATTAAAGCCTAAGTATATAACATGACAAATTGTTGATCAGTAATCAAGCAAACCTCAAGCCAATTTTCAGCAACTTCCTCCTGTCCATCCTTGGTAATCTGCTGTTTAAATAAGCCATATTTGTATCTAAGTCCATATCCCCATGATGGGTAATTCAAGGTTGCCAAGGAGTCCAAAAAGCAGGAGGCCAGCCTCCCAAGACCCCCATTTCCAAGTGCAGCATCTGGCTCCTAATATAATCATCCAACAAGGATTATTATAATTCCACGAGAGAAAGCACACCAAAATATTGAATAAATAGTAGTAGACTGCTCCCGTGGCTTAGTTGCTCAGAAATAGCAACGTTTATAGTCTAGCAATGTCTAAAAGAAAAGAAGTAGGAAAAGGAACATGATAAGACAACGCACGGTCACCTGAATCTCCCAACTGTTGAACCTATAGTGTATATTTTATTGAGAGTTTGAAGAACTCCTTTGTAAAAGAATTCTCATCCATGTTGAATACTGTAATGCTTAATTGGAGTACAGATATTTGGCTTACACTTGATCCAATTATTTTTATGTTGAGGTTCACTTTAACAAATTATATTACCTATTGTTGGACATCGAAAATTAAAATAAATAAATATATATATATATATGTGGAACTTGATGAGCATTTAACAGTCAGAGCAAGACACTGAATTATTATAATAATGTAGTTACTTTCATTCTCTACTCATGTGAGCAATGACCAAACCAACTGCATTGTAGATGAATTCAAAATGAACCTTGTCTACCTCATAAGTGAGAATCGCAAGGTGCTGTAAATTTATATGATTTTCATAAACGGTTCTGAAGCTTTTTATGTTAGCTTTAGCCCCATCAAGTTGTAAATAGGAAACAATTCAATTGGATGCTGACATACTATGCTTTGCATCAGACAGACAATGACTCAAGCCAGTGGCAACAAATCAAATACACAAACCACAAAAAGGCACTATAAAATTTAAACAAATACAAAAGTTTGAAGACTGGAAATATCTCACCTGGCATGCCACATCTTCTAATTTATGACCAAGCTTGCTCAATGCCTCTGCATAGGGACCAGTGAGCTCTAGATTTCCAATTGCGTTAAGCAAAGCTCTACCCTGAACGAAAGAATCATACATAAAACAAATTTTAAATATAAAAAATTGTCTTGAACAGTTGTAAAAATCATTCTAATGGTTAAAGTCCTCACAGACCTGAAGAAATTCCATTGAAAGGTAATATGCTTGCTTAACATTTAGACTCTCATAATAATCATAAGTAGCATTCCAGTTAATTATGAGTGCATCCCGAACACTCTGTGCAGTTGCAAAGAAAGCCTTTGGAAGTTCAAACTTCCCAGGAGAAAACATTGGAGTGAACTCTGCATGGTATTTGATACTTGAGGCAATAGATTCAGCGTCCGATGTCATTGGGCTGAGAGTGGTCGTAGCAGCTTCTAAAACCGTCCACAAATAGTTATGATTAATCAGATCACTTTGAATCCTCTATAATTGTCAGTAACATGCAAAAGTGAGGAATAATCTTTATCAAAAGCCTTCCATGTCATCCCTAGTTCCCACACCCAATTAAATATACAGAAACCTAAAAAAAAAATGAAATTAGCAGTCCATAAGTTGGAGGAAGTTTATCTTGAACAAGGACTGATTCTTGGCTACAGTATACCACATCTCCAGAAACAAAATACATTTCCATGTCATCGTAAAAAACAGATCCAAACCGATCAACTGCAAAGTAACATGCCATGGCTCGTTGCAACAATAAGCCATCTTACTGAGATGATTCTCAACAACCAATCCTACAACTACATCCCTGGAGTACCTTTGGACGCCATCGAAAGTGTTGGATAAGAACTTGACGGTTGAAAATTGAGATATCATCGATAAAGCATAACTTATGATGCATTCCTGACATGCTACTAAGATTTCAATTTTTTTCCATGATAACAAGGTACTCATTCTGTAAGACATTTTTATTTAATTTGATTAGATTAAGAAAGCTGGTTAAGTTAGTTAATATGACATGTATTTTCTAAAATACCCTAATTACCTTCCTTAATTCTCTCATCCTATCTCCTCCTTGATTATTATTGAGGGAGCATTAATAAGATAAATTAGGAAAAAATTAATAAATATGAAAACTTTGTCTTATATTTAAAACGAATACCAACTTTCTAAATATGTCTTATATCAACGAACGACTGGAGAAGTAAAATGCAAGAAGAGTGAGTATGGCATACCATGTCCTAAATGCCATGCAAAAGTTTAACAGAAAAGTCTTAGTCTAAAGATTCTCTCTGAAATAAATGCTTCTAGGATTTTGAAACGAGCAAATCCAAGGTTCCAGCAGAATCAAAAAGGATGAGATCATTCGAACTGTATAACCATCCATTATTCCCATCGCTAACGTATTAACTATCAGGTAAAGTAACCAAAGCTGAGACAAAACCATAGGATCAAGACCTAATCTGCAGACGGATTAAACATGATAAAACAAAATCATCAGAAGCCAAAGAAAATTCCCACCTTGCTGATGACCAGGATCTTTCAGTATCTGAGCTGCCTCACCACTGGACACATTCTTCACCGAAAAAGACCTCCTCAGAGGCCGTGACTTCACAGTCCTTCCGAGCAGCAACAAGCTCGATTTGGAGCATTTGGAGGTGAGACTGACAAGTCGGGAAATGGAATTGCAGCGAGGAAATGCCTCCGCTCTGGTTGGATTCACAGAGAACTGCAATGCCGCCATTGCTATTTCTCCCTTAGATCACAGAGACACACAGGAACGGTGAGGGTGAGGGTGAGTGTGAGAGAGTTCTCTTATCTTGTGAGACAGAGTTCTCTCTCCAATGAAGTTGGTGTTGAAAAATGGAAAAATCTTAGAATCACAGAGTCCTCGCACTTCATTATTAAAGAAATCGCAAAAGCTTCCGTCCAAAGAAGATTTTGTTGCGTGATCTCACGTCTTCATGCAGCCCCTGTATCTGCCCTGCTGGTGATTTCTAGTGAATGCCACGTGACGTGTCACCGCTATGCCCTCCAATTCCTAGTATCGCGAGCCTGTAATCGAAGTGCGTGTTCGTCGGATTAGTTTCTTGAGAATGGTTTTTGTGATATACGAATTTGAGAAGAGTTTTAGCTCGGTTTATAAAAAAGTGTTTCTGAAACCATAGTTTTAAAGCTTGTCAAACAAGTTAGAAGGATAACTTATTTTTTATTTATAAGTGTTTATAAGTATGAGTTTGGATTAGTTTTTGGAGAATAGCTTTTACGATTTATGATGAAAGCATGTGAGAGGATTTTTATCTCCGCTTGAGGAAAAAGGCTTCTGAAACCATGATTTCAGGCTCACCCAAACATACACTAAATCGTGATTTACGGTATACGAAGTAAGTATGTGAGAGGAGTTTTATCTCGATTTATGTGAAAAACACTTAACCTATATTTGGCATCACTTATTTTTAGATAATAAATCCTTATTACGTAAGTCGAGATAAAACTCCTCTCACATACTTACCTTGTATACAGTAAATCACAATTTATAAGCACTTATAAGTCAAAAATAAACTATCCCAAATGAATACTCATATCCAAAAATAATTTTAGAAAATAAGCATTTATTACATAAGTCGGGACAAAACTTCTCTCACATATTTACCTCATATACCGTGAATCACAAATTATAAACACTTATTACTAAAAAATAAACTATCATAAACTAACACTATACCCAACATGCATTAAATTCCTACATTAGCCCGGCCTTCGTGAACTTGTAAATTTTGGACTAGAGGAGTACTTCTTTACTTTTCAGTTTTCACTCAATTATTTAATTATCAGATGCTGTTTTAAAAAATAAAAACATTAAATATTGCATGATAAATATTCCGAAATAATCCGAGATTGAATGGAATTTTGTTTTGGGAGATAGCTGGGAGTCAGAGAAACTGGTCTTTTAGATAGAATTATTTTGTTCATAAATCTAAAATTCAGATTTATTTTGTTCATAAAATAAGGCTCAATTCAATATTTTAAAGAGAATTATAATTTTTTCCTAAAACACCCTTATAGAAAATTAAATTTACCATATAATGCATTTTTCAGTGAAGCATTTAATTGAGGGCATAATTAGAAAGTCAATATTTACTCACCAATTTAGTTTTTTTTTTTATCTGCGTGTTGGGAAAAATTAGTGAGATAGTAATTTACATTTAAGGACAAATGAATTATATAGTATACTAGCAATTAAATGCATAATTAACATGATCAATATCATATCAGTATATATTTTGAAACTCTTTATTTTCATTATTTATTTTCACACGGGATACAAAGAAATGGAGGACACAAAATCCTAAACACATAGCTGGAAGTCAAATTATTAGCATGTTTGGTATCACTTATTTTTGAAAAATAAGTCCTTATTATGTAAGTTGAGATAAATCTCCTCTCACATACTTATCTCGTATATAACAAATCACAATTTATAAATATTTATAAATAAAAAATAAACTATTCCAAATGAGCATTATTCCGTTATACGCCAGGTTCTTGAACTCGGACCGGACCGGCCGATCCGGCTGGGAAACCGGTGAACCGGTTGATAAATCGGTCCGATTCCCGGTTTGGTCCGGGTTCATATTAAAAAAAATTAAATTTTTCCTTTAGAATTTCATACTATAAGTCTAAAATTTTCAATTTCTCACTAGTTTGGTCCCTGTCTAACCCACTAACCCTTAACTCAATACCCCAATCGATTCAATGCCCAGTCCAAATTTTAATACCTTGGTTATACGTGGCAATTGGTTTCATTATTGGTGACACACCATGACACCACCTTTATTCTAGGTTAAGAACGCATTGATGGTTGTAAGAAATCATTTTATTTTTCACAAGAGTAAAGTCAGTCTTACTCTCCAAATATATTATAATAAGTCATAGGCATTAATTAATTACTATATTAGAATAGGGAGAATTTTAGTCATGTCAAGTGGTGAGTTTCCACTTTGCTTAATGCGGGCGATTTTAGCTCATCGTTTTTAGTCTGAGGAGAAGAATTTATAATTGCCAATCTATTTGAATGCTGCCAACTCATGCCAATGTGATTCATTGTTTTTTTTTTTTTTTGATAAAGAATGAATCAAAACAACAACCTCAAGGGCTCTACCCTAATCATTACAAAAATTATAATTAACAACATCTTCTATAAGCAAATGCTTAGCTTCAGTGGGCTCTGTGTGAATTATAAGGAAATCAACCGCCATATTCCATGCTCTTCTAGCGAAACAATCTGCCACCCTATTCGCCTCCCGACAACAATGAAGCATCTCCACTTCCCACTCACGTTCCAGCATCGATTGAATTTCCAAAATTAACGTAGCATCAGGATGTTCATCAGAGACCGCTCCTTGTATAAGCTCCAATACTTCGATGCAATCACTTTCAACAATAATATTTCTAAATCCTCCTTCCCAAGCCAGCTTTATACCCCACAGGATTCCCCAGGCTTCTGCTGTGATCACAGACCCACTTCCAATTTGAAACATAAAACCCTGAACAAATCGGCCCTGATCATCCCGTATCACTCCACCACATGTACAGCTTCCCGATGCTTCATTCGTAGATCCATCTGTATTAACCTTAACCATCCCAGCAGGTGGAGGGCGCCAAGGCATAATTGATGTGATGCAGGCCTTCGGTTGTATGGAATTAGAGAAACCCCAAGACAACACTGAACTAGTACGAACTAATAAATTCTGTTTACACCATTGAATATTATTGAAAATACGGTCATTCCTCGCCAACCAGATGTGTCGACATAAAACAGTAAACCAAATGCGAAACTCGTATCTATATACTTTATCCCGACGCCTTAAGCACCATGTTAACCAAATGTTTCTATCGGTTGAGTCAAAAAATTGATGATACCATTGACTAGGCAGCAACTCACTCCATAGTTCTTTAACCACAGCACAATCTCTAATAGCATGTAGAATTGATTCTGTCTTGTCTTCACAAAAAGGGCACATCTCATTTGTGTGGATTCTCCGTTTGGTCCTTTCCAAATTTGTCATTAAACGACCGTGGCCGCATAACCACATGAACATTCTATATCGTTGAGGAACTTTTAGCTTCCATATGAGCCTCCATTGGAACAAAGTTTGATTATCTCCTTGAACCGCTAATCTGTTGTACGCCTCTTTTAAAACAAATTTACCATCAGCTGCCCAACGCCAACTCGGAATATCACTACAAGTATTGCGGTTAATGTTCACTTTTTGAATTGCTAACACAACCTGAATTGGTAATAAATGGCCAAACTTATTAAGATCCCATTGACCTGATGGAGTAATACAATCTGCTACCTTCCAATCTCGGATATCATTTGATAATGGGTGAGTCATCAAGGTCTCCAATCTATCCAGATGGGGGACCCATATGTCATGCCAAAAGGACACCAAAGCTCCATCTGTAATCCTCCAGAGAATACTCTCACTTACACTTTCCCAATTTTGTCTAATTCCCTTCCATATGCTCGATTCATTGCGTCTTTTTTCCACTTTCGGCACCACATCACTACCTGTCTTGTACTTTTCTCGAAGGAAACGAACCCACAGTGCATCTCGTTTATGAATCAAGTTCCATCCCAGTTTATTCATGTAAGCCTGGTTCTGAATCCCTGCCTTCCTTAATCCCAATCCGCCATCCTTTTTTGAGGAACAAACCAAACCCCAAGCCACCATATGAGGTTTACGATTTGTGGATGTACTTCCCCAGAGAAAATTCCTGCACTTCCTGTCTATCTCATCACAGGTACCTAGAGGAAGAGGCACAGACTGCATGGCATAGGATGGCATGGCTGACACCACGGACGATACAAGGGTGTGTCTTGCCGCCATAGATAACATGTTAGGCTTCCAGCTTGCTAATCTAGCATCAATCTTGTCAAGAATAAACCTGTATGAAGACTTGGTGCTTCGTTCACATAAGACTGGCATTCCTAAATATTTTCCCAAATTGGAAGACTGGGAAAAATTTAAGAACTCACTAATCTCTTGGCTTCTCGTGCGTCCCACATTCTTTGAGAAGTAAATCCGTGATTTTGCCGCGTTTATTTTCTGGCCGGATATCTCACAAAAATCATCTAGTACAGCTTTCACCACTCCAGCTTGTTCCATATCTGCTTCTGCAAACAAAATAAGATCATCAGCGAAAAAGATATGTGAGATAGGCGTACCTTGTCTCGACAATCTAAATGGTTTCCAATCTCCATCTTCTACAGCAGTCTGAATTAAGTGTCCCAATCTCTCCATCATGATGACAAAGAGATACGGTGAGATAGGATCGCCCTGACAAACTCCTCTAGAAGGGTGGAAAACATTTGCAGTACACCCATTCCAAAGTAGTTCCATTTGCGGTGTAGATACACAAGCCTCGATCACATCACAAAGATACTTAGGAATTTTAAGCTCATTCAAGCATTCAAATAGAAAACTCCATCTGACTCGATCATATGCTTTCTCCAAGTCAATCTTTATTGCCATAAATCCCTTCTTCTTTTTCATGTTCCGCATAGAGTGGATTATTTCCTGCACTAGAATAACATTATCAGTACTTTGGCGCCCCTTCACAAAACTACATTGGTTCGGGGCCACAACCAATGGCATAATAGATTTAAGCCTGAAAGAAATAATCTTTGTAACAATCTTATACACAACATTACAGAGACTTATTGGGCGAAAATCTCGGAAAGTTTGAGGATGATCAATTTTTGGAATAAGCACAATTAAAGTACCATTAATATTCTGAACCGATTGAGGATAAGAGAATACCCGTTTAACCAAAGATATCACCGAAAGACCAACCGTATCCCATTGGCTTTGATAAAAAAGAGGATTGAATCTGTCCGGTCCCGGAGCTTTGAGTGATCCCATATCGAATAAAGCTCGTTTAATCTCCATGTCATCAACCTGTCTTCCCAAATTGCTTCTATTCGTTGCATCAATCTCAGGGTAGGTGCACCCAAAAACCAAATTCCCCTGATGCATGCTAATTTCCGTATATAATTCTTCAAAATATTTACTGCCAATATCCCGTATTTCCTTTTCATCATACAGCCATTCCCCCGAATCACGTTTAATAGCTAAAATCCGATTCCGTCTTCTTCGAGCATTTGCCTTTGAGTGAAAATACCTGGTATTACGGTCACCCTGGACATACCAAGTAGACCGAGAGTATTGTAACCACATAATTTCCTCTTGAGACAGGATTTTTTCAAGATCCTTCCACAAATCACGTTGCAAATTCTCCAAAGCCACCGAAGGTCCAGCTATAGCAATTTTGTTGTTAATTCCATCAAGACGTCTGTAGATCTTATTTTTCATGAACTTCAAATTCCCGAACACCCTTTTGTTCCAATTTCTCAGTTGCTCAGTAAAAACCTCTAAAGATCCACACCAATCTTCCTTCACATTCCATTGATCCTTAACAAAACCTGAGAAATTATCATGCATAACCCAGGGAGCGAAGAATCGAAAAGGCCTCTGTTTGTTCTCAACATGCAACAACTTATCAGTATTGACCAAAATAGGACAATGATCTGATTTGTATTTTGGTAAATGAATCACCGATGCATTAGGAAACTGTACATGCCACCTGGCATCCACCAAAGCTCTATCAATCCTGCTCTGACTATACGAATTCCCCCAAGTAAACTTAGGGCCACTGAACCCGATATCAATCAAATCAGTATCAGCAATCCATTCCTTAAAAAATTTGTCTACTCCATTTCTTTCCCTAACTTTCAAATAAAAAAAAAAAGTTGGCTATGGAATAATGGGTTAAGAATTTAAGATCAACGATCTTAACATCAACTATGAAATACTTGAATATATTATTTTTTTCTGATATTTAATATAAAGTATATTTATTTAATTTGATTATATTAAAAAATTAGTTAAATTAATTTATATAACATGCATTTTCTAAAATATTATAGTCATATTTTATAATTCCCCCTCTTTTTTTATTATTGTCGAGGGAGCATCAATAGATATAAATTAAGAGAAAACTAACAAATATGAAATATATTTCTTACATTTAAAACTAAGTTCAAATCCTTAAATATGTCGTATGTTAATCGCTAGAGGGAGTACTATATTGTAAAGTTTGCCAAGTGATGCGATTTTTATGGGACTAGCTACTATCCTCTACTTTTACCATTCTCTTTCTGCCCTCTTCTCTTCCACTACTTATCTCAATCTACATATTAGAATCTGAGCATTTCAGATTTAATGTTTTATAAAAATATTATTTTTAAATATGTTTTATTGCAGTTTTATATTACCATACTAAAATATAGTAGTTTTTGAATTTATTTATTTTTTAATAATTGATGCGTTATGAATATTTTTATAAAACGTTACATTTGAACTGCTTAATTTTTAATCTAAAAATTGAGATGAGCAGTGAAGAAAAAGAATACGGAAAAATGATGGTAAAAACAAAACACGATAGCCAATTCCAATTTTTATATGTTGATCACAAAAGTGTTATTTAATGCACAGCAGCGGGCTCTCTACTCCACTATCTAAAAGATACTGATTCCAGGAGATTCTTAATCCCTAATTATATGGGCAGATGAACGAGAAAGGGGATATCTATGCACTACTTTTGGCGGTATTTGAGAAGCACCGTTGGAGTCATTGTCGAGTCCTTCTCCAAGCTTTTAATTATTGGAAAATCGAAAATCATGCCTGCGGGAGCTGTGAGCGGGTTGATATTCGTCCTCCTCCTCCGATTCTATTAACCGTCAGATAATTCCTTATTTTCATCATTCACATAATACACATATAATGTGACAAGCAGGGCATATTAATATTAAAAAAAAGTCATATTAATATAAATTATCAACAAATTAAATTAAATCCGTCCCCGCTAAAGTTAGAAATACAAATAAAATTCATTTTCCGTCTTACACAATATTACAAATAAAAATCTAATTGTGCGCGCATATTATAGCACATGAAATTATATGGTTTCAATTCCAATTAATGTTTCGGTCAAAAAAAAAATCCAATTAATGTCTTGTGATTGCAAATTGCATGTCTTAATCACAATATTTTATACCATTAAATATATTTTCTTTTCTTTTTTTACCAGAATATTAAATACATTTTTCCTATAGATGCTTGTCTGCACCATATTCGGTTTCGCCATCAATTTCCTTGTCTACCTCTTGAGTTTGGCCAATTTGGGTCACCCAGACTTAATTTTTTTTATCTGATAATTTTTAAATAAAAAAATCATTTTCTGAAAAAATTATTATTTAATAAATTATATTTATTTTATATTCTCCACCTATTAAAATAATTTTTTTTAAAGAATAAAAAATAAATAAATATGAACCATCTAGACCTCATCTGAATGGCTCAGATAAGCCAAGCTCCGCCTGCCTATCTTGGATAGAAGAGAAACTAGTTCCATTTTGTAAGAAAAGGAGGAGGGGGAGAGAGAGAACTGACTTACCGGGGTGAATCCATGTTCGGATCCAGGTCAAAACTCCAATACTCAATAATTGTGCCCACACAATTATTAGACTACTAGAGTCTAATTGTGATTTGCACAGCAGATCACCAAAACCAAAAAAATGGTAGGAGAGAAGAGATTGCCAGAAAGCTCAATGACGGGGTAAATTACAATTGAGGAGGCACACCCTATTTATAGTGGTTTATGGAGGCCACTAATTAGGAAACATGTGCACTACTTTTTACCCTCCAAGATAGCAATTAAATTAATTGATTTCTCAATTAATTTCCTAATTATGGTGATTTGTTCCTTAATTAACAATTCCATAATTATTACTGAATTATTCCCTAATCTGCAATTAATGCTGATTTTATTCTTATTTGATTAGGCTACATATATCCTAATCAAATAGTTCGACTCATCAAGAACGGACTTGGACCCAAAGCCCAACACATTTGGTTTCTAGTAATTTTTTGTACAAGGAAAACAAGTTTCTTGTTATTTCTGTGACATGCATTATATAAATTGAGATTGCCAATGGTGGGGCTAATAAGTGAGCGTTTGGATAGGCGAATATATGGCATTTAAGCTGCTTTTAACATAAATCAAAATAAAACTTCTCTCACATACTTACCTTATATACCGTAAATCATGATTAAAAAGCTGCTTTTAAGTATTCTCATCGCTGTTCCAAACATACATTAAGATGACCCATTTTTTATTTGTAGTGTGTTAGATTGTTTAAGAGGAATTTTTTATATTAGGTTAATGTAATATTTAGTCTCTTAAGTTTTTTCTTATTTTAGTTTTTATCCCTTAAACTTTAAATTATAGGTTTGGATCTTTTAAATTTCATTTTAATTAAAATATTAATCCTTATAATTTAATAAAAACCTGGATCATTTTATCTATAGAAAGACTAAAACATATGACTTAAGATTTGAAAAATCAACCTCAAAATAAGGACAGATTTGAGAGATTAAATATTAATTAACCTTTTGCATTCTCTTTTTTTTCCTTGGGTTGCCAAACAATTTTTTAAAACTCTTCTTACTACACTGAATGAAGGATAATATCACTAAATACTTTTTGTTTGGGCTGCTGGTTTCAAGTGATGAAAATGGATCCACGGGTTCTGGTCATCATGCCAAGCGAATGAATCCTACTCTCGGTCCAATTAGTCAATTACTAAGCATTATTATATATAAAGGAGAAGAAATCTTCGAGCAAAAAAAAAAAAGGAGAAGAGATCAAACTTCCAGATAGGGGTGTCCAAATTGTCCCGGTCCCGGTCCCGGAATTTTGATCCCGGGAATTTCCCGTCCCGACCGGGACCGGGACCGGGACCGGTCACATACCTTGTGATCCCGGTCCCGGTCCCGGTTTTTTATTTTTTTTTTAAATTTTTTTCTTAAAAACTAAGTTATTGTTTTATTTTTGTATTTTTTATCCCATAATTTAAGTTATCATTTGATAAAATGTGTATCACATATTTAGTTGGAGTTAAATTATATATATTGTGATACTAATCCTACTATATAATATATAAAAATAATTATAAAAATGATGAAGGTGATAATAATAATAATAATAAAATGTTATTTTTCAATTCTAGATCAATTTATGTGATTATTATGGCCTTATTAGATGTTAAATAATTACTTTAAACACTAAATTATAGAAAATTTAACTAAAATAATAATATTTTTTAAATTTAATTTTTTTTTAAAAAAAACCGGGATTCCCGGTTTGATCCCGGTCCCGGCCGGGATTACCGGGACCGGGACCAAACCGGGACCGGGAGCGGGACCGGGATGCAATTTGCATCCCGGCCAAAAACCGGGACCGGGACCGGGACCGGGAGTGGTAGATCTCGGTCCCGGTCCCGGTTTTGAACACCCCTACTTCCAGGTGCTTATTTTACTATGATCATTCCAATATAAGTTGGGAATTACAAGTGAATTTTGCTTTCATTGATCTCTTGTTTTAATGATTTTTCTTAATGAATCATTGATTTCTTTTCAATTATGTCATATAGAATATTTTTCATTCGTTTTTAATACTCTATTTCTAGTGAAAATTACAATGAGATTTCACATGAAGATTATAAATTGGGGGGAAATCTCAAAATGTACAAATAACTTTGAAGTTTCGTGAACTTTAATGGTAACTAAGTTTTAATGTTCAATTTAAAGACTCATGAGATTTCGGAATTATTTGTACGTTTTGCAAAACTTTTTTAAAAATTTAAATATTTCCACGAGATACCAATGTAACTTTCTCTTTTATTTATATTGAGTATTTGTTTTTTTATGACACAATGGCAAGTTAATACTTGAAAACTATAAAACAAATAAAGTCAAAAGCCAAAAAAAAAAAAGGGAAAAAAGACAGAAAAATAATTCTGAGTTTGCAAAATTCCAAACCAGGTATTTTCCAAAAAGTGGATTGTGAATTATTTATCAAGTTTTGTTATTCTCTTATCAACTTTTCATAACAAATCTGATTTAGGATATTATAATTTTAAATTTTTTTTCTGTTTTTATTTTAAAAAAAAATCCAATTGAACGAGATCATCTCTCATACTATCACGACAGTTATAACGGGGTTCGTGCATAATTGGGATGTCCTCGCTTAGTTGATAGTCTTCTACAGATAGAAAATTAGCACACTTAATAGCTTTCAAGCAATGCATATACAATTTCAATCTCTCTATCTGTGTGGATCATATTTCTTATTTCGTTTATTTCTAATCTCATCGATAAGATGATTAGGCCATTTATATATCATTCATTATCAAATGAAAGACTTTCAAAGAATCAGTATAAGCAAGGATCTTGTTAAACCCATGCTTAGCAATCAGGAGAGCAAGTAACTCAACAAATGTTGCTGGGAGAAACCCTAGTTTCCTTTAGAATCCCATTATCCATTTGCGGTCCTAATCAAGCCGCCCCATGTAGCATACTGTTGAACTCCTGACCTCAGCACGTGGACAGTGGGAATGAACCATGTGTTGGGAAGCGTAGAATCTTGTAAAACTGGACGAAACCAACGGCTATGATGCCGTGTTGAACTCCAGACCTCAACACATGGACAGAATACTTGGGAAAAACTAGATCTATATTTTACATGAATAGGATAGTCATTATAATAAATGACCACATATTTATAACTGTTTATATACATAGTCCTCCCTAATACACCAAAATACATTAAGTACAAATCATTATACATATTCTACATTTACCAAAATACCCTCTAACTCTAATACATACATATCACTGTTTACCGAACCATCAACATTTGAACGAGCAAAGGCTTCTAGCGGTGAAACCCATTTAGTTAAAAAATTACCATTACAACTAAAGCTCATGTGCTTTTAAAATCCGGGCCACTAATTGGTGGAACCATGCGCATTTGAACCAAAACATAATCTTCCAGCGATGAAAACCATATATACTCCCTCTTATACTTAATATAAGATACATTAACTTAAGTTAATTAGATTAAAAAAATTGGTTAAGTTAGTCAACATGACATGTATTTTTTAAAACGTGGTAGTCATATTTCTTAATTCTTTCATCATCTCTCCTCTTTGTTTATTGTTGAAGGATTATCAATAAGGATAAATTAAAAAAAAATTGATAGATATAAAAAAACGTCTTATATTTAGAATTAAGATCAGCTCCATGAATATATCTTTGAAGAATAAAAATCTCACCATTATATCTAAAGATCCTTTGCATTTTAAATCCCCTAATTTGGTGGACTCCGTTAGCTGGTAAATACATCCATGGACTGTTTCATTTGATTGAGCTTTGTTGCCCTCCACAACACTCTTGTGCACATTCTTCCAAAGCAGACGGCATATGAGATTCAACGCTTTAAACTATGGCCAACCATTGAATCTTGCATTCCTCGTGCCGTTATGTTTATCATGTTTTTGCCTCAATCATGCCGGAAAATCAGAATGGAAAAAACTAAATTAATTAGGGCTATCAATATTAATCCACAGATACCAAACAATCTCATAAGTCATTAACGACATACAAGGTATTTTCTTCTCAACGACACTTTCCTCACTAACTGTCATTTCTCCAGGGCTTGTGGAAAGTCCCCCGTGGAGAACTCGGCATGAGAAGAACTTGTAATGATATTACTCCTGCTAGTTCGTTTTACAAGTAACTTTTATTCTTATTACGTAAAACGAATTGACGGTTAATATAAGTTAAAAATAATAAATGTGTTAAAAATGTCATGTTTCTTTTAAATATATTTCTATTTATGAAAAGAACATAGGAAAGAGAATGTGTAATAAATGTGAGAAAGTATAAGTATTAAATATGAGAGAGAGTATGTAATAAATGAGTAAATGAATTAGAAAATTAGTTGTGAATGAGAGATAATTAATATAAAAATGTGTATTTAATAGGGGCAGAAAAGGAAAAAAGTAGCTTAAATTTTGAGATAAAAGAGAAAGTTACTTATAAAAAGGATCAACCCTAAGAGAAATAAAATTGCTTATAAAAAAGACCAGAGGGAGTATCATTTACCACCTCGGATTTAAATAGAACATCCAGTTGACTGTTTTAAATAGATTAAATAAGCAAATTAAATTAATTTAAAATATTTATATTTATATTTTTTCGCCAAACTAATTTATTTGACTTATAAACTAATATATAATCAAATGATACACAACATATGAGTTGGCATGAGAAAAGCACATTCACGTAAGTTGAGAAAAAACTTCTTTCACATACTTACTTCGTATACCTTAAATCACGTTAGAAAAGCAGCTTTGACTAACCCAAACATATACCTAATCTCTGAAAAAAAAAGTCAATTGGATCTCTTATTTATGATCGAACAGAGTATTATTTTTTTGCCAATGAATATTTTTTAAGTTATAAGGGTAGACACTAATGACCCAGATTACAGTAGCAACCCGCTACCTCTTACTTATATATCATACTACGCTTCAAAGTCTTTAGTTGCCAACGGATATTTATCAGGGCCTTGAAACCCGGATCGGAAACTGGTGAACCGGACGATAAACAGGTCTAGTCTAGTTATCAACCTAGTTCGGTTTTTTTTAATCGATTATTTTTAAATTTTTCTTTAGAATTTTATATTAATAACCCTAAAATTTTCAATTTTTCACTGATTTAACCCTAGGTTAGCTCCAATTTGACTTTAGTCTGACCCACTAATTCTTAACCCAGTATCCCGGTTAGGTTTCAGACCCTTGACATTTATCACCTTGGTCGTAGTCTTACATACTTGTTATCACATGGACATAATAGCCCTCCATTCCATATCGTGTTGTCGTAGAAGTAGACTTTGAGAGTGTTTGGTTGAGCTTATTTAGGCCAAACAAGCCAGATATCACCTGATAAGCCCGATATGAGAATGATCTCAAAATGTTGAGTGTTTGGCTAAGCTTATTTTGATTGGGCTTTGCCTGAATTTAATGCTTTATTCAAAAAGCCACAACAACTTACTCATTGCAACCAGGCTTATCATTTTTTACTATAATTATGCAATTAATGTGTCTGCCGCCAATAAATATTTTCTCTCTCCTCTCTTCTCTTCTTCATCGTACCTGACCTCTCCCACCTAAGAGAGCATTGAACTCCAAACTTCCTCCCTCTCTTGTCGGCCACCAGAAAGTGCTGAAGCGGTGGTGTTTGTGAGGTTAAGGCCGTGTCTACTGTGGCCGTTGGTTATTACTAACGGTGGCGTTGAAGTTCGATCTAAGGCTGATCGTTGCTGGATTTGAAGTTCGACGGTGTCTGGTCGGCGGATTTTGACACTAATAGTGGCGGATGTGTTCATTTTTAGCAATTTGGGAGTGTGTAGTTTGTGTTCTGTGCTCTTTCTTCTCTGGTCGTGTGTTGATGTGTCTGGTCGGCGACCTGATCTCCAAATTTGCCAGCATTTGCAAGGTAAGCTTCAAAACTTGCTCTGCTCAAAAGACACAAGCGGATCTATGGTTTATAGTGGTGGGTCGGTGTCTCCTCCAGTAGTGTGTCGTTGTCTGTGGTGATGGCATTGATTTCTCTGCTTGGCGATTCCTCTATTTCTTTTTCCTTGTAACGTCCAGTTTACTAGCAACCAGAATCTGTGGAGTAGTAGTGTGAGTTTTTTTTTTCAATAACTATGGTCACTAGTTTTTTTCCATGTTCCTCGGTTTGTCCTTAATACCTCAATGCCAGAGACACCTGCCATATTTGTGGTTGCTCTAGTTGAGATTTTATTTTTCACTCTGCTACTGTCGTTGGTCGGCTTCAAGGGATATATGTATCTTTCTCTATTATTTTTGCCTGTGTTCTTGTTCTTGTTGCAGTGAATTTTGACTTTAGGGGATTTCGACTTGTTCTTGTTGCCATTGAATTTTTTGTTTATATTGATCCCAACACTAACAAACACACTAGCTTCCCCGTTTTTTTCCCTTTAGTTATCTTTCTCTTCATAAAGCCATTTGTTCTCTTTCCCATGCCATATATATATGTTCATAAAAATCAGAGTCTGTCAACCCGCATGGTGAGATAGATGATGAATTCAAAACTTCTTTAAAAACTCAAGAACTTCTTAAAAAAGTTTTGGAAGAAAACCCAAGAGCATTTAGTAATTTATTCAATTATAAAGCAAAAATTGAGTTGAATACTAGTACTCCAATTCGGGTAAAACATACCTTGTTAAGAAAAGAAAAATTCCAAAAAGAATTTATTTCTTTTGGTGTTCCCAACTAATTTAACCCATTTGGACTTCAAAGCTCTTTTTATTTACTACTTCCAATGAAAGTCTCATTGATGGCCTCACTAGTTTTTGTTATTATTAACAAATGTGACACCTACTATTATGTAGTAAGCCTATTAGGATTTGTGTTGTTAATTTAGGGAATTTATTGATAAATGCTAAATGATATGTCAAACTTTTTCATAGAAAGATGAATGACAGAGCATTATAGGATGACGAGGCAACTAAAATATTTATCCACGCATACCTTGAGCAAATTTATAAAAAAGAATGGTGAGGGTTGTCATTTTCGAAGCTTGGATGGGACAGTATTGTCTCCACATTCAATGAGAAGACTGGGAAATTGTATGAGAAGAAACAATTAAAGAATAAGTTTGATGTGTTAATGAAGGACTTGAGATTCATTAACAAAAGAGACTGGTGTGGGTCGAGACCCTGTAATAAATAATGTCGTTGCTTTAAATGAGTGGTGGCAACAGAAATGTTAGATTAGTAATGACTACAGTTACTCATAACTTTGGTTAATACTGATTCAGTTGACTTAATGATCTTATTTTTTAATATAGCTAATGATTTGGTTACTTGTATAGGAGAATTCGACAGATAAAAAGTTTTGCCCTTCAAGCCTTAAGCATGAAAGAGAATTGAGGATTATATTTAAGGATGTTGTGGCAACAGGAAAGGATATGTTTGCACCGTCTTTCACACAGACACAAACACAGACACAGATAGAGAAGGCAGGGCAGGAAGATGTCTACCAACTAACTTTGGATGAGGATGAAGGATCAGGAGATAGCTAAGATGACCTTTTCGGAGTTAACCCAGCAGCTAGCACAGGGTGACAGATGAGCTAGCGAGCATTGGATTATCAACACAGACCCCACCCTTTGTTCCAATTGATTCCTAAAGCCAGGGAAAGAGGAAGGAAGTTGATCGGTCAGCGTAGAAGAAAAAGCAAAAGATGCCAGCATCAAAGCAAATTGCGGATGCAGTTAGTGTTATAGTAGAAGCATCGAAGGACAGAGATGCAACCATAGGTGAAATTCAAGCAAGGAGTATTGATGTTGCTATAGATTACCTACTTGATATGGACGAAGTACAACAAGATGAGGAATTTTGAGTCCGTTGTATCAGGCCGATTATGGATAAGACTAGTTGGTACACGTTTTTCTCACTAGTTAAACTGAACAAGTATTACTTGATTGCGTGGCTACGGTATATGGTTACAACCCTTGATTGAGTCACTGTGGTTTATGGTTCAAACCCTCTCGATATCATCTCCCGTGCACGACCTCATCCTATCCCTGAAATTTATAGCAAAATAGTTCATGTTCATGTACTATTGTATGCATGCTGGTTTTTATGTTTGTTCGTTTATGTTATTACTAGATCAACAACACAACTTTGATTGAATTACCGTTATGTTATGTATGTTTTATGAAGTTCCTTTTATGACATATATACTTGTGTTGACATATGTCTTTCAGTTGTTATTTGGATTTTTTTCTTCTTGCACCTGCATTTAAACCAACACACAGATTACAAAAGAAATGGCAAATTGGATGGAGGAAGAAGAAGATGACTCTTGAGTATTATCTCTTATCTATGAAGAGTTAACAGAGTATGAACAATTGACTGTATTGCTGTGTCAATATTGGGTTCCTTTGGTATGCAAAGAACCACGTAAAACTAGTAAATGCACCGGTCATTTATGGGTTCAAGAAGTATTGGCAGAGCATCATACACGTTGTCATGAAATGTTTAGAGTTGAAAAACATGTGTTCAACTGGTTGTGCAATAAATTGGTGGAATATAGGTTACAAAATTCTAAGAATGTCGGTGTCGAAGAAATGATTGCGATGTTTTTGCTCATAGTTGGTCACAGAGTCGGCAATAAGGTGGTGCAAGAGCTGTTTCAGCATTCAGGGGAAACTGTCAGTTGGCTATTGCACAGGGTATTACATGCTTGCCTTAGTCTAGCGTGGGAAAATATCCAACCCTGCGATCCCAAATTCAATAGATGCTACCCATAAAACTCAACAATCCTCGATATTATCCCTACGTCAAGGATGTTATTGGAGCAATAGATGGAACTCACATAAAGTGTGTGATCAATGGTCCCAATTGGGGTAAATATATTGGGTGAAAGGGATATCCAACACATAATGTAATGGCTATATGTGATTGAGATATGTGCTTTACGTTTGTGTTGGCGAGTTGGGAAGGTACTGCACATAACGATCGTGTGTTTCAATCTGCTGTCTCATCCACCTGCAGGTATATTTTCGGCCCATTCACTTGAATTACTTTTAGTTCACACTTTACTTAATCTCACACCTTTAAAATGATTTGAACATTTATTAAGCAAATATTATTTGGTCGACGCTGGCTATCCTACACTAATTGGGTATCTTGGTCCCTACAGATATGAGTATTATCACTTGCTAGAATTTCAGCGTTAACCTGTCTTTGCAAATGCTAAAGAGATCTTCAATTTTTATCATTATAATTTGACGTAAACTATTGAAAGGACTTTTTGAGCGTGGAAGAATATGTTCAAATTATTGCAAAAAAGGCCCAAATATAGCTATGAAATGCAAGTTCGCTTAGTTTCGCAACAATGACCATACATAACTTTATTAGGAGAAATTCTCAAAGTGATGTTAATTTCGGTGCAGCAGATATTGGCAATGTAGCTCATGAAGATAATAATACTATAGAGGATGGGCTTCCTCGACCACTGATGCCGTGACATCTTCAACCCGTATGAATCGCATTCGTGACATAATTAGAAATCAACTTGTAACCCCCTTCCCACCTTAGGCTGAGATTAAGTTCTTAAACACGTGGTTAATGTGGAATTAGAGACTATATTTCAAATTGGGACTTATTAAGGTAATGTTTTGCCCAAAATCGGATTTACAAAAAAAATTTCAAAACTTATTCACAATGGTCTCATATTCATAATACAAAACAATAATGGCCTGTACAGGTGGATTCCATTTACAAATATCAGAGTACAAAGAAAATTCCCGACTCACTCGGGTTCCATTAATCAGTAAAGGGATTATACAAAGGCACAAAGCCAATAATTCCTTTCCCTTATCTTGGGGATTACACAAAATTACATTATACTTCCAAAATATACAACTATTTACCACAAAATATCCAATGAATTTTACATTGATAACCATTAACCAAAATAAACTCCTAACACGGAGCTCTACCCGCTCTTCATCACCTGCTTCCCTTTTGATCCTTCAACCTTGTCTAAAATGTTTAATTTTAGGAGAGTGAGTTTCTAAAGAATCCCCGTAGTAATAAATCACTCATAATATGCACCACATCAAATCATGAAAGTAAATCATCCATACAACACACAGCAAACCCAACAACAGTTGTAACGGCCGGGGTAGGTATCATGGGCATCGCCCCCCCTCGACGGGTCACGTTGAACTACTTGCTGTATTGCACATCCACATGAACATATCACATATATCACTACAGCTGGGATCCATATAAAATATTTCACAACATGCAGCCCCACGGGCTGGATATTCAAATAGGAATCCACGATTCCATAACGCAGCCTCGGTACTTACAACGGCTGGGGTAGGTATCATGAGCATTGCCCCCTACGACGGCTCACGCTGAACCGCTCACGTTGTAATGCCCTATGGCTAATAACACATTCACAATGATAAACATGCATACCAAGTATCATACACAACATGAGAGAAAAGTTACTACCTGAGTCCTTCCGGGCATTCCTTGGCACCGGTCTCTCCCGTGTCGGGCAAATATTGTATCCTAGAATCATAATTAGGGATGAAGAGTTATTTCTCTATTCCAATTCTCAATGTCTTCATAACACTTAATTGATTATCATTATTGCTCTTTTAGTACTTAAGAATACCTCTAACCATAGCCCTAAGGGGTTGGAAGAACTATCCCAAAGATCCCCGTTTTGGAAACACAAATTGAAATTTTCTACTGAGGCACTCGAGTGAAGATGGCCTCACTCGAGTGAGATTGTACGGATACTCGAGTGAAGGAGATCTCACTCGAGTGATGGTACGGTTTGCACTAGGGTACCAGAGAGTGAGAGACAGCGAGTGCATACCCGAGAGTACAAAGAAGTTTTTCAGAGACAGGATCACTCGAGCATACTGGACCTCACCCAAGTGAAAGCCAAATGCCTCACTTGAGCACCTGAGAGTGAAGTCCAGAAAGTGAGAACCCGAGAGCACAAGAGAAATAGCAGTAGCCCAAATGGCTCACTGCACTCGAGCACAACACAGCTTACTAAAGCAGATACCCTATACCCGCGAGTAAGAAGGCACACTCTTGCATCATGCCTGCGAGTGACAATCCGAGAGGCAAGTTCTTGGTGCCAAATACACCAGTCACTCGAGCACAAGGAGGCTCACTCGAGTGATATTCATCTCTTACTCGCGAGTGAAACTATGCACTCTTGGATTTTCCAGAAAGCACAATAGAAAAACTGAAGAGAAACAGAAGATACGCACAGCACTCAAGCATTGTTCAACCCTACCCGAGTGATCATCATCCCTCACTCGAGTGAATCCCGAATCACTCAAGTGATTCTATCAGAACCAGAAAACGCATAAACAGACCAAACTTCCTAACACTTGCCCAATTGATCCCTATGGACACAAAGCTTTACCTAAAGCCATCCCCACAGAAAAACACTCAATAAACTCAATGGGATCATCAGAATCATCAAAATGCTACTCCATTATCATGCTTTAGGTTTTGGGCAACTAAATCAACAAAATACCAATCTCATCCAAACATCACATTTCAATCACCAATCAATCTATCTATTCTAAACTCATTCCAAGATACCATTCTCATGTCAAAAACATACCAAATGAACAGTGACTCTCATTTTCGGATTCAAGCCAAAATTTTCAGAAATTATAAACTATTTCAAATGGCATGAAACTTAGATAGATAGATTGGTTTCACATACCTCTTCAACTTCTCTAAAAACACTCTTTGATTCTTCAACAGCCAGATTTTTGTGTAATCACAAACCAATAACCATACCCAATGGACAAGCTACAACCACCAAAATGAAGCTTATCCCTCATGGAACAACTTTAATGAAGAGAACTTAAGCAATGGAGGTTATTTGATTACCTTAATCACAAGCTCTTCTTCCTCCTTCTTGAGCAACAATAGCCGAACCAAGAGAAAGAAAATGAGAGAGAGAGAGAGATGGAGAGATAGAGTGTGAGAGTTGAAAAAAATGATGATGATACCCCTCCCTCCATGTCTAGCGAAAATAAGGGAAGAGAGGAGAGAGAAACTATTATATTATCCCATTTGACTTACACACACATGTACTCTCTCCCGTACTCTCTTTGCCACATGTCTTACTCCCATTGGCTCTCACACAATAAGTCACCAATTAACTTATCTAATCCCTCCATTAGCCATTTAATCCCACTTCTCATTTTTCCTCTTAGTAATTAATTTCTCCCTTAATTGCCAACTCATGGCCAAAAATTCAATTCTTCCAATTTTTCACTAATTATGACATATTAATTAATATTGCTATAAAACACATAATAATTCTAATTAAATTCATAATTATCCACAATAAGTCAATAATCATGATTAACCCTTAATCAAAAATTGGGATATTACACAACTTGCATGGGACATGTGATCCAATTAGTTATGTAATATTTTTTTTGTGAAATTATAAATTTTGATGTCACGTTTTTTAACTTCAATTTTTTCACTTATTTTCTTATAATTAATACAAAAACACTTATGAAATCACAAATTCAAATAAGTTTTGACTTTTAAAAATACACTTATGCAAACGTGAATTCAAACAAGTTTGATTTATGTAAAAGCACTTATTCAATCACCCATCCAAACATAAATCATATTATAAAAACTGACTTTTCTATTTGTGTTTGTTTGGGATAGCTTATTTTTAGGTAATAAGTGCTTATAAATTGTGATTTACGGTATACAAGGTAAGTATGTGAGAGAAGTTTTATCTCAATTTACGTAATAAATATTTATTTTTAAAAATAAGCTAATCCAAACATGTTAAAAATCATTTTTTATAAATCGAATTCAAAATAAATCATTTTTTTTACCGTTATCACCAACCTGCGTTCCAACTTTTTACATCGCCCTATCGTATCCGACGTGTCGTCGACGCCTATTTTCGCCCATAATCAGTGGACCCACACCCACTGAACCAATTCCACCCGAAAATCCTCCTCCTTCGCTCTCTACGCTGTTCGTCCCGTGATCCCCACTGTTCCGACGGCAGACAGAATGGCCTCTCGCTGCCCAAACCACCACTCACATCCCTGTCATCACCAATCTCCGCCGCTCCCGACAGCCGCCGCCCACTGCTGCTGTAACCCTTATCCCAATTGTTGCCCTCCACCTCCACCTCCACCTCCACCATCAACAGACCAGTTGCTCCAAGCCATTGCTTCACTTCTTGGTCAGTGTGATCCTCTGCCGCCACATCTTTACACTCAATGCGACCAATCTGAGGCCTACAGGTTTCTTAATCAGAACCAGTACCATAAATATTCCTCTAAAAATCGCCTGCGCCAACACGAACAACAATCCCTCTCCGCTATCGCCTCCCTTCTCTGCCGAATTGAAGCCCTTGAATCTTGTCTCCCCTATTTTTCTTCTTCTCTGCGTGGCTATCATCCGTCTCCGAGTTATTCCCTACGGGACACGGCAGCTCGTGTTATTCAAACACACTTCCGCGCCTTCCTTGTTCGCAGATCGAGAACCCTCAGGCAGCTTAAGGAGCTAGGCTCTATCAAGTCGAGATTTAATGCTCTCAAATCGCTGCTCTCCAACGATTGCCACATTGATTATGCAGCTCTCACCCGTGAGGCCATGACGTTGCTTCTCCAGCTTGATTCTATCGAAGTAATCTAGTCACTGGAACTTTTTTAATCTTAGCTCTCCCTTTTTCATTTTTTCAGTTTCTGTTTTTCTTTTTCCAACATTTTTCTGTGATGTTTCCAGTGCTGCGATTCGATTACCAGGGATGGGAAGAAGTCCATTAGCAGAGATTTAGGGCAATTTTTGGACTCCATTGAAGGGTTTGCTGTGAAAAAGCATTTGCGTGTAGTCAAAGCAACGAAGAATGTGAGGCTTGGTCAAAACAGTGACAAATCCAGAGTTTTACACTCTAAACATGGGGATTTAGGTCATGATCAGAGAAAACTGTTGGAGAACCTCTGGGGAAGAGTTGAGAGGATTAGCCGATTATGTAAGCATTCCGCAAATGAGGAGGACGACGTAAAATCTGAGGGCATTCTTCATTTCATGGATGACAATGATGATGATGATCCAGATCCCAGTATAGTAATTAGAAGAAGAAAGGGAGTAGCCCCAACTAACAATGGGGTTTTTGTTCACAGGCAAGAGGTTCAGCATCAACCTAAAGTGAAGAAAAGTGTAAGCTTTGCAGAGAGTGGAAATGTCTCTAAGATCTACAGCAACACTTATGAACCAGCTCTGAGTGAAGATGCGATTTGTTTGGATGGAAGTTCGTCTAGTGATGAACAGGAAGAGATTTTGGAGAATATTAGAAATGAAGTTGAAGATGTTTTGGATTTTTCTCGTGGTGCTGAAGTTGATGAGGAAGCCATACTGGACAATGAGGGATCAGCACAGAGCACTGATGGTGAAAGAAATTCCAAAAGGCATCTCAAGAATGATTGTAGAAATGAAGGGAAGGTTATATTTTCTGCCCCGTTGCCTTTAAAGATGGAAACTAGAGATGATCTGGCGAAGAGTAAGGGTGGAAGAATTTTGATTTGATAGACGGTAAAACTGTAGGCTTCTGTCTGTAATTTTGTAGCAGTCCATTGACTTTAGATTGTGTTTGCACAGTTGGATTGTAACTTGTAAGCTGTATTTTTATGGATTTCAGATTGACAGAGCTCCCTTCCTTCTCTAGGGAATCATGGTTCTGCAAGTCGATTTTGATTGTATCACTTAACTTGTTACTCGAACTCACCTCCTGTTTGAATCTAAGTCATTTGTTTTCATTCAGTTATTGCTAATGGTGCAAAATTCTTGCTGTGGCAATTTCACTAAACATTGTTCGCTCTCAGTGACTAGTCTAGAAGAGAACATTCTGAAACATGTGCATGCTAATGCGTATTAAAATTTGTTGGTCGAATGTCAAAATTAACCGTGTGTCGTGATTATTGGCTTGTACAATGCTGTGTTTGCTACTATAGGCGTGATGGAAAGAAGAACAGCATGCGCTTTATCTTGTACTTACCAAAATGGTGGTGAACAACCGACCAGCTTGAAACGGAAGGAGCTTCTCTCCTTTACCTTCCCATCCCTTTCTCCTCCTTTGCCACCTTCATCATCGTTCGATCTAGATCCAACGGTTCATATTTAATATTACATAAAATATTATTACAATTTTATATAAAAATATATATATGAATTTAAAAATAATATTAAATATGAACCGTTGGATCTAGATCTAACGGTGATGAAGGTGGCAAAGGAGGGGAAAGGGATGGGAAGGTAAAAGAGAGAAGCTCCTTCCGCTTGAAACACCCTTTCAGCTATCATCAGTTATTGAATTCTTGGGGCGGTAAACGTTAGTTTTCAAGGTCCTTGTTTAACAGATCTAGATCCTCTACTTTTCCCTTTCGGTTTGCTCTCATCGTTTTCTTTCAAAATGTACTGTTTTAGTGTAAAATAAACAAGCTCCTCACATTTATTTTTTAAAAAATAACATTGACTATTTTAAAATATTTTTTTAGTACTAGTCAGTTTTTTAAAATATTTTTTTAAGATCCTAAAAAATTAGTTTATGACACTAGATAATATTGAAAAAATATTATAGAATATTGACTGATACTAAAAAAAATATTTTAGAATGGTCAATATTATTTTTCAAAAAAAAGAAAAGTGAGGAATTTGTGTATTTTTCACAAAAACAGTGTATTTTGAGAAAAAATGATGAGAGTGAGCCGGGAAAAGAAAAGGATGCAAATCCCTGTTTAACACATATGGCTTCCACTTCTATGAGTCCGTTAATAGCTTTTTTGCTTCATCTGATTTTGGTCTTCTTTCCTATTCTTCCTCCCAGCTTGGCTCAATTATAGCCACGACCTATGCACGATGCAATCATGCCTCATTGCGCACCATCTGTTTGCTAAATTGCCCCATCAAAGCTTGTTCTCATATACTGCAAGTGTCAAGATGTATTGTGTGAATGGTGGCACTCAAACTGTTTGTTGGCATGCTTGCTTCAGCCAGCTCGACAACTTTACGTATCCATTTGCCATCAAGACGCGTGGTGACGTGTCGTTGATTGACACATGGGTATTGGAGTTCATGGGTGGACTTTGAAAACTGTCTTTGATTTGGACATGTTTGTCCAGAACAATCTGATGTTAATGCAATTTAATTGTGGGGAGAGAAAAAGCGGCACAACTGGTTTTTTACTCAATGCAGGAACGGACTGGGGTGTTTTGGAAGGGTTCGCATTCCCTGCTCATCAGGACATCTTCATCACCTCAATTTTGGAGTGGATCCGTTTTTTTTATATGAATTCTTATTTATTTAAATTAAATTGTATGCTGCACTTTAAAATATTTTTGTTACTCAGTATCTTAAATTAATTAATTTCTAATTCTGCATTCAAAAATATTTTTCCTATAACACCAAGATTCTAAAATATTTTTTCAATAACAACCAATATTTAAAATATTTTTTTAAACACCCAGTATTTTAAGCTAATTAATTTTTAATCTGTGAAGTATTTTTTCAAAAAAAATAAAATAAAACACAAAACCCTTGCTCGTCTTTTTTATGAGCAAGGAATGTGAATCCGTTTTGGAATGTCATGATTAATGGGTATTTTCGCAATTCCTGTGTAGATGAGGCTTTGATGGTTTTATAACAAGAAGATGGAGGATGGTACAATTTGTAAATTGAAAGACCAAGCTCTCTAAAAGCGAGCTAAGGAGCAGCTTATGCAGGTTTAAGATGCGAGGAAATTTTTGTCTTCAGCCACATAGAAACCAAGTGATTTCAAAATACCAGAAACAGAAAGAGAATCGATATCTCATACCATCAATTTAGATATAATTTTTTAACACTCATGCCAATTTTAGGACTTAAGCTGATCAAGGCCACTTGATTTTTTATGGTATAGTTCGATCGTCTTAAATGCTACCATTCCTTCGTGGTATGTATGTATAACACTGCTAGTTTCAAATGGCACCGAACGATATCCTTCTATAGTATTATTTATTATAAGAGTACTTATTATTTTAAAAATAACATTCTATCTTTTCACCCTTCACATCTTACCAAACCTTTTTTTTTTTTTTGAATTGAAATGACAAGAGAGAAAATTCTTGAGGCCACGACGGGCCATTATAGTGGTCCTAAGTACAGAGAAATATTAACGAGATCCCAAAGGTTAGTTTAGGTCAGCTAACATTTGGATCGAACAAAAATCTGGCGGGTATTCCAAAAGAGATAGATCATTGTTCGAATCGAAGGCCTTCCTCGCCAAAATATCAGCACACATAATAGCTTCTCGGTGACTGTGGAAAATCTCTAAGTCCCAATCCCTATAGATTAGTTGCCTTACTTCCTCTAACTCATTCTGGAGGGGATGGTATTGGCCCCCAGATTGAAGTAACAATTGAATGGTTTCCGTCGAATCAGTGTGTAACTTAATCTTTTTGAGATTCATGTTTTGGCAGGTCTGGAGACCTGTTCTGATTGCTTGAATCTCAGTAGCTGTCGAACCAAATGAGAATCCTAAGTTCTGTTGGAAACCACAAATCCAAGCACTTAAGCTATCACGAATCATTCCTCCAATCGCAGAGTTTCTGTTTTCGTCAACCGCAGCATCCACATCGACCCGAACAAAACCCACCGGTGGAACAATCCATCTTGCTGTGTCTCTCTTTGACACTCTAAATATCTTGTGTCTGAGCCGCCCATCTTCTATACCTTCGTGTCTTACCAAACCTTTTCCCACCATTGCCTCTTCCCACCTTATTACTCAGCCTCACACTAATCACAAAAGATAAAAAGAGTTAAATTAAAATTAACCACAACTTGCTTTTATCCGTATGCTGCTTTAAAGACTTGCCCATAACCATTGGAAGTCTCGACATTAGTAAATTTAGCGTCAAAATCACCTCTTCCTTCCTAGCCGCAAGGTCAAACACAAACCTGTAATCTGCACGCATTTCTTTTGACTCCTTGAAGCTTATTATTATTATTATTTTTAATTTTATAATTTTCCTGGGAAACGGAAAATATAGGTTGGACCAATTAGAAAGTTCGGCATTAACCACGGAAGATTATTGTTTCACAAAAACAACCAACAGTCTCGATTTTTCTCTCTCCTCGATTCCCCGTCCCTGGCACTCTCTGCGCTTCCCCCTCTTGATCCACGGGAGAGGAACTTCATTGTAACCCAAAAATTGGAAGTATTTGATTGATTCTGCGATAGCGGTTTGCTACACGCCAAATGCGGTCTTTCAAAAGGCCACATAAATGCACGTATTGGAGCGTAACTCAGATTAATAGATCTAAATTTTACTTGCAATCCCGGACTCAATCGCAGGGCCATTGCCAGTGGTTTGTTGGGGCATGTGGAATTGGATCTGATGGTCTGTGTGTTGATACTATGGCTGGCAATAGATATAACAAGTTGCGGCGACTCTGCTAGGGTTGTTGTGGACGGCAACGACCTGGGGCTGCATACACGACGATGCAGCTTCGCTTCTCGCCTAGCATGCGAAGCATCACGATATCGAGCACCAATGGCTTTATTGACTTGATGAAGGTCAAGGTCGCAGCTCGCCACATTTCTTATCGAACCCTCTTCCACACCATCCTCATCCTTGCTTTCTTGTTGCCGTTTGTTTTCATTCTCACTGCAGTTGTTACCCTTGAAGGTGTCAACAAATGCTCCTCATTTGGTACTCTAATATAAACTTATCATTTTGGCCTTTAAATTCTTAGTATTCTGATCCTGTTCATACTGTCTATCAGTTCATTGATTTTTGACATAGATCTTAGCTTCAGCATTGGGTTAATTTTGTCATGTCCACGCTTCTCTGATTTTATTTTCTCTTTCCTCACCCCTTTTAACAAATGTGACCCTGAATTTAGAGGAATTATAAATCTACATTGATATTTTTTTCTGGCAATTTAGGTGATTTCGTTTGCATATTTTAATTTGATAAAAGTTTTATTCCTAGCGTGAATATTCATATCAGGAACCGAAGTGGCTGGATTGTTTAACTGCCTAATTTGCATAATATGATTGCGCTTGAACTCAAAATTAGTCATCAAGAGGTTCCTCTCACATGGAAACAAGCATTGCGCTACTGGGCTCGCTGTTCATTATTTCATGTTACAAATCAATGTGTTTTATAATGGGAACTATCTTCACTTATCATTTGATTATAAATTCTTGGGTGATAAATATTGTTTTTTAAGGTCCCTGTTTAAATATAGATGGCTTCTGCTGCTATGTGTCAGTTAATAAAATTTTTGCTTTACCTGATTTTATCACTTTTTTAAATTTATCTTGTTGCAGCCAGTTGCTTTCTGTATGTTAGTTAGGTTGGATCCTGAAACATCATTGTTTCTTCCATGCCTTGATTCTTTTTACATCCTTGACTGCGTATTTTTATTTATTTTGGTGTTCCAGGCTGTTTGGGCAGGCGGTTAGGACCCAGGCTTCTTGGTAGGGCTGATGACTCGGGGGTAAATATTGCTTTATTTCATTTTTCTGTCAGCTTCAAATAGATATCAGTCAAAATTTTTGGATTATTAATTTTTATCTGAACCCTTGTGATGATAATTATGATGCAGGAGAAATTGGTTAGAGATTTTTATAAGATCCTTAAGGAAGTCAGGAGTGGGGAAATCCCAAATGGTCTAAAGCTGCCTGATTCATTTGAACAACTGGTTTCTGATATGAAGAATAATGAATATGACGCTAAGACGTTTGCATTTTTGTTAAGAGGAATGGTAAGTTGCTTGTGAGATTTATTTGAATTGTTATTCGCTTCTTGGTTAATTGAGGTTGAATAGGGAAATGGTTTTCGAAACTGAAGTCAGCTGTCGTTTGTTGTTCTTTTGTCTAATGACTTGCATGAACACACATATTAGTTTTCAGATAGTATATTCAAAATTAGTTGAGATTGTTTTGTACTTTTACGAATCAATGAAAATTCCTTAAAAACCTTTGCATTTGAGAGTTGGCATCTACAAAAAAATCCAGAGTTTTATACTTTTCTCACTTTCCTCCAATATATTAGCGCGCTCAGTTCTATGTTTTTTCTTTTTTAATGATTTGTATTCTTCTCTTCAGTGGTGTATCTTGGTTCGAAGCATCTTTCCATTTCATCAATGTATCATCACAGCTACTTAACCCCAAATGTCTATTTATTAGATTCTTAGCTAGATTCTTTTAGAAAGAAATACATTGTCAGGATTAAATTACCCTCACCATTATCTTCACCTTCAATTTGCCCCAACACTGATATATCATTGTCATATGTTTATCATATCTTATAGGAGTTTGAGAATATGTTGTGTTTATGTAATCTAATATGTGGAAAACTGAACTGTTTTTTAATGTATGATGTGGAATCTGACATCGCATGCTTTTTAATGATTATTTATTAATCATTCATATCTTTTGTATTTGTTATAGTAATTACTTTTAGCAGTTTGTGGTTCCTTGTGTCCTTCCCTCTTCATTCTACTATTCCGTGGCTCAAGTATAGCAACTTGTTCTTTGGCCCAGATAATCTTCATTCACAAAATGAATATGCATTCACGAGGAGATAGAGAGAGAAAAAGTGGATTAATGTTATATGAGATGTGGGCGCCATACATAACAACATTTCCTTGTGCTACTCTCTCTGAATACATGAATGCGTGAATGTAGAGGGTTCAAAGGCCATAGTCTTCTGGTCTTGGAGATCTACTCTGGGTAGTTGCTTATGACTGTTATCACCTGATTATAGAAATTTCTTCTCTGACACCTTGCAGAATTCCAATTTTCTCAAACGGAGGCCTTTAGACCAAACTTTTCTAAGATCATTTAGTTGAATGCTTTGTCTAATGACCTAATACGACAAGAATAACTTTGTTCGGGGATACTGCATAATATACAAGATTTACTTGTTCTTTTATGGCTTCATTTTAAGAGCACAACATTACTTTACAGTACTTTTTCCCCATTTCCAGCTCCCTTTCTTGTTATAGAGTTATTTTTTTAAGAGATGTTTACTTTCTTCATGATTTGGGTAGTGTGGATGCATTTGCCTGCCTTTCATATAACTGATCTCCCTTAAACGCCTTGATTGCATTTGCTCATCCCAACCCCAGGCAATATTTTGGGTTAAAAAAGGTGTATTTGTTTGTCTTTGTTATGATGTGATGCTTCTTTATGCAGATGGAGAAATTTGAAAGAGATATCAGAGAGTCCAAGTTTGCAGAGCTAATGAACAAACACATTGCAGCAAGTTCAATCCCTAAAGGGATTCATTGTCTATCTTTGCGTTTGACTGATGAATATTCCTCAAATGCTCATGCACGCAAACAACTGCCACCTCCAGAGTTACTTCCTCTCCTGTCTGACAACTCCTACCACCATTTTATTGTGTCAACCGATAACATTTTAGCCGCCTCAGTAGTTGTTACTTCTACTGTCCAGTCATCAGTGAACCCTGACAAGATAGTCTTCCATGTCATAACAGACAAAAAAACTTATGCAGGCATGCACTCATGGTTTGCGCTTAATCCTTCCTACCCTGCTATAGTTGAAGTCAAAGGTATTCACCAGTTTGACTGGTTGACTAGAGAAAATGTTCCAGTACTTGAAGCTGTGGAAAATCAAAACGGGATCAGAAATTACTACCATGGGAATCATGTTGCAGGAGCCAATCTCAGTGATACAACTCCACGCACTTTTGCTTCAAAATTGATGTCTAGAAGTCCAAAGTACATATCATTACTCAACCATCTCCGAATATACTTACCAGAGGCAAGTTAGATTTGTCAACTCCTCTCATCTTGGATTTTCTCATAGACAAGTTGCTTATGCCCCTATCTTTTTGTCCTTCTCTCTCTTCCCACTCGTGAATCTTATATTTATGGGAAGGAATCTAAAAGTAGTAAAACAATCAACCTTAGAACGTGACCAATATTCTGGGTCATCATAAGATGATTATATTTCTGTAAAATTGTGCTTCATGAAGCTGTCAAAGTTTATTGAACTGAAATTTTAGTAGCAGATACAGCTCAGGGTATTGAAAAGAATTTCTTTCATATCATAGTAATTGAACAGATAAGAGATATCGTACAATTATTTGTCTTAAAATGGCATCATCAACTTACATAGATTGATTATATCAAATCTGTGGGTTATATTTATAAGAATACAAAGGAGCAAAACTTGTTCCTATGGCAAGACATGAAAAGGCTGAGAGATTTTTTTTTTGGGGGGGGGGATGTATCAATGTTATTGATGTTGAGATTGCCATTTTATTACCAAAAACTCTCTGTTCCATTTTTTTTATAACTTCTTCCGCACTTCTTTCTTTCTCTTGTTGAAGAAGTAAAATGGGTGGTGATGAAACAATTTTTGCTGATTAAATTTTCATTGTGTGCGCCAAACAGCTTTTCCCAAACCTTGACAAGGTTGTCTTTCTAGATGATGATGTGGTAATTCAGCGGGACCTGTCTCAACTTTTGGAAATTGATCTAGAAGGAAAAGTTAATGGAGCTGTGGAAACTTGCAGAGGTGAAGATGAATGGGTTATGTCTAAGCGTTTTAGAAATTACTTTAATTTTTCCCACCCTCTTATTGCAAAGCATTTGGACCCCAATGAGTGTGCATGGGCTTATGGGATGAATATCTTTGATCTGCGCGCATGGAGAAAAACAGACATAAAAGAGACATACCATTCCTGGCTTAAAGAGGTAAAAATACAAGTAGAATATAACCTAACAATATTCTAATTTTTTTTAATTACTGAGTAAATTTATCTTGCTTGTTAATTTGGTCCTATTTTACAACAACGGATTGAGTGGCTAAAACCTTTTCTTTTTTTTGAACAATTGGCTAAAACCTTTTCACATGTTAATTTATAAGGCAGTGGTGTGGGAAGACACGTGGACTTAAGTTTACTATCCATTTTGTGTCCTAATTTCCCTCTTTCTGAAAGAGGATAATGTTGACGACTCCTCTGTTGCAGAATCTGAAGTCTAACCTGACAATGTGGAAGCTTGGAACCTTACCGCCTGCTTTAATTGCATTCAAAGGTCATGTTCACCCAATTGATCCCTCCTGGCACATGCTTGGCTTGGGATATCAGAATAAAACAAATATTGAGAGTGTAAAGAAGGCTGCAGTTATCCACTACAATGGGCAGTCGAAACCCTGGTTGGAAATTGGCTTTGAACATCTTCGGCCATTTTGGACCAAGTATGTCAATTATTCAAATGATTTTGTCAGGAACTGTCATATCCTGGAGCCATAGTCAGTTTACAAGAAAGTGTTGGTTTGAACAACCGCATACACCAAAGAGACAAGTTAAAAAGGTTTCATCTAAATTTTTTTCGGCTTGAGATTTTCTTCAAGATGAATTTGAGAAGTCAAATAGAGGTTTGGTTGACAGGGCAAAACGATATAAAACTGTGGGTGGATTTGCCGCCATCCCCATATTTTTGCAAATTTGTAGCATCCTGGAATGGCCTTAAGAATCACTTTTCAGTCTTGTGACAGAAAAACTGATCCTGTATTTGTGCTTGATGAAAGGATGAAATAGTTTTGGTCTTCACTTCGGGCGCCTTTATTGAGGATTGCTTAGTGAAGAACTTCAGAAAATAAACTAAACGCTGAAGATGGAAGATACACGCCAAGTCGTCATTTTAGTTGGGGCAAGGATCAGAATTGAGACAGTTATACTATGAAAATTCGCCACTGGTACAGCGATTTCCCCCTCATTTTTTAGTTGTTTTATTTTTATTAGTACCACATTTTTACACCCCATCCTTTAAATTTTGATATGATATGATAAATTGTAGGTGTAGTTCTTGAGATTGATTTGGCACAGATGCATTGAGTTTGGTAACTGTTAGTAGGATATATATTGGTATTCGTTTTGTACCATTACGACCCATTGGAAATGTGCGACATACATATAGGACCACTAAATATGAAAAATTTATAATGGTTTCATGAAATGATCTAATCCCTAAAAGTTTTTTAGAGGCTATTTTGAAACTTAACTTTTCGCTGAAATTATCTAATTGTTTTCATGGGGGGGGGGGGGGGGGAACTCCTTCACCCTTGGTCGAATGTGCGGAAAATTAAAATTTGAGGCAGTATTTCTCGTGTATAAATTGAGATGAGAGTTTTGATTCCTCACTTGCATCGTTAATTTATAATGAACTTTGTTGGAAACTTGGGCTCCTTTACATTGATGAATGACTACGAGAGGAAGTTATTTGTATAACACTATAATTTCCTATTATTACCCATATTTCCATGGCTTTGCAGTTATGCATAATGTATTGCTTATTAAATATGGTGAAAAAACAAGTTGTCATTTTCTTTTATTTTAAAAAATTTCATATGCCAGTGGCATTGGCCCAAAAAAGTTGAAGATATTAGCAAAAAAAAGTTTGACTCCAAAGGAGCAGCCGTATATTGTTATCGCATGTGATCTGCTGAAGAAGTTCATGAGAAATTAACAGAGCCTGATCACTGTTCACTATCGGTTGTTGAACTTGTATTTGGGCAAGTAGAGACCTTGTGTTGCTCAGCCCATGGGTATATTATATATTTCAATGTGCACTTTTTTTAATTAAGAGCGCATGCACCAAAGGCATGAAATTATAAGTGGAATCGAACATGCAACATCTCATTTACTAAAGAGTTTTCATGCCAAGCTGCACCTCAAACTGTTTAAATTTTGCAATGTTCCTAAGAAACGTTGACATGTTTCCATCAACATTCATCCATGAACAATCTTAGTGGCAAGTCTCTATTTTGAACTGTTCTTTACAAATTACAAGTCCCAAGTTGGAATAGAATCCTTTTCTTCCATTACTACTACATTTTTTAACACCAGTGAATGCTATATAATGGTTCATGTGTCTACATTATGGCTGTTCACGCATTGCCTGAAATGAATCCTACTAGTTATCTCTTAGATGGGGAAAAAGAATTATACTAGCCATAACGAGTCATGATTTGTAAATAATACGATCTCCTATAAATTAACGTCGATACCATCAATATATAAAATTTATAAGTTTATAAAAATTACAGAAAATGATATTATTGATGATTCATAAATAATATCATTCATTCTAAACCGTAGCAAAATGCATGACCCCAAACTGGGTATAAATTTATAGACTTTATATTAATTCATTGATAGGTAATTAGGTACAGTGCACCGTTGACAGGAAAAGCATTGGACTCCAGCAATATAAAAATTCCCTGCCAAGAAAAAAAAAAGAATTATATATATATTGTTATGAATAATATATTAAAATATATTAAATGGATGTCCATCTCCTTAATATTTCTCTCATCTTCCTATTATCTCTCCCCATTGATTTTCCTATGATTATGTAATCTTAGTTTTCTAGATTATAGAGTTATGCCTCTAAATAGGAAGCATATATGACGTATTGTGTAATGACCCAATTTGAGATTAAAAGCTAATTATGTTAACAGTGATGTAATTATTGCTGAATTCAATGTGAATGTGTTTAAATCAAGGCCTAAGCCCTATATTTGTGTTTATGTGTGGATTAATGTTTAAATGGGTTGAAATATAGGGGAGGGCGCATAGAGTTGTTATTGGAATGATATAAATGAGTTTGGAAGTGATTTAAGTGAAATTATCATAATCAAGGGCAAAATGATAAAATTGAAAAGTTACCGACCAATTGGTCAGTTACTGGAGAGAAAAACTCAGAGGTAATTGAAATCAATGGTTAGGATTGAATAAGTAAGAGGCGGAATCCTATATTTATAAGCCTGTATGAGCTCATGGAAAGGGAAATAGGATGATGACACATGGCAATTTGAGAGCCATAGGCTTGGTTAGCTTGTTAAACTTTTCCCCTCTCTCTTCCCTCTTCCAAAAGTCGTCCAAGAGGCCTCCCAACCCCAAAAATCTGACCTCCTTCATCATCATCCTCACCAACTCATCTCATCTCTCTTCTCTCCTCCATTGTCTACCAAGCTAAGCAAGAAAGAGAAAGGAAGAGCTTGATTTTTAGGTGAGAAATTGTCCTTAAATGCTCAACTCACTTTCATTAATATTGTTCATGGTGACAAGAGCTTTATTCCTATGGTTTCAGATTTTTGAATAGTGGTATTTGAGAACTTGAGAAAAACTGAAAGTTGGGGAAACAAAGAACTAGCTTTGGGAAGAAGTTGAGGTGAGTATTTTAAACATTTTGGTGTATTTATTGTGACCATTGGTTGAGTCTTGGGAATTTGTGATTTTGCCATGATTTTTGGTAAATTTTGAAATGTATGGATAGGCTAGTGTATTATGGTAAAATTGATATCATAGTGTGTCTTTGTGCCATTGAAATTAATTTGAAATTTTAGTTTGGAAAGGTTTGCAATGTGGTAACTTGATTGTGTTTTGGTGTGACATATTGTGATCATTGAGTAACATGTCAATTGGAATAGAATTTGGTTGTTTTGATGGTTTCAATGGATTCCTTGTGCAAAATTGTATAGGAATGGTGTTTAGTTTGAAATTTGGAACCATTGGAAGCCAATTGGAAAATTGGTTAAGTCTAGAAATTTGCTAAGTTTAAAATGCTGTGCAAGGACCTGACTTTGCATGGTTTTTTGATCTAGTAAATGGTGTCTAAATGATTTGAAATTTTTCAAGATTGTAGTTCACATTGCAAGCTTTCCATCCATAGTATGAGTCATTCTGAGTTTTGTGCACAAGTTATGAGGGTTTGAAAATCAGCCAGGAGTCAGGGTCACAGATTGGCCATGGCCCAAGAGGTTGGCCACAACCTAAAACCTTCTGACCATCGACTGGCCGTGGCCCAAAACTTACTGACCTACTCTTGGCCGCGGGCCAAAAGTTTCTGACCTGACTCTAGCCGCGGCTCAAGATGGCTAGCCGCGACCCAAAACTTTCTGTGCATCCTTTGGCTGCGGCGCAAGGGTGGGCTGGCCTTGGCCAACCCTTTGAAAAAATGACTTTTCGAGTTTTGAAAAACGGCCTTTGAGCAATCTTTCCCTAATCTTTTAGGCATGTATCTAAGCCTCTAATAGCCACCTAAGGAATTCAAATGATAATCAACTTTAAGTATTTAAAAGTTAGAAATTGGAATAGAGTTTTAATCCACCGCTCTTGACATTGGTTTATAGGATTTGACATTTGCTATACTCGCGAGCCCACTGTGTCGGAGAACGTCATGAAAGGATAAGGTGGTGACCTTTCTCTTATACTATGTGTAAAGCATTGTATGTATGTTTGTCATGCATTGTGATACATTGTGACACATTATGATGCTTTGAGATTACAGCGAAAGCTGGCACAATGATTACAGCGTAAGATGTTGCATTCAGATCACAGCGGAAGCTGACACATAGTATTTACAGCCATGAGTACTATCGTATGTGGCGTGAGCCATATATCATTGTGATGCTGCTTAACATGATCGTATATGCTATGTGTTTATACACTGTATGAGTGACTTGTTACTACTGAGATTCTCTTAAATCTCATTCTTTCCATTGGCTAACATTTCAGATAGGGCAAGTGGCTCCAAGGAAAAGCGAACGACTAGGAGCAGTTAGGATCTTGTAGGGATATTCAAACTTGGAAATGTTGGTTAATCATTTTGAGTAGGGATTACTGTATATATTTTTGGGAATGTAAATAGCTTCTGGAATATGATTGTGTAATTCCTTAAATGGAAATTTGATACCTTTAATATAGATATGTAAATCCGGAGGTTGCCGGGAATTTTGCTGTACACTCTGATATGTATAAATGTGATATATTATAACTGCACAGGTAATTACATTTGATATTTGAACTTGAGGCCAGGATACGGAAGAAATGTTGAAAGATTTTGTGAAGACCCTACTGTAAGGGAGGGAGTTGAAATGAGTTTTCAACTATCTGACTGTCTCTAAACCTATTTATTCCGCGACATCGAATCTTAATTACACTTATTAAGGCAAGGGGTTACATATTGTACATACCTTGAGAAGTAAAAAAGAATTACTCTCTTTTTCCTCCTCTTCTCATATTCTCTCTTTAGTTATAACGCGTTATCAACACGAAGTTTTAGTCAAGAATGACTCTTAGTGATGTCAATCATGAAGATTTATGTCTCGTTGATAGTGCAATAACACACACCATACTTAAAAACGATAAATATTTCTCTTCTTTAGTAATGCGAGAAGCCAATGTTTAGACTATATCCGGAAGTATAAATATGATTGAAGGCTTTGAAAGAGCTAATACGTTGTTTCCTAAAGGAACAAAATTATGCATTGATAATGCATTTTATTTTATCCAGTCTAAAAGAAACTTGTTGAGTTTCAAAGATATCCGCAGAAATGGATATCACATAGAAACAACAATTAAAAATAATCAGGAATGTCTTGCTATCACAAATATAATTTTTGATAGAAAATATATATTGGAAAGTTTTCCTGCCTTTTCTCCTGACTTGTATTATACATTTATAAGCATAATTGAAACACATGTTATTGAAAACTAAAAGTTCATTAATGCAAACCAGAAGTCTACCAATGCAAACCAACAGTTTGCAAATAAAAACCAGAAGTTTACTGATCAATATAGTGTTTGGCATGACCAGTTAGGTCATCCCGGGTCAATCATGATGCAACAAATAATTAAGAATTCATGTCGATATACCCTGAAATGTAAACAAATACTATAATCCCATGATCTCTCATGTGTTGCATGTTCCAAGGGAAAATTAATTATTCAGCCTTCATCAAGTAAAGTAGAAAGTGAGTCACTCATATTTCTAAAACGGATACAGGGAGATATTTGTGGACTGATACACCCACCATGCAGACCATTTATGTATTATATGGTTTTAATTGATGCATCAACTAAATGGTCACATATTTACTTATTATCTTCTCCCAACCTGGTGTTTGCAAAACTACTTGCTTTATTGATTAGATTAAGAGCTCATTACCCTGATGATCCTATCATGAAAATATGTTTTGATAATGCAGGTAAATTTACTTCACAAGCATTTAATGAATATAGGATGTCCCTCGGAATTGATGTTGAACATCCTATAGCTCATGTTCATACACAAAATGGACTTGCAGAATCATTAATTAAACATTTTCAATTAATCGCAAGACTATTACTTATGGGATCAAATCTCCCAGTTTCTGCTTGGGGACATGCAATTTTGCATGCAGCAACTTTGATTCGTACCAGGCTAACAAGTTATTTAAAAATTTTCCTTTTACAAATGGTTTTTGGTCAGGAACCTAATATTTCTTATCTACGGATTTTTGGATGTGTTGTATATACTTCAATTACTCTATCACAACATTTCAAGATGGGTCCTCAAAAAAGGATAGGAATATATGTTAAATATGAATCTCCTTCGATAATAAATATCTAGAACCATCTACCGAAGATATGTTTACGGTTCGATTTGCTGATTGTCATTTTGACGAAGTATCTTTTCCAACATTAGGGGGAGAAAATAAGCAGTTGGGAAAAGAAATTAGTTGGAATGTTATCATTATCTCACCGTGATCCTTGTACAAAAGAATGTGAACTAGAAGTTTAAAAGATAGTTCATTTATAAAGTTTGGCTAATCAATTGCTTGACTCATTTACTGACCCAAAGAAAGTAACAAAATCACATGTTCTAGCTGCTAACGCTCTTATCAAAATAGATGTCCCTGTTAGACAACCTATTGTAAATGAATCTAAAGCACACATGAAGCATGGTAGGCCCATCGATTCTAAAGATAAAAATCCTCAAAAAAAAAGGGACTATAAGTATAGATGGTCAAGTTGAGGACAATCAAGAAAGGTTAGTTGCTCCAGAAGAGCCATTGGACAACACCAATGTCCTAATTCTAAAAGATACTTAGGTACCTGAAACACGTGAAAATAATGATATCTTAATAAATTATATTATGAATGGAATACGATATGACCGAAATGAAGTCAATGTTGATCCTATTTTTGCTTACAATGTAGCACTTGATGTAATAAATGATAATGAGGATTACGAGTCAAAGTCAATTAGTGACTACAAACAAAGAAAGGATTGGTCAAGATGGAAAGACACAGTTGAGGCAGAGTTAAAATTATTGAAAAAACGAAAATTTTTTGGACCCGTAATTCTTAAACCTGAAGATGTAAAACCGATTGGATATAAATGGGTTTTTGTGAGAAAGAGAAATGAAAAAGATGAAATCACAAGATATAAGGCGTGTCTTGTTGCCCAAGGGTTTACACAAAGACTTGGTATTGACTTTGAAAAAACATACTCACCGATGGTGGATGCAACTACGTTTAGATATTTGATTAGCCTAGTAGTAAGTGAATGGCTTAATTTGCGTCTAATGGATGTCATTACAGCCTATTTATATGGCTCACTTGACAATGACATTTATATGAAACTTCCCGGAGGACTTAAATTGCCATATGCATACAATTCAAGTTATTGAGAACGGTACTCAATAAAGTTAAATAAGTCCTTGTATAAATTGAAGCAATCTGAATATATGTGGTATAATCGATTTAGTGAACATTTATTAAATGAATAATATAAAAATAATCCAATAGCCCCATGCATCATTACGAAAAGATTTGAAAATAAGTTTGTTATAATTATCATTATGTTGATGATATAAATATCATTGGAACTCCTGAAGAGTTTGAAAAGGCAATTAATTGCTTGAAAAAGGATTGCAAATTGAGTATTTGAAAAATAGAATCTTTGTATATCGAAAAACTTACACAAGAAAAGTCCTCAAGCGTTTTTATATGGATAAATCACATCCATTATGTACTCCGATGGTAGTAAGATCTTTGGAAGTTGATAAAGACCCTTTTAGACCTCGGGAAATTAGCAAAGAAGGTGATAAAAAACTACTTGGTCCATAAATACTATATCTTAGTGTAATTGGAGCACTAATGTATCTTGCTAATTACACTCGACCCGACATATCATTTGCTGTCAACTTATTAGCAAGATATGATTTGTTACCAACACGAAGACATTTGAATGAAGTTAAACACATTTTTCGTTATCTCAGAGGCACAATGGATATGGGGTTATTCTACTCAGGTGTACCTAAGCATGAACTTTTTTGGCTATGCAGATGCTGGTTTTTTATCTGATCTACATGATGGTAAATCACAAATAGAGTATTTATTCACAAGTGGTGGCACAATCATTTCATGGAGATCTATGAAATAAACTATATCAACCATATCATCTAATCATGCAAAAATACTAGCAATGGATGAAGCGAATCGAGAATGTGCATGGTTAAGATCAATAATACGCCAAATAAGAACCACTTGTGGTTTATCTCCTAGTAAAATGACCTCAATAATCATATATGAGGATAATACTGCATGTATTGCCCAACTAAAAGAAGGATACATTAAGGGAGATAGAACAAAACATATTTAACCAAAATTCTTCTTCACTCATGATCTTCAAAAGGGAGGTGAAATTGATATTTTGCAAATTCGTTCCCGTAAAAATCTAGCAGATTCATTTACCAAGTCGCTTCTTGGTACAACATTTGAAAAGCTCGTTCGTGGCATCAGACTTCGCAGACTCAAAAGTATCAACTGATGTTGTCAAGAGGGAGAGTTGATACATGATGTACTCTTTCTTCCTTGTCTATGGTTTTTCCCATTGGGTTTTCCTAACAAGATTTTTAATGAGGCAACATTATTAAGTGTATCCATGGCCTAAAAAAAAAAAAAAGCACGTGTCACTAAACAACGTATTTTTTTTCTTCTACTAAATTTTTGTCCCATTGAGTTTTTCTTAGTTGAAGTTTTTTTTAGACACATGTTTAGTCATAAATATTCAAGGAGAATGTTATAAATAATATATTAAAATATATTACATGGATATCCACCTCCCTAATATTTCTCCCATATTCCTATTATCTCTTCCTATTTATTTTCCTATGATTATATAATATCAGTTTTCTAGATTATACATACCTTAAAAAATAAATAAGCATTACTCTCCTCGACCTCCCGTCTTCGTATTCTCTCTTTATTTATATAATATATATATATATATATATATATATTGCCTGGTGAAGCCAACGTCGCCGCGCCTATCATATCTCTAAACCGGCCCACGTGTTTGAACCTGGTGGAAGCGGCACGTCGGGCATTGGGCGTACCCAAACAATTTGTGAAGGTTTCTACCAGCTCTTGGAACCTGCCCGAATTCTCTACACTCACAAGTCACAACTCTTTTTATTTTTAGCCTTTTCCCCATTCCCACGCAAAGTCGCAATCTTCATTTCTGAACCTCGCTCGTTTCGCAATTGTTGAGCAGATAAGCTCACTGGAGTTTCTGGGGTCTAGGCATGTCCTCTACGACGGCGTTTTCTGGGCTCAGCGCTCATCATTCAGTTCCTATTTGCTGTAATAGAAACGATGCTCGATTTGCTCAACCACAGCTCTCCCTAAGTTTTCCTTCGAAGTCGAAACACGCGTCTCTTAAAGCCTTAAAATCCCTGCCATTGAATAGAACGGCTTATTTGACTAATGGATTTCCAAGAATTCGAAGAAACTCTAAACAGTTCTCTATCCGTTGTGATGCTTCAAGTGGAAGGGTACCGTGGATTCTGCGAATTACTTTTGATTTCTTTTCAAGCTTCGGTAGTGAGCATGGCAACTAGTAAAACGTTCTGTGGAAATTCAATCTTGCTTCAATGTCAAACTCGCTCTAAACAGTTGTCAATTTAATATATTTGGTTTTAGCTCATTTATAGTTGATTATTGGTTTAGTTTGGTGCTTTGGAGATGGAGTGGTTGACGCTGAATTTTGATGGACTAGCAGATTACGCAGCAAGAGTTCACAGAAATGGCGTGGCAAGCGATTGTTGCATCGCCGGAAGTTGCAAAAGAGAACAAGCATCAGATTGTGGAGACGGAGCACTTGATGAAAGCTTTGCTGGAGCAGAAGAATGGGCTCGCGCGCCGGATCTTTTCCAAGGTTGGGGTTGATAATACTCGGTTACTAGAGGCCACTGATAAGTACATCCAACGGCAACCCAAGGTGAGTAATCTGTTCTAACTAGTTTGGGATTTTATTAGTGTTAGTTTAAAGTTTAATTCTTTTTCTGTTGGAATCCATTTTGGGGCCATTACATTTTCCTTGTTCCTAAATTGATAAAGGGCGAGACTGCATATTGATGGTGGAAGTGAAATTGAAAAGGCATTAATCAAAATGAAGCTTGAAAAAAATATATCAATATGATTGATAAAAAATGACACTAACTGATATCTTGCTTATGTTCGGTCGTACTAGGTTCTGGGGGAATCAGCTGGTTCAATGTTAGGGCGTGATTTGGAAGCATTGATTCAGAGATCCAGGGATTTCAAGAAAGAATATGGAGATTCATTTGTGTCAGTTGAACACTTGGTTCTTGGTTTCACCCAAGACCAACGCTTTGGAAAGCAGTTGTTTAAAGATTTTCAAATTTCTCTGCAAGCTCTAAAATCTGCGATAGAGTCCATAAGGGGGCGTCAGTCAGTTATCGACCAAGGTAATGACATTGCCATTTGAATTCTTTTTATAAATATAGTTACCTGTGCTGTCCTCTTTTTCCCCTTCCATCTTGGGTAGAATTAGTTAGAGTAGTTTATGTTCCATTAAGCGGTCAATGATCTTGCTACTTCTAGATTGTGTTAGACCAATGGTTTTAGGTTGCCCTTCACTTGGTTATGACTGTTAGGAGCTGAACTTTATTTGTTCTATGTTAAATATATTGTAGATCCTGAAGGAAAGTACGAAGCCTTGGAAAAATATGGGAAGGATTTGACAGCAATGGCCAAAGCTGGCAAACTTGACCCAGTCATTGGAAGAGATGATGAAATACGTAGATGCATTCAGATTCTCTCTAGAAGAACAAAGAATAATCCTGTGCTAATTGGTGAGCCTGGTGTTGGAAAGACTGCAATTTCTGAAGGGTAAGCACTAAGGTCTTTTTCCTAGTCTTGGTTTATTATTTTTGAACTTTTACTCTATCTGAAATATATTCACGCGCGGAATTCAGCTTGCTGCTAGCAATATCTGTGGGCCCTAATTCCTTGTGCAACTTATTCTACAAATTTTCTGATGGCAGAGAAGTAATTCAACAATGTGTTCGTTCTTAATATGTGATGATATTTCATAAGTTTGTGAGGAAAAATAGCTGATCAAATCATCATATAATTTGGTCTTGCTTGTACCTTATTTGTCTCATTTCATTCTTGTTCATTACTATGCCTTTGTATACTAACCTTACTCTTCCTATTAAACAGACTTGCACAGAGAATTGTTCAAGGAGATGTTCCTCAAGCTTTAATGAATCGTAAGGTACGTTCTTTATTCAAATATATAGGCTACACTTGATAGGGCTGATTATGGAAGGAAAAGGGGGCAAGAATGGGCTCATGGAGTGAAAAAACATTTGGGGTATGTGTCAGCTCAATGCTAGAGAACTGATCTGGCTTGCTTTTTGCTTTACAGCTTATATCTCTTGACATGGGTGCACTTATTGCTGGAGCAAAGTATCGTGGAGAATTTGAGGATAGATTGAAAGCTGTTCTTAAAGAAGTGACAGAATCTGAAGGCCAGACTATCCTTTTCATTGATGAGATTCATACCGTTGTTGGGGCAGGTATCAAGTTTCAAAACTATCCAGTTTTAGGCAAATGATCTTCTAAACTCTAGTTAAAGGGTTGTGCAGTCATTCTTTGTTTCTTTTCCGTGCTCTCTCCCATGATACAAAGAACAATGGCGATTTTTCTTATAGAGGATGATTTGCTTATGGAATAAGATTATATATTTTGATGGATATCTTTTTCCAACTAAAAATAGCTGGCAACCTATTTGCCTGAAAATGTTGAATATAAATTGAAGTGAGAATGTTATATTTGATTGCAACCTAATCTCTTTTATATTTAGGTGCTACGAATGGTGCTATGGATGCTGGTAATCTCTTAAAGCCTATGCTTGGTCGGGGTGAGTTGCGCTGTATTGGTGCAACAACATTGGATGAGTATCGGAAATATATCGAAAAGGACCCAGCACTAGAGCGTCGCTTTCAGCAAGTTTATGTTGACCAACCTTCAGTTGAAGATACTGTTTCTATACTAAGAGGACTGCGGGAAAGATATGAGCTGCATCATGGAGTTCGCATTTCTGACAGTGCACTTGTGGAAGCTGCAATTCTTTCAGATCGTTACATCAGTGGGCGATTTTTGCCTGACAAAGGTAATAATAAATGTGGCAATATCATAGAAGATGATTTGCTTATGGAAGATTCAGGCATAAATGTGTGATGCTGAGAACTTTTGACTTATATTCTTGCAACCAATATGAGGAAGCAATCTGATTTCTATTAATGAACATCTTCTATCTGCCTTAAGCTTGTTTTTCGGAAATGTAGACGCATCAGTTTAGTCAAGGGCTAATGGGTGGTAGTTAAGGTTATTATGTTAAGAAAGAATTCAGTTGCAGTTGATCCTAAAACCATTAGAATGCTAATCCTAAGAGAATAGTATGTCATCTTTGAGGTGGAAATGATACTGCATCAATTGATACTGATTTGTAAATATCTTCAAAGCTGTAGCACTTGTGAGCTTTTGATAACATAGTTGTGATAAGTGTTTTCTGCATTTCCCTGGATCGGTCTGGCATAAAAAGAAATATGGTTCTAACTAGTGTTTTACTTCCTACTGATTTTATTTCCCTTTTTGGGCTAGAAACAGTGATTTTCTTTAAGCACTAACTGTTTACTACTATTAAATTGCAGCCATTGATCTGGTTGATGAGGCAGCTGCTAAACTGAAAATGGAAATTACTTCTAAACCAACTGCACTTGATGAGATCAATCGATCAGTCTTGAAACTAGAGATGGAGAGACTTTCTCTCACAAATGATACCGACAGAGCTTCCAGAGATAGACTAAATCGTCTTGAGGCTGAGCTCTCTCTTCTAAAAGAGAAACAAGCTGAGCTGACTGAGCAGTGGGAACATGAGAAGTCTGTAATGACTCGTATCCAGTCAATTAAAGAAGAGGTATGCCGTTGGATTCTTATTATTACGGTTAATGGTTCTATTTCTGTTTTATTCAAATTAAGAGACCTTAAAAGAATTACATGTTCTTTTTTTTTTTGGGGGGGGGGGGGTTAAAAGATTGCAAGAAGATATCTTTTTTTTTTAAAAAAAAAAAATTTAATGCGTAGTAACCATCATAAGTAACTTGCATCCCATATGCAGTTGATTTAGTACTTTATGTGTGAAATTAGAAATCTGCTCAACAAGATGGCTTAATAATAATCAGAAGATGAAAATCAGATTTCACCACTTTTGCATTTATATGTGCAGATTGACAGAGTAAATCTTGAGATCCAACAAGCTGAGCGGGAGTATGATCTTAATCGTGCTGCTGAGCTGAAGTATGGCAGTCTAAATTCATTGCAGCGGCAACTTGAAAATGCTGAGAAGGAGTTAGATGAATATATGAAATCTGGGAAGTCTATGCTGAGGGAAGAAGTTACAGGAAGTGATATTGCTGAGATTGTAAGCAAGTGGACTGGTATCCCTGTTTCAAAGCTTCAGCAGACAGAAAGGGAAAAGTTGTTGCATTTAGAGGAAGAGCTCCATAAGCGTGTTGTGGGTCAAGATCCTGCTGTTCGGGCAGTAGCTGAGGCTATCCAACGTTCAAGAGCAGGCCTTTCAGATCCTCACCGCCCAATTGCAAGTTTCATGTTTATGGGACCTACTGGTGTTGGCAAGACAGAGCTAGCAAAGGCCCTGGCTTCCTACTTGTTTAATACTGAAGAAGCACTTGTACGAATTGATATGAGTGAGTATATGGAAAAGCATGCAGTTTCAAGATTGATTGGAGCTCCACCTGGATATGTAGGGTATGAAGAGGGAGGGCAACTAACTGAGACAGTCCGCCGCAGACCTTATGCAGTTATCTTGTTTGATGAAATCGAGAAGGCACACTCAGATGTTTTCAATGTTTTCCTTCAGATTTTGGATGATGGTAGAGTGACAGACTCACAGGGTCGAACGGTGAGTTTTACCAACACTGTTATTATTATGACGTCAAATGTAGGATCGCAGTACATCCTCAATGTTGATGAAGACACTCCAAAAGAGCTAGCTTATGATTCCATAAAGCAGCGGGTGATGGATGCTGCAAGGTCCATCTTTCGCCCTGAATTCATGAATAGAGTTGATGAATATATTGTGTTCCAGCCTCTAGACCGTGACCAAATCAGCAGCATTGTCAGGTTACAGGTAACGTACTTCCCCCACCCCCCCCATTACATTCAACAGTGCAGGTATTGGTCTGAAAGGGCATGGGTTCGAACCCCATTCTTGACAATAGCTAGCATTTCCCCACTATTTGAAACGCATAGGCCAACTTGTATTTGTTAGAAACCAATGTAAAATTTTGTGCCTGCTGCTCTGACTAGTAGTTAGTTGCTATTGGTAAGAAATTTGTCAATGTCAAGGCATTTGAAACCGCTCGTCTCACAGCATGTTTGTGTGTTATAGTTGGAGCGTGTGCAGAAGAGAATCGCCGATCGGAAGATGAGAATCCAGGTGACAGATGCTGCTGTCCAACTTCTTGGAAGTTTGGGGTATGACCCCAACTACGGTGCTAGACCGGTGAAGCGAGTGATTCAACAGCATGTGGAGAATGAACTCGCCAAGGGTATCTTAAGAGGAGAATTTAAGGAGGAGGACTCGATTTTAGTAGACACAGAAGTCACAGCATTTGCTAATGGTCAGCTTCCCCAGCAAAAGTTGGTCTTTAAAAGACTTGAAGCTGATTCAGAATCAACTACTGATGACAGCCGAGAAGCCTTCCCCCAGCCTTTCTGATGGCCTTTTCACTCAATTTTTTGAAAATTCATGACCCTTCCTATGCCGTTTTCTGTGTATAGCTTGCGTCTACTCCCCCAAGTAAATTATTCAAATGTCATTGAGTGGCCTAGACGATTATAAATGATAATGTACCGCAGGCCTCTTTTGAAAATTGGTATAAGATCGTTTTTTATTTATCACTACTCAATTTGTTTTGCTCAAACCAAGAACATGACCATAATTGTTCTTGCAATAATGCTCATATAATAAGTAACATGATTGCTTGATCCAAGTATTGATTTCCACGGGCAACAATCATATTGCTCGCTGTTCTGTGGTGAATCTTGCGTTAAATTACAGGTTGAGTGACTTTGTTATCCTCGGAGATAAGTAGTATTTGAAGTTATTGGTGTAAAGTAATCCCTCCCATCAGAGTTAACGAGCACCGGTGTTCCATATAAAATATATTTGAGGAGTTGATATTGGTTATAATTATAAGATAAAGTTTTCATATTTGTTGGTTTTTTTCTCATTTACTCTTATTGATGTTTCTTCAACAACAATCAAATAGGGGAGAGAATGGCGGAATTTAGGAAGATGACTATAGTGTTTTAAAAAATATGTCATTAACTAACTTTCTTAATCTAATCAAATTAAGTAAATATGTCTTATATTAAGAACAAGAGGGAATACTTTGGAACAAGGTACTGAAAACTGGACTAGACACTGGATTGGTTGAGGTATTGGGTTAAGGGTCAGTGGGTCAAACCGGGGCTAGACTGGTGAAAAAGTAAATATTTCAGGTTTATTTATATGAAATTCTGTGTAAAATTAATAAAAAATGATTTAAATTATTTTTTTTTTAAATTTGAAAAATGTTGAACCAATCCATACGGTTCAACCACCGGACCGAATTGGTTGGACTCCCGATTCACCGATTCACGGGTCAAACCGGCCAATCTGATCCGATTTTGCAAACAATGAAATTTCCTCCTTCGTATCCTTGACTGTGCAGGAATCTTATTTGAAAGGCTTGCTTATCTAGTCTTATTACATGTATAGACATTGATACAATTTGAAATTTTCCTAGTAATTTAAAATGCCGAGTCTTATCCAACAGAAATGCTAAACATATAAAAAGATGTTTTATAAGAATCAGTTTTCATGTCTTATAAGGTTCTTATTTTTTAAAAAAAGCGTTTAAATATTGATAGAGAACTTGCTTGGTCTAATAAAAGAAAATGAATTTTTGGGAGCTTAATTAAGTGTTAAATACTTCACCCAGAGTGATGAGAGCTAACTTTATTGTCAGGGGTTTATCAATCTCGAGGTTGACGGATCGGTTCTAGATACAGGCCAAAGTGGATGTAGAGGGATACTTACAACACATGATGGAGGTTGGATATATGGTTATATGTGCAAACTCACTTCAGTGCCACCAACTATTGCAGAGATTGTTGCAATTGTTTAGGGCTTACAATTACGTTGGAATAGAGACTATAGAAAAATTATTACTTTTAATGATTGTGTTGAGGCTATTATTAATTTAGTGATGTGAGGTTGTGATGATAATCACCCCTTTCCCGACATTATATAGGATGTCCGGTTATGGATGTCTAAAAACTAACAGGTTCTATTGAGTATATGTCTAGGGAACAGAACACTGAAACCGATTCCTTAACCAAGTCTGTTCATAACATGGTAGAGAGTGTTGTTATCCTTGATCACCTACCACTTTTATAGTAAAATTTTAACCATCAAACATTGGTTTTGGCGAAAAGATTCTGTTTGCTTAAAAATGAAACAACTGTTCGAATTTTTCACTAGATATCAGATACTTTTGTGTGTGTATGAGTAAACTTTTGACCTATTTTTTAATTAAATAACTACAGAGAAACTGAAGATGACAAAACGACAACCTGAAGGCGAAAACGTAAACGACCGTGTTTCTCAAAACGACGCTAGGAAGGGGAGGAACAGGTGGAAGCCCAGAAGGAACTGAATCCTTGGAAGAAGCGAAGGATGTGTTGCCTAATGCCTTTATATCTTTTGTACTGGGAACATCCGCAATCTGTGAGTCAATCGATGAATGCCACTGAATCAACACCATAGAAATATCGAACTTCGGATATTTTTCTTCAACATTTTTTTTCTGCTTCTTCTCCTAGAAAATTTTATTGCAGAGACACAGGAGGTGTGGACGACAGGGAAGGTGGAGGAGCTGATGGAAGGAATAGCATCAATAGCATTGTTACCAGAAGGTTCTATCTCAGGACACTTCATCAAGCTTCCCGATTCTGTCTGCTATGGTCTTCATGGCTCTGGTAATTCTTATGCGATTGGCACTTTCGTAAGACATGGAAGCAGACTTGCAACAAATCGTTCAGGATTGCTAGGTTTTAAAATGCGGGTTTTTTTGGCATTACTTGTTGGGGAGTCCTGTTCACTGTGAAAGTTTCTCCCCCATCATATTATTGGGGTAATAATTGCTTCCTAGTTAAAATTCAACATTCCTCTGAATAAGGTTCACTCAATGTGTCATGTTACAGATTTACACCACAAAGTTCAATTAACAGGATTTTTATTTTTTCAGAGTGCTCTGGTTGCCTGTTTTAGAGATTCTCTCACAGATGATGAGTTCAGAGTTTAAGAGCTTTAGCTATTGCGATTTAGTTTTATAAATACTTATGGTTCCAGAAGAAACTTGCAATTTTATAATTTGGTTGAAGTATATATGCAGTCACAAATTTTAGTTGTCTTTCGGCAAAGGACCATAGCTTTCAGTTGCAACTTACAAGTATAGGCTCTAACCACCATTGCATCTGTTCATATCTAATTGACTTATCTTTGTGTTGAGCATTCCTGAGTTAGCCAATTCTTATATGGAAATCTTCGTTTGTTGTTGAAAGTTTAAGAGCTTTAGCTATTGCGATTTAGTTTTATAAATACTTATGGTTCCAGAAGAAACTTGCAATTTTTATAATTTGGTTTAAGTATATATGCAGTCACAAATTTTAGTTGTCTTTCAGCAAGGGACCATAGCTTTCAGTTGCAGCTTGCAAGTATAGGCTCTAACCACCATTGCATCTGTTCATATCTAATTGACTTATCTTTGTGTTGAGCATTCCTGTGTTAGCCAATTCTTATATGGAAATTTTCGTTTGTTGTTGAAAGCTTTTTTATATCCACGAAATAGTACTTATGATTTGCCTTCTAAAATTCTACTTTCATGGTTAAAGAGTTGGCATGTGAAAGGGAGTGCAGTAGGGGAGAGGACTACCGTCTTATCAAACTGACAATTACAGATTTCAGTGTAGGAACTGAATTACTTTTAGGTTAATTCTCTTTTGCTTGCATCCTTTTTCCCTTATGCGTCATTGCCTCATTGATTTTATACTTTGATGTAAAAGAGGAGGAAAGAACGAGCTGTTGTTGTAGAGTGCAGAGGCCACGATGCTGCTCGGTTTCATAGCATTGAACATGCTCATGGGTAAGGCTAGTGACTTAGAAATTTTATTTTTGGAATCTAGATTTTGGTATTTAGTGGGATAAACGCGTAAGTACGTAACTAAAAAAAAAAAAAGAAGTCAAATTGCGTATTGTCATGAACAGTATAAATTTTAATTATTTTAACCAAAGGTTAAAGGTTAAAACTGCATAATCAGGGGAGTAACCAAGTGATTCAAATGTTTACTTATGTACACTCACATGTACATCACTTTTAGTTTTTGAAATTAATTATAGATCATCCTAGTGGCTAAAAAATGTTGGCACTGTCTTTAGATTCTCTTGCAGCCATTAATTGGAAATACTCCAACTTGAATTGTTGCAATTTAGCATCCTAACAGAGGAGGCAACCTAAAGAAAGACAAGAAAAATCCATGGGCCTACTGATTATTTAGCATTATTCACATGTTATTTATTTTTACCGATGTTCTTTATTAAACATATGTTGGGTATGCCGCCTCTAGAAAAGCTCATATTTTAGTCTCTTATTTCATCTCAGGGACATCTCTCCTTTTAGATTGAAGTGCTAATATCATCTACACTATTCACCTTGGTGATGACCATGGCACAGATGATAGTTCACATTTCTTATTAACATTTAATTGCAACAGCTGGGAGGAAGATGTCATGGGAATGGTCGAACAAAAGGATGCAAAGAGCAAAATATTGGTTACATTTGAGTGTGAGACGCTGAAAGCTGATAAAGAAGCAGAAGACCACATCAGGCGGTTCATGCCAAAATTGGCTGGGCTGAATGCTGTTGGTATGTGGGACCACTTAGGCCAAAAAAATGTTCCTGTTCACATTAAATTTGATCATGTGATTCCCAGGCAAAGTTTTCTTTTCTGACTTCATACAAGAAGTCACTTGTGTTAAATAGAGAAAAATATTGTAATTCATTTACTTACAACCAAATGCATATGCTTATGAAACTTGATGGGGGATTTACATGCAAGTATGCTTGATTTCTAGCTATTTTGTAAAACTTTGCCATGCACATAAACTCACAAACACTTCCTGATTTTTTTTATTCTTCTCGTAAATATGACCATGGTTTGACTGAACCTTTATGTTCTTCTACTATTACTATTTCCAACTGAGAAGTTTATATTTTGGAAAACTTTGTTCACTGGTGACTGCTTTGCGCTTAGCTTCTATTTTACTTGCGTGAGGTACATATGATTGCATTATCAGAAGCAAGAGATAAACACGCTAAATTGTTAACTCTTATACAAGTTAAATTATGTATTTCTTTTTTCGGTCTAAAAGTTAAATTATGTTTTTCATTATCTGCATTTTAGACCTGTTCCGTGAGTGACTGATGTTACAGTTTTGATGATATGATCAAATTGCTTCTATTTACTTTTTGCAACTCTCATTGATGATTTTTTATGTTGTAGTTAACATTGGACGGATGACGATCTCCGGATTAGACTATGGAGCAGAGGATTCAGAAACTGAGTAGGGAGTTTTTTATGTTGTTTATATTTTAATTTGGACACATTTTGGTGGTTCGCAACGGTAGTAGTTTTTTGCAGCCTTTTTTTAAACAGTATTTTTAAGAATGTAAATGAGTTAAATTGTGCATCATCATTTAAGAGATGGACAAGGATTGGTCTTCGAAAACGGTGCGTATGCTTGGTTACCTAGAGGCTTGAAAACAGTTTGCCCATCTGGTGTTTGTTTGAATTAATGGTAAAAGTTGCTTTTTTTAATTTGATTTACGGTAAACAAAGTAAGTTTGTGAAAGGAGTTTTGTCTCGATTCACGTAAACATACTTTTCCTCCATTTTCTCAAACAAGCCCCTAGATGTAACCCCAAACCGTGGCTGCATGACCATCTTAGTCCTTATTTGCGATAGCTTATGTGCGTGTTTGGAAAAGCTTATTTTTGTCCAAAACGTGCTTATAATTCGTGATTCACGGTATACGAGGTAAGTATGTGAGAGGAGTTTTTTCTCGGCTTGCGTAATAAGCCCATTTTTACTGTGCAAAAAGCTTAAACAAACACGCACTATGTGTGTGTTTGGAATGGCTTATTTTTGTCCAAAACGTGCTTATAATTCGTGATTCACAGTATACGAGGTAAGTATGTGAGAGGAGTTTTTTCTCGACTTGCGTGATTCGGGCTTATTTTTTAAATAAGCCCTTATTTAAGCTTGGCCAAACACCCACTATATTTGACTTATAAGTGCTTATAAATCGTGATTTACGATATACGAAGTAAGTAAGTGAGAAGAATTTTATTTCCACTTATGTAATAAGCACTTATTTTCCAAAAAAAAAAAAAATTATTCCAAACATATCTTTAAAAGTGTTTACTTCATTTGTGATAAGATGAAATTAGTTTTTACCAACATATTATGAACCTTAAAAAAAATTAGCAAAATCCTACATGGTGAAAATTATTTATCAAAATATTCCACTTAAAAATTATTTGGGCAAAAAAACGAGTTTAAAATTGTGGGAAACCCTTTGAAGATAAGTCACACTATTTTATCCTATCTGATATTTATATTTTTTTAATAAAAGAAGCAAAATGGTTCGCCCTTGTGTACTCTACAACCTGATATATTATCTCTCCTCTCCTCTTTTCTCATTTTCGCCTTCGTTTTCTTCAAATTCATTTCACTATCATCACTTGATTTCCTAGCCCACCAAAAGTCTTGTACAAAGTCTAGAAATATTAATGAATGAAGAAGATTGAAGATGATGAAGGTATGATACAAAAAATCGGATCGGACCGGCCGGTTGAACCGATAACCGTTTAGTGGTCCGGTCTGATTCAGTCATCAGACCGTGAACCAGTTAGAAACCGGTTGAACTGGTCAAAACTGGTGGTTTACTAGTTGGATCGATTTTCTTTTTCCAACTATTATCTTGAGCTATTTTTTAGGGAAAAATGAAAAGTTGAAGACCAAGATGAAGAGAAAAATAGGTAAAGAAAGAATACATATGAAAAAAAGGAAATGATGATGAAAAAAATTATTTAAAAGGATATAATAATCATAGGAAAGGAGATATCATTATATAAGTATAGGCATCATAACTAATACTCCCTCTGGTCCTAAATATAAGACATAGTTTGTAGTGCAAATATTTAAAAGGATATAATAATCATAGGAAAGGAGATATCATTATATAAGTATAAGTATCATAACTAATACTCCCTCAGGTCCTATATATAGGTCATAGTTTGTAGTGCAAATTGCACTACAAACTATGTCCTATATTTAGGACCGGAGGTAGTACTAATAGATTTTAAACATTTTTTCTAAAGATCTTCATTTTTATCTATATAAGTTTAAAAATATATTAATATATATATTGCTACTAATAAATTGTAACATTTTAATATGACCGATTCGATCACCAATTAGACCCAAATTAACCCGTTAACCCTTAAATCTGTGCCGTGACTAATTCATTGCCTGAACCAGTTTTTTATTCCTTGGAGCTGAAGAATGAGAAAGGAGACAAGGGAAGGAGGGAGAGAATATATTAGGTTGTGGAGTACACAAGGTGAAATTTTTGCTTTTTTGTTAAAATATATAAATGTCATATGGGACAAAGTGATGTGACAGGAGAGAGATTAAAGTCGTTCTTTTTTTTTGGGAGCATTACATTTAGGTCCAAGGAAGAAAATAAATAAAAAAATGGTCCCTATAGATGGCAAAATAAAAAAATGTTCCATTAACAACTCCAGGGGCCTGTATTGACAATTCGTTAACAACTTTAGGAGCCTGTATTGACAACTTCTTGAGACCATTTTTTTATTTTATAATCTATAGGGACCATTTCTTTATTTCTTTTTTTCCTTGGGACCTGAGTGTAATTCTCCCTTTTTTTTTTGCCGAAGATTAAAGTCTTTCTTAACCTGAACGAGTTTCTCCCAATTTTAAATTTGTTTTTGGCCTGAACAATCCAAGTGTGATATTTTGATAAATACCTTTCTCCCTGTAGAATTTTGGTATTTTTTTTAGTGCTCATAGGATGTTGATAAAAAAGCCAAGGGAATTGACTTCTCTCCTTTGAACATCATTTCAAAATAAGAGACCGAATTTAAATTTCTTCTAAAACGCTTTACATCAATGTACAACATTTATAGCTCAGATTTCACAAATTCTTAGGCATCCGTTTCCACAAAAATGCTTATCACTAGGAAAAACAAAATTTAGGTCCTTGTCATAAATCCACCTAGAGAATGATTAATAGTAGTGTTACAATTACACCTTTTTAAATGTAATGAAAAAATGAGTTGATTCATGTTGGAAATAAAGAAAAATGAGAGAGAGGGTTGAGAACATCATTCATAATTGAGGGTAAAATTAAAAAAAAAAAAAAAGCATCAATTTAAGACATATTTAATCAGTCAACTAAATTTTATTGATATGTAAGAATTTAGTAAACTGGATTTATAAAAAACAATAGAGTGGTATGAGTTTATAAATTTATTTGTCATGCTCATTAATCCCGTAAGGTACTTAACTGTTAATAGTATTTCGTTTATCATTTTCAATTATTCTTTCAAGTTTTAAACTCAACACTTAAACACTCTGTATCAACACAGTACTTAAAGTTCGAATTGGAATGAGAGGGGAAGAAAATTGAATAGAAAGAAAAAATTTTAGAGTTGGATTTTAAAAAATTAGAAAAGTAAGGTTTAAAAGTTTTTAATTAATTCTCTTGTACCATACACAGGCCATACAAGATAATATTAAAATGTTTCAATTTTAAAGATTAATTTAAAATTATAAACAATGTACCTTTTGTTTTTGGACCAAAGCCGAACCTTACTTTAACTAAAGCAACTTATTCCCACCAAAGGGACCACCATTTCCACCCAGTTCTCCAAACATGTAGAATGTAGCAGTAGGTCGAGTGACTTGTTTCCCTCATCCATTGCAGAGTTGCCAATTCTAGAATTTTACGCCTCAGAATTTGGGATGGATTTAGTGAACAAAAAGGAAAGTACTCTTCAAACCAGAAAAAATAAACAGAGAAAATGAAATCAGGTCTCTTCGTCCAGCAGAATAGGATGGATAAGAGATACTAAACATCTTTTGGAGATAATGAGAAATGCAAATGAGTCTGACCGATATTGAATGGAATATTCAACTACCGATCTGTCACCAATGCCATATATCAGCACATTGATATACAAGTTATCAGTTAGTTCACTGTATCAACCTCACGTATAATAGTTCTCTGTTTGGCCAATTAACCTTACATGTAAGTAATAGTTCAATAAGAAAAATGCAGTTGCATTTTCTATCCTTAACCGACTGGCACGGATCAGAACAGCAGCATCAACTTGAACTGCTTGTGTAGAGTACTCGTGCTGCTGCTAAACAGAAAAGATACGCAGGAGCTTACCAGCAAAGTGTTTATTCAAACACCATCCAGAAACTGGCTGCAATCTGCCCCAGGAAAAGAAAGTCATGTTATTAAAAGCTCAAAACACAGTAGTTAAGGCATAAACCTTCAGCCTTAACTAAATTGAGTTTCTCCTTGGAATATAGAATTAGCTTTGGTCAAATATCAAACAATCATCATAATGAACGGCAAATCTTTGATCAAGATACTACACGGGTCGCAGGGCATGCCATTGCCACCAATCATCCCATAGATTTTCATACAGAGCATGACATTTGACACAATAAGTATCCATCTCATATTTAAATCCCATAAGAAAGCATGAAAAGAGACAGAAAGTAATGGTTTCCAGATGTGGGCATGTACCTGAGAATCATTTAGGCATCAGTTCGATCTCAGATGTCTCTTCTGAATCAGACAATGGTAACAGGGTACAAATCCCCAGCATGTGACCATTGAGGCACACATAGTACTCAACACAATCTTCATAGGAACCCAACCTGCAGCTAGCACTTTGTGGAATCATTTTGGCCTGCAGCATGCTCCACAACTTTGCCTTGCAGTAAGGGCAAACTTCTGTAGGATGGAGCTTGGCACCTCTGCTAATGAGCATCTTCTTGACTTTTGATGTAGAGAATGATTTGAAAATTCCGCGGAAGAATCCTATATCCCCTTCTTCTCCTTGGTGAAGATGCTCACAAGGATCAGACACATATAAAACATCAGTTCTACATGGTGGCAAAAGAAAGCTCTTTCCTGATGTTCTAGAAAACCGAGTTCTATAAACAAAGTGCCCAGGGATCTGAATGTTGTTAAACAAGCCACCTTTATTGCATCCTGAACAGTAAATAAGCAGCTTCCCTAGAGCTCTCCAGTTCCCATCAACACTGTGGCTCCCACTAGATTGCAGATCAGTCATAATTTTTTGAGCTCTTCTTTGGCAAAACTCCTTCCATAGTACCCGCTTGGCAAAATCATCAAACCATTTACAAACACATGAAAGAGTTGCAATTAGCTTGGGATTCCAATTTAAATAGTGAAACAGTAAGAATATCACGTCTTCACTTAAGTGGCCCTTAGTGCATTGACAGGTGGATGAGTGTATGCATCGGTACTGCTTCGTTATAATCATTTTCTTCACCTGACACAATAAGGAAAAAAACCATTATTTTATCCCAATTCTTTGCTGACATACCTAAGGGTATCAATACATTCAACAAATGTCTAATATGGTAGGTACAGCATCAGTACATTGTAAGCATGAAACACCAAGCAACAACCAAAACCAATAGACAATGTCATGGACACATAAACTTCATACTGATTTGTAAATTTTTTACGATTTCAACTTTGTAGTTTCTATAAAACTATCATTTAGCAAGACACATGTACTCAGAAGTTGGCTTAAAAGGGGGAAAAGGAATATTTTCTTCTATTTGATAAATTGGCATGTACTAGATTTTCCTTGAACTGTTACTTCAGTAGTCTTATAATCCTAAGCAAACAGGCAAGGATTCAATTACAAACAGGCTTCAAATTATGCGTCTCTTCGGCTCCTAACTGGCAACGAACCAACACTGATGAATCCTTTTACAAACAAAATGAGGCAGGATACTTCCTTTAATAAAACAAAATTCTTGATCGCAGATACTCGAATGTTGGCAGATCCAAAGAGGATAGCATAAGAATAGGAACTAATTTAATTAAGCTATAAAGCAATACTTAATTGATTGTTTTACACCTTACTCCCAGTTTTCCCAGTTAAATATACTTAAATACCTAAGCATTGAAATCAAGACTTGGTTTTTTTTTTTTTTTCAAGGAAAAAATCATATCCAAGCATATACAAGTCCGAACTCCTCAAAAGAATCGAATCATTTTAAATGTGGCCAGCTCTATGTCACACAAGCATGACATTACCAAAATAAAATTGTTAGACATAGTAAAAAGACAATAATAAATAAATAAAAATACACCATCCAGAAGTATGGGCGATTTGCAGCACCACCAGCTTCCTAGTGCATGTCAACCACTACCAAAGTTTCAGATGGACAAGGTGCAGACGACCTTCTTAGGAACTATCATCAGCAAATGCACAGTAGGTTAACATATTCACTTGATAAAGAGAGAAACCCAAATTGACACATTACTTCACTAAACAAACCCTCGCCTCAGACAGAGAAACCAACCAAATAGCTAAGAACCTGGAAGTGGAATGTATCCCAAAGACCAGAAATCAGAAAACCCGATATCCCCCTCAGCTAGCGAATCCCAGTTTCCGCATAGTCGGAAAAACCCTATAGAAAGCCCCACTCTGCATCCAACAGAGAAGCACAAATAAAGACTCCGCAAAGACGAAATCAATAAGAAAACCAAAATTAAAAAAAAACAAAAGAAAAGAAAAAGCACTTCATGCAAGCAATCTCGGTAAATTCACCTCTGGATAGGATCGATTCCTCTGAGAAGAAATAGAAAACATTCAAAGCAGCAGCAGCAGCAGTGAATGCAGAAGAGAGGGAGGAGGAGGAGGAAGGATGATAAATTGGGAGGCAAGCCTAGAGTAACATGAGGTCAAATCAGATATATCACTGTCAAATAAAATCACACCAAATGTCAAACATGTCTAGCTGGCATCGTAGAGAAGGATTAGTGGGTGAGCTGTCTCTGACGTGGCATGATTTAATGAAGGTCATTTTCGTAAAATGACGCAATAGATGGTCCTTAGCTGTCGCCAATCGCTTTTATCATTCCTACAAAACTCAAAAATGAAAAATCTCCCTGTCGCGTCGGAATCTTAAAAGCTCCTTTCGTCACTTCATGCGGGATTGGATATGACTCCATTCTCCATATGATTAAAATCAATAGGCCTGTTGTTGGCCCAAAACAAAAAAAAATGAAAAGGACTGTCTAATGTCTGGAGGGAATTTTAGACTTAAGCACAGTAGTAGTGATAGTTTGTTTAGATTAGTTTTTGGAGACTAATTTTTGAAGAAAAAGTGAAGAATAGCTTCCGGAGAATAGATTCTGAGTAGAATAGATTATGAGAAAAAAATGATTTTGATAAAATAAGAGTGTTTGGGTATTGTGGTTAGAATAGTTTTTTTAATGGTCAAATTACTAAAAAGGACATTAACTTTTGTGATAATTACATATAATGAATAAGATTATATTTTATGTATTATTTAAGGGTTAAGATCCAAATTTAACATCAAAGTCTTTCCTGAGGAGCGTCTGGTACAAATAAGTTATGGAAGATGCAAAAATAACAATAAATAATTAAAAAGGATGTAAATTTAATAAAACCGTTAAATTTGACCTTACGGCGTTAAATTATAATTAAAAATGAATTAAATTTGTCTATATGTAATGTGAGCCCATTATATGTAATGAAACCCCTAACGATATTAAAAATGATGCATCTTAACTCATTATTTAACATTGAATTTCATAATTAATACAAAAGATAAAATACATTTATCTATATGTAATATTAATTAACTTAATTAATTTTTTTAATATAATCAAATTAGATAAATAGGTCTTAAATTAAAGATAAAAGGGAGTATTAAAATTTTAAAATTCTTAAAATTAAAAAGGGATTGACAAAAAACAGTGAACTTCAAAAAGAGGGAGAGAGAGTGGCGTGGACCCCACATTAATAAAAAATGACCAATTAAAGAGAGATGATGGGGGCCCATATAGGGAAAAAAGCAAAAAAAAAAATGAATTTTCCTAAATCCATGATTTTGAGATCAAAATCTTAGTTTGATAAAACTTGGGGTGTTTTGATGCTTTTTGGCAAAACCATGATTTAGTAAAAAATTGGGCGTTTGGATGATTTTTTACAAAACCTTGGTTTTATCTTCAAACCATGATTTTGTTTCATCATCCAAACACACACGACAAACTAGTATTTTGCGGTAACATTAATATTGATGATAATAATAATGATTAAATGATGGTTAAAAAAGAGTTTTATAAAAATTAACATAAAACAATATGTGTGTAATTACTTGGCACTCCATAAATTCAAATTATCTGAATCCTCTAACGTTGTATCCTTTTGTTTTGGAATTCAATACCCGAATCTATTCCTTTAGTCTGCTCATTTCATCACATTATGAACTTGCATCACAGGACTTATTTCAATGACAGTTATGGTGAGCACTCTTCTGGATGTCAGGGTTGCCCTTTTTTTCTTAATTCTTTTTTTTGGTTGGGAAAGGCAAAATCATAATCATAATATGGAATAAAGGTGAAAACACAAATGGAGCATTAAAAAAAAGGTCATTTGGAGGAAGCAACGCATCTTCTCCTGAAACGTACATGATGCAGATTAAAATGAGCTGCAAATAAATCATCTTTATATTTAGAGCTTCTATACAAAACCAAAGGCACACACCACTGGCAAAAGCCGTTAAATGTGCTAACACAAGCTCAGGTTTATTTTCCTTTCAATTCTTTACATAACAGATGATGAGTTAGAAATTGTTTATGACAATCAATTGATAACCTTTACAGCAGGTTTTCTCTCTTGAAGAGAGATTATAGTTTCAAAGGCACCAACCAACGCTTTAACCTTGCTCTGCCGAATTTCTGCCAGCTTATTTGCTGTCTCTTCAATCACATTATTGAACAATCCATGCCCATCTCGCTTGCCGTGTGAACCTTGACGTCTCAAAAGAACCTTCTCTGGACCAGTTGGAGTGCACACACTGTCAATACCACTCTCGTGTCTTCTTTTAAAACTTCTCCTTAGGCCTTCCACCTTGACCATTGGATTCTCCCCAAATCCTGTTGCCCTCCGAAATTTAAGCCTCCTAGGAGCAGTTGTCTCAGATTGAAGTTCAACCAAATTTTCCCTTCTAATATTTAGTGTTGGCATTTGGCTAGTCTTGTCCTCAGAAGATACAATCCCAACCATTCGGGGATCACGTATACCCTTCACTTCCAAAGCCTCTCCATTTTTCATGAGTTCACCTTCCAGGTTTACTGAAAAAGAATCCTCCTTGCCTTCACTGGTTGTACATTCAGATTCCTCTCTACCTTCTTGGGATAAGGATGAATATTTTGCGAGTGATGATGATTGAGGGGAAAATTCAACATCACGATCAGTCTGAAAACTTTTATTTCCACTTTCCACCTTGATGACGTACAAAGTTTTTTCCTCAACCGCATCATTGCCAGGTTCCTTATGTTCATGTTTTCTGGTCTTCAATTGATTCTTGAGATGAGATGCAGTTTTGAGGCTCTTGTGCTTTCTGTCATTAACACTTACAACTCCACTATTATTAAGAGAGGATTTGGGGGGCAATGAAGCTCTTGAAGGAGTCATCAATTTTCTTGCAGCTACTTTCAAGGAGGCTGCTCGTTTTTCCATCTTGAGCTTACTATTATTGCTTTGGCCATTCGAACCTTCTGAAGAATTCATAGAAGATATGGAATTCACTGTGAAAGAGTTTGACTTCAAAGGAGCCGCATGCTTTCCAGATGATTTCATTAGTTTGGATTTTAGAGGGGTTGGTTTAGATGAAGTTCCTAACATAGAATTTGACGTTGATGAAGCTTCAACATTCTTAACAGTTGATTTTGGTGAAATCACAACCTTCTTGACAACTGATTTTGATGAAATTCCCACCTTAGCAGTTGATTTCGTTGACGTTACCACCTTCTTAGCAGTTGATTTCATTGACATTTCCTCCTCCTTATCAGCTAATTTTGGTGTAGTTTCCACCTTCTTAGCGGTTATTTTTTTCTCAGCAGTTGATTTTGATGTAGTTTCCAACTTCTTAGCAGATGATTTTGATGAAGTTTCTACCTTCTGAGCGGTTGACTGAGATGATGCTCGCCCCTTTGGAATAGTTGACTTTGGTGAAGCTTCCACCTTCTTGGTGGGTAACTTTGGTGAAGCTTCCAGCTTCTTTGGAGTTGATCTTGACAAAGCGCCCGCCTTCTTAACAGTTGATTTTGATGAAACATCCTCCTTTTTAGCAATTGATTTCGACAAAGCTTCCACTGGCTCTGCAGTTGGTTGTGATGCAGCCTCTGCACACTCCTCACATGATTTTAATGAACTTCCAACCATCTTCTCAATCGATATTGATGAAGTTCCCACTGAATCCATAATTGATTCTGATGAAGTCACCACTGGCTCCTCTGTTGATATTGATGGAATTCCCACTGGATCCATAATTGAATCTGATGAATCTCTCACCGGCACCAAAGCTGGCTTTGATGAAGTTCCCACCAACTTTAGAGTTGGTTTTAATGAAGTTCCCACCATCTTTGCAGAAATTGAAGAGTTTCCTTGTCTAACAATTTTGGGAAGAGCAGCTGTATTGGATGTTTTATGAATTGTTTTCAACTTGACCACTGATGTTTTCTTCTTTGTTACTGGAACTTCACTCCGTCCTTTTTTCGTGCTGTCAGCTAATTTTGTTGGCATTTCCTTCTCACTGGTATTGGAAATCTGGGGCCTAGAGTTAACTGATTCTCTGAGCTTGGCCATTGATGCCTGCCTTGGTGGCTTGGAACCCGTCGATGCTCTACGGTTGGCCACATGAGCCTTTACCCCATTGATATCCGCTTCAGAAATTTTACTGAGTGAACTTATTTGAATTCTGCTGGCCACAGAATGTTTTCCCTTCACTTGAAAAGCATGCTTCGCGCCATATTTACAAAAATCATGACAAGAACCGATTGAAGCTCTGCGATAATGAGGAACAACTACATCTTCAATATTTCCAGAGCTAGCTTTAGACATGGAGTTCCTTCTTAATTTAACCGAAGACGAATTCATTACTTCTGGAGCTACTGGTAAATCAATACTCTCCTCAGCCATCAGATAGAGGGAAAAGATTTAGGACAGACAATCCTGAAACTCAAAAACAGAGCTAATTTTTAGATGAATCCAAGGAATGATACAGGATACAAAATTAGGTAATGAGGGATTCAAACAGTAAAGGCCAAACAATTCCGAATATTGAAAATAATAATCAATTTTCTTTACTCCTGGTTTGAGTCTTAAGATTGGCGCCTCTTAATAGAAAAGCTCAAACACTTCAATAGCACAAAATGTGGAGACAATGACTATAGGAAGCTCCAAAGGGCCTTCATTTATATGAAATATGACCTCATAAGAATTTCTTCCATTTCCTAACTGGTATTATCATTCGCATATGAAAGCATTGATGCGACAGGAACAGGTAATAGGACCACAAAAATAGACAAGGAATGATATCATGGAACATCCAAAGGAACAATATAGAACGCCCCATCCGGTAAATTATCTAGTTTCACATTCATAGTTTTTGCTTTGCAGACGCCTGTACTACCAGAATATGCATCATGATTGTTCTTTCTAATCTTTTTAACCAACCGTTGATATAAAGGCACAAAGAATCCAAAAGATAAGGTAATAAATAATTAGATGAAATCAATGAAGAAGAAATGTGACAAAATTTGACTTACAACATGAAAATTAGAGGAAACAGGGGAGTAGAAAAAACTCATTACATCAGGATGAACCCAGACGAATTAAGTACCATGCCATGATAAGAAAATTAATAATGGAAATTCGTATTCCGAACAAAAGATCGCTTGAAATCTATCGTTCAGCACAAAACCCCATTACAATAAAAGCTACAAGCGCTAATAATCAAGTACTAACCATTTCAGAAGACAACTTCAATCCAAGAAAAAACAAACAAACAAACGGAATAGAAATGAAACTCAAGGAGTATGATGATAACCAGGAAACACGCCCAACAAACCATACCGGTACAACAGAAACGAAACTCAAATGAATATGACAGCCTAATCGGCAAAATCGGACCACCCAACGAAAAGGAGAAGATAGGTAAAACTACAGTTTACCGTCAAGCCATTTGAATATCGCAGGATATAATTTTAGAGAAAATGGTTTTCTTAGTTGTTAATTTCGGTTGTCGACGAGTAAAAATAGCATACCTTATAATAGCCACAGTTCATAGAAAGCCTGTATAATCAGAAAGCGAAGAAGAAACAGAACAACACAACTTTTAACCACTTGGTTTTCTGTGAAGGATTGGGTCTCACAGAAGAGAAAGTGAAAGACTGTAAGCAACTGTTTCTAGTTTCTTCTTCTTTCGTTTTTTGGCTTTCTTTTTTTTGCCCTCGGCTTCCCTTTCAAATCAAACTCCGTGTTTTGTCAGTTTTTTTTCCCCCCTTTTTTGGTGTGTATGGAGTGAATTCGAACTCGGCCCTTTGTGACAGAATCCATGCGGAGAGGCGAAGAGAGAGAAGACGTTGATTTTTCTTCTTTTTTTTCGCGCACTGAAGCGAGTGGCGCCACCGCCAATGGAAGATTTTTGGGAGAATGACGCCAAATTTCTCATTAAAAAAATAATATTAAAAAAATCTCATAACATAACGTGTTAATGATAACTTTTTAATTTATTATTGATATTTTTTTTATTTAGGAGCTTAATATATTTTCTCAGGATTTTTTTAAAGAAGACATAGTGAACTATAGTTTCTAATTTATTGTATAAATTATTAATTTTATTTTCTTGTCAGGAAAAATTGATTATTTTGACATTTTGGTCGTCTGAGAGCTTGTTTAGGATCACGGTAGCACACCAAAAACATGTAATCAACCCCTAGAAGCGCAGTGGCGGTGAACAAGTCTGTTTGGGTTGACGGTGAGCTCCACTGGACTTCTTTGCCGAACGTGGCTTCTAAAAGAAGCCCAAATTAGGAGCTTTTTGTCGTGGTGACAGCTTCATGGTGAGAGACAAGAGAGCTTAGAACCAAGCCAACCACGCAACATCTTCTGTTATTCACCATCGCGAGAAATGACTACCGGCTTCTCTCTCACCATAAAGGACCGCGACATTAAAGTAGAGTTGGGACCGTGGAGGTGCTGTGACATGGGAGAACTGAACTTGGTGCCATTTTTGGGACTTTGAGGAAGAGACGGAACTTCACTCACCACTCCGCCATTACATCCATCTTCTTCCTTCTTTATCTTTGCCGGAGTCACATTCATCATTGCAATAGACCACCAGTGACCATATGAATAGTTTACGTTCATCCACTGGTGTATGTCCAAGCTATGCTCTGTTTTGCTGGTTTGTTTTGCTGTGGGTCTCTGTTCCAAGGAAGAAGAGGTTGCTTTGGTCAAATTAGGATTTAACCAGGGACTTCCTTACAAACTTTAAAAGTTCTAAAGGAGGGATTAAGTGTAAATTTTTGAAATATCTATAGGGTCGATATGCAATTTATAAAAGATTTGGGTTTTTTTCTGTGATTTCCTAGGTCCTTTTCTCATGCACTTATAATTTTTATAAATTCTAGGGTCCTTTTATGTAATTTTCTCTAGTCCTCAAAATATTAATTCGACTCTCCAAAATCTCCAATTTATTAGTAAGCACCTATAATGCAAGATTAAGCACAAGGTAGTATTAAAAGTTCAAGAGATCATTTGTATGAATAATTAACAACTTTTGACCATTTTGCCCCTTATTACAATTAATTCAATATGAGTGTCCCTAACTCAAATTAGTACCTAATCATGTAATAATGTCCCCAAAAAATGCATTAATCTGACTTTTTGTATTTTATCAAATTTTAATTTTAATTTTTTACTTCAATTATCACAATATATACAAATAATATATATATGATTTATGTTCTTTTCAGTCATTTCTCATCTAAATGAGCTTTTCAAACACTAATCCAAACAGATTTAAGGTTAGAAAAAGAAGTCACTTCTGCTACCATTAATCCAAACACAAATCACATCTACAATCTGACTTTTTTTCTATCTAACTTTTCTAAAAGCCTATCTGTCAAAAAAACTCCTTCTCCATCGCTAATCCAGACAGGCACTGAGTCTGAACAAGTAGAAGTTGGGGTTGGGCCACTGGGGGATGGATGAAAATCATTTTCCTAGAACATAATTAATTTACAATAAGAAAAAAAGTATTATCATAAAATTTTCTTCTGATAATTAAAACTAATTATCTATATTTATTTGTTCTTGTGGTTCACTTCATGTAGAATGAAAAATAATAAATTTCAAATTATATTTTTTTCCAGTTTTTAAAAGTAATTTAATCCTATTTATAAAATATATTTAAGAAATTATCCTACATGAATTTTTAAGGAAGAAGATGAGGGAGAATAAGAAATAAAGTTGTGGTAGTATATTAATGTAAGCGGAAGCAGGTGCCAATAATTTAGTATTAACGAGGCAGACTCGGATTGGGTCGGTCACGTGAGGTTGTGCTATTAATTTTTTAGGATTATCTTAGTTAACGATTTTTTTTATTGATTGTTAGATCTAACTTCCTTTGATCTTTTGGCTTTCGCATAAACCAACCTCGAAATCAGTCACAATATAGGAATTCTAGATTTCAGGTTATTTTTGGCATAAAAATAATAATAATTTCACATTTTTCTGGGACAGACAATAAAAGTCTCAACATGTGTTTGACACTTTTAAGAAGATGTTGAGGGAAAAAAAAAAAACTTTGGAGCATACATACTTCGTTATAAATACTTCTAACATAAAAACAAACTTGAACACTTAACAAAAGCCTTTAAAAAAACATTTTTCTTTAGAATGCTCTTGAGGTCCAAAAAAAAAAAAAGGAATTGATGCTCTTTTCAATACTGTAGGGTTTTTAATATGAAAAAAATAGAGGGCCGGTGTGGAAATTTGATAAAGGTGCATGATGTAATTGGAAAATGACAATTATGAAATAGGCGAAATTAGGGAACATGAGTTGGTGGTGGGAGCACATGGTCAAGGAGGGTGGCGATCCAAAATTGGAAAATTGCTTGTCAGCATCTAAGAAAAGTGGATGAATCAGCCCTAATGGGAAGTATTTTTGGGATTCAGAATTCAAACAATAAAATGATTCGGCAGGATGAAGGGCAGCAACTTCACAATTCAAAGAGGGGAAGTGAAACAATCCCAACTAGTGTTTCGATGCAACAAGGTCAGCTTTCCCATATTCAGACCATGTAATAAATGGAAAGTGAAATGTGTGTTTGAATTCTTCTTCTTCTTCTTCTCGTTATTTCCTCTTATTTTAAATATAAGATAGAGTTGATTTTTTTAAAGTGATTAAGAAAATTAATTAAATTATTTTAGAGTATTTTTATTTTTTTCTCCAAACTAATTAGATTGACTAATAAATTGATGGAATATATAATATAAGAATATATAACATATGATATAATTTTAACTTCTTTAATCTCTCAAAAAAAAAATTAACTCTGCTTTAGGACGGGGGAAGTATTTTCTTTTTTGGGCAGCCCACTGAAGGAGACCACTTCCCCTCAACAGTGGAATTCTCTTTCCGGAAATTTCTGCGCATCAGAATGTGCGCCATTCAACTAGATTCCAACAATCGAATCCATTCGTTGCGGGTGTGTTTGGTTAAACAGATGAAAGATTAGGTGAAGTTCATTAAAATTATGTAAGAAGAAGCTATAAACTTTGTTGAGTTCAAAAAGAGGGGAGGAAATGTTTGGTTTGTTGTTTTGTTCAGGAAAGTAGGTGAGAGGAGTTAATCATAAGTTGATAAATATGTTATTATCTATTTATTTATATATTTTCCTCCTCTTTATAATATTTATATGGGAGAATTACGTTTAGATCGTATGGAAGAAAAAAAATGAAGAAATAATCCATGTAGATAGTAAAATGAAAAAATGGTCCCATTAACAACTCTATGAGCCTGTATTGACAATTCATTAATAACTCTAAGAGCCTGTATTAATAACTCCATGAGACTATTTTTTCATTTTGCAATCTATAGGGACCATTTTTTCATTTATCCTCTTTCTTAGGACCTGAATATAATTCTCCCTATTTATATCAGAATTATTATTTTCTAATCTCAAAAAGCCTATCACCTCATCTATATATGATAAAAAAAATTTATACACATTTTAAAGCATGATTTTATTGATTTAAACATGTTATTTCATTAATTTTAATATGATAAAATATTTTTAACATGCTTTTGATAACTCCCATTTGGTAAATTAAAGATATGTTTTAGCATATTCGGGGATTCATTAATGCTAAAATAAATGGGTTTATTAAGATCTTGATAGGATATAAATTTGGGGCATTATTTAAGGGATTTGATTGCAAATATCTTAGTTTTAAATTAAATTAGATATAGTTAAATGGGTAAAAGAATGAATAAATAATGATAGTTTAATGTTAATAAAAAAACAGAGAGAGTTTCAGGTGGTGGTGGTAGAGCTGGGAATCAGGGCCGGCCCGGCCCTACAGGGCCGGCCCTTGACGGGCCAGGGCCTAACAGGGCCGGCCCTAAAGGATTCGGGGTCAGGAAAATTGCAGTTTTTCAAGGCCCGGCCCGAGAGCATCAGGGCCAGGGCCAGCCCACAGGGCCGGAAAATCCTTTTCACAATATTTAACTATTTTTCCTGCGTGTTTTTCCCAGAGAGATATAATTAGTAAATAACAACGATTAAAGTTCTAATTTAATACATAAATGTTGTCAACATTAAGGTTTAAATAACACGTCTCTTGTAATAAACAAACATAGTTACTAATATATAATCAAAGGTAAAATTATGTCCATAAATAACTCAGACAAAGGCCAAAGTATAAGAAGGTAAGAAGCTAAATACTCTAACCTCTAAACAACATGAGTATGACGACTATTATTTTCACTTTCCTCACGACTATCATCAATTTCAAGGACATTTGATTGTATTTCACTTTGAGCAGTAGGTTCAAGTAGTCAAATAATCACAACCTCCATAAAACATCATACTCTATCAGGTAGAATAGTATATAATATGATTTTAGTTTAAATGGGCAGAACAATATACTCAAAAATCACAATATGATTCAATTAGACAAAACAATATACTCAAAAAGCATACTCTATACAATATGAGGACAGAGTGACATATAGATTCAATAAGGTAATTCAAAAATGTAACATGATTCCTTTCCAAGTAAAAAAAATAAAAAATAAACGGGCCTAAAGGGCCGGCCCTTTTAAGCCCGAGGCTCTACAGGGCCGGCCCTTTTAGGCCCGACTTCCTTTTAAGGCTACAATTTACAAGCCCGGCCCTTGAAGGGCCAGGGCCTAAAATGGCCAGCCCAACAGGCTCAGCCCGTTTTCCTGGCTCTAAGTGGTGGTGGGTTGTTTTTTTTGTTTATTTTATTGTTCACTACTTATTCCCTTTTCTACACAGCCGACGTCGTTTGTTAGACCGGGGCCGGGGGGTATACTTATCAATGAAGTGTTAACTAAGGGGTATCAGGCGTAATCATATTTTTAACTTTTTAAAAGAGTTAAAAATGCATATAAGAAATTAAAAATAGAACATCCACCATAAAACTGTTAAATTTAACCTAACATCATATCGTATAAGAGAAAAAAACCCGTAACAACTTTTATTAAATTTAATGTTTTTATGATGGATACTCCATTTCTAATTCTTTATATATATTTTTATCCTTATAAAACATAATTGTTCCTTACCCCTTTATTTAAAACTTCATTCCTAAATCCGCCCTTACCAAAAAAAAATTACGAGTTCAGGGAGCCAACGGACTTCTACACTGTTCATCTTCTTCTTCGTCAGATCCAATGAGCAAAACGGAGAAGGGGTTGTTGATTGAACAAAAGGACACGCATGGGGTTAAAAGAAGAAAGCCATTAGGATTAGCCATCATCATCTTCATCATCGAGGAGAGAGGGAGCAAGCTATTCCTCATTCAACTTCTTCACGGTGAACATTTCTCTTCTTTGCCGAAATCATCCCCGTTGAGTCAACCTCGCCGGAGCATAGGCTCCCACATTCAACATGACTAGAAACTTGATCTATGGTGGATATCAATCCTGCTTCTTGAGGCAAATCTTGTTCATTGAACATCCTTTTTTTAATCAGTTGAACTCAGTGATTCACTTTCCAGAACAGAACTCAATTTTGAATCCCACTTTGTTGCATATGGAATGACGAATAGCTTGTTCCCTTGAAGCCATTTGCTCCGACACAATGCAACGGAAGAGAGCGTGCTGCTACGAGGAAGAAGGGGAAAAAAGGGGAAAAGGCGTTTTAAACCGGAGGGGTAAGTTTGGAATATTTAAAAATAGGTACGGGTATTTCTGTCAGATGCGACACAATGTTTCTCTCTCCTCCAAAAACCTCTAATTTTAGGAATCCGGCTACTGTACTCTTCATTTCCATCCACTTACGGTCCTCTTATCAATCTGAACCGTTGGATTAAGATCTCAACGGTTTAGATTTTTTTAAAACATAAAAAAAAAAATATTATTATTTTTATATTTAAAAAAAATCTGGATCGTTGAGATCTTAATTCAACGGTCCAAATTGAGAAGATGATTGTAAGTAGATGAGAAGGAAGAGGACGGTAGTTGAATCCTAATTTTAGAGGGTAGAGAGAGAAGGTGAAGGAAGTAAAAAAAGACAACATTTTTAACCTCTCCTCCCCACCCCTCCTTCTAACCAAACATGATTGTATCCCCTGCTACCCTCACATATTCAAACCTCCCCTGTAAAAGCCTCCGACCAAACAAACCTATTTGAGTGAAGGAAATTTGCTTCAAAGAAATTAGGTTCCACTAACTATTCAGCTCAGTTAAAACCATTATATTGTGTGTGTTTGGAACAGCGATAGGAAAAATAGAGTTTCTCAATTTAGCTTTTGGTAATTCTACTTTTGGTAAAAGCCCGATTGTGTGATGTGATTTATGTTTGGAACAGTGATTGTATAAATAGCTTTTACAAAAGTAAAATTTGTTTGGATTGACTTAAGCACAAGTGACTTTTGTGATAATAGTAAAAAAGAATAGGTGAAAAAATATTTTAAAGGGTTAAAAACATCAAAAAAATAATTTAAAATAATTTTTGAAACTAAAAAAGTACATTAAAGATAAAATTGCAATCAGTCTGATAACACATTGGTTACAGTTGAAAAAATATTTTAAGGGTTAAAAGCACCAAATAATAGTTGAAATTAATTTTTGTAGCAAAAAAAGTACATTAAGGGTAAAATTACAATAAATCTGATAGTACACTGGACATAACTAAAAAAATATTTTAACCATTCTTACTCTCCCCAAAAACTAAATCAGTAAAAGCTGAGAAATGAAGTTTATGGCAAAAGTATTAAGATTGAATTAAGCTCAATTGCACACTTTAGAAAACAAACATTCAAATTTTATTTTTCAAATTGGCAATTGAGCTTATTTGCTCAATTGAGCTTTTGAGGGGGGCCAAATGCTCCCCCCAAACACACTAATTTGTAACCCTTTGTAGAGTGGATATAATTTTATAGGAAGTCAATCAGCAATATAGCTCGTCATTAATTACACTTGTTTTTTACCATTTTCATTTAATCAAAAATCATTTGAAAAAATATTCTCTCTTGCAGTTGCATCAGATATCATTTTGATATCAGTTTTCTTTCATTTTTTATTCCCTTAAAGGCATATCGTTTACCTCACATAACACCTTATGGTTTCTGATTACTTGTCCATTACAATTTGTCTTTTCCACCCGAAGTTGGGAATATGTTATCAAGCTACCCAATAAAATATAAACATCACATAATCGGATCTTTTGCAATAATTTGTGGACATATCATTTTTATTTGAAAATGAGAAATACTTACATATTCAAAATATACCATGTCATATGAATTCTTTTCAATGAAAACATAATAACTCAAACTATCTTAATCCTAATTAGCTAAAGACTCATTTGAAAAAAAATTCAAATTTTATCTTATTTTTAATAAAAATATTGGTTGATCATTTTGTTTTAGTTTTTTTTTTCAAATTAATATTTTTTTCTTAAAAAAAATAAAAATCTGAAATTTTTCAGATGAATCATCAGCCAATTAGAATTAAAATTGTCTGAGTTTTTGTATTTTCATTAGATAAAATTCAGATAACGATGTGCTATATTTAGAGTATGTAAGTATTTCTCTTTTAGAAAAATTTATAACAAAACAACATCAAGTAAACCAATTACTTCTATATAACTATAGTCCAAAAAGGGTACATATAACAGGATATTCATAAAATAAAAAAAAAAAATTGATAAAGCACAACACTTACAGCCAGGAAAAGGTCCAATCAATCAATCAATTATCTATTCATCCCCATAATCCCTCCAGGGTCTTGAATTAACATCAATACTTCTAAGGCCGCAAAGAGGATAGACGACACCCAGTGAAGCTCCACAAGAGCTCTGAGAAAGTCACCTGAAATTGAGTGGGGTCTATACAGAGAAATGAAGCAGATTGATAAACGTAAAGTCGGCTAATTACAAAGCAGAAGATCCAGGATAAAGACGGGAATCAGGCGAGGCAGACTTCTATTCATGACCATTTGTAGATATATCACCTCGTTATCTCACGTGAAGATTTCCCTGACAAGCCAATCCAAACTAGGATATGCGAAGTACAGGATGAGAAATGATGGAAGAGCAAACAGAATGGTAACAAGTATATACAGAGCCAAAATGGCTGCACTGGCTGGTATTGCATACAAGACAATAATAAGAAATATAACAATCAGCGGGAACTTAGCGGTCAAGTGTACAAAGAAAATCAGTGACTTCCGAAGAGAAGTGTGCAGCCTTTCCAAACTGAGAAAACTACCAGCATTATTTTGATGTCGATTAGAACCTGATGGCTCTGGATGGCGAACAAGTTGTCCCCTCCGAGGATTCCCATTGCTTAGTTGTCCTGATGTTACATGATCCTTAACTGGCCAGAGTGATTGATGATCCCCAGAGAAAGTTGAATGTGACTTCATTCTATCGCCATTCATGCTCTCAACCATCCAAAGAAGGAAGTAGTTCTTGCGAGGAAATTTGAGATTTCCCCGGTAAACCAAACGGAAAGATAAAAGGTTGCACCATGGGCATGAGATAAAAAGGGGAAGCTGAATGGGCAGCGTTGGAAACTTCACAACAGCCCATTGCAATCCTAGGATGCAGTTTTTACAAAGGGTGTGGCCACACCATAAAACATAGGGCACGTTTTCAACAATATTAAAAGATTCCCAGCATATTGGGCATTCAAGCCCTTCCTCTCTGCTCACAACAGAAGAAGTCTCATCATCAGAACATTCTGAAACAGAGTGAGTTGGCTTTAGAGAATCATTTTTCAGTTTCACACTCCCAGCAATACAACTTGATGCGATGTTCCACATTCTGAATCACAGAAGGTAAAAGAAGAAAGCAGACAGCATTATTCAGACCTCAACCCCATCATTGATGATAGGCAACAGAGGTCCCAAAGCATCAAGCCTGAAACATTTGCAACAGGGACAGATGCACAATAAGTTACACATGAAATCAAAGAGTGACGGCATTCACCGAAACAATAGCTTCTTCATACCGTTATGTAATGCATTGTATAGACAGAATTGTTTATGGTTCCACCACAGGGGGAAAAGGAAAAAGTTTACAGTATTTTATGTGAAACTTCTGATAATGAAGCCCGATGCATCATAATTAACTATGAAACACGGCTGACAGATAATTATGGGCTTGCAGATATACAGTATACACATTTAACTAGGATAACATCATATCCCTAGCATCAACTCTGTACGCAAACAAAAGTAGTTGGATCCCGGAAACAAAAACTAGAATTCAGGAATCATTTAATGTGATGATATAAAATTTAAAGACAATCTAGGAAACGGTTGGACTGTGTGTGAGGTAGTCCCTAAATCAAGATTAAAAGCAAGATGTCGACTATGAAGCATGCATGACACAAGAAGTTCCTATGTCTCAATTAGGTTAGCAAAGAGAATTATGAATTATGAATAAAATTCGATTCTATTAGTTGTCTTATCTAGCCTTGTGGTTCATCAAACAAAGCATAATAGATGAAAAGAACAAAGTACTTGAACTCCCACCCCTCGACCCCAGGGAAGAAATAAATAAACAAATAGAGAACATTTTTCCTTCGAGGATCAACTAAAATCGCAACCGCTGCTTCTAAAATTTTGTCAAATATTAGGTTCGCAAACATAACAAACATCCATCACTTGAATTCTACAATCGAGTTGGATCCAAATAAAAAATGAAGACAATTCTAAACGTAAAGATCATAACAGTCGAACGACAGGGAGAGATCAAAGATAAAACGACAACAATCCCTCTCGAGAATCCCAATCCGCAGAAATGAACAAGATCCTCAGAATCGATGAATCACAAAAGGAAAAAAAGAAGAAGAAGCGGGAAATCAAATAAGAAGAAGAACAAGCATTACCTAACAATGGAAGCGATTAAGCACCGTTTGAGAGAAAAATCGCTAAGGAAACCCCAGATATGTAGCCATCTGGCACTGCGAGTCGCGAGCTTCGGAGGGTGGATGAAAGGTGGGTCAGCGAGTGAAGCAGAGAAGAGTGAAGCGAAGAGCAATAACAGAAACACGAGGGCATATGATTGCAGGGATAGGGCTTGGCTTACTTTGGTTTGGGTTTCGGCATTTGTACTGAACGTGGTGGCCCAGATCCAGCGCTAGGAAATGGCGGCCACAGCCTGCTTCGTTCGATTTTACGCGCTCGATAACGATGTCGTCTTTTCCAATGCTCAGATATTTTCGGGCCAGGAAGGCCAACAATGCCCCGATATATTCAACTGCTCCACACTTCACTAGAATTCGTTTTACTATCACATTGCCTGAAAATTTGGTGCTTCTTTCTTTTGTTGGATACTTTTACATTATCAAAAATCTTGTCTTGTCCAGGAAAGAAAGAAATGGACGAGGAAAGGAAAAACGTCCTGTCCTGTCCATCTCTTTCTTTCTTTGATCTTTATTTATTTTTTGTGATTATCCTGATTTTTTTTATTTGTTGAGGATTTGCCACCATCAATGAAGTTATAGATAGAAATCATTTAGTCAATGATCTATCTAAAAATCTGTTTTTTTGACAAAGTACAATAATGTCAGTGCAATCCATGCACATGTCCTACTACTAGAAGCAATCTTATTCGAGATACTGTCAGGCATTAAATGTGGACACCTCTCCAATAGGGTTCAAACCTTGGTTTGTCATGTGTTGAGGGATTAGCCCCTCCTGCTAGACCCAAATCACCCAACCGATTAAATTCCTTCTCTGATTTTAATTGAGGTGTGGGCACAAAGTTTAATTCGAGTTCAGGCTTGGACTTCGTTCAAGAATATGAAATAAAATTGGGCTGGGCCCAGTTTAAGTTAGTCCTTATGCCAAAAATTAAAAAAGAAAATATAAGTGACCAAATTCATATTACGTCTATGGCTTTTTTGGGCCACACAATCAAGTCTATACCCAGTTTAAGAGAGTTTTTTTTATTATTATTCTAGATATTTTTCCCATCCGTGGCTGGTTGTGTTTTAGTGAATGCTGAATCATTCGCAAACATTTGGAGTTCTACTTAATTTGTAGATGTTAAAAACTTGTAATTAAATTCGAGAATGAGTTGTTATTATTATGAGTGTGTTTAAATCATTTGGAGTTCTACTTAATTTGTAAATGTTAAAAACTTGTAATTAAATTCGAGAATGAGTTGTTATTGTTATGACTGTGTTTAATTACACGCTATATGAATGCTTTATAAAAATACTCAAGATTCAGTAGGAAAAAAAAATAAAAAAAGTGCTCAAGATTTAAGAAGGGACGCTGTGTAATATAGGCAGCACATGTGGGTTTGTCGGTGGTGTATGAATACGAAACAGAACATGGATGCGATATTCATGATCAGGGAGACATGAACTAACATGCAGGTTACACGTGGATGGTCTATTAATAATATACGTAGACGCTATATATATATAATTACACACACACACACACCATGATTGAAGTCACTGTGGGGCCGTTGAAGCAGTTATTGTAAACAAAAAATGGGTAGCTGGGCATACATTATCGTATGTGTTATAAGATGTTTCTTAGCCTTCTTCTGGTTGTCCCCTTCATCAATTTAGTATTTTTCTTATCCCTTTTGTCTAGAAACCCTCCATTAATCACATGGATGATGCATGAATGGTTATGGAGTAGGGTCTCCGTGCATTCCAATGTTACTATGTTTGGTCGCTAAAAACAAACTAATTTAGCTATTTTAAGAAAATGAGATAAATTGCTTAATTTGAACAAACATGACATGTTATCCTCAAAATGTTAAAATATCTATGTGTAATATTATACTATATATCAATTTATAATTAATTAAATTGCACAAAAATAATAAATATATGAGATAAAATAAGTTTAGATCTTGTATTTTGGATTAAATCTAACCTATAATTAGCTCCTATACTATGACCAGAAGTAATATTACATAAAGATCAATCAATACGTATGTGATCGAGGTAATATCTTTAATAGGGAAAGGGGAAAATCCCAAATCGCGGTCCTCGCGTTTTCTCTCTCCCTCTGTGGAGTTTCTGTCATTCCAATCTTCGGTTTGCAGGCACCTTCAAGTGGTGGTTTCCGGTGTCTCTTCCTTCGGCTTTGGCCGAAGGGGAGGTCTTCCGGCTTGGGGCTTGTCTCCTTTAAGGTTAGGGTTTTTTGTTTTTCTTCCTTTGATGCCAATCAATTGGTTTTGTACAGCTTCAGGGTCTTGCAATGCTGTGGAGGAAGGGAAACCTCGGGCAAAGTGCTGAATCGAAGATTTCTTCACCTTTTCTTGACTTCTTTAAGCTAGGTTGGTCAATGGGATCGAGTTGGATGGCGGAGATTTGGGGGGTGACTGAGTTTGAGCAAGTTGCAAATCTTCAAAGGGCATCATGTCCTTCCGTTCTTCTCCACTCGGTACATTTCTTTACTCCATTTTTTGATCTGCTTTGGCTTGGCTGGAGCAAGTCCCTGGGGTGTCTGGTCAGAGCTAGTGGGCTTAGGTTGGGGATTGATCGGTGGCGATGGTTGGGGTCTCTTGAGGCTTATGAGTTCTCTTTGTCGGCAACTACTATTTTCTCTACGCGACTGGTGTTGCATGGTGATGGTAAATCTGCTCTTCTAGTAGCAGATGAAATTTTATGATGGCCTGGTCAAGGTGGTTCTTGGAACTCCCATCCCTTATTTCCGATATCGTTCCCAGATGTTCTTCCTCCTTCAGGCGGCGGCGGCAGCGACAACTCATGTGCTTCTCTGACTCTGACCTAGGGTTAGGATTTTTGAAGGTGGTGTTGTTTGGGCTTAGAGTTATTATTGTTGGGCTTTGGCCTTTTGTCTGTTATATGTTTGGTTTGGACTTTATTTCTTGTAATACTTAGTTTATTTCAATACAATTTTATTTCTAGCAAAAGAAATATGTATGTGATGTATAATTTTTCTAATCAACCACTTTTGACTATGCAATGTAAATATTTATTAGTGTTACTTTTTCTTAGCAGGTTGCTTGCCTTCATGTTACTACAATAAGGATTTTAATAAATCAAATGTGTGAGTTCCTTATTTAAATATTAATTAATTGATTAAGCACGGACACATTCCTTGTTGAACTATGTCTATAATACATGTTGGGTACAGATACAATCATTACTATCCATTATATTATATATATAGTGCCCACATCTCACATCCAGCCAAATTTTTTACAAAAAAAAGACAGAAAAATAATTTTGAAATTGTAAAATCCCAAATCAAACTTGTTACCAAAAGTTATAAAAGAATAATGAAAACTTGATAAGCACTTTATAACTCATTTTTGGGAAATACTAGATTTAGAATTTTACAAATTCAAAATTCTTTTTCTATCTTTTTCTCATGTTTTTTTTGTTTATTATTTATTTATTTTTTGGTCATTGGATTGTATAAGGTGCCTGCATAGTATATTTGGTAAATGGTGGAGGGCCAGCATCCCTTGAATCCGTCTCTACTTTGCATCATAGATAGTTTGAAAAATAATTCTTAAGAAAGAGAGGGAGGGAGGGAGCCGGGAGAGAGGGGCCTTATTACTTCCATTTTATTTTCTCTAATTCTCTTAAGTTATATAATTACATGGAATATTTAAATATAGAAATTACAAATTACAAGCTAACTAAACTAAATCTCCTCCCAACATTTAACGGACTACCGAGACATCCTCTGACTGCGGATACCTTGCTCGATTCTTATCACAATTTGATATTTTATCAAATACAAGAAGCAAGCTACTAACCCTGTAACCTAGTGATATAGATGCAATAAAGAAATCATGGATTCGATCCCGTCTATAACCTCAAATAATTACTCCCTCCGGTCCTAATTATAAGATAAAGTTGACTTTTTTGGAGAAATTAAGGAAACCAATTAAATTACTTTAGAGTGTTTATATTTTTAGTATTCTTATATTATACATTAGTTTATTAATCAAATTAATTAGTTTGGAGAAAAAAATAAAAATAAAAATACTTTAAATTAATTTAATTGGCTTTCTTAATTTCTCCAAAAAAATCAACTTTATCTTATAATTAAGACCGGAAGGAGTAGTACATATCCTTCTAATTTATAAAAAATAAAGGATGATCATCCCTCAATATTAGGGTGAAATATTGACTCCTCTTAAATGAGTTACTACAAACACAGGATAGAATTTGAGCTCTCAATCATTTGCTTAAGTAGTTACAAGAGTTCCTATCACTCACGGCAACTTACATCAATCATAGTTTGATATTTTTTTCCAAACCAAAGTTCATTTAAAATAATATAAATATGGAAAAATAAATAGTTTACGTCGAAGCGAGGGGGTAGTAGTAAGTTGGAGTTTGTACTTTGTACAGCGGCGGGGAATTGACAGTTTGGTGCCATTGTGAGAATCACACAGTGGGTGAGGGGACAAGGCACTCACATACATACAGATACCTACCCTGCGCGGGGAAGTTGCTGGAAATTCACTCCAAACTCCAAAGTGAATGGCTGAGGGAAAGCAGTGTACGGAAGGGGGAAAGCGACTGTACGAACGAATCTCAGGGACCCACAAAAGATAAGGGCGTTGTTGTCTTTCAATTATTGGGATTTCATTTTTAAAAGAAAAAGAAAAGTAAAAAAAAAAAAAAAAAGAGTTGGCCGCTCTTGTCGGCTTTTCGCTTGTCCTTTTGTCTCTACTTGCATGTGGTTCCTAATCCTAACCTCCTCAATCATTCACTCCCCCACATATATTCTTCATTATCACATAATCTATGTCCTTTTTAAATTAGGTTTTTCTCAAGTTTAGTTTCAACTCTCATGTGATTGAAGTCGTGCGTAATATTGATAAAAAAAAAGTCGTGCGTAATAATAAATAACATAAATTGTTATTCCCTAAAGTCTGGCTCAATTATCAATTTAATGTGTGTTGGGGGGTGGTATTTGACCCCCAATTTAGCATTTGAGCTAATAAGCTCAATAGCCCAACTGAAAAAAAAAATATAGTGTTTGGTTTCATCGGTGAGCAATCGAATTTAATTCTATCTTAATAGCTTTTGCCATAAGCTTCATTTCTTAGCTTTTACTGATTTAGCTTTTGGGGAGAGTGAGAATGGTTAAAATATTTTTTCAGTTGTGTCCAGTGTACTATCAGACTTATTGCAATTTTACCTTTAATATACTTTTTTTGCTACAAAAATTAATTTCAACTATTATTTGGTGCTTTTAACCCTTAAAATATTTTTTCAACTGTACCAAATGTGTTATCAAACTGATTGCAATTTTATCTTTAATGTACTTTTTCAGTTCCAAAAATTATTTTAAACTATTTTTTAGTGTTTTTAACCCTTTAAAATATTTTTTCACCCACTCTCTCTTACTATTATCACAAAAGTCACTTGTGCTTAAGTCAATCCAAACAAGTTTTATTTTTACAAAAGTCATTTATACAATCGCTGTTCCAAACATAAATCATATTACACAATTGAGCTTTTACCAAAACTAAAATTACCAAACGCTAAATTGAGAAACTCTATTTTTTCCATCGCTCTTCCAAACACACTCTTAGTGTCTTGTTAATTTAATATTTTAATTTTAACCAAGTACAACACAATCCTTGTAAATTATTGCCTTAAAAAATTATAGAGACAAATGGTAATTAGCCAAAAAATTATCAGAATTGATCGCAGGAGGTGCACTTCTCCCCATAAGCACAGTAATAAATAATAATTTCTTGTATTATTATTTTATGTAATTATTTCTTTGAACTCAGCCAATTAAAATCCACAATAATTTATAATATGAATAGGAAAAAAGTAAACCAAATCAGAATAAAATAATACATAATTAATTCATAAAATCATTAATAGATATATGTAATTACAATTAATGTAATTGTACAACTAATTTTAAGATCTAGAATAAATAACACAATCCCTGGGTATCAGTATTTCAGGCGACCTAGGTAAATACTTAGGCGTTCCTCTTCTCCATAAGTGAGCTACCAAGCTGACATTTGCACCTTTGGTGTCCAAAGTTCATAAGAAGCTCTCCTCTTGGAAAGGTAAATTTCTAAATATGGCTGGGTAAACAGTCTTGATCAACTCTGTTCTCTCAACTCTTCCATTCTACCAGATGCAAACTACACTACTCCCCAAAGGCATCTTGCAGGACCTTGAGAAAATAAATAGAAATTTCTTCTGGAGCCAGGGACAGGATAGCAAGAAAATGCATCTCATTTCTTGGAATAAAATCAAGTTAGATAAGAAGATGGGCGGTTTAGGTATCAAAGACTTGTCCAGTCAGAACGAAGCGCTCATCATGAAGCTGTGCTGGAATCTCATTACTAGACCTGACGCACTATGGGTAAAAGTTCTTAGAGGGAAATATGATTGCGGGGAAACTGAAATTCCAAGAGTTGAGAGAAAGAAGTCACAATCAGCTACCTGGAACGTAATTACATCTGTTTGGGACTCATTTAGGAAAGCTGTGGGCAAAAAAATCAGGAGCGGATGGTCAACAAATGCTTGGTGGGATCTATGGACGAGTCTCGATCAGCCCCTCATTTTTTATGTAGACAGAAATCAAGACCAAATAAATCCTGAAGATGTGATCAAGCAATTCGTCAGCCCTGACGGGGAATGGGATCTACAGAGATGGAGTATGTTCTTACCGTGGTGGGTGATTAAAAGAATTAAACAAGTTTCTCCACCTGCCTAAACTGGAAATGATCTATTTTGGTGGAGGAAATCTCCAGATGGAAATTTCAGTGTCAAATCAGCTTATTCCATGATTTACACGTCGCTACAGGAGCCAGCCGATCCGATCTGGAAATATATCTGGAGATGGCCTATTCCAGAGAAAGTAAAATTCTTTATGTGGCAATTGTTTCAAGAGAAAATTCCTACAAATTCCATTCGTGCAAAGAGAGATGAGAGAGTAAATCCTGCGTGCCCTTTCGAGTGTAATTGTGAGGAATCAGTATTACATACTCTGAGAGACTGCGAGTTTGCCAATGCTGTATGGTTTTCTTGTATTAACCCTGTTTATCACTCTGTTTTTTTCTCTGGCAATTTACAGGTCTGGATCAAATGGAATATGCAACATTCACCAGGGAACCGCAAGTATTCCCAGTGGCCCTGGCTGAGGGTCTTCGGTTCTCTATGCTGGCAAATTTGGAAGAACAGATGCAACAAAGTTTTTGAAGGGACTTTCGTCCTACCTCAACAACTACTACACCAAGGATTGCATTTCTACATGAAGGAATAGAGGAAGGCCGGTTCAAGCACAAGATCTTTAGAATTCCTGAGAGATACTCTGAAAATTGGAAAGCTCCACCAGAAGGTTTTATTCGGATCGATGTGGATGCTGTAGTGGATGCTCACAGGATTTCGGCAGTTGGAGGAGTGGTACGAGATAGCTTCGGAGCGTGGATTTGTGGTTTCCAACAGAATACAGGTTTCAGCTTGGGCTCAACGGCTGCGGAGATTCAGGCTATTCGCATTGGTCTTCAAATTTGCAAAATCAAGAAGTTCAAAAAGATCAAACTATTCACTGACTCATTAGAGGCAATTCAGTTGCTATTCCAGGCAGGTGGCCACTACCATCCCCTACAGCATGAGTTGGATGAGGTCAGAGATTTAATCCACACGGATTGGGAATTAGAGATCCATCATTGTCATAGAGAAGCACTCAAATGTGCCGATGTTTTGGCAAAGCGAGCATTAGACTTGACCAACGATATGTCTTTATTGCAGTCCCCTCCGGATTTCTGTTCGTCCCAAATGTTAGCTAATCTCAGCATACATTTGGGACCATAAGTTATGTCTTTCTGTATTTTGCTTTATCGGCCAATGTGGCCTCAAAAGCTTGCTCTTGTCATTGTAATTAAAAAAAAAGAATAAATAACACAAGAATAGACAAAGAAACAACCTAATGTATGTGCCTAAATATTAACTAATTGTCTAGCTATATATTCACATTATTCCTCAATAATTTCATCCACTTGTTGATCAGTCAATTGGGCACAACATTGATCTTTATAATTCTACATAAAAATTATACATAGAACTAATTAAACTAAGTATTATTATATTTGTAAGCTAAAAAATTAAAAAACTTATAACGTATAGGAAGTTCAAGAAGACAGAGTTGACACTTCAAATAAATATCTAGAAAAAAAATTATGGGCACACATATAAGAGTATGACATATTTTAACTAAAAAAGAAAACATGAACCAAATATTGAGGGAAAAAACACTTACAAGCTAGGAAGATTCTGAAGGAGGCTGAAACAAGAAAAAAAACATATAGAAGAGGAAGTTTTGTACTGCAATGGAGTTCTGGTAAATGGGGAAGCTGGAGGAAACGCGGGAAGATGAAAATGAAAACAGCAGGAGGTGAAAATTAAATAGCAGATTGTACAAAAGCTACAGTGCTTTTTGTTAAAGTGCCATAACTTCCTAATTTAAAAAAAACAAATGAGTCGGGTTTATTTTTTTTATATTTGGTTCAGCTTTTTCTCTTTGCATCACGGATAGAATAAGTTACTTATTAAAAAAGCTCCTCATTGCAGCTTTTCTATTAAGTCACTTATTACGTAAATTGAGATAAAACTCCTCTCACATATTTACCTCGTATACCGTAAATCATGATTTATAAGCACTTATTGTCCAAAAATAAATCGCTTATCCAAACATAAATCACATTATAAAAAATGAATTTTCTATTAAGTCATTTTTAATAAGTCATAATCATAATAAGTCATTTTTTCTACCGCTATTCCAAACACAAACATAACCTTATATATTTAAAGACACCATGTGGTGTCCATGGCACCAAGTGGGTGCCTTGTATTATATTCAAGATGGCCTTGAATATTCAAAGCCACCTTAAATATATATTGCCTTATCAAGCGCTGGCTAAGGCAATATATATTCAACGTGCCTTTGTTGACACTTGATAATTAAGCGCCGGCTAAGGCAGACTCCAACGACGCTTGGTTGGGCAATAAGGGTCTTAGCTGGCACTTGATTATCAAGTACCGGTCAAGGTTTTTTTTTAAAACTCAATAATAAAATAAGTGATTTCTTTTTTCACTTACCATAACTTATTAAGCGCTAGCCAAGGCATTTCTTTTTTTCTTTTTGGAATTCAAGAACGAAGTAAGTGATTTCTTTTTTCACTTACTATAACACGATATTCTAAACAATAATATCCTTTTGACTTACTCCTACTTTTATTCTGCATTTTATTTTTAAGCGCCGAATAAGGTTTTTTTCAAATAAAAAATGCTAAAAAATTATTCTAGCTACGGCGCTTTCTTGATAAGTGTCGTAGCTTGGACTTTAGTTTTTTTATTTTAAATAAATGTTTCGTGTGATGTTTGTTTAGGAAAGTGTCGTACAAGCGTAACATTAAACTTTGGTGCTTATATTAGGAAGTGTCGTAGCTTCTAAACTTTTTTTTTTAAAAAACCATTATCTACGGCGCTTCTTCAAAGAAGCGTCATGAAAGAGACGTCGTTAAATCCCTCTTTTATAGTAGTGAGTTGTTTTGAATAAAAAATATAGAGTATTATATTATTTCATTATTTTTCTTTTCAATTATTGTCGGCCCATACATTTATGTGTGCAGTGTGTGGGTGGAATGGTTCCAATTATTTTTATGGGTTAAGGTGTAAAAATACCCATGAGTTTTTCTCAAAAGTGCATCCAACACCATAAATTTTTTTTAGGTGCAAAAATCCCCATAAAGTTCTCAAAATGGGGCAAAAATGGCCACACTATTAATTTGCACAAATGTCTGTTTGTGGGACCCACATTATTAATTTTTAAGATATAAAAATACTCATGAATTTTTCTCAAAAGTGCACCCAACACCATAAACTTTTTTTTGGATGCAAAAGCGCCCATGAACTTTTCAAAAGTTTATGGTGTTTGGTGCATTTTTGAGAAAAATTTATGGATATTTTTGCACTTCAAAAAATAATAAGTGGGTCTCACAAAACGGACGTTTGTGTCAATTAACGGTGTGGGCATTTTTGCCTCATTTTGATAAGTTCATGTGTATTTTTGCACATAAAAAATGTTTATAGTGTTAGACGTACTTTCAAAAAACGTTCATAAGGATTTTTGCCGCTTAACCCTATTATTATTATTATTATTATTATTATTATTATTATTATTATTATTTTGCTTTTGCTACTTATTGGACAATATCCAATAATGACCTCATATGAAAGGAAACCTGTTTTATATTTTTTTTTATTTACTAACGTGCTAAATGCCGATGAATTGTACGTGTTTCTAATCATATGCATCCTTTGAGTGCACGCATCAACATCAAATAATTAATATCACCCCCGATCTTTCTTTTGATTTAGTGGAATTTTCTATTATTTCTGCTTGCGGACGAAAAACCATTGAAGATAATGCTTGGTTTTTCAATTTCCTTTGATTTTGACCGCTTAATTATTATGCATGGCTTGAGATTGAAGCAACGAGCACTTAGCCACTATTAGCTTTATGAATTAAAGACCAAGTCCAAAAAAGCGATAGATATTGTCAATAATTCACCTCTAATACGAACGTATAACGATGAATTATTTGTTCGGGCAAAAACAAAACACACACATTTTGAAAGTTCAGTTGATAAAACGTATACACACATACACAACCGATGAAACCATGTAATTAATTAAGTTCACCTATGATTAGCGTCAATCGCAATCAAACACTAACAGACAACAATTAAGCTTTGATTTAGTTTCAACTATGTGTTGTTTTTCTTTTCGTGACCACAATTTAAAAGCAATGACTTTTGTGTTTTGCTATGAGTTATGCATGTTTCCCTTTCATTACTTCGATTTCAAATGATAGATATGGGGATGTTTGATAGATATGAGGAAAAATAAGTTAAATAAGGGAGAAAAGATAAGAAAATACCGTTTGAACTTTATAATCACAAATCAATTTGGTTGCTTGCAAGAATATAGCAAATGATAACTAATTTTAGTGGCAAACCACTTGTTTTGGATTTTGAAGTTTAAATGGTATTTTTTACCTTTTTACCTTAAATAAATGTTTGAATATTATGTTTAAATGCAAAAACAATTGTTTGAAAATAGTTTTTGAATTGTCGATGGTGATCAGTGAAGATCAATGGCGATCGAGTAGATGGACAATGGTCAACAGTGATTATTAGCAGTCATTAATGGTGGTTCGCGGTTGTTAATGGCAGCTAAAAACGGTCGTTGGAGGATGCAGTTGTGATGATCTCAAACCTAAAGAAAGAGCCCATTCCAAAATACTAACATATTAGAAGAGAGAACCCTTTGACTTATAAATCACACTACATTTGTAAAACTTCCTGATGTGGTATTCGTAACAGTAGTTGGCGGCAAAGGAGAACAAAGACAATAATAATCCTATTTTAATAATGTTATTCCATCCGGTTAATCTAAACATTTAAGTTATTATTTGAATGGTTGGTTTCGGTCATGAATACAAAAATTTTCAATCCATCCCATTTTCTGAATTTATAATTTGAATATATAATATAGAACATGAAATAGAAAAACAAGGGCAACAAAAATGTTACGTTGTGTTAACTAGCCCAGTGATAGAAACGATTATATATATTGCGTACCCAAACTTAATTGTTAATTTGAGACGACCAAGTTTAACTCAAATATTAATTGGAAAAAAAAAACAGAGAGAAATACGATGTCGTGCTGGAATTGAAAACTGGTACATTCCGCGTTTATCCTCAAAGAGTATTGCTGAAAATAAATTCCTGGACGTCCACAAAATTTTTTTATTATATAATACCTTCAATATATTTTGATTGTGACCATATATGTATATATATATATATATATATATTCGCTCAATATGATTTATGGCGTTGATATATAAGGGAAGGGATCGAATCGTCATGCTGTCACAGCGATGCAGACTGATTCGTCCCAAAATAATTAACACTGTACAAATGAATGTTAATAATTACCTTCCACCCAACTTTGCAAATTTTATACTACTAAGTACTAACAGATATTTTGTTTGACTTGTGAGAAATCGGTCTCATTTCTCTACTATTCTTTCACCAATATAATATCATCATCATTCTGATGATGCCTAAATGTTTTCCTTAATGAAATGAGCCAACCATATATATATAGTTAACCAGAGTTCACTCAAATGAATATCAGTGACTTTCGCGTGACTCATCCTCAATTCTTATTTTATTTTATGATGCTACTATATAATTGAAACTTGTAAGAAAATGTGTGTTTTTATATCTTGTTATTATCAGCCAATGATCACTCTCGTTTGATCACTTGGTAACAGGATTTAATCTGGAGCGAATATTGAAGAATCAATTGACTATGATCTCTCTCATCAACTTGGAGCAACATTCTTCAGTGCAAGACAAAATTGGGAGATAATGCTTCAGCTAGCTATCGATCTTCACAATATAATACTCTCCTAAGAGATGTCCCAAAATTTCTGACCAAAAGGAAGAAAAAAAATAAAGCCAGCAACAAACGACGTCGTTATCTTTATAATTAGCAACCATGTGGCACGCGTCTCAACTTCTCCTCGGTTGTATTTTCCGTTTTTATCAAGGTAATTAAATTCGGATCGGTCCTTGAACCGGCCAGAGTAACCGGCCGGGGTACTAGGTTAAGGGTCAGTGGGTTAGACCGAAGTCAAATTGGAGATAGTTTGGGGTTAAACCATTAAGAAATTGAAGATTTTAGGCTTATTAATATGAAATTTTAAACAAAAATTTAAAAAAATCGATTTTTAAAAAAGTACCAAACTAGGTTGATGATCGGACCGGTCTAACAGCCAGTTCGTTGGTTTCTGGTCCGAACTGGCCGGTCCGGTTCGGGTTTGAGTGCAATGGTTTTTATGCAGTGTGATACCTATTGTCTGGACCAAATTATTTTGTACTCTTTTCAGTAAATATCACTGTATAAATGAACCTTACTTTCAAGCCACCCCGTCGTTCTATCCTTTCTGGGCCTTTCTCTCACCACTCCATGTGTTCCTGCTCACTTGCTTTAATTTATTTTCTATATATTGCTTATTGTTATTATTATTTATTGGACAAAGGGGCAAATTTAACAATAAATTTATAGATAAGGAGCACATGGCAACATAAAATTTGTTGAGGGACAAAAATACATATAATGTTTGAAATGAGGGACACTTGACACTATGCTGTTAAGTTTCCTTCATATTCTATTAGTTCATTCACTACTGGGAAAAACCCTTTTTAGACCGCCACATTTAGACCGGTTTTGGCGGATAAGGTCTTAAAAATTTGCGCGGTGGCAGTTTTGTAATTATATTGAACTTCTTAGACCGGTTCCTAAAAAAATCGGTCTTAAAAAATTTATTTAGACCTGTTATAAATAAAACTGGTCTTAAAGTCTTAAAATTTTTATGAATTTCAAATGTTTTAACATTTAAGACCCGTTTACATATAAACCGGTCTTAAATGTTAAATATTTAAGACCGGTTTTGTATTAAAACCGATCTAAAATATTTGACATTTTAGACCGGTTTATATGTAAACCGGTCTTAAATGTTATCACATTTTAAATTCAAAATGCGATAACGTTTTAAGACCGGTTTTGATGAAAACCGGTTTTAAATGTGTTACATTTAAGATCGATTTTTGTACAAACTGGTCTTAAATGTGAATTTTTCCTCTTTTAAGACCGGTTTTTAATAATAACCAAAAACCGGTCTTAAAGGTAAGATTTTTCACCCTTATTTTTCCACCTGCACCCAGATTGCGTGCTCTGTGAACCCTTTATTCTCTCTTTGCCATTTCTCTATGAGCTTTGTCCTTGCTTGTTCTGAACTCGTCCATGGCGTCCCGTCCCTCATTTGCTCAACTCTCCTCCGTTATTACCGTTGTCGTTGCTGTGTTCATCGTCGCTGTTCTTTGATTATCGCCAGTCTTCTCCGCCGCCACCTCTAATCTCCGCAGTGATCATTCTCCTTTGACTTGACTTCCCTTTGTCAGTGCCGTGAATTTGAGGACTTCATTTTAACCTCAGTCGACGCTATCGTGACTTTGGGTTGAAGCTCAATCCTTGGTCTTCATTCAGGTTAGTGTTCGATCTGTTATTTAGTTGTACAGTGTTTTATAATTAATAATGTCCAATGAAAAAATGGTTCTTGTTGTTGCTTTGAGCACTTAAACGTAATCTGGAAAAAATTAAATCTGCACATTCTTATTAGATATATGCTCTGACTTTTAATTATATCCTTGTTATATTTGGCTTGAATTAATACCACTCTATGTTCTGTTTTAGTTTAGTGCGGCTGTTTGATTATTGTCAGTGTTATTGGTTTGTTAAAACAATAATAGTTTCAAATGGTGCCTGTTAATTTTGTTGAAATATCTAAAACTCTATTGTTGTTGTTTTTTGGTCTATTCTTTTGTTGTTGGATATAGAGTGTTAGAAGTGTTGAGATATATATGGATCATAGTTGGATAAACGCTAAATGAAAGAGTGTTGAATATCATAATGGGGTGAGGGGTTTTTTAGACTTCGCTGGTAGAAATGCCGATGATGGTAGTGGAAAGTTTTATTGCCCTTGTGTAGTATGTTTGAATGAGAAGCGACTAAGTATTGCAGATATATATACACATTTAATTTGTGAAGGATTCTGTTAGAGTTATACAGTGTGAGTATGGCATGGTGAAGAATTAGAAATGCCAAGTTCATCTCAACCGGGGGAGTGAACTTTGATGATAATGACACGGATACAGATGATCGAATAGAGGATATTATTCGTGATGTAGGAGAAGAGACTTTTGAGCAATCACATGCATATGGTAATATGTGTAGTAATGCTGAGACGCCGTTGTACCCGGGGTGTAAAAAGTACCAATTGTTGAAAGCAGTATTGAAATTGGTAAGCTTGAAAGCACGAAATGGATGGAGCGACAAGAGTTTTTCAGAAACGCTTGAGGGTTTTAAGGACATGCTTCCAGATGATAATGTGTTGCCTTCTCGATACTATGATGCTAAGAAAATATTGTGTCTACTAGGGATGAAATATAAAAAGATTTATGTATGCCCTAATGATTGTATATTGTATAAAAAAGAGCATGAAGAAGAACAACAGTCCAATATGTGAAACCCTGAGGTACAAATCAAATAACGCTCCTGCAAAAGTATTGTGGTACCTTCCAATCATATCAAGGTTTAAGCGCTTGTTTGCTAATGAAAACGATGCAAGAAATTTGAGACAGCATGTGGATGAGAGGATATCCGATGGAAAGTTTCGACATCCGGCTGATTCTTCTTAATGGAAGAAAATCGATCAATTATTTCCTGCCTTCGGTGAAGAGCCTATGAACCTTAGGCTTGGGCTTAACACGGATGGCATGAATCCTTTTGGTAGCCTGAGCAGTATATATAGTTTATGGCCTGTTCTGTTGGTAATTTACAACTTATCTCCTCTATTATGCATAAAACGAAAGTACATCATTTTATCTATGTTGATTTCGGGACCAAAACAACCCGGAAATGATATTGATGTTTACCTGGAGCCCTTGATTGAAGACTTAAAAGAGTTGTGGGACGAAGGTGTTGATGTTTTTGACGCGAACAAGAAAAAGGTTTTTAAAATGCGAGCCATGATCTTTTGTACTATAAATGACTTCCCTGCATATGGAAAATTGTCAGGCTATAGTGTTAAAGGCCATAAAGTATGTCCGATTTGTGAAGAAGGAACATGCTACCATCCACTTCAACATGGAAGAAAGACAATTTATCTTGGCCATAGGAGATTTCTTAGACGAGGCCACCCTTATCACAGATTAAAGAAAGCTTTTTTTTTGTGGACAAGAGTTTGAAGATGCTCCGAAGGCATTGACTGGGGAGCAAGTTTATGAAAATATGAAAAATATGAATGTTATCTTTGGTAAGACTACAAAGAAAAGTAATGAGAAAAGTAAATGGACAAAGAAGTCTGTCTTCTTCAATCTTCCATATTGGCTAAAGCTTGATGTAAGACACTGTATTGATTTCATGCATGTGGAGAAAAACGTTTGTGATAGTATTGTTGAGACACTGCTTAAAATACAAGGTAGTTCTAAGGATGGCGTGAAGGCAAGATTAGATTTGTAAGAAATGGGGATACGAGAAGACTTGCATCCAAAGCCATATGGTAAGAGAATTTTTTGTCCTCCAGCTGCTCATACTTTGTCTAAGGATGAGAAAAGAAGCTTTTGTCAGTATTTACATGGCATCAAAGTTCCTTCAGAGTATTCTTCAAATGTTATTAAGCTTGTGTCGATGAAAGACTTGAAGTTAGTGGGGCTAAAGTCTCATGATTGTCATGTCTTAATGCAACAACTGCTCCCAGTAGCTATTCGAGGCATTGCCGAATATGATCTTCAACATATTTTGACTAGACTTTATTTCTTCTTCAATGCTATTTGTAGTAAAGTCATTGAGACAGAAAAATTGGATGAACTGGAAAATGAAGGATATCTGATCTTGTGCCAGCTTGAGAAGCTTTTTCTTCCTTCTTTTTTTGACATCATGGTACATCTAATTGTTCATCTAGTCAGGGAGATCAGGTTGTGTGGCCCTATCTATTTACGATGGATGTACCCAATTGAAAGAACTATGAAAATCCTAAAAGGGTATGTGAAGAACCCTAACCGGCCTGAAGCATTTATTGTTCAGAAATATGTTTCTAAAGAAGCCATAGAGTTTTGTCAAGATTACTTGTCAAATGTAAGACACATTGGATTTCCTGAATGTCATGATGAAAAAGGCGGTAGACGCGGGGCTTCAGTAAAGAGTATGGATCCTGATGAATTATAACAAGTCCACTTGTACATCTTGAATAATGTTGATGAAGTTCAAGATTACATTAATGCTCATAAAGAAATTGTACGGAAAGGAAATAGTTGAATGACTGAACAAAGGTTAATTAGGGAGCAAAACAAAACTTTTGCATATTGGTTCAAACAAAAGGTTGACGGCGAAGAATGTGTTTCTGATACAATTAAATAGTTAGCACATGGTCCTGAGGCTGATGTCATAAGTTAGACTTCATTTGTGATCAATGGTTATACATTTTACATGAAGTCCCTTGATGATAGGAGCACCGTCCAGAACAATGGGGTTATGTTAGTGGCTGAATCTATGCACTTCTCTAGTTCAAAAGATAAGAATCCTAGATTGGCAGCAATACCTTATTATGGGGTGACTGAAGAGATTTGGGTGATTGATTATGTTAAAGTTAAACTTCCCATTTTCAAATGCAAGTGGGTTGATGTCAACAATGGTGTGATGATTGATCAGTTGGGATTTACATTGGTTGATTTGAATAGTAGAAGTTTTAGAGATGAACCTTTTATTATGACATATCAAGCGAAACAAGTGTTCTATGTTACTGATCAAGCAAACAAAATATGGTCTATAGCTCTCCAAGGAAAAAGGGTCGTTGATATTAATCAGGAAAGTCATTCAATGAATGATCTGCTTGAGAATCCTTCTTTTTCTAAGGGTTTACCAGAATTGAACCAAGAAGATGAAGTAGACAATGAACACGGCACAAGAAACGATCATCATGAAGGGATATGGGAGGATATCCCTTTATAAAACTATCTTGAAGGTTAGTTATTAGCTAAAATAATTATCATGAACTATATTTGAATTATGTATATTGTTATTGGTGTATATATATAACTACTTTTTTTGTTGTTGTCACAGGAAAATAAAGGATATGAGGTGTACGTCTTAGTGCAGATTCTCCGAAGCTAGGCCAGCTAGTGATCATCAGCCTGAGAAGAGTGTGTATAAAGTATTTTGGCCCTAATTAATAATAGAATTGTCATTAATGTAATTTAATCTTTGATGTATGTATGTAAGTGAAAAGATAAGGAACTTGTTCAAAACAGCATTGTCATGGTTGTATGATTTCCTTGCATTATGATTCTGTCTATGATTGTGAGTTGATTATTCATGGTTGTTTTCCTTACTTCTGTTTTGGCCAGCACTGTTTAAGCACAAGGGAGTTGAGTTTTAATATGTTCCAATGAGTCTTAAGTCTCTCACATGTCATTAAGATGTTAGTTATATAATCTGTAAGAGAAGATTTATTTGAATGTTGTTGAACTGGCTGCTGCTTGCTGAGTGAAATGTTTTAACAGGGGAAATGGCTTGCTGGGTATATCTTTTAAAAGAATTTTTTAAAAAAAAAATTCCACTTTTAAGACCGGTTCTCTCCAAAACTGGTTTGAAAAGTACATTTAAGGCCGGTTTTGGAGAAAACCGGTCTAAAAATTTAACTTTTTAGACCGGTTATTAATAAAATCGGTCTAAAAAGTCAAATTCTTAGACCTTTTTTTTATAAAACCGGTCTAAAATTTTAACCTTTTAGACCGGTTTCTATGATAACTGGTCTAAAAATATGTATTTTTAGACCGGTTTTATAATAACCGGTCTTAAAATGTTTTTTTAAGACCGGTTCTATAACCGGTCTAAAAAGTAGCAAACTTTTTAGACCGGCTGCATCAAGACCGGATCCAGAACCGGTCTAAAATGTCTTTTTAACCGGTTTTAAAAGTGATTTTTTCACTAGTGATTGTTACTTGGGCCCCCACAATGCTCCACATGTCATGATTTCTATTCCACATTTGATTGGTCTAGTCACTCTTTCATCCTCTTCCTCTTAACTGACCAAGTCGGATGTCATTAAAAATGGATAGGTGATGTAGGTAACTTTGACGGTTGAGTAACTGGTGGCTGCTGTGACAGTTGTGTAATTGGTGGCGACTGTGTCAATTGAGTAAGGCACCTCACAACCTCACCTGTCCATTTTTAAAAGCATCTGACTTGGTCAGTTAAAAGGAAGACAACAAAAGAGTAGCTGGACCAGTTAAATGTGGAATAAAAATGGACATTTGGAACATTGCGGGGCCTAATTAATAGTGAACTAACGGAATCTAAATGAGACTTAACAGCAAGGAGCCAGGTGCCTTTTATTTCAAACTTTATATGTATTTTTTCCCCTTAAAAAGTTTTATGGTGCCATATACCCCTTACCTATAAGTTTGTTGTTAAATTTGCCTAATTGCCCTTATTTATTTTCATCCCAACATTATAAATATTAGCCCCTTGTGATTGAATGGCTTAGCTTCTCCTTTGTGCAAATAATATTTTTCCGCACAAAATTAATAAAGTTCCCCTGACTAATACTTTATATAAGTTGCATGCACATGCACAATCATTGCGGATTCTAATAAGAGTGCCCTTTAAGCGACCATATAATGAAAAAAATGTTTTAACCCTACCAATGTATGATTAATTAATTACACCTCAGTGTACCTCTCTATAAAAATATTAATCCCCCTATTTTAATATAGTATTATTTCATTTTGTTATATATTCTTCATCTTTCAATGTCCTCTCTATATATAATCACTAGTACAAAAAAGGTGATTTAGATCGGTTGTAGTGGATGAGGTCTGAAAGAAATGTGTGGTGGCATTTTCGTAATTATAAATAACTTGAGAGACTGGTTATTATAATAACCAGTGTAAAAAAATTATTTAGATCGGTTCTACACTAACCGGTCTAAAAAGATTAAGCCTTTTATTTTTAGACCAGTTACTGAAAGAACCGGTCTAAAATATATTTATTTTAGACCGGTTAATAGGATAACCGGTCAAAAATAAAGCTTTTTAAGATCGGTTATCTTATTAACCGGTCTTAAAAGCTTTCCCCTAATATTTTCGCGCCTCCACTCCCCGCGCTCCTCCATTCTGTAATCCCTCTTCCATTCTGAATCAGCCTAGCTTCTTTGATCCCAATATTTTCTCTCCTCGGTCCTTGACTCCCCGTCCCTTACCTGATCTTTGAATTGGAACAATCGAATCCTGCCGGTTGAGCTGCTCATGGTTGTCGCTCATGGGTCGCCGTCTTCCTTTGCTTCAGGTGGTCAGCTCCATCCGTTATTCACTGCGTTTCAGGGACGTCTTCGTCTTCATCCTCTTTTTTGAGGTATGCTTCCTTGTCCTCTATATTTACCCCTCGTCCTCTTAGTTCTGCCAATGATTGTATGAGTATAAGTTTTGGGGAAAACTGAATAATTGCTCATAACATGTCCTCTTCTTCCTTGCGTAAGATTAAATGGTTTTTGTTCAGGAATTTGCTAGTCAATTTCTAGGGGGTCATTCTTGGCACCAAGTTGTCCATTATCTTTCTTGCGATTCCGTTTGCCATCGTTGCCGAAGTCTACAGGTTCGGTCGAGTAAGTGACATTAAAATGCTTGTTCTGTTGTTTGGCAGGCCAGAAAAGTGAAATAAGAAAATGAAATCTAGTGTGTGATAAACCTGTTAGGAAACCTCTTGAAATGTTTTGAAATTTGGGTATGTGGAAAGTGCGTTGCAGCTATTAGTGTTTGGTGGTTATGGTGGTTGTGATTTGTACTAACATCTTTGCTGAAGTCTTTTGGTTTGTAGTTAGATGTTAACGGGTCTTAGGTGTTATAACAGGTGTTTGTCGCACATTTACGAAAAGTACTATTTATACCGAACTAGGTCCTGCTATATTTAGGACTGGAGGAGCATTATACTTTCAAATTTCGGGTATTTATCCTGAGAATTGATTGCAAAGTTTAATGTTTTTGTGTTTTTGTTGCAAACAGCCTTGGGTTTTTGCGTTAAGCTTACTAGGACTTACACCACTAGCTGAATGCATCAGCTTCGTGACAGAGTAAGCTATTCTGACGAACTTCTTGCATTTTTGGTCATTCAAACTCGTTTTCATTTGTGATTAAATTCTTATTTTGGTTTTTCTCTCTCCTATGTTGAATGTTAACTCAAATATTGCAGACAAGTTGCTTATCACAAGGGTCTAACAGGTATGAACCTTGTAACCTACATTCCTAAATTTTCTCCTTTACATGACTAAAAACCTTGTAACTAAATGATATATGTATGTAAGTGAAACTTTTGATTGGTGATTGTTTTTCTGTGTTGGACTTGAACAAGAGTAGATCACCTATTTATAGGGGCTTGGTGTGTGAGGAAGTAATAGCATTAAGTAATGGCTAAATAGAAGAGGGAGACGGAGATAGAGAAGAAAAAAAAGGTAGCTATGCTTGCATGCTTGAGAAATAATGAATAATGTTGTGTTGTCAACAAAGTCTGCCAGTGAGAGTGTGGAATCTAATATATATCCAATAGGGAATTATATAAGGCCAAAGTTAGAGGCCTAGAAGAGAGAGAGAGAGAGAGGAGAGAACCTTCATATAAACAAAGTCCAAGTCTATCATTTGCATTCTATATCTCGTAGATTGAGCTTCCCATACCTCATTAAAAGGGAAAGGAACCAGAACAAATTAAGAAACAAAGAGAATCCACAAACCTATAAGGCCATTTGTCTTGTTAATTCCAAAAGTGTAGTCTTGAATTTATTTATTTGTATTGTGAATATCCTTATATGTCTTGTAAACATTGCTTACAGATCTTCCCCTTCTCTAGATTTATGTGATTGTAATGCATTGCTGTAGTTGTTGAGTCTCTAGGCTATTAGTTGGTCCTTTATTAAGCTCTCAAATCTCAATATTGCGTTGAGAACTTCAACCATTGCCGCGTTGGATTTTTAGTTCCTTACTAATCTTAGCATATTGAACTCATGTTTCTCTAAATTCATCAGTTTGGTGCATTGATGGCTTTCTAGAAGCTCTTTGATCCGACATTTCGTTACTTGCCATTTTCATAGCCCTTTGAAAAGAATATTTTGAAACTATGCCCTACTTGGGATTCCAATTTTTAGAATTAGTTTTCATGAATAAACTTAGTTTGAACTTTGAAACCCTTAATTCGAATGAAGAACTGGTTGTTTTGTTAGGATTTTCAAAGTGCGGTTCAGCGGGATGAAGTTAAAGACATAATAACACGCTTGTTTTTCTCCCTCAGGTGTCCTTGAAACATCAACCAAGTAAGGTGTTCATTCATCTTTCTGCCAGTAGATGCTGGGAACTGGTACGAGAGAGAGTGAATCTGGAAATCACTAAGCAACATAAGCTGGTAATTTTTCTGTGCAAAACCGATTTATAATTTATAAATTAATAAATTTCTTCAAGTGGACTTGGGCAAAAGATCAATTTTATTCTATTTCTTGCTTTCCGCCTGACTTACAAGCAAAGCTATATAATAATGATTGTGAATTCTCTTTTGAGCTGGATCCTACTATGTTTATAGATAATAGGGTTAGGGTCTCCTATGTATTGCTCTTATTTATGTCCTTTATATGTATTGCTCTTATTTAAAATAAATCATGATTTATACATGTCTGGAAGCAAGTTGTATCCGTGCATGCCAGTGAACACTGAAACAAAAGAGCCCCTCTTTGTCAACTAAGTGTGATGAGTGGGTTAGGACATACCCTACACCTACAATTGGAATATTTTTAAAGTTAGTTAGGTTAGTAAATTAGAAGACAGATTTACCATTAGTGATACTAGCCGTTTAAGAGCGGCATCAGCCAAACATGGCATTAACCGTGTCTACTTGTTAATAGGTCTTTAATTATTGAACCCCTAATCCCTATGGTACTATTCTATTTCCACTGTTCGTATTGGCAATATATATGGCCAGTCGACCCATTGTATTGGACAGATTTGCATTATTAATGAGAATTGTACTATTCGAATTACTCTTCTTCTATCTCTATCTCTCAACTCTTTTCTACCTGTTCATTATGTAGTAGTTAAACTAGGTACTTGGGTGTAATGATTGCATGCTCTCATCATACTCCTGCCTTTTCTAGGAAAAAAGTAGGAAACAAAAAAAAAAGGTGTTGGACTATATGGATCGTAGTTGGATACAAGCTAAACGGATGAGTGTTGAATATGATGTTAGGGTGAGGGGTTTTTTAGACTTTGTAAAAAGAAATGCCGATGATGATAGTGGGATGTTTTATTGCCCTTATATAAAATGTTTGAATGAGAAGCGACTAAGTATTGCAGATATATATACACATTTAATTTGTGAAGGGTTTTGTAAAACGTATATAGTATGGGTATGGCATGGTAAACAATTAGAAATGTTAAATGCATCTCAACAGAGGGAGTGATTTGTGATGATAATGACACGGATTTGGATGATCAGATAGAGGATATTATTCGTGATGTAGGAGAAGAGCCTTTTGAACAATCACATGCATATGGTAATATGTGCAATGATGCTGAGAAGCTGTTATACCCAGGGTGTAAAAAATACCAATTGCTGAAAGCTGTATTGAAATTGGTAAGCTTGAAAGCACGACATGGATAGAGCGATAAGAGTTTTTTAGAAACGCTTGAGGCCTTTAAAGATATGCTTCTTGATGATAATGTGCTGCCTTGTCGATACTATGATGCTAAGAAAATACTGTGTCTACCAGGGATGAACTATAAAAAATTCATGCATACCTTAATGATTGCATATTGTATAGAAAAGAGCATGAAGAGAAGGAGTAATGTCCGATGTGTGAAACTTCGAGGTATAAATCAAACAAGGCCCTTGCAAAAGTGTTGTGGTATCTTCCAATCATACCAAGGTTCAAGCACTTGTTTACCAATGAAATTGATGCCAAAAATTTGAGATGGCATGCAGATGAGCGGATTTCTAATGGAAAGCTTCGACATCCAGTTGATTCTTCTCAATGGCAGAAAATCGATAATTTATTTCCTAGCTTCGGTGAAGAACCTAGGAATCTCATGCTTAGGCTTAGCACAGATGGCATGAATCCTTATGGTAATCTAAGCAGTATACATAGTTCATGGCCTGTTCTGTTAGTAATTTACAACTTATCTCCTTTGTTATGTATGAAATGACAGTACATTATGTTGTCTATATTGATCATTTTCTCCTTTGTTCAATGACAGAAAATCGATCATTTATTTCCTAGATTCGGTGAAGAACCTAGGAATCTCATGCTTGGGCTTAGCATAGATGGCATAAATCCTTATGGTAGCCTAAGCAGTATACATAGTTCATGGCCTGTTCTGTTAGTAATTTACAACTTATCTCCTTTGTTATGTATGAAATGACAGTACATTATGTTGTCTATATTGATTTCAGGACCAAAGCAACCTGGAAATAACATAGATGTTTACCTAGAACCCTTGATCGAAGACTTAAAAGAGTTGTGGGATAAAGGTGTCGATGTTTTTTATGCGAACATAGATGTTTTTGAAGATAATGCTTGGTTTTTCAATTTCCTTTGATTTTGACCGCTTAATTATTATGCATGGCTTGAGATTGAAGCAACGAGCACTTAGCCACTATTAGCTTTTATGAATTAAAGACCAAGTCCAAAAAAGCGATAGATATTGTCAATAATTCACCTTTAATACGAATGTATAACGATGAATTATTTGTTCGGGCAAAAACAAAACACACACATTTTGGAAGATTAGTTGATAAAACGTATACACACACACGCAACCGATGAAACCATGTAATTAATTTAGTTCACCTATGATTAGCGTCAATCGCAATCAAACACTAACAGACAACAATTAAGCTTTGATTTAGTTTCAACTATGTGTTGTTTTTCTTTCGTGACAACAATTTAAAAGCAATGACTTTTGTGTTTTGCTATGAGTTATGCATGTTTCCCTTTCATTACTTCGATTTCAAATGATAGATATGGCGATGTTTGATAGATATGAGGAAAAATAAGTTAAATAAGGGAGAAAAGATAAGAAAATACCGTTTAAACTTTAAAATCACAAATCAATTTGGTTGCTTGCAAGAATATAGCAAATGATAACTAATTTTAGTCGCAAACCAATTATTTTGGATTTTGAAGTTTAAATGGTGTTTTTTATCTTTTTACCTTAAATAAATGTTTAAATATTATGTTTAAATGCAAAAACAATTGTTTGAAAATAGTTTTTGAATTGTCGATGGTGATCAGTGAAGATCAATGGCGATCGAGTAGATGGACAATGGTCAACAGTGATTATTAGCAGTCATTAATGGTGGTTCGCGGTTGTTAATGGCAGCTAAAAACGGTCGTTGGAGGATGCAGTTGTGATGATCTCAAACCTAAAGGAAGAGCCCATTCCAAAATACTAACATATTAGAAGGAAGAACCCTTTGACTTATAAATCACACTACATTTGTAAAACTTCCTGATGTGGTATTCGTAATAGTAGTTGGCGGCAAAGGAGAACAAAGACAATAATAATCCTATTTTAATAATGTTATTCCATCCGGTTAATCTAAACATTTAAGTTATTATTTGAATGGTTGGTTTCGGTCATGAATACAAAAATTTTCAATCCATCCCATTTTCTGAATTTATAATTTGAATATATAATATAGAACATGAAATAGAAAAACAAGGGCAACAAAAATGTTACGTTGTGTTAACTAGCCCAGTGATAGAAACGATTATATATATTGCGTACCCAAACTTAATTGTTAATTTGAGACGACCAAGTTTAACTCAAATATTAATTGGAAAAAAAAAACAGAGAGAAATACGATGTCGTGCTGGAATTGAAAACTGGTACATTCCGCGTTTATCCTCAAAGAGTATTGCTGAAAATAAATTCCTGGACGTCCACAAAATTTTTTTATTATATAATACCTTCAATATATTTTGATTGTGACCATATATGTATATATATATATATATATATATATATATATTCGCTCAATATGATTTATGGCGTTGATATATAAGGGAAGGGATCGAATCGTCATGCTGTCACAGCGATGCAGACTGATTCGTCCCAAAATAATTAACACTGTACAAATGAATGTTAATAATTACCTTCCACCCAACTTTGCAAATTTTATACTACTAAGTACTAACAGATATTTTGTTTGACTTGTGAGAAATCGGTCTCATTTCTCTACTATTCTTTCACCAATATAATATCATCATCATTCTGATGATGCCTAAATGTTTTCCTTAATGAAATGAGCCAACCATATATATATAGTTAACCAGAGTTCACTCAAATGAATATCAGTGACTTTCGCGTGACTCATCCTCAATTCTTATTTTCTCTACTATTCTTATTTCATGTTATTATCAGCCAATGATCCTCTCGTTCGATCACTTGGTAACAGGATTTAATCTGGAGCGAATATTGAAGAATCAATTGACTATGATCTCTCATCAACTTGGAGCAACATTCTTCAGGGCAAGACAAAATTGGGAGATAATGCTTCAGCTAGCTATCGATCTTCACAATATAATACTCTCCTAAGAGATGTCCCAAAATTTCTGACCAAAAGGAGAAAAAAAAAAAAAATAAAGCCAGCAACAAACGACGTCGTTATCTTTATAATTAGCAACCATGTGGCACGCGTCTCAACTTCTCCTCGGTTGTATATTCCCTTTTTATCAAGGTAATTAAATCTAGATCGGTCCTTGAACCGGTCGGGGTATTAGATCAAGGGTCAATGGGTTATATTGGAGTTAAATCGGAGCTAATATGGGGCCAAACCGATAAGAAATTAAAGATTTTAGACTTATTAATATAAAATTAAAAAAATTGATTTTTTAAAAAAGTACCAAATTAGGTTGATGATCGGACCGGACCGATCTAATAGCCGGTTCGTTGGTTTCTTGTCTAGACCAGGCTGGTTTGAGTGCAATGGTACGGTTTTTATGTAGTGTGATACCTATTGTCTGGACCAAATTATTTTGTACTGTTTTCAATAAATATTATTGTATAAATGAACCTCACTTTCAAGTCACCCCGTCGTTCTATTCTTTCTGGTCCTTTCTCTCACCACTCCATTTGTTCCTTCTCGATGACTTGCTTTAATTTATTTTCCATATATTGCTTATTGTTATTGTTATTTATTGGACAAAGGGGCAAATTTAACAATAAATTTATAGGTAAGGAGCACATGGCACAATAAAATTTGTTAAGGCGAAAAAATACATATAATATTTGAAATGAGAGACACCTGGCACTATACCGTTAAGTCTCCTTCAAATTCTATTAGTTCATTGTTACTTGGGCCCACACAATGCTCCCCATGTCATGATTTCTATTCCACATTTGATTGGTTCACTCACTCCTTCATCCTCCTCCTCCTAACTGACCAAGTCGGATGCCATTAAAAATGGATAGGCGAGGTAGGTGACTTTGACGGTTGAGTAACCGGTGGCTGCTGTGACAGTTGCGTAATTGGTGGAGACTATGTGCTCATTTGAGATAGCTTATTTTTTAGAAATAAGTGCTTATAAATCGTGATTTACGGTATACGAGGTATATATGTGAGAGGAGTTTTATCTCGACTTACGTAATACGGACTTATTGCCCAAAAATAAGTGATGTCAAACACAAATGTCGATTGAGTAAGGCACCTCACAGCCTCACCTATCCATTTTTAATAGCATCTGACTCGGTTAGTTAAAAGGAAGACAACAAAAGAGTAACATGGACCAGTTAAATGTGGAATAAAAATGGACATTTGGAACATTGCGGGGCCCAATTAATAGTGAACTAACGGACTCTAAATGAGACTTAACGGCATAGAGTCAGGTGCCTCTCATTTCAAACTTATGTATTTTTATCCCTTAAAAAGTTTTATGGTGCCAGATACGCCTTACCTACAAGTTTGTTGTTAAATTTGCCTCATTGCCCTTGTTTATTTTCATCCCAACATTATAAATATCAGCCCCTTGTGATTGATTGGCTTAGCTTCTCCTTTGTGCAAATAATATTTTTGCCGCACAAAGTTAATAAAGGTCCCCTAACTAATAGTTGCATGCACATGCACAGTCATTGCTAATTCTAATAAAGAGTGCCCTTTACGCGACCACATAATGAAAAAATGTTTTAACCCTACCAATGTATGATTAATTAATTACACCTCAGTGTACCTCTCTGTAAAAATATTAATCCCCCTATTTTAATATAGTATTATTTCATTTTATTATATATTCTTCATCTTTCAATGTCCTCTCTATATATAATTATTCATTCAACTAATTATATTTTTGGTTGGTGATATATAATGATGTTATGACATGCTTTTATCATGAGGCTATTTTAATCATGGTTGGTGATATATTATGTTATCATGGTTTTTAGATTATAATATTAGTAATATTAATATGAAGATTAATTTTTAGTATATTGTACTCTTCTAAATTTTTTGTTCTGATGAAATTTGTTTTGATTTTTAAGAAGTTGAAGAAAATATTATTAATCAGTTTTTAAATTTTATATATATATATATATATATATATATATATATATATATATATATATATATATATAACCGATCAAATCGACGCAGCTACAATATATTCGTGGAATGAAGCATAAAAAAACTCCAACGTTGCAATTATATTAAAATTTACATCCATGAATTTACTATTTAAAAAAATTCAAATGTCGTGTGTACATGTGTGTTTGTGTGTGTATTTTAATGGATATAAAGAATATCGATTAAATAATAGTACTAGTTAATTTGGGATCGCCTTAATAAGAATTTGACCAAAATCTCATATAGTGTCCGTTTGACTATAGATAAACGCAGACAGGAAAACCTAAATCAACAACGTGTGTGTAATATATCTAACATGTGTACTGTGCGTAACAGTGACCCGGGCTGTCTCATCTTTTTGCATAACGTCTGACTAATTAACTCAAAAGTTTTAAAAAAATCATTTTATTCAGAGTATTATAAAAGTTTGAAAACTTTTATCACAAGATTTGTTTTAGTCAAGCAGTATACTTATAGTTAAAAAAAAAAAAAAAAGCAGTATACTCTAGAACTCAGATCCAGCCACTACCATAACAACCCCGTAGATTATTAAGAGCCCGTTTGGTTTAACCCCATTGCATGCCTGCAATGATAATCATGATTGCATTACCAAGAGAAGAGTGTTTGGTTGCTCTTTAGCATGGTAATAGGGTTTACCCTAGTAATGATGATTACCAAAAAATTGGTAATCCTCATTTATACCTCCCCCCTATGAATCTTCATTACTATCCCATTGCATGGTATAAAAAGTCCAATTTACCCTTTAGTTTCCCTTGTCTTTGTTTCACCTATCTCATTTCATTTACTGTATCACGTCACAACTGCCACCGCTATAACCTCTTCCTCCACCCTTTGCCGCCGCCACTACCTCCTCCACCGCCGTCACCTCCACCCGTAGCCGCCGCCGCCACCTCCTCTGTCGCCACCCTCACCCTCGCCGCCCACCGCCACAGCCACCACCGGCCCACCACCACCTCTTCCACCCCCCGCTGCGCACCGCCACCACCTCCTCCTCCGCCGCCGCCCCCATCGGCCCACCACCCACCACCTCCACCTCTGCCGCCACCCCAGGCCCTGCCACCCCCGCCACCACCACCTCTTCCGTCGCCGCCACCCTCGGCCCACCACCACAGCCACCACCTCCCCCTCCACCCCCGCCACCCATCGTCGCCACCTCCCCCTCCACCCCCGCCACCCATCGTCGCCGCCACCTCCTCCTCCCCTGCCACCCCCATCATTGCCACCACCACTACCTCCTCCTCCTCTTCCACCCCCGCCGTAGTCGGCTTGTAACTATTTTTTCTACAAAGATTATATTAAGGGGTAAATAGACTTTGTGTAATATATTAATTTTAAATAATTGTTAAAATATTAACTCATGGCACATTGCTTAAAAATCAAACCAAACACTACCCCTGTAATTAATATTGCATCGCATTACCATTGCATTGCATCGCATTGCACTGCACCGCAGGGTATAATTTATCGAATTGTTGGTGGGGTCCAACCAAAGGGCCCACACACCAACAACCAATTTCTCTTTTAATACAATCAATTTGAACTCACAATTTAATTTGAATTTAATTAATGAATGAAGGACTCCTCGAGCGCTCTTAGATAAAAAGGAGGTAATGAAATAATTTAAACATAGTAAAGATAATTAAATTATCTAAATTTTAAGTTAGATCATTAAATTTAACAAATTCAAAAATTAATCAAATATCTTAAATTAAAATTTTAGAATTCGATAATTTTATCGAATTACCCTCCATTTGATTCTCTCCTCCAATCACTACTTTCCCGTTCTCATATACCCTTTCCTGTCTTTTACTATTTGCATATGAATTCGCATATCCCTCTCCTTATACTCCGGTTTTTCGCATCCATTCCTCTGTGGCACCACTTTCTCCCCAACTAAATCCTCTCCGCGTAAATCGATATTCTCAGCAACGGGGGCTTCAAATTCCGATTTCAATGCAAGACCTCAATGAATAATTTGTGTGATTAAGATATTATTAGAATTTTCATTCTCCCTAAAATTTAGGTTAATAATGATAATACTAGAAATGTGGTAATGTTGATAAATATTCCCTCTGGTCATTTTCATAAGAGCCCAATTTGAATTGTCTTATTCCTTTTTATAAAATTTTGAAAAAAGTTATCTGAATATTTGATGAACTTTTTTCATTTTTACCTCTCATTAATTATAGGTATTGTATTAATTAAAAGATTGTTGATACTTATCTTTACTTTATTTTTCTCTCTTATCTGCCCTTTATAAATAAGGGCATACTTGAAAAATAAAATTTGTTTTAGAAATAATTATTATTTTTAACCTCTTTCTTAAACTGTATAATTTAATTATTGAATTCTTATTAATAGGATCGGAGGGAATATCATGGATGGGAGTCAATCAAATAGCCGTGTCTGTAGAGTGAGGTTAGAGTGGGAGTGTTTTTAGGACTGGATGGGATTGGAAAACCATATTCCCAATCTTATTCCAAACAAGAGCTTTGGAAGGGAAATCAGTCTCAATCCCGATCCTAAAATTTTCTTGTCCTGATCGGTATCGGGATTTCCTGAAACCCAGATTATTCCATTCATTTACAAATCAACGCGCCCCTCGGGACAAACTGAAGATCCAGTTTGAAATCCTCACAAACTACTATAATATAATCAATTGAGATGAAACGCCAAAGCTCTTACCAAGCGGCCCAATGAGCAAATCTAGAAGTTTAAGAAGCAGACAGGAACATGAAAAAACAGTTGCCGCAACAGCAGATCAATGCCGAGATAGTTATCGAAAAGCAAAAGAAAATCATGCCCCCGAACAAGTATGATTCAAGAAAACCAGGAAACTCAAAAGGCAAAAGGAAAACAATTTTGATGGGCATTGTGCATCGGCCAAGCGGAAAGAATTACAGCACGAAGATCGAATTGCTTTGCTTATTCCATGAATAAAAAGGGATATAATAAAATCAGAGAAAAATGATATATATAGAGGAGAGAGTAGAGAATTAGGATTTTAGGGTTCACTATTTCACTCACTCAGCCGAAAGCCATTTAGGGTTTTATGTATCTTTTAAATATATATTTATATATATTCCAAACGAGATAGGGAATCCCAAATATAATTTTTTCCAATCCCAAATTTTCCCTGTCTCAAAAATTTTTGGGATGAGGTTTCCCAGTCCCAATTGTTCGGGATCGGGATGGCATGACTGGAATGGAAAAACTTTAAACACCCCTAGATTAGAGAATTTGTTATCTTCATCCACATAGGATCTCTGCCCCTCAGTTCATCGCGAAGCGTCTTGTTCCAATACGTGCTAAGAGTGCCCTGACTGACATATAGATTTTGCCCCTAAAGGATCAGTAGTCGTAAACTTGTAATGAAAGATGTTGTCCTTAGAAATATTCATGCTTGCGCCCATGAGTTTTTTCGTTGTAATGTGAATTGAATTTTTAATTCTGTAATATTAATATATAATGTTGAAGTTGCAAGGAAAATAAGATTTATATACTGTTAATGTAGATGTTGCAAACTTGCAATGATTTACCCCATTGTCGGGGGAGAAAGATCAACAATGACTTAGGGACAGAATTAAATGAGAGGTGATACAGTAAAATTATCAACTTTTAAAATCTTTTTTTTAACACATATAACCTAATTTAAAATTTATTAAATTTAATGAATCACTTCAAAATTTGAGTAATTCAGCTGTTTTTTAAGCTATTTTCCCTTAAACATAAAGTTTAAAGTAGTGTTTTTTCATACTATCAGAAAAATTCAGTGTTTTTAAGATCAAACTGGACCGGCCGGTCCGACCACAAAATTGTCGGACCGGTGGTCCGACCGGTCCGATTTGACAACTGACCCTGGTTCGATTGGGTTTCACGTGGTTTGACCGGTTTTCTCATGGTTTGACCATTTTTTTTAATTTTTTTAATATTTTATTCAAATTTTCATATAAATAATTTTAAAATCTTTCCTTTCTCACCGGTTTAGCCCCGATTTAACTCCGGTTTGACCCCAATCTAAACCACTAACCCTTGACTCAGTACTCCGACCGGTTCAGTGACCAGTCCGGGTTTCAGAACTTTGGAAAAATCTCATATAATATTAATACTAAAGTAGTAACATATACCTAATATAGTGCCCCTTCGGTCCTAAATATAACAAAGAGTTGATATTTTTGGAGAGATTAAGGAAGCTAAATAAGTTACTTAATCATATCATATAATGTGTAGTATTATATTATATATTAGTTCATATGTTAGGCAAAATAATTTGGAGAAAAAACAATAAATATAAATATTTTAAAGTCTTTTAATCAGCTTTCTTAATATATCTAAAAAAGTCAACTTTATCTTATATTTAATACTCGAAAGAGTACACGCCTTAGGTGATCTGTCACATCATATTACTTTGGGACAATTACACTGTAATCCCATGGAAAGAAATATACAAAGAAATAGTCTTAAAAAATTCTGAAATTACTCTCAAGTCCTATGATATCATTTTGTAATAAATTAGAAATAACAAAAGTCCAAGATACCCTTGTCAAATAAATAGAAAGAGGGAAGGAAAAATGGTGTAAAATGCAGAAACGAACAGCTCCAGAAATAGCATGAAGAACGAAATGAAGATCATAAGCAAAGATTGAAGAGTAAGGTATGGAATTGATGCTAACAACTTTCTTATCTTCATTATTTCATTTGATTCATGTTTTCCGTTGAGTGGTTAAACACATTTTAGTTTGATCCATCTTCGTTTGGGTTCTGAAAAATGGAAAAAAGTTGACAGCTTTTTCCATTTACTATTCTCTAGTTGTTTGGAAACTAAAAAGGTAGATCTAGTAAATGCAATAGATTTGCTTTAGCTGTGGTTTAAATGTGCTTTGGTATGATTTAATATGCTCTTTTTTGCTATCATTATGCTCTATTTTCTGGTTCACTGTGCTGTGTTTTTGTAATAGAAGAGGTAAGGAATGAAGAAGAGGGTAAAAAGTTTGTGGCTACATAACATGATTTGCATAGGATAAAAGGTATTGTTAGTAGGGGTAGCACTAGTTGTCAATGTAGGCAGCTGAACTTGTTAATGACAACTATATGTCATGTGTAAATGGTTTTTTTTAACAACTATTGTTGATTCATCTTCATTTTGGTCTTAAAAAAATGGAAAAAGTTGTCTTCCTTTTATGGGTATTGTCCTCCATATGCTTGTAAACTATAAAGGCATACCTACTAAATGCAATGGGTATATTTTGGCTAGGGTTTCAATGTATTTGGGTATGGTTTAGTATGCTTTGTTTTTGCTGTCATTATGCTCTGTTTTCTGATTCATTATGTTGTGTCTCTGCAATAGAAGAGCTAAGGAATGAAGATGAGGGTGAAAGATTTGTGGCTACAAAACTTGATGTGCGTAGAAAAAATGTGTTGTTAATAGGAGCAGCGATAGTTGTAAATGAGGCTGATAAACTTGTTAATAACAACTATATGTCATATGATAATGTTTTGCTTGTGTTGTTAATGCGGCCAGCAACAGTTGTTAATAAGGATGTTGCAGTTGTTAATGACAACTGTTTTGTGTAGGTAGATAACGGTGATAGCTACCACGTCTGACAATAATCTATTATGCTTCCTTTATATAGGGGGAAGGTTTGAAGTCACTGGAGACGAGAATATAACATATGTTGGTGAAACGATCAGATCTAGAACCATTAAGGAAGGGACAAATTTAGAAGAGTTTAAAATAATGATATCCTCCATTTTAGAAAAGAGAGTGGCGGACTCGTTATGAAGTTCATCAAACTGTAAATACTTGCAAGAATCCTAATCCAAGCAGATCAATGCATGGTGGCTTAGGTTCTTTTGATTTTAAAAAGTGCATGTCATACTTTTTTTGTAAATCTGATTAGATAGAAATCCAGACTACTTGATTTTTTGCCACGCTCTGTGAATTTGTTGGTTCTTTCTTATACATGCATTTTCAGATGTAAATAAAGTTTGGATATGATATGGTTTTGTATCCCACTTTCATTTATGAAAATCTGTAATATAATATAGATTAAGTTATCAATATATGGATCTGAAGTTGTCATTGGATTCCCAGTGACTTGTCAGTGGGCACCCATGCAGTTGTTAATATATATATGCAGTTATGTTCATGTGTAGCCCACTTTCATTTATGAAAAATTGTAATTTGATGTAAATTCTATTGTCAATGTATGAACCTGGGGTTGTTGGTGGAGGCCCCTGGAGTTGTCAAAGTACACTAATGAAGTTGTTAATATATATATTCTGTTATTATCACATTGGAAAATTATAGTTTACGTTCATTGACTGGTGAATGGAGTCTCCTTGGGTTGACAATGGAGGCCCCTGGAGTTATTAGTGGAGGTTCCTTGAACTATCAAGGGAATGTCATTGAGTTGTCAATAGACGCTTTGTGACTTGCCAATGGAGCCCCTTGACTTGTCAATGCAAGCACATAGAGTTGTCAGTAGAGGCTTCTTGACTTGTCAAGGACAGGCCATTAAGTTGTCAATAGAGCCTACCTAACTTGTCAATGAAGGCACATAGAGTTATCAGTCGAGGCTCCTTGACTTGTCAAGAGCAGGCCATTAAGTTATCAATGGAAGCCCTATGACTTGTTAATGGAGCCTCCCTGACTTGTCAATACATGCACATGGAGTTGTCAGTGGGAACTGTGGCATTATGCAAGCAAGAGCAATAAATGTGCATAACTGTAGCACAAACTTTAACACATGAAAAAAGGTTTATAATTCATAAATATTTAGAACGTCTCAAGTATAAGTTTGAAGTTGCTCAAACTCAAAAATATATCATCCATATAATGTGACTACACTTGATCATTACAAAAAGCTACCATATTTACATTTAGTGTCCATATGATCATTACAATCCCTTAATAAAATATACAATTCAGGTCAACTATGTTATATCCCCGTCTCAAGTACAAGTCCGCCACTCTCTTTTCCCAAAATGGAGGATATCATTGTTTTAAACTCTTCTAATCTTATCTCTTCCTTAATGGTTCTAGATCTGACCGTTCTACTAACTTATGTTATATCCTCATCTTCACTGACTTCAAACCTTCTCCTTATATGAAGTAAACATAGTAGATTCTTGCCAGACGTGGTAACCATCACCGCTGTCCACCTACACAAATAGTTGTTATTAACAATTGCAGTAGCCTTATTAACAACTGTTGCTGGCCACATTAACCACATAAGCAAAACATTATCATATGACATATAGTTGTTATTAACAAGTTTATCAGCCAAAGCCTAATGACAATAAAAAAAAGAGCATGTTAAATCATTCCAAAACACATTTAAACTATAGCTAAAGAAAATCTATTGCATTTACTAGATTTACCTTTTTAGTTTCCAAGCAACTAGAGGACAGTAAATGGAAATAGCTGTCAACTTTTTCCATTTTTTAGGACCAAAACGAAGATGGATCAAGCTAAAATCTTTTTAACCACTAAACGAAAAACATGAATCAAATGGAATAATGAAGGCAAGAGAGTTGTTAGCATCAATTCCATACCTTACTCTTCAACCTTTGCTTATGATTTTCATTTCGTTCTTCACGCTATTTCTGAAGCTGTTCGTTTCTGCATTTTACACCATTTTCCCTTCCCTCTCTCTATTTATCTAATAGGGGTATCTTGAACTTTTGCCATTTTCACTTTATTACATAATGATCCCATGGAACTTAAGAGTAATTTTACCATTTCATGGGACCATTTTTGAGTAGTTTTACTTCTATGAGACTACAGTGTAATTCTCCCTATTACTTTCTTTGGACTTAACAGTGCTGGGCGTTTAATTATGCTCATATTAATTACTTACTTTGATTCTTTTTACAAATCTTTATTAACCATTTTTTAAAATAAAAATATTACCCAAATATTAAAATTTTTTACAATAGCTTTTCAAAATCACCTTTTTATTAGAAGAGGAGAGAGAGGGTGAAAGAGTGCTTTTGAAAATAAGTCATAAATATTCTATTAAATTGTATGAATGATTTTATAGATATTAAGGAACAATCAACAGGGTGTTGTGAATAAAAACATGGAGGGAATAATTTTTTAACACATTGTATTAATTTTTAAGTGATACATTATTCAAACGAGATAACTAAGCTGAGTACTCATAATGATTGATGGAATATGTAAATTAATTGAAAGAGGTGAACAAAAGGTGAAAAGGAAATGAAGAGAAAGAAACAAAGGTAGACGGATCGTGGTCCCCAACAGAAAATGGTGAGGGGGCCGAACAGCAAAACACTCAAGTTTGGTTCTATGTATGAAATTACAAAACTATGTGGGCCACCAAAGGGTCCACACACCTACCATTATGTTTTTTTAAATACAACCAATTTAAGGAAAAAATTTACTTCAAATGGTCACCCGTTATATTTATTTTATATAAATTTATAGTTAAATGATAATATTTTAAAAATATGACACATGACCTCTATAATTGAAAATTTTGATATCATAAACATAAGAAACTTGAGTTAAAGTATTATCTTCAATTTAAATATACAAAACTAAGAACCAAACTCGTTTCAAATATATAAATTTTTTCGAAAGAAATTATTCATCCATAACATAAGTTACTTGATGGATTATTAATATAGATTTTTAAATATTCTACAATTTTATAATTTATTAGGAGTAGACTCGCCGCGTCTTGCAGTATTTTTTTTAATGCTATTAAATATGGGTAACATTAAAAAAATATTTAATTTTTAAACAAAATTAATAAGTAACCATCTTTACTACTGAAATTTAATATGGGTAGTTTGTAATGAAATAGTTAGAGGCAAAAAGGAGGATTATAATTTTATAGGAAAAAAACAAAGGTAATATTCTCTCCGTCCTTAAATATAAGCTTCAAACCTGAGAATATGTCTGTCCTAAAATATAAGCTTCATTTTAGATTTGTTAAAGCATTTATTACACTTTCTTTAACTTTACTCTTTGACATTATTTATTGTATTTATTGTCTTTCTCACTTATCATTTTTATAAATAAAGGCATAATTGAAAAAAATACATATTTAATGATCTTAACTAATTTTAATTAATTATTGACAGTGCTGGGCATTTTATTATACTCATATTATTTACTTTGGTTCTTTTTACAAATCTTTATTAACCATTTTTTAAAATAAAAATATTAGCTAATTTTTTACAACAACTTTTCAAAATCAACTTTTTATTAGAAGAGGAGAGAAAGGGTGAAAGAGGACTTTTGAAAATATGTCATAAATATTCTATTAAATTTTATGAGTGATATTATATATATTAAGGAACAATCAACAGGGTGTTGTGAATTAAACATGGATGGAATAATTTTTTAATACATTGTATTAATTTCTAAGTGATACTTATTCAAACAAGATAGGGTTAAAGACTATTTTTGTCCTGGAAGATTTTTCATAGGATCAATTTTGCCCCGGAAGTTTTTTGTGGCTCAATTACGCCCTAAAAGTTTTAAATTGGAGCAATTTTTCCCTCAGTTAAGTCAGAGCACAACAGACATGTGGCACGTTGGAGGAGATGCAAGGTAGTAGTCCACGTTGGAGAGAATTGAAGACATGTTGGAGTCTATCTGCCTATTCAATGTGATTAGAATGATCTGTGGGAGAGTGCATCTTTCTATTCAATGTGTTAGGTATGAGACATTAAAGCTTGAAGCTTTCATTTCCTCGGGCAACGATTGACGATAAGCATTCAGAGGTTTGGAGTGGAAAGCAGAAGCGATGGGTGACTTTACAAGTTCTTCGACAATGATAAGCAGGAGGAGGGCAAGTATTCTGCAACGTGGAGTTCGAGAGCTTGAAAGCAAGAAGCCAGCGAGGATATGTCATTGCGGCATCATTGCTCCTATGTGTACTTCTTAGATTGAGTTAAACCTACCATAGGGTACATTATATTTTGCTTATGATGCCTCATGCCTCATAAATCGATTTGCCTCATGTGCACTTCTTGGACTGAGTTAAACCCACTGTTGGATACATTATATTTTGCTTATAATGCCTCATAAATTTTGCTATCATAAGTAAATCGATTTACTCCTTTAAGCCATGTCATCGCCACAAATCCACATGGCACACAAGTTTTATGCCAACGTGTTATTCCAAATGCTAGCTTGTTCAATTTAACGGTGATTGTTATGTCTTCGTTAACCGATGGTAAAATTGTTTCAATTTAAAAATTTCAGGGTGTAATTAAGTCAGAAAAAACTTCCAGGTCAAAATTGATCATAAGAGAAAACTTCTAAGACAAAAATGATCTTTTACCCAAGAAGATAACTACGCCCATTTCTATTACCATCCTTTTTAATAATATTCACTTTCATCACTGGTTGTTAGCTCTACGGCCCAAGCTTGGAATCTTTCAATTGCAGCTGCAAGCACTCCGTGAAGCAATGACTTTTATCTTCCAACAAAATCATGTTGATTATCCCCATCGTTTTTCTATCCATTGCAAGTTGTTTAAACCATCACATATAAAAATAATTACTCAAACTAAAAATGTATATTGGACTCTACAATACCTTTTGAGAGACGTTTGTATATTATTCCGGTTCTTTGTAACTTATGTTTTAATAGTTTAAATAAATAGCTATATTTCATTAAAAAAAAAAGAGATAACTATGCTGAGGGTTCATAATGATTGATGGAATATATAAATTAGTTGAAAGTGATGAACAAAAGGTGAATAGGAAATGAAGAGAAAGAAACAAAGGAGACGGATCGTGGTCCCCAAAAGGAAATGGCGAGGGCGCCGAACAGCGGGGCCACAGCAAAACACTCAAGTTTGGTTCTATGCAAGTGCATGAAATTACAAAACTATGTACTCCACCCAAAGGGCCCACACACTCCATTATTTTTTTTAAATACAACCAATTTAAGGAAAAAATTTAATTCAAATGGTCACCCGTTGTATCTAATTCATATAAATTTTTAGTTAAATGATCATATTTAAAAAAGATGACATCACATGACCTCTGTAATTAGAAAACTCACCATAATAAATATAAAAAATTTGAGCTAAGTATTATCTTCAATTTAAACATACAAAACTAAGAATCAAACTCGTTTCAAATATATAAAATATTTTAAAAGGAATTCTTCATCCATAATATAGGTTACTTGATGGATTTTTAATACAAATTTTTAAATATTATACGGTATTATAATTTATTAGGAGAAGACTTGCCACGTGTTGTGGTATTTTCTTAATGCCATTAAAAAAAGGTAACATGAAAAAAATATTTAATTTTTAAACAAAATTAATAAGTTAACCATCTTTACTACTAAAATTTAATATGGGTAGTTTGTAATGAAATGTTAGAGGCAAAAAGGAGTATGGCATAATTTTATTGGGAAAAAATAAAGATAATATTCTCTCCGCCTTTAAATATAAGCTTCAAATTTGATAATAGATCTATTCTAAAATATAAGCTTCATTTTAGATTTGTCAAAACATTTATTGCATTTTTTTTCAACTTTATCCTTTTACTTTATTTATTGTCTTTCTCATTTATCCTTTTAACAAATAAAAATATGGTTAAAAGAAATACATATTTAATGTTGTTAACTAATTTTAACAACTTTTTTAATAACCATAAATAGATTATTTAAAGCTTTTATTTAGACACTGAAAGTGATAACTGATACAATTTGGGAGCAGTGTGCACGAACCCGAAGCCAACCCCACCAATCACGAATTCAGTCTGGTAGCCGTGAGGGCATTCACTTGCCTGGCTCGCCTCAAATATCAGGGTCCTCACTCTCTCATTTCACGTGCTCTGACTGACACACACCTCTCCTCTCAGCCACACCTCTTCTTCTCCTCTCTCTCTCTCTCTCTTCATGGTCGTCATCCGTCCTTAGCCTATCAGCCTTCTCTTACCCTTATTACGTTCATTTTTCTCTCCCAGCTCCTTCCTTCTCTTCAATATCTATCTACAACTCCCATCCCATGGTTTCTCTGTATGACCAATCATGCCCGCTCTCTTCTCTCTCCCTAGGTGCTTGGGAACTTATTCTCGGAGTAGCGGCAGCGGCGGTGACAGTGGCCTCGACGTCGTCGTCGCCGACGACACTACTACTAGTCCAAACGCCAATTCTTCGTCCGTCGAGTGCTATGCCTGCACTCAGGTGGGCGCCCCCGTGTTCCACTCCACCAGCTGCGACAGCTATCACCCGCCGCAATGGGAGGCTTCCGCGGGCTCTTCCTTAGTCCCTATCCAGAACAAAACCGCGGCGAAGAATAATCCGAGGCAACGACCCAAATCGGGGCCGTTCGGGTCAGTGTTGGACCCAAGAAGCAAGAGCGTGCAGAGGTGGAACAGGGCGCTGCTGCTGGCTCGAGGGTTGGCGCTGGCGGTGGACCCATTGTTCTTCTATGCGCTGTCAATAGGGAGGGACGGCACGCCGTGCCTGTACATGGACGGCGGTTTGGCGACGATACTGACGGTGGTAAAGACGTTGGTGGACGTGGTTCACGTGTTCCACGTGTGGTTGCAGTTCAGGCTGGCGTACGTGTCGAAGGAGTCCATGGTGGTTGGTTGTGGGAAGCTGGTGTGGGACGCGCGTGCCATCGCCGCGCATTACCTGAGGTCCTTCAGAGGCTTCTGGTTCGACGCCTTTGTAATACTTCCCGTTCCTCAGGTAACAAAATTTTCTCATTCATTCCCAAACTTCTTCTAATCTTCAAGCGGACCGTCATTGCCACGTGATGTGTTGTTGATCTTACCTCAATGATTGCTACGTCCTGTCGAAACTCCAATTTACTCCTCCTTCCTCGCTACCTTAATTCTTTGGTCACGGTAAAAAAGCTGATGCCGTACGTATGTGACATTTTGTAAGCAGTTTCGGACGTTTATTTTTTGGCTAACCAACTAGGTATATATTATTATGAATAAAGAACTATGATATAATTAAATTTACTATTAGATTCTTATTCAACGTCAAATGATTAAAAGTTAAATCAATCAAACTTAATTTATACTAGTTTCCTATGAATTTTTTTTTTGGCTATTCTAGTTTCCTAACATCACTATAGCTAGGAAAGTATTACTCTTCTGAATTGCTGTTTGCGTTTTATTTGCAGGCTGTGTTTTGGCTGGTACTCCCAAAGTTGATAAGAGAAGAGCAAATTAAAATCATAATGACTTTAATGCTATTGATCTTGTTGTTTCAATTTCTGCCCAAGGTTTACCACAGCATCTGCATGATGAGGAGGATGCAAAAAGTCACGGGCTATATCTTCGGCACCATTTGGTGGGGCTTTGGCCTCAACCTCATAGCTTACCTTATTGCTTCTCACGTAATTAGTCACACCCTTCAGCGCCCTCCATTGTTCCTACCCCACAAACTCACTTTCGAGTTTAAGTTAATCTGATGATTGAATGTCCTATATATATTTACAGGTAGCAGGAGGGTGCTGGTATGTGCTTGCAATTCAACGAGTAGCGGCGTGCCTGAGGCAGCAGTGTGAAAGAGGGTATGGATGTGATCTCCCTCTGTCATGTTCAGATGAAGTGTGTTACAAGTTTCTGTCACCAACAGGCACAGGAGGAACTTCATGTAATGGAAACTTCACAACAGTTGTGGCAAGAAAGCCATTGTGTTTAGATGAGCATGGACCTTTTAAATATGGGATCTACCAATGGGCTCTCCCGGTCATTTCCAGCAACTCTTTGGCTGTCAAGATTCTTTATCCCATATTTTGGGGTTTGATGACCCTCAGGTATAGATTTATTCCCAAGTAAAGCATATATACTCTTGATTATTACTCCCTCTCCGGTCCTTCTTTTTTTGTGCGTATATGCCAGGTGTCCCAAACTAGCCCCTTGTCACAGGAACTCCATGGGTCCAGACTAATTTGGATTCGAGGCATGCCATGACCATTTTTTTATATGATGCCCCTACCACCTAACATTATTGTGTTCCTAAGTCTTAAACTTAAAATCCTTGGTTAAGCTAAAACAACTCCCCATTAGTTGATCTTAGTGTTTGACAGTCTCTTTCTTTGATTCTTAATATGAGATTCACTTTAATGAAAAAATTGAACTACAAAATAGACTTTACATTAAAGACTGAAGGTAGTATTGTTTATTGCTGGAGAAGAAGATCCGTAACACTTCCAAGTTCGTTATGCATCCTACGATCAGATCAAGTTTTTAGGATTTTACCTGTATTTGATTAAACGTTCTGTTCTTTACCTCTTGTAAAAATATAACGAAAGACTTGATTTCTGTACTTTTCAATGAGTTTTATCAATTCTGCTTATCATGCAGCACTTTTGGCAATGATCTTGAGCCTACGAGTAACTGGCTAGAAGTGATTTTCAGCATATGCATTGTACTCAGCGGACTAATGCTCTTCACTCTGTTGATTGGTAACATCCAGGTATATACACAAAGACACACACACACACACAAATGAAACCCGGGAAATTATAAAAAAGAAAAATATTTCCATCAAAACGATATGTCTAACGTGAAGATTTGTGGTTCCCATGAAGATATTCTTACACGCAGTAATGGCGAAAAAGAGAAAGATGGAGCTGAGATGCCGTGACATGGAATGGTGGATGAGGAGGAGGCAGCTTCCGTCCCGTTTAAGACAGAGAGTTCGCCAGTTTGAACGCCAGAGATGGGCAGCCATGGGAGAAGAGGACGAAATGGAATTGGTCAAAGACTTTCCTGAAGGATTGAGGAGAGACATCAAGCGTTATCTTTGCTTAGACCTCATCAAAAAGGTAACAAAAATTGCCCCAATCAATGGTCTCAATTCTCTGCAACTTATTTCAACGATTTGAGACCAGACAAATAGCTTTTTCTGGACATTAGTCTATGTATTGGTATATACTACATACAACATAAAATCTATATAAAGCCACTATAACATAAGACTTGGATTAATGAAGATAGAACTACGTGGTCTCTGTTTTGCAGGTACCTCTGTTTCACAACTTGGATGCTCTTATCCTTGACAACATCTGTGATAGGGTTAAACCCCTAGTCTTCTCTAAAGATGAAAAGGTACTCATTAAGAAGACAGTTGCTATACAATGCAATTAATATATTTGATGCCTTGGACACACACACTTGTATATATATATTAATATATATGATAGCAGGGAAGACCATGATTTTGAATAACATATACAAGCCTTTTGTTATACAGATAATCAGGGAAGGGGACCCAGTGCCAAGAATGGTTTTCATAGTTCGAGGGCGCATAAAACGCATGCAAAGCCTAAGCAAAGGCATGGTGGCCACAAGCTTCATCGAAGCTGGGGGATTTTTGGGGGATGAACTTCTCTCCTGGTGCCTTCGCCGGCCGTTCCTTGACCGACTTCCGGCATCCTCCGCCACGTTCTTATGCCTGGAATCAGCAGAAGCTTTTGGGTTGGAGGCAGGCCACCTCAAGTACGTGACGGACCACTTCAGATACAAGTTTGCCAACGAGAGGCTGAAGAGAACGGCGAGGTATTACTCGTCGAATTGGAGAACGTGGGCTGCCGTGAACATACAGCTTGCATGGCGGCGATACAGGCAGAGGACGAGAGGTCCGGTGACCCCTGTGATCGAAGGTGGAGAACGCATTAGTACTGAACGCAGGCTCTTGCAGTATGCTGCTATGTTCATGTCAATAAGGCCACATGACCACCTTGAATGAAAATTTAAATTTATTAAAATTAAAAAGAAAGGCACGGTGCTCATCCTCGATGTTTGTGTTTGGCTTCTGATTCTACTCCTCAATAAAATTTTGTCTCTTCGCTTCTAATGCGAGGAAGGTGTGGAATCATTTTTTGAATGTGTAAAAGAACAAAGAGCAACTGTGTTGGAAGTTAAATTAATATGAATAAAAATTGGTTTTGTCCTTGTTGTACTCTCTCTTTTTATAATGTCGTTATATTTTTATTATGATTCTGTACTGGAATGATCCACCCGAGAAGAAGCCCAGAATTCTCACTGAAAGTTCTTGGCGAAGATTGCTGGATATATCTATTTGGGAAAATAATGTCAGAAGGAAAAAGGACCTTGATAACTTTAAATAGGGAGGTAAATAGGAAATAGCCAGAAGAAACAGAGCAAGTAGCGTTACAGAGGATAGAACTCACCAAAACCAATTTCCAAAATGTTTCACGCATTTCATTGTTCCAAGGATCTCTATATAGTATGATAATAATGGCTTCAGTTTCCGCCTTCCATCAGACAGATGGCAGGTTTTTACTTGCTTCCTTTGAGCCTCAAGCCAGCTCATCCTCTCTCATTCCCTCAACTAAAGGTGTTCGGGATCAGGACAGGATCGGGAAATGTCATTCCCGATCCCGATTCCGAAAAGGATTTGGGAATGATTTTCATCCCTGATCCTGAAAATTTCCCATTCCAACAGGACAAGAAATGTTCGGGATCGGGAATTTTCCAATCCCGGATTTCTTTTTTTTTAAAAAAAATTCCTATATTAATTTGTTTATTTTATTTTTTTTAGTCTAGTATAAATATATAATTTGTATAATATTATATTATACCAAATTACTCCAATACAAATATATCATTAGTCCAATACATGCTTAAAGTTATCGATTTAATTACAAAAAACACTTTGATAAAAAAAAATTACAAAAAACAGAAAGACAAGAACAAAAAATTAGAATTATTTAATAAATAATAAATTAAATTAACTAAAAGAATATATATTACCTTGAGGGTGTTAGAGATTTTCAAATTTTATTTTGTATTTGGTCTTGCTTTCTTAAATATTTTTAAAAAATATACATAATATATATATATATATATATATATTTTTTTTCGGGGATCGGGAAGTCCCATTCCCGATCCCAAACTTTATTTTCGGGACGGGAAAATCTCGTCGCGATTTATTTAGGATCGGGATAGGAAGACTGGGACGGGAAAAAGTTGCAAACCCCTGCCCTCAACGTTCAGGGGATATTTTTACCATTTTCTGGCTCTTGTCAAAATGTACAAGATTCCCATTCTTCCTTCTAAAGCAGACCTCTGTGGTAGTAGCCCCGTTGGGACTACTATTTTTTACATCTTTCCAAGCTGAAGAGTATTTAGAGATGTCGACCTTGAACGGTAGGAGTAGTATGTATTACTAGCAACCATTGGGAAAATAAAAAGGCTCATATATATCATTATTTGTCTGAATCAGTTAACTATTACAGTCAGGTGAAGATCATATAGGAGCAAGGGCCAGTGGAAATTTAGAATGGCTTTTGTATATCGAGGGTATAAGATTTATTGGACAAAATGTGAGATTAACACACAGTGATTAATCAATCTATAATAGTAATATAATTACCTGAAATAAAAGGGGGCAAGTAGAAATTACGCCGCATACTTCGCATCTATTATTTTCCTCTGCATCAGCTTAAAAGATGAACAAATGCGCTATTGATCAAGAGATTATTAGAATTCAGAAAAAGTCAAATCTTCATTAAAACTATAGTATCCTTGCAAAATGTAAAAAAGACAAAAGAAAAAGAGAGTTTCTCTGCCGATCAGGATTACTTTGTCTCATCAAACAAAGGATTAAAGCGTCGCGATCAAGAGGAAAGAGTGCTCCTGGATATGAAGTCAAATGAAATTCCATTTTGTTGGAGTCTTTCCTGAAGATCAGTATGACCAAACACTATACCTGGAGGGTAAACTCCTCCCTTTGGTAGATTGTCCCGTTGGCTGAGAAGAACCAGAGCACACTGAATAAGAGAGATTGGAGTGGTGATGTATCCAATTTCAGGTCCCATAACTCTTGTTATAATTTCCATGTCAGGTTTTGTGTTTCCCTGAGCCGCAAGACTCTCGTTACTATAACCATGCCCTACAAACCACATCTTGAATGAAGCACTTTCCACCTCCTCTTCAGAGGGACCTTCCTTCCTGAACCCACCAAGGCTAAAGAATGAAGGGAATTTCAAAAGAAGCCACCTCCCAAAAGAAAAACTCCCCAAGAGGCCAAAGAAAACCCCGATGGTAACAAATCCAAAAACCCCCAACAAGGATTTGGAGCCTACTTTCACACCAAAATGAGCCGGCTTCACGTTTGACCAGTATGATCCTCTTTTCTTAATTGCCTCAGCACTCTCATTCCTTCCAGGGAGACCACGGGGATTCTCTGTTAGAGCTGCTAGTGTTCTACGTACAACAATTGAGTCTGCTGAAGGTAGCTTTACTGCCCAAAGTCCAATTTTCTGCTGGTGTTCAATAACTTCTTTGGGGGGAGGAACTCCAGGAATCTACAGGCATTAAGATAAAAGTTGTTGTAATGACATGGTATTTTAAACCATATAAAAGAGTGAAGGAAAGGGGGCGCAAGTTCAATTGACAACAGTAGCAAGATCAACATTAGTTTAAGTTGATCGCAAGATCACATTTGAGACAGAATAATCCATGGAAACTAATAAGTAAAAATTTCAGACATTCAAGGTGATTTATAAGGAAAAATACACCCTTCCCATGCCCCCAAATAGCACAAACCCCCCCGGGGGGGGGGGGAGTAGAAAGGTAAGAGAGAAGAACATGTTTTTGGGGAAAGGAAGGAAGCAAGCAAGCAATTCACCGCTTCATCCTCCAAATTGAATGGATAAAATGATTGTATAAATGTTATATTTGAATTTTAGACTAGAACCATTTTTACCTTTTATATTACATTTCTCAGCAATCATCCTAGCAAAGGGCAGGTAACTTCTTTCAATTCCATCCCACACAATTGCACAGGCTTCTCACTCTGAAGTCTGTTACCAGGACCTTAAAAACCTATATTTAATCCCTTACACGCCATTTCAAGGTTTTTTTATATAAATCTTTCAGTGTCCCATGCTATCTGTGTTTTTATCAGTCCTTGTGATATATACATGAGTGCAATTTGCTTGTATGTTTGACATATTGCATTAAACATTATATTGGTTATGTGATCGGCTATCAAACTAGGAACGCAAAATTGTTTCCCGATAAGGATAGCACTCTATAGTAGTCTATACTCTATACATTGCAGGACATCAGTACCTCCTTCATGTTAGGCCAGTAAATCTAATTCCATTGCAAGTCCTAAGACCAAATGTAGATTTTTGACATTGCAACAGTACCAAAGTTGTAACTGACAATTAAATGTCCCAAAAACATACATCTGACTCTGTTTTATTTTATCAATACATCTGGCTCATTCAACTTCAAAAATGCCAAAGAATAACATTACCACAACCGAGCCATGACATATAACAAATTATAAGTTGTTACCTTTGTACTTTGGAACAACTATTACCATTATATTTATACCAACTAAACCTCCGCCACAAATACTACCAAGGGGATACAAATAACTTAATTTTATCACAGTAAACCACTGTTACACGCACATGTACTGACGGAGACAGCTTAAGGATGCAACAATACTGTAATAGCAATATGAATGCAACCATTTTCATTTCTCTCATGTCAATAATATATCAATAGCTAGAATTATTTCTGCACTGGCTTTCCTAAAACTGACATGGATAATTGGATATACCACTCTGGCTCCATCTGTTATGCTTCCATTGATTTTCAATCACTTAAATTGAAATCTTACAATGAAATAGCCCTCCAACTTCTTTAAGAGCATTTCCTACCAACTAGACGAGACGACTGTGAAATATCATATCAGGAACCGTACCAATATTCAAAATGCAGAGAATTGCAGTTAGACTTGCCCCTCAAGGCTCACCTACATGTCTAATCAGAAAGCAAGTTCAGAAATGACTCGAAGGCTTAAACATTTTTTTAAGTCTAAGATTCTCTTACCACTGGCCTAGCTTTTCGAGGTCTCGACCGTCTCAGTTCCTGCAACTTCTTCGCATTAGCCACGCCCAAAACAGCCGATTCATAGGTCCCATAGTTACCCACAATCCTTTTATCGGACTCCAAGCTCAAGTACGCTTCGACGCAGTTCGGCACCGACGGTGACTCCCACTGCCTGGAATTGAACATCAGCCCCATTTCAGCAGGAATCGAGTCAAATCCACATGCCGATATCACCAAAGATCCCGTTTCCAAAGCCTTCTCGTGGTACTTCGCCTCCATCCTTTCCATGAACTCAGGCTCGCCACATATATCCAAGTAATCACATCCGGTTTCAGCACAGGCGGCAACGACAGGCTCGCCGTAGAGACGAAAGGGTCCGACGCAGTTGAGAATCAGTTTGGTTTGGCCACAGAGCCTCCGGAGAGAGGGGGGGTCTGTTGTGTCGGCGGTTAAAATTGGGATCGAAGGTGGGGGATCAGGACGGCTGGCCCATTTAAGGGCTTCGGAGAGTTTCGTAGGGTTGCGACCTGCCAAGGCGATGGATTTGAGAGGGAAGGAAGGGGCGTTGAGGAATTTAAGAGCTTCTCTGACAACGTATTTGCCAGTGAAACCCGAAGCACCCAAGATTATAAGGTCGAAATCAAAATTGGAACTCAGCTTCGGGGCTGTTTCCATGGCTTGGATGAGCGAAAACTTGAGAGTTTGCTCTGCAAGTAACTGCTTTTTAATTCAGAAAGGAAGAGGGTGGAATTGATTGCTCGTACGAGGCTTTTGTTACGACATCGGCGATCGCGCTAATTACTGATAATAATTCAATTAATTAAAAAGTTACCGTATTCATGAGCCACAGTTAATCACTCTTTTATTTTTGGGAGATTTACACTTAGGTCCCATGCAAAAAATAAAATGAAGAAATGATCCCTATAGATTGTAAAATGAAAAAATGGTCCCATGGAGTTGTCAATATAAGCTCCTGGAGTTGTCGACCATTTCTTCATTTCTCCTCTTCCTTGGGACTTCACTGTCATTCTCCCTTTATTTTTTGATGGAGCCACGATGCCCGCCATTCGGCCATATTAACGATGAAAAATTCTTACGTACTCTAACATTCTATTTTGCATGTCGAATTGATTTGGATGAAAATGAAAATAAATACGGACATGGATATAAAAATAAAACTTAAAAATATATTTGGTATGTCATGAAAATGAGACTTAATTCTTATATCAAAAGTTTAAAATGTTCTCCTATTTTTTTAAAAAAAAAATCCCCAAAACAATGCATCAACCTATCTTCATCTTCACCAAAAACAAGGTTGCATTCGTCGTCTCCATCTCCACCATGCCGTCATGAGTGGTGATTTGGATGCTATTAGGAACCTCATCAAAAGATAGAGGTTGTTACTCACCGATTTGTCACCCAATGAAGTTGAGTCGCTTTTCTACATCGCTATCAAGTTGGTTAACCTAATCAAAGATTTTGAAGCTTATCGGTGATTGGAGTGAGAAGCTTGTCGGTGGAGGGACTTGAAGGAGGAGTTCAGATCTAGTGGCCCTTCGTCGCAGAGGATGTAGAAGGAGTTCAGATCTGGCGGCCATTGCCGTCGTTCACCTGGATTGACAGAGGTATTGTTGTTGCCGTCGGTGGGGTGAGACGACGTGAGCATGGTGAGTCCAGGTGGTCGGTCGGTTGAGCATGGTGGGTAGTGACTGAGAAGGGAGAGAGAATAATGTGAGAAATGGAAACATAGAATTACAAATCTAAGTTTTTTTTGTGAAAACCATTTTGATGGAATTGGGCTAATTGACTTCCACATGAAAATGGAATTGAGACCTAATTCCATCATACAAAACAAGCATCTTCATGGAATTAAGACTAAATGCCATTTCCAACCTCCCCAATTCCATTATACCAAACGGACCCTAGGAGCACCACCTTTTACATACTCTAAAATTATCATTTTAGTTGTACTCTGGCTAATTAAAATACAACAACTCATTTTATTTTAATCCTGTATGGCAGATAAGTCATATGTAGAAATTCAAATTTTATGATTTTAAAAAACATAAAATTTTTAATTTAAAAAAACAAAAAGCACAATTCCCTTCCATCATCCCTAAAAGGCCAAAATCATAAAATTTAAAATTTTTTAGATGACTCATTTACTATGTAAAATTAAAATAAGATGAGAGTAGGTAAGCATTTCTCTATTAATGATATGAATTATAATATTAATGTGTGTAAAAGTGGCCTTTTTAGGAAAAAAACACGTCAGGCTCATTTATATCATTAGCTTCTCACACACCATTTTTTATCTACCGTTTTTCATTCCTTCCCGATCTTTTTTAAGAAAATACTCATGCCATTTAATGATTCAAAAATAATGCCCACGCGTAAAAATATTCCAATAAAGAATGGTATTATGGAAAAAATAATTAATGTATAAGACGATAAAATTAAACTTTATATTTAAGGCCAAACCTTTACTTTCAAATGAACATTATATTTAAGATGGGAGGGGTATTTATTTTAATAATCCAAGCACTTGTTTATATTTATATTTATTATTAAATAAATGAGAATGAATTAAACAATAAACATCTAATAATATGAGATTTACTTCTTCTACTTATTAGTATAATGTTAACCTTTCTTGTATTGAACCGGGTTCTCTTAGCTAAACAAGTTTGGATGATCCTTTATTTGGGGCTTGACTCTCTACTGTCCCATACTCTCAAAATTAAATATATTGATGAATATGATTAGAACTGGATCAAAATGCCTTACAATTCATCATGGATATGAAAGGGTATATCAGAATGTATTGACATGATAATAAGTAGATTGAGATAAAAAGTTAGCAATGGAGTCGATATTTCTCTAAACCATCCTCTATGGTGGCCCCACCACTAGCCCTTCTAATCTTAGTAGGGTCTCAGACCTTTTAATGCATACTCAGAATCCTTCTTCCCCACTTCGATGGAATTGTTCCTTGCTACACAGATTGTATCCACCTTTAGTTGCCAAACCACATCTTCATATCATGCCCTTATACTAAAGCAATCTGGTTTGACTGCTTCTCAATTCAATTTAATTCTTTATCTTTCTTAGATTTCAAAATTTGGCTAAAAGACACTTAAAGCCAACTGCACAAAAATTGTGAAACTTCTCTATTACAAGGTGTCATTATCCTCATCAATACTATTTGGACTAAACACAATTGGACTCTACACTATGGTTAGATTATCCATCCTGCAGTTGTCATCGGGGAAATCTTACGGAAAGTGTCATTTGCTATGCTTCATTTTCCAAGAAACAAAGATGAAGTTTCCAAAACAGATTCTAAGACATTAGTGTTCAATGCAAAGAATTTTGGGATCAAAGACTGGATCATCCTTCTGCATAAATTGAGAGGGAATCATAAAGATAAAGTCTGTTATTCTCAAATATGTTTTGAAGGCTCAATAGTGGATAAATTCATTTGGAGAAAAGCTGACCCTACTGATCCCTTCTTGTATTATAAATTTCTCAAAGCCTGTATATTGTGGGCTAGAAGACATGTTATATAGTATCCTTAGATAATAACAAGCTAGAGATCTAGTGTTTAAATAAAGCATTCATTTTCCTAGCCACTCTCACATCATATCATATCAATGTGGTGATTCAGGATATCCAACATTTGATCAAGGAATTTTCTTCTTTTATTGTTTTAACTATTACTTCTAGTTTTCAAGACAGACTCAATTTGTTATCTTTTAATTTGAGTTAATGGATAATTCTAAATATCACATAATTGCACCAAACATGGAAATGGAAAGTTGTTTTGACCCTTGTTGAAGCAACTTGTCAAACGATAGTACTTGTTTGAAATAGCTTATTTTTTAGCAATAAATATTTATAAATCGTGATTTACAGTATATGAGCTAAATATATGAAAAGAATTTTATCTCAACTTGCGTAATAAGTACTTACTATCCAAAAATAGACCCAACCAAACACACAACTAAACTTATAGGACCCGCAAGCTCGCCTTTCTCTAATCATATCATAACCCAATGCAATAGTACATGCTTGAATTTCATTTGAAACATGAAAATCTACCAAATGCCCAAATTTAAATGGTTTTATTCTGCTTTTTCCGTTGGATGATCTGAGGCAGTTAACTCCGCTGAATAAAATGAAGATCCGAGTGCATGATTAGGGAAAACCCCAAAACCCCTTTATCAGTTTAAAGGCAATTAAAAAAAAATCACAATTCACAACTTGTATGGACGAGAAAGGATAAGATTGAATGACACAAGGTCTTGGATCGTCCAACCTCCATATTTCTTATTTTTTTCTTATAGAACACTACAAGTTGTTACAGCCTTCCAAAGAAATTCCATTATGAAGTCAATCAATCTTGAGTCTCCGAGTATCAAAAAAAAAAATCTCGAGTCTCCTCTATAGAGATTACATTGGGCCACTCAGCCCAAATATACATCTCACGAAACCTTCCTCCGGCCCATAAGCCCAAGAACCTCCTCCCAGAGCTCAATACCTCCGACACTTGTGAGCCCAATCACAGTTGGGCTACAAGCAGCCACAGTCCAATACCCGGCCCCAATCTCATCAATCAACTGCTCCTTGTCCCACCCACAGTACCCATCAAAGAACCTCAAATCCCCAACCCCAACCACATTCCTCTTCACCATCTCAGCCACACAACCCACACTCTCCCTCGTCCCATAGTACAAGCCCTCCACTACCTCCTCCAACACCCCACTCGCACTCTTCTCCAGGCCTTCCTCTTTTGGGCCCAACAAAAACAGGCCCGCCTCCAACGGCCCACCAAAAAACAATGGCCTGTTTGAAAACATGCCCCCCTCATCCATCGCCGTCGATCTCGTCTCCTTGATCGACATTAACGACGGTCGGTTCAGTATGATCCCTGATGGACCTATGGGACCAGTGGAGAGAAGCAGGATCACCGTCCGTTCGAATATATGGACCCCATCCAGCTTCTCAGTGGCGATGAGCAGACAGCCCCTTTCGGGTTCGTGGATAATGTGGGCCCATTTGTCCCCAAGGTTGATCGATGGCGGATCGGCGGCAGAAGAGGAAGGCTCGTCCGACGTCGTTCTTAGCTGTTCTCCGGCCACCAGCTTTGCACGCAAGGATCGCCAGTCCACGTTAAGAGACGGCCTGTCATCATCGCCATTGAACGGTGAGGAGGATGACTGGCAGCAACCTGTGATTTAGCCATGAAATGTGCAAATCAACATGATTATCGTGTTGTACAGATGAAATCAAAACAAACGAAAAACGCATACGATAGATAGATAAATAAATCCAGGTTGAATGGAAAAATGATGGAGAGGGGAAAGGGAAAGAACTAACATGGAACAGCGACTTTCTTGGAGTGGAATTGTAGAGAGGATCTTTTGGGGAAGGAAAGAGAAGGGGATTTGAGAGTGTGGAGAGGTTGATCGGGGGATTTGGTGAAGGAATTGGAGACGAGGAAACAAGCTTCCATGGATATGAGATTCCGATCTGAAGTTTAGCAGTGGGTGTGTGAGTGAGAGAGAAGAAAGAAAAGAAAAGAGGGAATAAATAAATAGATAAGGGGTTGGGAAAGAATGAGAGCCACACAAAAAGGGGTAAAAGGTTTGGGAAAGTGGATAGAGCCGGAGGCATGGAGGATGCGAAATAATAATCTGCGCGTTTTTAGATGACGTGTCAACTTCCAGGCCACTTGTTTCTCCGCCTGAGCACCTCATGACGTGGCCCTGTTGCAACACTTCATCTGAATCATGAAATGAGAGTTTCATGAGTTTAGGAGAAGAGCAATGAACTCAATAGCCTCAACTGCGGGGTATCTATCGAAATTCTAAAGACGAATCTTGATTTCATTTCAAGTGGCCTGGCAATGGCTTGACGCTGAGTAATATGGCGATGCCTAATATTATAGACATGTTTGTTTGAGCGTTATGATTGCTTATAAGTTGCTTTTTACGTAAATCGAGACACAACTTCTCTCACAAACTTACTTCGTATACCGTAAATCACTATTAAAAAGCTACTTATAAGTAATCAAATCGTTAAAACAAATATGCCTTATATAAATAGACTTCCTGCTTACGTTTATTTGTTATTATTGTCAAATTAGTTTGGAATCAGGCAACTCTGGCACCCAACAGGAACTAGGGCCACCAATTGGGTGTACGAGCCCACGAATTGGTTAAAAAAGGCAACGAGGGATCCATGAGGTTTATGGTCTGTGGCTAAGGTCACATGGTGAGATCCATATCCCATTCTCCTCTGGCTCATAGGATAGGATCAAAGTTTCGGGGTTCGTACTATTGTTAATATTTAAACAATACTCCTAGAAAAATAGGACAGGTAAAAAAACAGAGACTAGAAAGGAGTGATTGGGTAAAGGAGTGAAGGAAAAAGAAAATGATGGGGCACATGGGTTGTGTGGGAGGGTACAGTGAAATCACAGAGGGATAGTGCGCGGGAAGGATATTCAAACTGGGACACTTGACCCACAATATATGATTCTCGATTATAAAACTGTTATTTGTCCCGCTCATCAAATAGTTTTTATTTGAGCAGGTGATAGAAACTATTTTTTTGATGTGATTTATTGTGTACGAGGTAAGTATGTGAAAAAAATTTTGCCCCAACTTATATGAATGTATTTTTCAAACGCTATTCCAAATTGACCCCAACCATGTTTCTTTTTTAGACCAAACACCAAAATAACCATATTTAAACCATACAGGTAACCCTATTCGTATATTTGCTTGTTAACAAACAGTCAAAGTTGCCACACCAATCCTCATGCGATCATGTTCTGGTTGCGTTATCCCGTCCTTGGGAAAAAGCCAGCCATTGCTGCAAAATTCAACAATCCCACCAATAATTTTGGTCATACTCAATATATATGCCCGGCCCCCTCAACGCCTCACCTGTCACCACTATAGGCAAACAACTACCTTCATCATCATCTCCCATCTACAAATATGTATCAAAATATTCAAATACTCAGTATATTTTTCTTTCAATATACTATGTGCTATCATTTTGTAAATCTTAAGATACTGAAATGATTATGATTGTAATAACCCTACACAGGCAGTCAGTTGAGCCCACACAGGCAATCCGCACCACAGTGGTGCTTGGGGATTTGTTCGCCTCCCCAAGGGATTGAACACACTACCTGAGGATAAGTAGTGTGCCATGACCCACTTGGTAGGTCATGGTGCACTACTTATCCTTAGATACTGTGTTGGATTCCTTGAGGAGGCGTATTCTTACCTGTGTGGTTGGAACAAATCCCCACGCTTTTGTGTGGTGTAGAGGAGGGGACAGTTCCTACTGAGGACCCTGGCGGTCGCTTGTGTGGGACCATTACACATACTACATATTTGTTGGCAAAAGAGTGACATCATGATTAAAAGAATAATTTTTGTATCCTACTTTGGGTCATCGATATAACATTTAATGGATTAATTTGGAAAAACTAAGGTTACCGAATAAATTATTTTAATGTATTTATATTATCATTTTTCTCTTATCAAATTGCATGACTTATAAACTTATATATAATGTAATAATATACATAAGTATTTCAAAAATATCAAATAACATATGTTATAATTAGATAATTTACTTAATTTTATTAATCTCCATACATTAGTCAATTAGTCAACTGTGTCTTATCTTTTGAAACAAGGATCATTAATCTAGTAAACATAATAATTATTCCCATCAAGGCATGGCTAGATTAGTAAGCATAATAATTATTCCCATCAAGGCATGGCTAGATTTGTCCCCTTTTGTTTATTCTGTGCTCCTTTTTTGGATGGAGAGAGCAGCCCTGTGCAAGTAACAATAACTCAACAGAACTGTGCCAGTGCCGGTGATGATTGGTATTAAGGAATGATATATATATACATATATATATATATATATATATATATAATGTCTAAAAGATTAACTTGATGAAAAGTTAGATTTGGAAAAAAGAAAGTTGTTCAGATATAAGTTATAAATATGAACTCAGACACGTACAAGTATGAGAGTCTATGCTTCCATGACTACAGTTATGTGAATCAATGCTTACAACTAAACTTAAAGACCATTTGCTGAAACTTAATAGTAATTAAATTAATTTCTTAAGCCCTCGATGTCATTCTCCCATCCTCATATCCTAAATCGTTTTACTATAAAACAACTTCAAAGTGAATTTGTTGTGCAAAAAAAAGGGTGAACGACACAAATAATTTCCATCAAATTAATATGCTTATGAACCAAGGAATAACATCATTTTATCACAAATTTTATATTTATGACTTGAGTCTTGGTTAATGTAGTATTCTTCTCGGACTCGGACACGCAAGTTATGATAGCACCAAACCTTGTAGATTTATTCTATTTCGTCTTGAATTGAGAAAAAACAAAGGATCTTTTTAACAAACGTCAAGGGGGGAAAATCATTTCCATGAGAGAAGGTTCTTCACAGGCCAAAGTTTCTGGACACTTCTATCCAGCCTAATACTCATGATTGGCGCAATTGAACAACTGAGATGCGGAATGCAGAGGAGCAAATCTAAAAGAAGCAGCGAATGCTGTACATGTAGAGCCGGGAATTCGGGCTAAGCTCGTCGGGTCGGCCCGTTTAGGTCCGAGCCCTTTAAGGGCCGGGTTTATGATTTATAGGCTAAAAAGAAAAGCGGGCCTAAAAGGGCCGGCCCTACAGCAGCCCTAAGGACCGGCCATTTTAGGCCCGTTTAATATTTTTTTTAAATAAATTAATAAATATAATATCATTATATCAAATTATCAATATGAGAGACACCTAAGTACCTAATAAAGTATTAATAACAGGAAAATATTTATTAATTGGTTTGATTTATTTTATTTTCTACAATGATTTATTAATTTAAACTTTAAAAAATAGGCTAATTTGGACATTAGATGATTATTTTTACTAAAAATTTATGAGTTTTAAAAATAATGTATCTCAATTTAAAGCAAAATAATAAATAAATTGTAAAACTTGTAAAAGAAATTTTTTTAAATTAAAATGAGTTTAAGCCCATTTAGGCCCGAGGGCCTAAAAAATATTGTACTTTTTAGCAAATGGGCCTAAACGGGCCGGCCCGTTTAGACCCGAGCCCGTGAAGGGACGGCCCTGTAGGGCCGGAGTGGCCCGTATTCCCGGCTCTATGTACATGCATGCATTCCAATTCCACCGAAGTCTGAATGCAAAAAAGTTTTGGTGAATTGTATTCGGGAATTTACTAGGGTATATGGATTTTCCAACCTATCTGAATTGTAAACTCGTACTTTCAAAATGTCCACACAAATTGCATCATGTCGGAATCCGGCTATAATACACAACAAAATGCACCGGAAGAAGGAGAGTGAGAGAAAAATTCCTGAGAGTTTTTTTCTAGAGAGATCAGTTATGTGTATTATTTCAATTCTTATTTTTGACTCACACATAAAACTCATGTGATAAAAACCGTTCCCACCAATTCCTACACCAAAATGTTCCCATTAATTTGATTCAAATAAATGGGGAATATCGCCAACAAATACCCTATAAAACTAAATATTTTATTTTGAACCCAAAACTAATGAATATGGGCCGAATCCATCAAGGTTGGAGTAAACCCATTTTCCAACAAGATGTACCTTTTCCAATTCAAATAATGGTTACAAACATACTCACAAATTCACCTTCAACAAAATATTTATATTAGCAAAAGAATCTCAACTTCCAACATTATAGATTTTGAAACAACTCTTTATCAACATAGCTAACTTTTGTCGGCTTAAATGTGAATCCTGAAAATAAGGAAGAGGTTGGAGAGGGACTAATATCTAATGGACTACTATGTATTCATATAATCATATCCCGCATGCGGACCAGATTTTATGTTACTCACCTTATATTCATCCAACGGTTAACATCCTTTTTAAGATGTTAACATCCTTTTTAAGATATCAACCGTGGATTACATCAAGAGCGGAGTTTTGGCTAGAGAGGATCCCTTTCCATTTTATGCTTCTTTCGTCACAGAGCAATTAAATTCAGTGTGTTTCAACTCTCAAGCAGTGTTCTCACAACCGGACCCGGACCGGTCCGGTCCGGGAACTACCGAATCGGATATCAGATCGGTTCGGTCTTGTGACCCGGTCCGGTCTGAGTTTTTTATTTTTTTATTTTTTAAAAATCAATTTTTTTTATTTTTTTTTTAGAATTACATACTCATAAATCTAAAATCTTCAATTTCTCACTGATTTAATTCGAATTGAGCTCCGATCTGATCCACTAACCCTTAACCCAATATCCAACCGATTCAATACCTAATCCAAATTTTGATACCTATTTCAAGCGAAAAGGGGATAAACAATCAGTGGCCGTTGTGGATCTAACACGCAATATCCCTTAAATTTTAAAGAACAAAATGAACTTTACAGGGCGTGACCCCACACCAAAATAAATGAATAAATAAAAATGTTAGCACATAAACTAAACTAACCCCTAGGCCCTAACCCCTAGCATTCATAAAAGGCCTTGAAAGAAACAGAACCTGGTAGATGCAGACAGGGTATTCTAGAGTCTGCTTCTTTCTCTTGGAGAAGGCACTGAAGAGTGAAGAATCAATGAAGAATCTGAAGAAGTATTTGGGGTTGCTTCTTGTGGTGTGCACTCTGCTTGTGATGTTGCCGGAGGCGTCGGCGACGAGGTTTATTGTCGGAGGCAACTTGGGTTGGAGCCCCAATGTGAACTACACTAATTGGGTTAGGGGCAAGCATTTCTACAATGGCGACTGGCTCTGTAAGCACCTAAGCACCTCATTGTCTCACTGACTTAAACTTCAATTTTTGGTTTTATGGGAGATGAGATTGTTTCTTTGTGTCTAGCATGAGCTGTAGCTTCCCCTGTTGTGTAGATCTGTACATGTTCATGTATAGAATGAGCTAAAAGATTTAATTTATAAGCTTTTTTCCATCTTTCTATGTATCGAGTAGGTTCGAATTAGCTAATCTAGCTACTTCTGTTCCGCTTTAATCTGTCTTTTCTTTGAGCCTCACGGTAAATCCAGTTTGCATTCCTAGAAAAATTCTGGAAAAAAAGGGAGAAAAGATAGACAGATTGATCGGCGAAATAGAAGAACGGAGATACTTGCTCCTGCTTATATGTTCATCTGACTTGTTTAGAAATGTGACTATGCATTTGCCAGTTGCCTTTTTGAGCCTAGAGGGACTCCGATTGGGAAAATAGAGTTTAGATTCCATTTTACCTTTTCAGTTTCATATTTTAGATACCCAGATCCACGACTTTTTGCCGTTTTTCTTGCTTATCGGTGTTTCCTTTCTGAGCAAACTCATGCTCCTATCATTTTCTCACTGCTGATGCATTCCTAACAACTGTAATTATGATCCCTTCCTGATATCTGTTCATCATTCCCTTTTGTCTTGTTAGTCATGGTTGTCAGTACTTAAGTTCTGTGACTGGCTTCGATTTTCTGGTCCTAGCAATTTTCGAGCTGGTGCTATTGTAGTCAGATCTGTTCAGAGCAGATTTTTTCACCATCAAATCCCTTTTCTCATTATTAATGTGATTTGGGATGATCTGAGTTAAACTCAGATTTTGCTTATCTCACTTCATTTATTGTATCATTTGTTCTGTGTGAAATCAGAAGATAACACAGTTATATTACAGTTTTTGTGTATGATAGGAACCAGCAGAGCGTACTGGAGGTGAACAAGACCAACTACGAGACATGCAACACAGACCATCCACTTCACAACTATACTACAGGAGCTGGAAGAGACGTGGCTCCTCTGAATGTAACTCGTGATTACTACTTTGTGAGTGGAAATGGATTCTGCTTTGGAGGAATGAAGATTCATGTTCATGTGGAAAACCCACCCCCACCTCCTAAAGCTTCTCCTATAAAAGCTGCTTCTTCCACTCTCTCTTCATCAGGTCACGTTCTTCTGTTGCCTGTAGTGTTCGCCATTGGAGCAGGTTGGGATGCTTTAATTCGTTTCTGGTGAAATGATGATGATTCTGATTCTTTCTCTGAAAGAGAAAAGGACTTGCAAAAAGGGAAAAAAAATTTTTTGCTGGTGTTATCCGGCATTTCAGGCAGAAATTGGGGTGAGGGCAATGTTCATGTTTGGGTGGTGTTTGGTTTTGGAATTTGTATTTGGTGATTTAATTTAATTTGGTGTATTGATTGGGTTAATTTATTGGAGGATTCAATTGCGGGAATTGCGGGAAAATTTGTTGTTTGCTTGGACAAGTAGTAGGACCTTTACCATGTGAGTGTATCTCTCCACTTTTCAAATCTTTGTTCTTGGTTGGGACCACAGAAATGCACATATTCTTAGCGGTGCGTGCTTTGTTTTAAGTCCAGATCTCTGAATCAGAGCAAGACCACTAGAGTTGAAATTTTGAATCCATGTTTGGAAAGGGTCCAATCTGGACACTGCCTTCAAACTACATCGCATGTATGACTCATACTCAATTTTTTGTTGCGTGTGCATCCAGTACCCCAGGTAGGTCATTTTTCAGATACATCAACGACCCCAGACTAATCTGGATCGTCTATGGTAGGCACCTCAAAGGGTGGGAGAGCTGGTTAGGAGATTGAACATTTTTTCATGTTCAAGCGGGGATTGAACCCCTGACCTTGGTTAAGGAAGGATGAGTCTTTACCAATGTTATGTAACCCGGACCGGCCGGTCTAGCCTGAAAACCGGCGAACTGGCCAGTAGACCGATTCGGTTCCTAGTCCGGTCCGGGTTACAATTTTTTTTAAATTTTTTTTTTAATTTTTCTTTTATAATTTTATATTATAAGTCTAAAATCTTCAATTTCTTATCGGTTTGATCCCGGTTTGGCCCCGGTTTAATCCACTGACCCTTAACCTAATACCCCGACCGGTTCAATAATCGGTCCAGGTTTTAATATGTTGGTCTTTACCACTCCAACTCATGCCCTTAGTTTGACTCATACTCAATTTGTTACCGAAAAAAACAGAAAAATGAATGTCTGTTTCTATGGGTGGGCAAAGACGTCGGCCCGCCTTGACTAGATCTCCTATCCAAAAATTTCATAACTATTATTAAATTTAATATTTTCAAGGCCTTTTTACATTGAGTTAGGATTGGGCCTCCAAAAACTATGCATTCACATAATTGTTTACACAGTTCAAAGTGATGGAGAAAGGAGTTGAATTTAAATGATGTTGGGTCTCTGTTAGGCTCAAAGGGAAGAAGGCTCCACAAGAAAGGTTTTGCGAGTGACATGAAGGAGTAATGCTGCTTGTCTCGTCTTGAAGTCACTTATTTTGAAATTTATGAGATAGAAATGTTAGGATCAAAATGTTCCAACTAAGGATGATTTCCCTCTACCAACATAAAATTAGTCTAGCGATGTAAAGCCTTACTAAATCCTTCTAAGTTTTGAGTTCGAGTTCTAGAAAAGCGGTGTAAAGGATCAAATCTGGACAGTGTCTTCAAACTACACCGCCTGAACAATGATTTTGGTCCACTTTGTTCTTGATAAAAGGGCAATGATTCTGGTCCACTTTGTTTTGACAAAAGAGTGTTTTCTGTCTCCACTAGCCTTTCTCTTCACTTCCTTTTCACTCAATTTTTTTATTATTGGATTAACTTTTAATGGTTGAGATTTTATACTATATTAAAAATATAATTATAATATTAAGTAATAAATTATAATAATATTTTTATAAAATAAATCTCAACCATTAAAAATCAATCCAATTACAAAGAAGTAATGCTGCTTGTGTAGTCTTTAAGTCACTAATTTAATAGATAGGAGTACTACATTTGAAGAGAAGTACAGTTGCAATCCTTAGGCTCCACGCAATGCCATCCGAATCAAACCACGTGGGGTGGCTTTGCCTTATCTCCCATCTGGCCTCTCCTTATAATTATTCATCTCATCTCTCTTATCTATTTTCCAAAATAGAAAATAATTATTTCAATATATTTTAAAATCATTTTTGGTTGGGCCATCACCCATTAGAGTTTGTCATCCACTTAGAAAATCTGATGAGTCTGCCCAGGTTGACTTATTGGTTAATGGATAGTGTATGGCTTGATCCAACCCATTGCTCTTTTTGTTTTTTTTATAAATTAAGTTAACCTCAGAATTTACTGTAAAATTTTTATCCAAAAAGTAAAAAAAAAAAAAGGACTAAACCAACATGAGAAATTGACCTAGCTCGATCGAACACGAAAAAGGTCCAAACTAGCCTTATCCTTCACGCTTGTTTTTGCTTTCTTATTCGGTTAAAACCAGGCCATAGAACACAAGTGTTTTGTTACATGAAATGAAAGGTAAAAATAAAAGTGAAAGAAATAAAATGGCATTAAAGTCCGAAAGCGCACTCGTGAAGTCGTGATCAACGTTTTTTGTTAAAAGAAAATAAAATAAATAAACAAAAAATAAATGTTTGTCTAGCCCTCCCACTTCTCTTGATCTCTGTTATGTATTTGCTTTCCACTTCCTTCCTCATTCATTTATCTTTTGCAGTTACATACGCTGCTTTATTTTAGTTTCTTACCTTTTCTGTTTTTGTCTCTTTTCTCCAATCAAGTTTTGTTTCTTCACGCACACATTCCATCTTATTATATTCATTATATTATATCCATCTAATATCTTTCAAGGCAGCAGTCCGAAAAAATTAAGAAAATTTTTTAAAGGGTGATAGCTGCCAACTAAACATTCTTTCAGTGGCCTCTCTCATATATATTTGAACATTACAATCTCTTAATTTCCACCAAATCAACAATTTAATATTTGATAATACACTGTAACTTCCTACAATTTTTATGATGAATAATATTGATAAAAAAGTAAAAATATCAATGACAGTTAAACTAAGTGACAGCAAGGGGAGTCAATAATACCTTTTGAAAAGTTCTATACGTTTGAGACTTTGATCCTCGTGAATAATCAATATTGTCAAATATAAAATGGTTCACTAAAACAATCACAACACTAAATTAGCTGGCTCCACATATATAAAAGAGATATTAACTAATATATAAGAAAAAGATAAATGTTCATCTTTCATAATTTCTAATTTTATAGCTGTGAACATTAATACAAAGTAATTTTAGTAATATAGTGAAGCAGGATTACTGAAATTGAAGGAGCAGCTAAAAAAGCAAAGGGAAGAAAAAGGAGTAGTAGTGATCACTCATCAGAAGGAGATTGGGCCATTCACGTACACGTGTACGGTGATAGAGCACGTAGAAGTTAGAAGGCATCAGGTGGGGCCCACACTAGAAGCAGCGTAATGTTTTTGGTGCGAGCTCATACACGCTGGTTGCATGGTGGGTGCATAGTTGTCCTTAAATTTGAGCAAGCCGTTACTTCCATCTCCCTGCTAAACCCAGCCTTGCAGATTCAGATTGGGGAACGTAAAGTGGTTCTCGAGGTACAGGGTTGGCTCATTTTCTCTTGTGCGCGTGTGTTTGGCAAGAGAGAATAAAGTGATGGAAAACTATCGGAGATTGAGAGTGGCGGTGGTGGTGATGGCGGTTGTGTTGTCGATAATGGCGGTGACCGGAGATCCGGTGCTTCACAAGGTGGGTGGATCCAAAGGTTGGATCGATCACGACGTTAACTACACTGAATGGTCTGCTCACGAGCAATTCCTTCTTGGTGATTGGCTCCGTAAGTACTCGCTCTCATTCAGCTACCTTCTTCTTTTTCTGTTTTCCTCTTTCTTTATTCGACGCACGATATAGTCCCTCTTTCATTCCATTTGTTGATCCTGCGCGGTACGAATTGTAGACTTATTGGCATGGCTTCAATAATCTTTTGAAATATACACAAGTGTTTTGAATCTTGATGGAAGGCTCAAATGTATGTACGCTTCGAGCTTCTTGGACTGACCTAGCTAGTGGTCATAGCCAAAAACTCTGAAGCTGGAGAATCTCATTTTAATCAAAGTTCAAACTCTCATTTTTTAAAAAATATGATTAGTGCTCTATTCATTTTTCTCTTGATAGGCATTAGATTCTTTAATTAAAAAAGTGCAAATGAAATAAGTGCACCATTTTGGATCTCTTATAGTTGGTTCAATTGGATCAAGGGGATCGCAAATATTTGTCTAATTAGGAGGGATATATGTGTGTGGCTACTATACATCATGGCATGTTTTTGTTTTTGTTTTTTTTCAATTTACTTGTTCAAGAGAAGTTTATGTGATGGTGTTAGCTAGGCATCTTCATTTTCAATGTCCTTAATTGTATTAGATCTCAATGTATCATCAACATTATATTTATTAACTAAGCTTGCCACTCATATTTCCTGAAATAATAGCACCATAATAGAAAATATATGGTGTGTTTATCAAAAAGAAAAGAAAAGAAAGAAAATATAAGGTATCCCCTTTTCCTTTTGGCTAAATTTAAAACTATTACTGAGACTATATGAAGTAAATTAAGTCATCTCCTGTATAGGAATGCCTGCAATGTCTGTTTCAAGCTAGTGCCAATTGGCATAAAAGTTATCAACGTCATTTAATATGTTTGGTATTAAGTTTGTTTCACATGGAAATATGTTAAGTTTATATAATCGTGACCTGGTAAAATTCACTTTCATGAAATACGTTGAGTGATTATCAATTTAAAGTGATGAGAAGGTGGAGGAAAGCAAAAGTTAAAAAGAACAATTCTGGCTCCCAGCAGAACAAAAAAGAAAGAGAATCTTGCTTTAAAATGATGAGAAAATGCTTCCAAATACAAGTCCTGCCGAGGGTCAAATAAAATGTGAATTGATGGATTTTTCTCTCTCTCAAAATTCATGGACTAAATTATCATATTTCTACAATTTAATTAGATTTGAAATCTAGAAATATACTTTTTGTGTTGTAGCTAATTACATTTGGACCGATCCTCTCCAATTTGAAACCAAAATCACTGTGCCATTCGCCATTGCTGTTTCATCATTTCAATTCTCCAGTTTCCATTTTCTTTTTTACTTTGTCCCTTTTTTTTTCTTTTTTCTTTTTGCCTCTGGCCATGCCAGGAACTCTTTAATCAGTTTCCTATTCTGTCTATGCATACCTAAAAGTAACCAAAATTAACATTCTGTACGCAATTATACTTAGACAGGGAAAAAATAAAGGAAAAGCTGAACGCTTCTTAGACTAATAAGAGGACCAAAAATAAAAAAGTATTGTTTGTCTGTTTTTACTATTTGCTTGGATTATGTGAGGTGTTAATGTTAATGGTGAGTAACCCATGAGCTGAAACGAGAAACATGTGTGTGTGTGTGCGCGTGTGCGCGCAGTATTCAAGTTTGAGAAGCGATACTTCAACGTTCTGGAGGTGAACGACACAAGCTACGAGAATTGCAGAGACGAAGGGTTCGTGAAGAACTTGACGCGTGGTGGGAGAGATGTGGTGCAATTGACAGAGGCAAGGACATACTATTACCTCTCTAGCGGAGGCTATTGCTTTCACGGTATGAAAGTCGCCGTCACCGTCCAACGTGGCCACCGTGAAGCAGCTCCTGCGCCGTCGCCCTCTCACTCTTCTGCGTCTCCTGCTTTCTCCGTGTTCAATGTGCTTCACTGCCTCGCGCTTTACATGGTGATCTTGGGCATTATTTATATATGAAGTCTAAGATTATTGTATTTCAAAGATAGAGACAAGGGTTTATAATTAAGTTACAACAAGCTAAGCTACCTTATCTGATTGATCCAGACCTTTAACTTATGTGTTGCTCATTATGGTATTTCTGTTTCAACTATCGATCGGTGCTACGGACTCCACAGAAGTGATATGAGAGTATGAGACCCCCGACATTTTCCGAGATGTCATATTCTACTATGTTGCATTGATAATTTGTTTGTAGTGAGATTGCAAGTTTGATCTCACTTACTTTCAAGCTGGTCAGTTTGTCCATTTATATTTCTTCTTTTGGCAAAAAGCCCATGTTTATAACATGTAGGAGGAGAAAATGGAATTCACAACACAAGCCCGCATAACGACAAAATATCATATAGATGAACATTTAAGTACATTTTGCCCAAAATCGTTAGTTCTGATTTTCCGAAACAGCTAGCGCATATTTTTTGGACTTAAACTTTATATCACTGTTAAGTGTAAGAAATGTCTTAATTTCGAGGTGATGAGTGCACCTATGATGGTATGACCTACTGAACTCATGCTAATACAAGCTCAACATTACGAAAGAACTATTTTTTTAAGGAAAAAAACTCAATCATTCAAAAAGCAGGACAATGAACTAACTAACGAGGGTCTCATGTGCATTGCATGCAGTTTTAGTTAATGGGTTATAGTCCCTCCAATCCTAATTATATGACATATTTACCTAACTTTGAAGAAATTAAGGATAGTAGTTAAATTAGTTAATTTTATTTATTTTTCAAAAATGCCTTTATTTAATAGGGGTGATTTAGGAATACTACATGAATCTACCATGAGGCAATCCAACCATTATCTAAATCAATATTCTTTCTCCACCTCTCTGTGGTTACTTTCATGGTATTTTATTTGATATATGTTTGATACTTCATGATACCGCACGTCAGACGAGGCAATCCAACCATTATCTAAAGCAATGGGGGTATTTTGGGAAGAAATTGACAAAAATTAAAATTTTGTCCTATAATTAGGACCAAGATCAACTTCCAAATGTTATTCTATAATTAAGACCGGAGGAAGTATTATTTAGGATTTTTTTAATAGTACATCTTAATATAAAGTTTACATTTTATATTGTTATTGATTACATTAATCAATTGATTGTGTGAGTTGTCTTTAAGAAATACTCGTACTTTTATTTATCCATGTGGCAGGGGGGGGGGAACTAGAATCGATCCTATAAAAACTTATTACCATGGTGTCTTTAAAATACATGACACTCTTCTCATCAAAATGGTTTAAATCCGTGAAGAAGGTTTCTATTGTTAGAAAGGCAAGTATATATAGAATGGCTTAAAAAAAAAAAAGGAAAGCATATTGAAACTCTATAGTAAGTGATGGATCGAAGTCAGATAGCTGATAAGAGACACTGTACTGGTGGATTCAATTATTCAAACACTTACTGGTTTTAAGGAAAACTTCTGGGTTCAAACACTTGCTTGTTTTGAGAAAAATATAATCTTTCTAAAATTTCCAAGCTTTAAAACAAGCATGTTCCTAGGAATAATTAGGTTGCGTACTGCTGGCGAAACAATTAATAATATAGTGGGTTGGTTGTTTATTTATTTATTTGGTGTTTGGATTTGGCATGTTGCAAATACATTCATTGAATGAATACTTCGTAAGTCTCTGAGACAATAATTAAAATGCAAAGGTAGACCCCCCCCCCCCCAACTCCCTGAGGCATACGCTCACCTTATTTGTTGTCCGCATGATATGAATGAGATATTGGACACGTCACTTCTTGCATGCTTGTTGACAAAAGCCCAACTTCTTTTCGTACGACTTTTTTTCATGCTTAGCACATTTTTATATAATTATTTGTTAATTTCGTTATTATCTTATAAATGCACGTATCGAAGGCTATTTTCTAATTAGGATTTGATGACATTATTGTCCTTAGATTATTTCGCGAGTATCACTGCGTATTTTAGACTATTTATCAACGCAATGCACGCAACTCCTCAAATTTCAAAATCATTACATCGTTGCCCTTAATTGTCATTGATGTGATGTTGATTGTTAACTTCATGTTGATTTTGAGTTAAAGAGACAATTTTCAAATGAGTATTTATTAAGGCAATATAATTCAAACTCCTTAAAGAGCATTGACGTTAATTGTTAATTTCATATTACCTTTCAGTTAAAGAAAAAATTCTTAGATAACTTTAATAACACAACTATTTTTCATTTCAAAGAATCAGTTATAAGCCACTTATATTATGAATAGATAGGGGATTAGCTATTGAGATTTTGCACAAGAAAAATGGTAAACCAATGATATTGATGTTGGTACTTGGTCCCTACTTTCCAGTCTGCATGCGCCCCGATATTTTTTGTATGTTTGGAAAAACTTATTTTTTGAATATAAGTGCTTATTACGCAAGTTGAGATAAAACTCATATCACATATTTACCTCGTATACCGTGAATCATGATTTATAAACACTCATTATCTAAAAATAAGCTATTCCAAACGAACACATTACATCCCCATTTGCGTTTTGTCCTAAAAGGGGCATAATTGGACTTTTACGCATCTGCAATTTGCTTGAACTTCAATTCCACTGTCTAATTACATGAGAACTCCCCCCATAAATATTTTTTTTTATTTTATTCTGTCCTAAATACTCCCTTCAGTCCTAATTATAAGATAAAGTTGACTTTTTTAGAGAAATTAAGAAAGCCAATTAAATTAATTTAGAGTATTTATATTTATATTTTTTTCTCCAAACTAATTAATTTGATTAATAAACTAATATATAATATAAGAATACTAAAAATATAAACACTCTAAAGTAATTTAATTGGCTTCCTTAATTTCTCCAAAAAAGTCAACTTTATCTTATAATTAGGATCGGAGGGAGTATAAAACATAGTTGACTTTTTTTGAAGATATTAAGAAAGCTAATTAAATTATTTTAAAGTATTTATATTTATTATTTTTTCTCCAAACTTGTTTGTCTAACTTATAAACTAATATATAATCTAATACTACACAACATATCATATGATTACATAATTTATTTAGCTTCTTTAATCTTTTTTTAAAAAAGCAACTATATCTTATATTTAAAATAAAAAAGAGTAATTCAATACTATTTATAATTTTAGACATTAAAACCGTTAGTGCCAACCTTTTAAGAAAAGGAAAAAGAAAAAGAAAACGTGAATGTGAGTAGATGGGATTTTGATTTTGCCGTGCTATCCATGTTAGTGTGTGTTTGGGTAAGCGTTTTGTACAGGAAAAGCGCACTTATTACGCAAGCCGAGAAAAAACTCCTCTCACATACTTGCCTCGTATACCATGAATCACGAATTATAAACACGTTTTGGATAAAAATAAGCCATTCCAAACAGACACTTAGTAGTATAGTCTATTAAGCCGCCACCTTCGTTGTCTATCAGCATTTATTTTGAGTATATGATAAAATAAAAATAAAAATAACGAGGATATTCTTTCAAGTTCCTCTAGATATTTTGCTGAAAAGCATCCTTAGGATATTTTGTATGTGTTCATCTCATATTTCAACGGCGGCTCATTTCTTTTACCAACGTGCGTGCCTCAATCGATTAATTTCATCACGTTACTTATTCCCTGGTAGTACTCAATTAAATTTGGTTCCTTCGGGGAAAATAATTATTGTAAGGCTTATGAATTTGGCAAATCAAAAGCTAACATATTCATAGTCTTAGCTCTGATTCCCAGAATGAAATCACTTCCTATTTCAGAATATTGATAGAATGTATTAATTCTAAATTCAATATTTCCGATTTGTAAATAAAGGTTTTTATATCCTTTATCATACCTTGTCTCTTGATTATGAATATCAAGCGCTCTTACTGGTGTAATATTAATCAGTTTTTCTTGGATTAATTTGTGTTTTACCAAATTAATGGTACAACCTGTATCTAAAAGACAATCATATCTTTTAGCTCTATAGTGGATTCGAATATAGGGTGTTTCCCTATCTTGTTTTTGGAATTTTATATCCATTTATTTCTAAATGACTTGGATGAATTATCACTTGATTATTGGAAATAAAATCTTCTCCCAATAATATCGGTGATTGAGGATGAGCTATAAGACAAGCTTTTAAGCTTTTTAGTCTTACAAACAGAAATGCTTATTTTATAACTCATTGTAATACGAGTTTTAAAACTGCATTAATACCTTATCCAAGTCTACATCATTATACTCAGAGTTTAACAGCTCAGTGTGGTGATTTAGTAACAGAAGAATTTGAAGTTTCAAAAGAAACTAAAAAATTACTAGAACAATGTTTTAGTGAAAATCCAAGAGTTTCCAGAATTACCCGAGAATCATAAATCAAAAAATGACTTCTTGATTGAATATAACCGAGTAAATACAATTATGAACTCAGGAAATAACCAAGAGTCTAGTAAGACCTACGCCATAGATTATGGAAGTTATTATCCAAAAATCTTAACCCTGAGCGAAGCACCAAAAGAGATAATTAAACTCGCGTTTAATTATGGTTATCTTTCTTTAGCCTATGTAGAAAATCATCAACAGATTGATGGTATTTTACCAAAGCCTATTGTTCTAGCCATTAAAGAGTTAGATAAAATAGGACCAGCCAAGATCAAGTTCTTAAAATTTGTCATTGTCCCACCAGAGTTTTCCTTTACAGGTCCTTATATCTGTCAAGTTGGAACGGTTGGGGTAAACCAAAAAATAGACTTGAAAATAAAGAAAAGTATCCCAGATATAAAATGGGTGTTTGACGAGTATTATTCTCAATTAAGACGAGCAGCTGGATTTGTCCCTTATCTTCTTGAAATTGAAGAAATAATAGAAGATGGTGGAGCATGGACCTATCATGTCACCGAATCTGCAATTGTTTATTGCAAAAAGAAGAATCCAATGAAGCCAGGTGTCATCAGCCAGCTGAACGCCTTCAAAAGAAAGATAAGACTGAATCAAATCAGTGCCAGCAGTAAAGTAAAAGAAAGCTTTTGCACAATAATGCAAAGAAAAGAAGAAAAGCAGCACAGCTGTTCACTTTGTCAACCATCGTCGGCAGAAGAGACAAAAGAAAAGAAAAAGCAAGAGACAAGCGTGTCTGCCACAGAAAGAAATTCATAAAAGCTGTCGGCCAGTAGACTAAAGTATACCACCTGTGATTACTTTTTGTAACTAGGGTTGTATAAAGGAAACTATGGTTGTGTTATAAAACCATGGTTACCTGAGTAGTCGAGTCTATAAAAACCGAAGGAGGTTTTTTCACAAGGCACACACTTAGCACCTCACTCGCTAAGGTACTTTGTTTTTCCTCCAACCATGTACATTTTCTTTGAGTAAATAAAAGCTAAGGAATTCTTATTCCTTGTTCTAAATTATGCTTCTTATCTAATATTTCGAGAGGAGAGAGGATGAGTTGAGGAAATCACCCGGATAACCGGACGATTAAAATTCCGATAAGTTGTAGTTCTATTTCCCGAAGGTCTGCTAGTGCCGTTGTAAGTCCGGAAAGGCAGAGAAAAGGCGCTGAGGCGGAGAAGTGAGGAAGAGAAGGCGACTTGCGGAAGACGAGTTGGACCCGGTAAATCCTAATCTCTCATCCTGTTATAATCCTGATTATTAGTTATTCGAAGCATGATAGAACAAAATTAGAATTCCTTGATTTTTATAAATGAAGAATCTTATTCTAGAGTTAATGTATATAGCCAAGGAATATCATAAGAACATCTATATTTTTATGGATGAAATGAGTTTAATCAGAAAGTATCCGATAATTCAAACAGCTATATTTGAAAATAGATTGCATTCTGCTATAGCCGAATTCATTGAACAATTTGGTTGTTCATTTGATTATTCAGATGAATATTTAGTAAGAAATTTCTGGCTTTTTAGCCTAAGAGATTTTGTTCAAGTAAAACATTACATCTATAAGTCGATCAGTCAATGCATAGTTGACCATTTAATAGCCCAAGAAGCCTCTACATTGAGAAAAATCAGTGTAGGAAGACAATTAAATCCCTTATTTCCAGAATCCAAAACTGATTATGGAAAGATTGAGATAGCTAACAAAAGAAAGTGTGGATGTATGTCCATAACTTGCTTATTTGGAAAAACAGGTGCAGACGAGCTTTTGAAGGAACTAGTGACATGCCACAGCAACTTCTTCACAGAGGTATACACTTTCTTCACGAAGGCACAGAAGATGGGCGGCTAAGGCACAAGATATTCAGAGTACCAGACAGAGACACAGTAAGATGGATAGCTCCACCGGAGGGTTTTGCTCGAGTTGATGTGGACGCTGCAGTTGATGAACACAGAAATTCGGCAATTGGAGGAGTGATTCGTGATAGTTCAGGAGCTTGGATTTGCGGGTTTCAACAGAACCTAGGATTCACATTTGGTTCGACAGCTTCTGAGGTTCAAGCAATTCGAGTAGGACTACTGACCTGCCAAACCATGAATCTCAGAAATATCAAGTTACACACAGACTCTACGGAAGCCATTCGATTACTACTTCAGTTAGAGGGTCAACATCATCCCCTACAGAATGAGCTAGAGGAAGTAAGGCAATTGATCTACAAAGATTGGGATTTAGAGATTTCCCATAGCCACCGAGAAGCCATTATGTGTGCTGATATTTTGGCGAAGAGTGCCCCTGACTTGAACAATGATTTGTCACTTTTGGACCATCCGCCAGATCTTTGTTTGATCCAAACGTTGGCTGACCTTAGCTAACTATCGGGTCAAATTTGATATGTATCTTTTGTAACTAGGAATTCTGTAACGACCGCCGTGACCTCAAGAGTCTACTCTCTTGTCATCTCAATTCAAAAAAAAAAAAAGCAGGAGAACGGGTTCTGGTAGGGCACTGGTTGGTGTATTGAAGACTCCATAAAAACTTTGTTCCCCCACGCTTCTCTTTCTATTCAAGTATTTATTGCTGCAGTGCCCATCAAATACACTTTTTCATTTACTGCTCATGAGATGAAACATAAAGCATCCTATATCAAAAATAGCATAGCACACAGGGTAATTTAAATAATAGAAATTCAATTGTACTTATTAAATAAATTATAAATATTAAATATCATAGATAAATGGGAAAAAGACAGAAAAATACCACTTGAACTTCAAAATTCTAAATTAATCCTTTGACAAAGATTTACGTTGTCAATCTCATTACCATTCTTGTCAATCCCATTATCATTTTTGTCAGCAGGATTTTGAAGTTCAAATGGAATTTTTCTGTCTTTTTCCTAGATAAAAATAGGCCTTGTCAAAATTGTTTTTCTAATAATTTAAATATGAATAGGTGGATATGAGATGCCTCCCCAATGTAAAATGAGGCGCTGCTTATTACTCCCTCCGATCCTAATTATAAGATAAAGTTGACTTTTTTGGAGAAATTAAGGAAGCCAATTAAATTATTTTAGAGTATTTATATTTTTATTTTTTTCTCCAAACTAATTAATTTGACTAATAAACTAATATATAATCTAAAGATACTAAAAATATAAACACTTTAAAGTAATTTAATTGGTTTCTTTAATTTCTCCAAAAAAATCAACTTTATCTTATAATTAGGACCATGGGAGTATTTCGGGTGGGAAATAGATAGATGAATAGGTGAGTGTGAATATTCCTACATCTAAAATTAAGAAATAACAATTTTAAAATACAAAATGAATATGATAAACATTGTAGAGCGAGGTTGGTATATTAATTAGAGAGATATGATATGAATTGAAAGTATCCACCCACATTTTGTTGCCCACTTGCTTGACCTGCTTGCGGGCCTTTCCCTTATTTATGATTATCAGAGGCGCTTCCGTGTGTTGCTTTTTCCAACTACTTCAAGCAAAAAAAAAAAAATCTCTCTTGATCTGTTAGTATGCTGCAATCACCAAAATATCACTTTAAATGTATTTAATCTTAATTATTTAAATTTTCTCCTATAAATAACACCCATATGAAGAAGCAAGGTCCTGTTTTAATTCAAATTAAAATTAAAATTCGCTGCTGTAATAAAGATTTATGAATTCTTCATATTAATAAAATAGAAACACAATACATGCTGGTCACAAATGATGTTTTTTTTAAGGAAAAAATAAATAAATATCACTTGAATTTTAAATTTATTAAATTAATAATTATAAAAAATATGAGTTGTCAATTGTCATACTCTTTTTGTCAATCTTATTACTCTTATTATCAATAAAAACAATTTAAAATTTTAAAATTCAAACAATATTTAAGCATCTTATTTTTTTTTTTTAATGTCTCTATTCCTTCACTTCGTCTTATTAGGTGGGAACTGTATTCCATATATTTGATTATTTTAAATGGTTTAAATTTAATGTTTTATAAAAATATTGTCACTATTAGTACCACTATCGGTATTAATTATTTTTAGATAAAAGGATATATTAATTTTAGAAAATAAATAAATGCATGTATTAGTAGTGAAATTTAACATGGACAAATAAAGGTAAGGGAACGAGGGAAATGAGCGTGGAAAAGGAGGGAGACAAGCAAGTTGCCTTTATCTTAAATAGTTAATAATGCAAGAAAAAGAGTATTGGGTGAGAAAACAAATCATTGCGGTTTTCTGCTCCGTGGACTTTCTTACACTGAGTTTCAAGACTGCACGAAACTATCGGTTGCGCGATTAACGAAGAAGAAAGCTCGACAGCGCCACCAGAAGAACTTCTACTTGCCAAATACGGAAATCCAACGGCGGTAGTTATCAACTAATGGCCGCGAAGAACGGCGGATCCGCCACTGCGCAACCGCCACGCCCGACGATCACTCTCCCGCCTCGCCCTTCCATGGATGTCTTCTTCACCGGTGGCCTAGGCGCTAGCCCCGGCCCGATGACCCTAGTATCCAGCTTTTTCTCCGATAATTATCCGGACTCTGACTGTCGGTCGTTTTCTCAGTTGCTCGCCGGAGCTATGGCTTCTCCGCTTGCTCTCTGTCCGAGGCCTGGCTTCTTTCCGGATAATTCGACCGACAATTCCTCCAAAGAAGCTACTGCTGAGGATGGGGCCCAAAAGAATTCGGGTTTCAAGCAGAGTAGGCCCGTGAATCTGGCTATTGCTCGTTCACCATTGTTTACCGTTCCACCTGGGTTAAGCCCTTCTGGGTTGCTCAACTCACCGGGCTTCTTTACACCGCAGGTAATAGAATGGATTACCTTTTGTAATTGAACTTCTTTTCCCTTGAATTTCGGGTTAACATATATGGGACACTGTTAATGAACTTGGTAGCTTATTTCTATTGGAAAAAAAACTGCTTCAATCTTTGCCTATTGTATTTCTGCTTTAAATGGTTGTTCATTGATGCTTATGCTTGGACATATGGTCATTTCTTATTCTTTTTATTTTTAAAAAATAAAATTTTATTAGTTTTGACGCACTTGATATCTAAATGCATCATACCATGCCAATTGAATTGCTGCGTCAAATGGTTGTTCGTTGCTGCTTATGATTGGACAATATATTTGTTTTCGGAAAATTGAATTTCATTTAGTTTTTACAATGGCGAACTGCAGTTTTTTGGCTCTGCGATTCATTGATATTATTGTTACTAGTCTGAAAGTGGGGTTCTACAATATAGCATTCTCCTTTTTAGTTAACAGCATGGTATTTACTGTCGAGCAGTGATCTTCAGGAATCTTATGCAATTGTTCCAAGTAGTTTCACTGAATTCATAATATTCTTTTGTGACATCGTATAAGGCAATAATAATGTGATCTTGATTCCGGAGGAAAAGGGAAACTGATTAGAGAAACCTTTAATCCTATTAAGGGAATTGTAATTTTTTTAAATAAATATTTTTATTTTTATTTTCCCTGTGCTTGATCTAGCTTCAGGCGACAAAGGAATTGTAATTTTGAGTTGACACTGATTGAAAACTGAGAAAAGCTTATAATTTCCCCCCGTTTTGTAGTTCTGTATCTTGAATCACAGGCTGTAAGACTGAAGAAAGTGATAGAACTGCTAGTTTAAGATAGCAAAAATTTGAAGATGAAAGTTCAAGATAGCAATCTGTCTGTTAAAATTTTGGCTGTTTGTAAATGACAAGAAAATGTAAAAAATTGATGATTTATGAGTTAATAAATGGAATTGCTTATCCTTGAACTATATCTACGTCTCAATGATCCATGTTGAATTTTATGACTAAACATGATAGTTCAGACCTGTCTTCCTCCTGTGATTTTTTTAGAGTTTTTTCTGGGCAAAACATAGATGTGTCACAAAGTAGCTCTGTATAAGGCATTACCGTCCATGGAAGAGATGTCTAGTCCATAGGATTGACAGTGGGTGAATGTGCAGGATAATGCATAACAAGGCATGTCTGCTTGTGATGCCATTGGGCATTTTTTTTTTTACTTTGTTTTGCATCCATGTGATATTTTCTTGTGGGCGGTGGTGTGCACAAGCTTTTGCATACACAAATAAATATATTGGCCTAAGGACAGAGGATATATTTTCATGAGTGTCTTATTGTTTCTCCATTTCAAAATATATACAGAGCCCGTTTGGGATATCCCATCAGCAGGCTCTGGCACAGGTTCAAGCTCAAGCTGTCCTGGCACAATCTCATATGAACATGCAAGGGGATCATCAACAAACTGCCATAACAGCTCCTGGTGAACCATTGGCACAGCAGCCATCGCTTGTTCCAAGTGAAGCTTCAGACCAGCAAGTGGCACCGTCTGCATCAGATTCTAGAAGTGCTCAAATGGAGAGTTCAGATATTTCTCACACTGATAAGAAATACCAACTTTCTTCCTTAACCATTGATAAACCTGCAGATGATGGCTACAATTGGCGTAAGTATGGGCAGAAGCAGGTTAAAGGGAGTGAGTTCCCTCGGAGCTACTACAAGTGCACACATCTGAATTGCCCAGTAAAGAAAAAGGTTGAGCGTGCCCCTGATGGTCACATAACTGAAATTATCTATAAAGGCCAGCATAATCATGAACTGCCTCAGCCAAACAAGCGTATCAAAGATAATTCTGATTTAAATGGAAATACAAGTGTTCAAGTTCAGTCTGACTCGACTACACAAGGGTGGGTGGGAAATTTAAACAAGTTTGGTGAAAGCATGCGTGATCATTCAGTGCCAGAAAGTGATCCCTCATCCAATCAAGGTGCTCTCAAGCAACTACCTGGATCAAGTGAGAGTGAGGAAGGGGGTGATGCTGATATAAGGGAAGAGGAGGGAGATGTCAGTGAGCCAAACTCCAAGAGAAGGCAAGTTTCACCTTTTTAATCCTATATCATGCAGGTATATATTGTGCTAATTCATAATATTTACTGAATTTTGCAGGAACACTGATCTTGGGGCTTCTGAAGTACCTATGTCTCACAAGACTGTCACGGAACCCAAAATCATAGTGCAAACAAGAAGCGAAGTTGATCTTCTGGATGATGGCTACAGGTGGCGCAAGTATGGGCAAAAAGTGGTAAAGGGAAATCCCTATCCAAGGTGACCTCTTGATCCGTTGATTCCTATTTTCTCAAAATTTAAAGAAAGAAATGATTCTAACGGGTTACAATGTTGAATCATGCTAAGTGAGGAGTGGTTTCATGTTCGTTTGTTATAGTGTGGCCTCTAAAGTTGAAAAAACTTACAGGAACCTTTTGTTCATTTACAGTATCTTCCAATAAGATCAACTTCAGAAACATTACAGAATGATTATGTCGCATAAAAAAGAACTTTATTGGATAAGTTGAATCAGTGTCACCGAGACACAAATAAGTTTTGGTTGGTTTTCTGTTACAGAATTCAGCCTGTCTTATTTATGTTAAGTAGCAATATGACCTCTGACACCAGCTTGCATGTTAGAAATTGCAGCATCTATGAAGCTCTCTCTTGCAGCCAACTGCATGCATTTTTGAAAATGATTCAATTACAACATCATAAACTATGACTGGAAAATTTAGATATTAGACATGGAATATTATTCTTCCATTGATTTTCTGGTCTAATGGTCTTAATTAGCTCAGGGACAGAAGCAAAAGTGCCTAATTGGGATTTTCTTTTCCAATTCTTAATGACACCAAATCACCAATCCTGACATATAGTTCCCTATCTTGCCTGGGAAGTCTTTCATCGTAATTTAGTTTTAAATCTTGATTGTCTTGTACATTTCAAGTGGAAGCCTAGTTTTTGGCTGATAAGGAAGAGTTAATATGTAGCCATTTGGGGTTAGATTAGATGGTATGATAGGGTGAGGTGTGGGTAGCAACTTGAGTTCAAACCTTCACAATGTGAAGAAAGGGGGAGAAAAAGAGTAAATATGGAACTTGGAATTAGATCTCTAAATGTAATGAAATGATCAAATCCTTAAAGTTATCATCTTTCGTGAAATTTTCAAGTCTCTACTCCCTAATCAACTACATAGTTTTTAAGATTTACAGGACAAAATATTTACCTTTCTGGCATTTTTTGTTGCTGGTCCATGCTTCATGGTTTTGGCTTCTCTGCATATAAGTTGCCCTTAATCTGCTTAAAAGTCCCTTTTAGTAGGTTGGGGATTCCTTTTCCCACTTCCTTATAATGAATTTAATAACCCTGTAGCACTTGCGTGGCCTTATCTGAAATGATTTACTTTCTTTTGCTCTGTTTTACTCTACTATAATACGTGAGACAATCCATTTTTTTAATTTTTTTGGGGTAAATCTAATTTTGTTGCATAAAATCTGTGCACAGGAGTTATTACAAATGCACTAGTGCAGGATGCAATGTGCGTAAGCATGTTGAGAGGGCTTCAACAGACCCCAAAGCTGTCATAACTACCTATGAAGGAAAACATAACCATGATGTTCCTGCTGCTAAAACCAGCAGCCACAACACAGCTAATAGCAATTCAATGCAAGTAAAACCACCGAGAGTGGTGCCTGAGAAGCATCCTTTGCTTAAAGATATGGATTTTGGAAGTAATGACCAAAGACCAGTCGCGCTACGCTTGAAAGAAGAGCAAATCATAGTATAGTCTGGTGTTGATGATCAGTTGTGCACATTTCTGGTTAACTCACCTAGGTTCTCCCTATGTAACACTTTCTGTATACCACGTTCACAGTCACATGTATGAAGATTACTGCATCTAATGTCCCAACATAATTATAGTCTATCAGGCTGTTCCTGGTACTGTCTTATCCTCCTTGAAAGTAGAGCACAAAGAAAAATTGGGAAGCTGGATTCACATGGAAAGTTCACAGAATTCTTTGGCTTATAGTTACCTTGTAAACTTTCAAACTTCTTGCAACTTGTTTTTCATAGGGTGCGGTTCAGTTCAATGTATGTATTGTATTTATATTCTCGTATTTGATGGTCCATTGTAATGAATGATCCATACGCTTGCAAATATTTGAACAGTTGATTTTTCATAATTCTATGATGTATGGCTTGCATGGAAACACCATTTTTCCATGTAGGCTGAGAACTCAATTTTAATTTTTAGGCATCAGATAAATTTCTTTTGATAATAGACAAGTTAGAAGTGAAACGGAAATTAAATTGTGAGAGCAAATCATTCCACAAGTGATAAAATTTAAATATTTGGGATCAATTATAAAATAAGATGATGAAATTGATGGGGATGTTAATTATAGAATTCAAGCTGGATGGTATAACTGAAGAAAAATTATTAGAGTTATTTGTGATTGGAAAGTACCGAATAAGGTAAAAAGAAAGTTTTATCGCACTGTTATAAGATCAGTAATGCTATATTGTAGTGAATGTCGGGCTTTAAAGGGACAACATGAACATAAAGTGGGAGTAACTAAGATGAGGATGTTGAGATGGATGTGTAATTATATAAGAAAAGATAATATTCGTAATGATCATATACGCGAACGAATTGAAATGACACCTATTGAGGAGAAAATGGTAGAAAATTATTTGAGGTGATTTGGATACGTTCAAAGATGACAATTGAGTGCACCGGTGAGAAGGGTCAATCAATCAGTATGGAGTCCTTTAAAAAAAATTCGATAAAGACTGAAGCGAATACTCAATAAGATTATAGAGCAGAATCTTTTGGTGAATAATCTGTCCAAAGATCTAGTTTTCGATAAAACATAATAGTATCATGCGATCCATATAGCTAACCCCGTTAAAATAAAACTTTATTGTTGATGTAATAGTAGTAGTATCATAATATCAGCCTTGTTTTTCGTGAATGATTTCTCTTCCCTGTGAGAGGTCATGCGCAGAGAGTGGGGGAAAAGAGAAGATTTGGGATTTTTAAACGATAGATATCCAAAATATCACCCGTTTTTTTGTATAAATTTCTCTTACATAGGAGAGAAATTATGCCCCCTGTCCGACAAAGATAGACAAACTTTAATCAGACAACGATGGAATATAATTTTATACCAAACTTTAATGAAGATTTTTGTAATCCTTTTTATTTACTATTTTATTGCAAAATTATTTTCTATATTTTTTTATTTTTTCATTATTATTTTATTATTTTTTGCATTATTCATTCATTTTATTTTTATTATTTTTGATGGAGGCCTGTTCACAGATCACCATTTGAACCGTGAATTCTATACTAACCTGCATGAAAGGAAGAAGAAATAAGTTACAAGTGTACTCACACACTTTTATAAAACAAATTGTAAATAGAACTTATAAAAAAATTTATTACATATTATTCTATGGTAAGATAATTATTAAAATTAGCTTATCATCATATTCATTTTTAAAAATTATCACAACATTTTAAAATGATCTTTAATTAAATTTATTAAATTGTCTGGATGTTATTTCTGCATATAAAGTAAAAAATGCGACTTCTAAGTTCTAACAAAAAAAATCCAAAACATATTTATCAATATTTAAAATAGTTTATATTTTTTTCCATCAAAATGACTTATATAATTAATTACTCCTTCTAGTTTTAAATATAAGATAGAGTTGATTTTTTTTTTTGGAGAGATTAAAGAAATTAAACAAGTTACTTGATCATATAATTGTTGTATATCCTTAGATTATATATATCATTTTATAAGTTAGGTAAAATAGTTTGGACAAAAAGTGATAAATATAAATATTTTAAAGTAATTTAATTAATATTTTTTAAGAAGTCAATTATATTTTATATTTAGGACCTTATGAGCAAGCGAGTAGATACATGGGATGGAGTGATCCTGCTATTTATATATACTTCGACGCGGATGAAAACCCAAAGGTCAAAGCTAGAAGTAATGTTTTAAAAGCCGAACTGGACATTGAGCAAGAAAGGTCAGCAGGTCATGATTCAAACTGTTGTAATGGTCGAGCTATTCGGTTGGACCGATGATGTAATAATGAAATTAAAAAATATTGTATATATATATGTTACAATTAGTCTGTAGTCTAATTTCATATGAAGTTAATAAAGTCACAAAATACCATTTAAGGAAGAACATTAAGTCAATAATCAACCTAACAAAATGCACTAACAATAATGATTTCATGACTTATCAAACATTGGTGACTTTTGATTAATTCAAGCATGAGTTTTTTGAAAAGCATTTGGACCATACCACTCTGATCCTATTTATAAGTCCTTTTTTACTAAAATTTTTTGTCCTATTTATAAGTTCAGTTTCAGTATAATAAATGAGATTTTGACAATGTTACCCCTATTTATTGTATAAATGAAGAAATAATTTAAAGATAGATAGGAAAGAAAGAGTTGAAAAGTATCTATTCATAAATGAGGGCATAGTTGTAAATTTACCCTATAATCATTGAGTTAACTACATGTCCTTGGTATATGAGATTTAGTTAAAAGAAATTTATAAATAGGATCAGGGTGGTAAAAGTCATCATCTTCTTGGGAAAATGACCCAAAATCAAAACCTTTAACTCCAATCTCAAGCCCTTTTTGGTATGAAGTACTTGAGAGCTGGGAGTGGGATTGGATTAGGGATTAAGTTAGAATATGTCGTTTGATATAAGGGATTATGGATAACCAGAGATTGAAAGTACCATGAAATTGAGATTGCTGTAAAGCTACCTCCCCTGGTATTGTATTTTGAATCCCTGGATTGCAAAATTATGAAGATAAAAATATCCTTGATTAAAATATTTCCAAAGGAAAATAACTCTAATTTTAACCTAAATTTAATCTCTCTCACACATAATCTCCCCCTCCTCTTTTTTCTTCTCACCATCGAAATCCAGTTATAAAACACATCGGATGAAGAAATAATTTCATGACAATCAATAGAAGTTAGATAAATTGTTAGCCCCATAATAAGCTATACAAATCCCGCTAAAAGATACTTCAAAGATTGCATATAGCAGTCAAATTAGGCAATAAAAGACTTTCGATTGAACAAAAGTACACTTCTTCTGAAATTGGCACAACTGCTACCAAAGATGGCAGGATAAAGCAGATTTTGAGTGGCAAGGGCAACAAACCTCTCTTCCAGAGGAGTCACAGGGGGACCTTTGTTTGGTCAAGGGTCGGGGAGGCTCGTCGTTGATAAGTTCGACGATGATTTTCCTCGGGATTTAGAAGATGGATTGATTAAGTTTGGGGTCTAGGTAGGGATATTTGTGTCTTTTTATAATTATTATCTGTTTATTAAATATAATTAGTGAAATTATTCCTTCCAATTATTATCTCATACAAAACATATTTTTAAACCACCAATATCAGTTTCAGTCCCAATTTCAGTCCATCAAAATTTAATGTCCCATACCAAATAGGGCCTCAGTGCTTCCAATTTCATCCTTAGCTTGAGGATAAACTTCATTGCCTTTTTTTTTTTTTTCAAAAGCATCTTTATAAAATAATTTGCAATAAATTAAATTATTAAAATTAATAACATATAATATAAATAAAATAAAGTAACGTGTTTAAATCTTATATACCATTTTTTTACTTTTTTTGTAGCATCAATTTTTTTAAAAAATAAAATTTGTAACAGATTTTTTTTTTTGTATTTTTATTAGACTGGACGGTTTTTGAAAAATCAGTCCGATTTCCGACCCAATAAGGGATAAATAGCTGCTCAAAACGGCTCTATCAAGAAAAAATCTAACACATATATCCGGCCCGTCGTCTTAGGCTTTGTTTGGTTGGAGGTTATATTATGTTAGTTAAGGTTGGGGGAGAGTTGGGGATTAAAAATAGGTGTTTGGTTGGAATGAGGTTAGGTTAGGTGAGGTTTGTTTTTTTGTCATTCAGTGGAAACCTCACCCACTTTAGTAAACCTCCAAAATTGGGGTTTTTCTTATGTTAGAGGATTTTTGTATGCAATTGTGACTAAATTGCCTATGACAAGTTTTTAAAATTCTAAAACTGCCCTTCCTTCCAAAAATCACATGTCCGTCCCACGCTGTGCGTATTCTTTCATTCCAAAACTACGTATTCTTTTATATTACCGCACATTCTCACCTCCCTGCCTTTTTCCTTCCTCACCACCTCATTTATTCCCTTTTATTCATATCTTTCTAAAATACATAACATACAAAACACACACACACACTCTTTTTTTTGCCAACAAAACACACACACACTCTTACCTATATATACAGTCGAAGAATTTTTATTATTTTGTTCCCTCAAAAAATGAATTTTCTAGCATTTCTATTGATATGGCTGAAAGCAAAAGAAAAATCCAATGTTTTTATTATAACTCATCTTTTTATGTATTATAAAAAGAGAAGAATATGTAAAAAAGTGTATATCATTGTTAGAATAATTATTTTATAAATACATTGTGAAAGAAGTGTATATAATTATTAGAATAATTATTTTAAAAATATTAATTTTACAAATAACTATTATTACTAAATACATTATAAAAAAGAAGGAAAATATGTATAAGGGTATTTTTGTCCACTTATAATTAACTCACCTAACCTAACCTCCTGAACCAAACAAGATATCAAACCTAACCTAACATCTGTTTGAACTAAACAACATTATAACCTCCTCTAACCTAACTTAAATGAACCTCACTTAACTTAGCCTCAGTTGAACCAAACACACCCTTAGTGACTCACCCACAATCCGACTATCCGGTCCGGGTTCTCTGTACATCGACTAGAAGCGTCAAATTCAATTGAATTCGAATCTTACCGTTTAATAGGAAGGAGAGTTGCGCGCTATCAAGGAGCTGGCTGGCTTGCCGCCATGAGCACCATAGTACTTTGCTCCTGTTAGCCGATGTCTCTGTTCAACTAACGGAAAACGATTACAGAGCCTCCAAACGGTTACATTACACCTTTTCTCTTCTCCTTACCTTAGCAATAACAAGAAAACCCGAAATTATGAAGCAAATCGGACCCGCGAATTTCTCTGCCTTTGCTTTCGGACACCCCCAACCCTCTGGAATTGAATATCGTCCATCCTCCGCAGACCTCGCAAGCCTAATTGGGTCAAAAAAAAAGATCAAAGACGACACAGAAAGGGTTGGGGGCAAGGGGTGCCCCGTTTCTGGGTTTATCTCTTTCTCAACGACGACCATTTTCGGAGGTGGCTCAACCACATTTGAGCTCATGTAGGGCCAATGCCCTTACGTCCTTCCATATCCCGAATTGAATCGATCGTGCTTCTCGAGTTTTGGTCGATTCTGGCGGGATTTGGCGGTAAATGGGTTGCTTTAACTCCAAAAATGTGGTTGCCGGAGATTCACCCGAGCACCCGAAGGTGCGCACCGACAACGGGTTTGCTATTGTGGACGCTCCGTCCAGATCCCGATCGGGGATGTTAGCTTCTGCCAGCAAAAGGGATCGAAAATCGGAGGACAGCAATCGAGATGGGAAGAAGTCCGGGAAGGATAGCTCCAAAGGGGGCGGGAATTACAGTTTGAAGATGGGGCTTTCGCATCGGTTCGTAGAAGCGGAGCTGAATGCGGCTGGATGGCCCCCTTGGCTATCAGCTGCTGCCGGCGAAGCTATTCATGGATGGGTGCCCCTCAGAGCAGATGCTTTTGAGAAATTAGAGAAGGCAGGAAAGCTATTACTCATCTCTTTTTTATTCCTCTTCTTGGTCATAAGCTCATACTTATCTTTGTTATGGCAAGACTAATTTTAATTCACTTACGTCTTTTGAGTTTTCATTTTTTCCTCAATAAATGGAAAGGTTCTAGTAATTAACAACAACGACGACGACGATCTTTATATTCTAAAGTTGAAGAAGGGCATCCTAATGATGAGTGTAGCCTTGCTAGGTATTCTGTTGGTTAGGAACCATGGCAGTGGCACTTACTTTTATAAAATAGTGCGCGTTAAGGAAACGGGGCGTCCTAATCACCGTACATGACGCACTTGCACTGTGATTCATGTTTTTGTGAACATTTATGCTCTTTAATTTATTGAAGATATGTATAATTAGCTCAGGTAATTCCATCGTAGGGTGAGTTGTCAAACTTAACTACAAAACTAGTTTTAGGTATAGGGTCACTAAGGCAACACCGCAACACGAAGTAGGATCATCACACAAGCGGAGTGAAATCAGGAGTACAGCTTCATGCTCAGGAAGTTGTAGTTACTAATTCACCTACAACTTCCTTAGCTCCTTGAAAATTTGTTTCTCGTAAACTCTGCAGTAACAAAAGAATACCTGATTAGCTATCATGACAGAGTGATCTTGAGTCCATGCTATAAAATGGTATTGCTTACGTAGGATTGGGAATGGCTATAGACCAGGTGACAAAGCTTAGAGAGGATGAAATTGTATTGCTTGGCAAAGGCAGTACAACAATGATAAGGCTATAATAAGGATTGTATTGGTTTGTTTCCAAACTAAAGTAAACATGGTATTGAGTTATTTCAGAATTTTAAAGAATTCTTCATTTTGATTTGAAAGAATGTTATCCATTGAAAAGGTTTTTACTAATTTTACTGCTAAAAAATTTTCAAACATTTAATGTTACACCTATCACTAGTGAATGAGCCTATGATCTTGTAACAAATTTGGAAGGAAATTGGTTTGGGCAAGCTAAGCTTAGTGTCTTCATATTCTCACCCTAGAAAACATCATTTTTTTGGTTTGCAATTAGTGCCACTGCTGGGCCGTATTGTCATTATCTTGTCCCCAGATTTCATTTTCTGATTCTTCTTTTCAATGTATTTTCATATATAGATTGGACAAGGTACATATAGCAGTGTGTTTCGAGCACGTGAAGTTGAAACTGGGAGGCTATTTGCCCTGAAGAAGGTGCGGTTTGACAATTTTCAGCCTGAGAGCGTGAGGTTCATGTCAAGGGAAATTACAATTCTTCGCAGGCTTGACCATCCAAACGTTATGAAATTGGAGGGTGTAATTACCTCCCGACTAGCAAGTAGTTTATACCTAGTGTTTGACTATATGGAGCATGATCTTGCGGGACTAGTATCTTGTCCTGATATAACGTTCACTGGTTCACAGGTTCGTCCGCATCTCATTCTTGATAAACTTGTGCCTTCATAGAATGGAACATTATGTATTAGGTCATTAATATTAGATCCTGTTTGTAATGTAAATTACATTATGAACAAGATCTTATATTAAGTACTAGGGTGGTAGTATATCAAACAAGGGGGAAAGAAAGAACAACATTTTCTTATAGCTACAGTAGTTCTTTGATAGATTTAAAGGTGTTTCCCTGTCATCTTGATCTTTGTGTTTGGAAATAAACTAGTCTGATTTCTAGGGCTTCAACCCAAACATATAGTTTCCACCTTCAAATCTGAATATGCAGAAAGTCAAAATCCTCCTTCCTTCTCACACTCATTTCCTTAACTTTTCTTTGATTATAGTTATTATGAATTATCTGGGGCGAAGTTTTGCTTGGCTCCTTTTATTGGTAATATGTTGTGCATCATTTTTTCTTAATTTTGTACAACAGGTGAAATGTTACATGAGGCAACTACTGAGTGGACTTGAGCACTGTCACCTACGTGGTATCATCCATCGAGACATTAAAGTATCCAATATATTAGTAAATAATGATGGTATACTCAAGATAGCCGATTTTGGGTTGGCAAATACAATCAGCTCAAGCAACAAGCATCCATTAACCAGTCGCGTAGTGACTCTATGGTACCGTCCTCCTGAACTCTTGATGGGATCAACCAACTATGGATTATCAGTGGATCTATGGAGTGTGGGTTGCGTGTTTGGGGAACTTTTTCTAGGGAAACCTATCCTCAAGGGGAGAACTGAGGTAAATCCTTATAATAGAATTACTTATTCATCTGATACACCATGGCTCATGGCTGGTTTCAGGAACTCAGAAGAAGAAAACCGTTATATTTTTATGCAACTCTATCACTTCTTATTGACTTGATGGCTTTTCACATTACAGTGTATAAAACTTGGCCCAAGATTTTTTTTTCCTTTTTCTTTTTGGTTGTTGAAAACTTTGTCGGACACGCCCGATATTAAAAGTTTTTAAGCTGAGATAAATATGATATAATTTCACCTTATTGTTCTAACAAAACTCTGTTCTATCTCTGACTGTCTTCATAATTGTCAGACGCTTCTGAAGTACCTCGCCGATAACTAAACCAAACAAAACAAAGTATATAGAAAGAGTGAATGAACTCCTGTACTTAGCTTGAGGTTGCTTCATTTTTCAGTGGAAAAACACTTGTTTTTTTTTTTGGCCAAAGTGGAAAAACACTTGTTAAACCTTACAAAACAGGATCAACTCATGCCAGTCCATATATTAGATTAAATCTCAAATTTAAACTTGGTTGTTACAAGTGATGTTCGTCTTGAATCTGCAGGTTGAACAATTGCACAAAATTTTTAAGCTTTGCGGTTCACCACCTGAAGAATTCTGGAGAAACTGCAAGCTTCCTCATGCAATAATGTTTAAACCTCAGACTACCTACGAAGGCTCTTTTTCGGAGAGGTTTCAAGGTATTCCAGAAACTGCTCTAAACCTAATGAAGGCTCTACTATCCTTTGATCCCCATGAGCGTGGGACTGCCTCTTCTGTTCTGATGTCTGAGGTAGATCCTGCCAATTTTCTTTTTTGAATAAAAAATGTTGGTTTTAATATCTATAGTGGATATTCCTCCACTGAGAGTAATTTTTATCTTGGAGATGCCTCTATTTACCTTTTGATTTCTTATGATGATACTGGAATACGTTGATTTTCATATGCTAACTTCTTTGGACTTCCTGCTCCATTTGCATTCATTTGAAATTTTTATTCTGATAATGTTATTTTACTGTGATTTTTGTTTGATTTTGATCAAAATTCATATAATTAAGCTAAATTTCTGATTTCATGTCCCCCGTCTTACCAATTAACAGTATTTCAGCACCAAGCCGCTCGCTTGCGATCCTTCAAGGCTGCCAAAATACCGACCCAGCAAAGAAATGGATGCTAAAAATCGGGAAGACGTTCGCAGGTAAATGGTTTTGTCTTTTCAGAAATTTTGACACGGACATAGTTATTTTTCTATTTGAATTCTCCCTTGCTTTGCGTCTTTCCGTGCATTTGTTTCTTGTTTGTTGTGATAATGGAATGAAACTAATATGTTCCATCATTGTCAGGGCTCTAATTAACTTGGAGTGTCTTTGGTTTCATGTTCAAAATCACCAAAACTACGTGCCTCAACCAAATCCATGTTTTCAACACATCACACCAAAGCCCAGTGGTGAAAAAGAGTAATTGGAGTAAAAAAGAGTCTTGGAATATAAAGGAACAACCATCATCCTGTTTCTATATTCATTACCTGTTAGGGTTATGCTGTCCATTAAACAATTAATTAGGTCCAAGTTTGAGAAACTGAAACAACCTTTGAAACTAAAAACTAGAGTTTTGTAGAAAGATACCTGTGCTTAGCGCACAAAGAAAAAATTTAGTCGGGCTGGGTTATGCCTTCCAATAAAACCGAGCACTTCAATTCCAATTTCTGCAACTAAAGTGGATCTCTGTTATCTCAGGAAAAAGACTGATGGTAAAGTGCATGAGGCTGCGACATCAAGAAAGCAAAGACGAGTCCGTAAAGTCTTGCAAGAACCAAACAATTTCAGTAACCCAGCTTCAACCGATGTACTCAATCTTTCTCAGTGCATGATCCTCCATTCCTTGAAGATGATTGCGGCTTTTATTTACATCTGCATCCTTATCTATTTATACAGGAAAAGCAGAACAATTCTCAAAAACCTGTAAAAGACGATGTTAAAACAAATTTTGACAGGGTAAAAGGAGGAGCTATGCATAGGGAACCATCAAAGCCTTCAACGGAAGCAATGTCAGAGACCTTCCAGATCAATGGCGTACCTCATGGCTTCAGTATATTAGCAGGGCCACCACCTGCCTCTGGTGCTAGTGGCTTTGCATGGGCAAAAAGGAGAAAACCAGAGGTTTCATCCACATTATCAGATGGTTCAAAAAGCAAAATTAGCGCACTGGATCCAACCTTTGCAAGAGGCACATATGATTTAACCAGACATGTGATGGATGTCACAGAAAGAAAATACAAGGACAACGCAAGCCATCAGGCTCGGCATATTCGACATGAACATGTTGATGCATCTGACAAATATTCCAAGCAAAAACCAGACGGTGCGGTGAATACTCAGGTAAATTTGAAACCCCCAGGCATCTGCAAACAAATAATGAATTACGATTGTGAATCAACACCTGTGTTTAGTATTAGGTTGAAAAAACAAAAATCATGATTTTGGTGGAATTGGGTGACTATGCACGCTTCTATCAAAACTTTGATTTTGATAGTTTTCAAGACGATACTTAATAGGTTCTTATTTATCACACATCAAATGACTTTGGTACCAATGAACTAGTAAAGGCATGGAAACTCAAGAGAGTAATGTGCATGCATATGTATATCGCATTTAACTGCTGTTTCTTCATTTTACACTTGCAATCCTATCGTACTCTTTGCACCAGTTTGCATTTTAATTTCTTCTGACAAATAATTTATAGGGCCACAAAAGACTTGGCAATGAAATCACACGCCAAGCAGCTGGGAAATCAAGATTAGGAAGGTAAAGAAACAGTTTGGTATCTGTCCTACTCCTACCATCCCATAACTTGTTGGTTAGTGTGTAAAAATGGGCTTATTTCATGTAGACTTCGCTTCAAGAATTAATTTCAAGTTTCACATTTGATTTAGAGGGTTTGAAAAATAGTGCTTGTTGCATTTTCAGTAAATAAGACATAATTTTCCTTTCCTACTACTGCTCAAAAGTGAAAAAACAACCGGTTACTTTATGCAAAAAGATGATGAGTACTACTAACAAATCAATGCCTTTTACAGATAAATGATGGAATTTCAAGGAAGGCCGGTCAAGCATGCTTTGCCCAACATTCTGGTCATGGTTAGACATTGACCCACTCAGGGTCATCAGAACCATTGTAAAGTCTGATACTCCGACCCTATTCACTTACAGGAGTTAACAAATATAACATCTGTTTATATATAGGGAGCAACCCACATATGTACATTGCCCTTTTCCAAGATGGTGTAATTTAAGAATGGCTTACTTGTTAGTTTAGGATTATTGATTCTCTTGCCTTCTTTAATCTCTATTCCTCACCTGACAGTGTCACTGTCTCACTGATTTTGCAATCACCACAATGAGTCTATTGATTATACGAAGACAAAGTGTCAAAGTATCAGGGACATCTGGTTAAACCAAAGACATGCCAAATGCTATGCGTTGAAATGAAGAGAAATCAAAGAAACCAGCATTTAAGTTGGAAGTATTGGCTTCCTAAATTACAGGAGAAAGAAGCCGAAGAGGCCTTTCATCACCTCAACTTTATTTATTTACTATTTTTTTGTACCTACCAATCCAAATCACAAATCAAGATTGAACAGGTGAATGATTGGGAAACAATATAAGCCGATACATAACTCCTCCCCCTAAATCATAAAAACACTTCTTAAAAGCTAAAACATAGCTAAAACATACTGGCACCTGGTAAACACACCTGGTAAACAGGAAGATTGTAATATCAAGTTTGCAAGCCCGGATCCAGACTAATAATGCCAATTCATCTTTGACCTATTCAATAGTAATCTCAATTTCAACGACACGGTTCATTGCCACGCCACTAAAATCTGCTTGCAAATTCGAAATATACTGTTTTCCAGTAAAAGAAGCAGGCAAACGAATCAGATTTTATTTCACGTATATTTGTTATTTCAAAACTTAATTCATTCAAAAGAAAGACTAGTGTTTAAATAAGAAACACCGAAAACAAAAGTTTTAGACCAAGATCAGAAAGCCGAAAAGTTTGGAGGAGAAAACATGTAAGATTAAAGAGAGAGATGTAGGGCAAACAAATCGCTTGAACTGCTAAGAACTAGAGCAGAGAAGCGGCCATGAAGCCCGTTGATGATATGCGCCCACGCACCGCAAGAGGGTGCGCCACAAATTATAACCTTTTCTCGTGGAATACCACGCCACCCCTTCCTCAAGAGGGAAAGCGCTCGGCCTTAGGCGCCCCGATACCGCGCCCCTCCCTGTTTCCCTCGCATTTATACCTCTTCCCCCTCAAACCCTACTACTTCCTTTTTTTTTTAAATTAATATATATATATATATAATATTATTTTACAAACACATTTAGTACCTACTGTAGAAAATAGAAACCATTTTTTCAATGTGATTTTTGGCGTATAAGTTTTTTCACTTTTTGAATGCTAACTTAAACAAACATTTACTTTTATCAACATCAAGAAATTTAAATATTAGGAATCTTTTGACTAAAGATAAATTTCAAAATCTTGCGTATGATTATGTGTTATTTTTTATTATAGATTGATATGCGATTCAAGGTTCATGGTCGCTTCTCTCAATATAAATGTCTCCTCTGAAGCTTAAATTCAAGACCCAGAGAGATTAACGGGGCTTCATACCACTAACTAACTATATGTTGATTGTGGTACCTTTTTATATATAACATGTTTGGAAAATCAATGTACTTCATTATTATTATTTTTATTTGATTAAGAGTTTTCCTTTTCAAAACTTAAAATATTAAATGTTTTCGTTTCTCCTAATAAATGCAATTTATATCCTTCTCCCATATGAGGTCCATCAACTAACAACTTCTTGATTTTCTTTTCATTTCCAAGATTCTCTAACTTTATACTTGTTTAATATATTATCGTTGCACAACAAACTTATATCTAAAATCAAAATTTTTAACTATATTTGTAGTATTTCTCTTGATACTTAATATATGGTATATTTAGAAAGTTGATTTTAGTCATAAATATAAGATATTTTTTTAATATTTGTCAATATTTTTAATTTACCCTCCTCTTTTAACAATAATTAAAGAGGAGAAAGAATAATAGAATTAAAAAAGATGACTGATGTGTTTTAAAAAGTAAATATCATATTAATTAGTTTAATTAATTTTTTTAATCTAAATAAATTAATTAAATATGTACTGTATTAAAGAAGAAAGGGGGTATGTCTTCTATGAGGACCAGTGGGAGTATAAAAAACAATTCGTTCCCCATTCCCGGCTCACAGCTGGTTTCGAGTAACAGGGGTTCGGGTTTTGCGACCAGGTTCTTCCTCCCTCTCCTTTTATTCTTTTTCCATAAAGTACTGGATGTCATTGCAATCGTACTTTTTTTTGGTGCCAACAATATCATTACAATCTACTCAAAAGGAGTACAATAGTTTAATCTCCCTTATCAAGATCCCTCCCTCTTCTTCTTCACTGCTTCCGATTCTATCTTCTTACAGTTTTTGCTATTAAATCCCCGATAGCCAAACTTATCTTTTATGATTATTATTATTACTACAAATGGCAAGCCTTAGCTTGAGATTAGATCCAACTGATCAAAACACTATGCGGGTAAGATCCCTCCTCTATGGCCAAACTTATCGAAACAAATTTTAAAAATTACTAAAAAAAATTAATTAATGGGATGAGAACGGTGAAGTCAGAAGCGCCGGTTGGGGGTGCTCTGGATGACGGCGATGCCGACGGCGACCAAGCAGGCCAACAGAGACGCAATCGGCAGGAAATAGCGACCAGGAGTGATGGCGTCTATCTACATATGAGCAAATGTGGAATTTTAAACATGGGCTTGGGTATTTTAGTCATAGTGGGACAAAATATCTTCCCCTCCCGGCCTCCCCTCTCGGCTCTCCTTCCCCACAAAATCCAAACCAAACACGCCCTTAGCATTACTCCATGCGCTAATGTCGGCAAGCAGCTCGCGCTTGTCGGGAGTTTAATTCGCCTTCTGATTCTGAAAATTTAAAACCCTTTAAACGCACCGTTCTACTCTTTTTTTTTTTCTGCCCTTGTTTTTTGGTGGGAATATCTTAGCTTAGCAGCCCTGTGCTCATTGCGAAAGCATCGACGGAGAATACTAGGGTCTATAATTATTCGCCATTATCCTGAATTCCTGATGATTAGGTTACAGCAGAGGGACATCGATCTCAGGGCATAACTGGATAGTTGCTTTGAGCTCGTTTCTTAATCCCAAATCCTACAAGTTTTCTTCTCTTCGGCTGCGGTTTAATCGGCGGTAACGTTTTGGGGTTCTTGGATCTATTTTCAAAATGCATTCTTGTCGTCGTTTAATTGAACCTTTACTACTATTTTTCGTTTTTCTGCGTCGTGTTCAATGTATAATTAAGCTTTTCAATTGAAACATTGTGTTCTATTCAGCTTCACCCTGATAGTAAACAAAGGGCTGCGGTAGAAAATATAGTTAAAGGATTTCTCTTCATATTAATTAAAGAGACCAGTTAAAAAGAACGAAAGATTTATGCTACTTCCCCTATTTTGATCCAATATGATTTTGTTCTCCATTAATTGCTTCTATACCTTTTGCACTCGTGTTTCTGAACTTGTAAATGACTTGTCAGCATTTTGGAGCTTGGTCTTATTTAAGCCTCACAATTTTCTTGAGAAATCTCAGTTACTCGATTGTAGTCACGATGTGTTAAATAATTTCCTGTTCCAATAAATTTAACTGAATTTTTCATAATTTTCAAGTTGGATATAGAGATAAGCAAAGTCAGTTAGGGTCAAGTGGTAGATGACAACATTTGACATCAGTAGTTCCTGCTCATGGTTGTAATTGGTTTTCGTGAAATAAGAAAATTATAAAACTTTGTCATAGTTGGGTGAGGGGTACCTTCCTCAGACAAATTACATGTAACTTTATCTACTACCTATACTTTTATTGGTATTTTCAGACCCTTCAGGAAAGGGACCTTATAAGTTTGAGACCTGCAAATATGTGCAATATCAATGAAAAGGAAAGAATGTTATTTTGATGCTACATTTTCTCCTCTTTCTATTTTTGAGCATGATTTTGGGAGAAAAACTAAACATCGTTGAGTTTCGTCTTAGATCACAATGTTTGTTGTGAACTAAACTGGCTTGAATTGCAAATCTCAATCTTATCATCTTTAACTACAACTTAGTTTGTTCCTTTTTTTTTTATAAAAAATAATCCATTGCAGGGAAACATCTTTTCCAAAATACATAATATATCATTCTTAACGATATTTTCCATTGTATGGTCGTTAAAATTAATAGCTTTAGAAACTTCCGTATCTGAGACATTTAATTGCCTGGACGCCTAGTTAAGTTGCACTAGCATTGTGTGAAAAGCCCTTAAAAAAAACTTGATGCAACTTGTGACTTTGTTTGATTGTAATACACTTTGAGTATGCTGCTTTCTGATAAGATATACTTCCATGTATCCAATTTTCATGAGGTTTCTTTTGTAATAGTGCACCCATATCTGAAAATGGATGGACCTGTTCGTGGTAGTACTGGTGTGGACGCGTATCTACCAAATTATAAATTAGGGAAAACACTTGGTATTGGATCCTTTGGCAAGGTGAAAATTGCAGAGCATGTTTTGACAGGTCACAAAGTTGCCATTAAGATCCTCAACAAACGTAAAGTAAAGAACATGGAAATGGAAGAAAAAGGTTTGTGTAGCCTGCTTTCAAGTTTTATTGAAATTTTCATATCATTTGAGGATTTGGTTTCAAGTTTATATTTTATTTTGGAAGGTTATGGTTTATATGTTGAAAAATTTAAGGTGTTTTCTAAGATCTGATTCCATTATTCTTCTTATGGTATGGAGGTTGGGGAGAAATACACTACTGATTTTTGTATTTTCTAGCTTTCAAATTCTGCATGTTTGCTTCTGTTGCTTTCTGTTGATTGGATATTAATTTCTATTTATCCCCCCTTCAAAATTGTCTTCAAACTTGTCTCAGTGAGAAGAGAAATCAAAATTTTAAGATTGTTCATGCATCCTCACATCATACGACTTTATGAAGTCATAGAAACCCCAACAGACATCTTTGTTGTGACGGAGTATGTAAAATCTGGAGAGCTCTTTGACTACATAGTGGAAAAGGGTAGGTTGCAAGAAGATGAAGCTCGTAATTTTTTTCAGCAGGTAGGGTTAAGCGCACACTTTTGTATTTCAGTATATTATGTTTATCACCATTTATGCTAAAATTTTGCTTTGGAAGCAGATAATCTCTGGAGTGGAGTACTGTCACAGAAATATGGTGGCTCATAGAGACTTGAAGCCTGAGAATTTGCTGTTGGACACGAAATGCGGTGTTAAGATTGCAGATTTTGGTCTGAGCAACGTCATGATTGATGGTCATTTCCTTAAGACAAGTTGTGGGAGCCCAAACTATGCTGCTCCTGAGGTTTGAAATTCTTTTAATTGCAACTAATAGATGCTGTTACTGTTTAGAAAGAATTTTGTGATGCATATTTGGTGTCTTTTGGTGATTCATATTTTTTTTTTGTACTCTGCTGTTTTTTTTTTTGTTCAGGTAATCTCTGGAAAATATTATGCTGGGCCTGAAGTAGATGTCTGGAGCTGTGGTGTAATTTTATACGCTCTTCTTTGTGGCACTCTTCCTTTTGATGATGAAAATATTCCAAACCTTTTCAAGAAAATCAAGGTATTGCTGGTCTGTCTTTAATCATACATCTTTCCGGTGAGAGGTATCCTTGGAATGTTTCTGTCATGTCAAATTATTTTCTTCATGAAGACTAGTTATGTCCTGGTCAGAAAAGCTTTTGAGTCTGGTATTGTCCTTGTGATGAAGAATAGTTATGTCTTGGTCAGAAAAGCTTATAGGTTTGAGCTCAATATTCATTGTATCTTTCTAAGCTTCAATCATAAGCTTTGGATCCTTCAGTGGTCTGTTTGCGTACTTGTGCTATTAATACATTCCTCCTTCTAATTGTTTTTTTTTTCCATGGAAAATATCATTTTTAGCGGTATCTGTTTATACTAGAAGCAATGTGTCAGTGTCAAATTGTTATAAGTGTATCACTGCCTGGGAAAGTTTATATTAAGTTATTTTACTTTTTGTTTGGGAGAGAGGATGAGGTGGAGTTCTCTGATGTTTCCTCTGCATTTTTCCATTTCCTCTGCCACTCCTCTTCTGAGTGCTTTTGTTAGCTTAAGATGTGAGTCTACACTGTATCGATATATAAAACCAACATAATAAATGCTATATATTAGTAGTTCTCAAAGTTACAATGCATACATTTCTTCTTTTGCTTCCCAATGTTGCCTCTTATTTCTTATAGGGTGGGATATACACTATTCATAGTCATTTATCACCTGGTGCTAGAGATCTGATACCCAGGATGCTTGTGGTTGATCCTATGAAAAGGATGACCATACCTGAGATCCGTCAACACCCATGGTTCCAAGCTCATCTCCCTCGTTATTTGGCAGTGCCACCTCCTGATACTTTACAACAAGCCAAAAAGGTTTTATGCATATTATTTATACATTATTTTGATGCTTTTGCATCTTTTGCGTATGATTTGATGATTTTGTTTGTACTTTATTTTACATCAAGTGTTTGATAGCTGGCTTGTTTACAGGAAGTGGTTTTTCTGTGATTTTTTTTGCTGCTTATTTATTTTTTGATTGCTTGATGTTCTTTTGGTGGTGAAACTTACTTGTATAAAAGGAATTTTCTTTAGGAACTATGCTTTGGTAATTGAAATTACATTCTTTTAGTGGTATTGGAGGTTAAGTAAAGAGTGTGCTGAAACTTTTTAATGGGAGGGCAAAGTGTTGAATAATTCGTTTGATTTTTTTCTGGAACTAGTTTGGTGCCTAATTCTTCTAGTATTAACATGAGGCAGGCATTAAACACCAGTGCTATCATTCTATTCTCTCTTTAAATTTTGTATAGTTAAATATGGAATGAAGATTCTGGGCTGCAGGCATTTCAATCCTCGTATTTTCATGCATCTGGTTTGTTTATGGATTTTTGTGGCATATAGTGTTTCAGATGGATTCTGTCCTACACCCCCCCCCCCAAAAAAACCCACCCAAAAAAAACACTTTTGCTATGTATATGTATGTTTGGAATACCAAGTTTTGTGGCCTCTTTATTATTAATTATTGGAAAAGTATGACCTGTGCAAACAACTAATTTCAATCAGTATTATGGTTTTGTAGATTGACGAGGAAATTCTTCAGGAAGTGGTTACTCTTGGATTTGATAAGAATCATTTGGTTGAATCTCTTCACAACAGGATACAAAATGAGGTGTGCACTGTTTATTCTTTTGTTGTATATCTGCCACATTCTCTTACTGCATGTATTTCAGGCTACTGTGACATATTATTTGCTATTGGACAATCGATTCCGTGTTTCGAGCGGCTATCTTGGTGCTGAGTTTCAAGAGAGTACGGTGAGCTTGTCTTTTTCGCATCCGTTTTAGGTTTCATTAGTAGTTTGTATTTATTATGGAGTGACGTATATGTAATGAATACATGGTACATCTTTGGCATGCTTGTAAGCTGTTGTCCCATGTGAAGTAGGCAGCAATCCCATATCCTGTATTACTGAAATTTATTTTATATCCTGCACATTCTGCTTTTTGAAGTTCATAATAGGAACAAAAGGTGTTATATACCTTGGTGTGTTATATTTCTGTTTAGTTTCAAGAGAATTTTGCGAAGCTCACTAGATTTGGTTATTTGATGATTGATTAGGATACTGGTTATAATCGTATACATCCTAGTGAAGTTGCTGCTCCATGGGTTGAGAACCGCTTTCCAGGAGGGTATATGAATTATCAAGGAGCTGGATTGAGGCCACAGTTCCCTGCTGAGAGAAAATGGGCCCTTGGGCTTCAGGTACAATGTTTTAATTTTTATCTATTCTCATAATGGTGCTGACTTCATAATGAGCATTTCCCTTTAGAGCAACGTTCACTGTTGTTAGGAAATCCTTGTTTGATGATGTTTGGGTTTATCTATCTGATTCCATCTATTTTATGGAAGTTTGGGCCATCAATTTTCTTGATTGACTCTGGTGCTTGCTTGCTTTGTTTTTCTCACGTGTTATTCACTAATTTTTTTTTAAAAAAACCAAGGATCTATATTGTTCCCTGTCGATAGTTGTTGTTAGAAGAATTAAGCTTTGGTGGACTTGTTTTGGTAATTATTGTCCTATTCATTATCTTGTGGCAGTCTCGGGCCCATCCTCGCGAAATAATGACTGAGGTCCTTAAAGCTCTGCAAGAATTGAATGTGTGCTGGAAGAAGATTGGACACTATAACATGAAGTGCCGCTGGGTTGCCGGCATTCTGGATCATAGTGAAGGAATGATGAACAATCATAATCATTACTTTGGAGATGATTCCGCTATTATTGAGAATGATGCGGTTTCTAAGTCAAACGTAGTCAAGTTTGAAATGCAGGTAACGTTTCTTTAAAACTGCACTCTCAATTTGTTGCATTTGGCTAAAGAATAAATGCCTACAGAACAAAGTCTTTTAATCGCAACTTTTCACTGTCGTTGTTGGATAAGAATCCGTATATCTAAATTTAATTCTTTAGACTACTGCTAGGGTTACAGACTTTTTATCCTTTCTCTTAGTATCTGATATGTTTGCTATAAACAAAATGTACGTGACATTTTACTTGCCATATATTTGCTCCGAGTTGAGGGTTAGAATTGCATCAAGTTCCGTAAAGTGTTTGTTGCCAGGTTCTTCAGTGAAATTATGACTAGTTATTTGTCATGTTTTTATTGGAGAACTTAACAGGAAGCATCTAAAAAACTATCTAAATCTTCTCCTCTAAGTTACTGCACGTATGTCGCGTTCTCTGGACATCATGATGAGAATATTCTTTATTGCTGCCTGTTAATAAAGTCATTTGGTAATATATGGAGATTAAGATTCTCGGTGATTGTCTTATCCGCAGTATTCCTAGACTCCAAAGGTAACATCTTTCTTTCTTTCATGGATTTGGCAGCTTTACAAAACCCGTGAAGAGAAGTATCTGCTTGATCTCCAAAGAGTCCATGGCCCACAGTTTCTCTTCTTGGATCTTTGTGCTTCTTTCCTGGCACAGCTACGTGTCCTCTAGAGCAAAGAGCATACTCTGACAAGGAAGACTTTGATGTGTTTAATGGAGCTTGTAGATAAGCCTGCATTGTAAATTAGTGCAATTTCAGTTTTAGCCCTTCAATATAACCCAGCTTGTGCTATATCCGGGTGACCACTTTTGCTGCAAGTTAACCCTAAATATTAGATTTGCTTCAACTAGGTTTAGCGCTAGCCTTTAGTGAATTTCTACTAAAGGCTTGTGTTATATCCCGCAGGGGAACTGAATTTCTACTATTATGTGATACTGACCTATGTTTGGGATAGCTTATTTTTGACTTATAAGTGCTTTTCACATAAGTCAAGACAAAACTCCTCTCACATACTTATCTCGTATATCGTAAATCACGATTTAAAAACACTTATAAGCTAAAATTAAGCTATCCTAAACAAGCACTCATCTGGAAAATGTTGTGGAAGAATTAGCGCTAGCCTTTAGTATGTATGATGGCTTGTGTTTGGTGTTATAACTTGTAAATACTGCTTATAACTGCTACTTGAAACAAGGCTTTCTATCCATGTTGAATGTAGCAAGCTTGCAGGGTTAGCCTTTTGGCCTTTTGATAGGTATCGTCTGATTTATTCAAGAAAAGAGAAATGTGCTTGCGAAGATTAGTTGTTTTGATTATTATTACTAACTTTTAATTATTATTTTTTAGGAAGTTGAGAGATAGGTGGATTGATCCACTAGTAGGAGTCCGTTGTTAAAATCATGGGTTGTTAGTCATTTGAATTTCGTATTTTGAATTTCAAATCAAAGTCTATTTCTCTATAAGTTGCTCTTATAAATTGGCATATTGCTTTCTCAATAAAGAGCGTTGGATTTTTAGAGAGTAAATTTCGTTTAAGAGATTCACCTGGGTTCTTTTAAAGAGTTAGTGAGATGCTTGCTATCTCTTATTGTTTTATTAGTTTAAATTAATTATCAGAACAAGTACCTTATCAATTGGCATTAGAGCCACGACAATTCAACATGGTGCTAACACGCTCTTCGCACGAACTCAGCTTGGAAGAAGATCCTTTTGCAACTTTAACAGACCTGTTAGCAATCATAGCTGCTAGACTCGCAACACTAGACACCCTCAGAGAGAAAGTTGTAGCCTTGGAAGCTCGCTCATTCTGATTGGAGAAGACAAAACACCAGTCTATTAGGAAGCAGACGTCTCTTAAGAACCACATGCCCTTTATGAAGCTCAAGTTTCCCAAATTCATTAAGGGAGACCCAAGGGGATGGATTCTCAAAGCAAAAAAATATTTCAGATATTACGAAACCCTAGAGGAGTTGAAGATAGAGGGGGCATCTATGTACCTTGAAGGGGATGCCTTGGACCTCTTATAGGTGAACAATGAACATATCGTATTGTATTAGGGTGAGTTAGTGAAGGCACTGTAAGAACATTATGGACCATTGGAATATCAAAATCCGGACAAGTACCTATGTGGCATTTGTCAAACTTGGTTAGTCTAAGAGTACATATTTGGATTTACTAGGCGCTTATCTAGAGTGAAAGATTGGTCGGAGCATTGCTCACTTGGTGTCTTTCTTAACGGCTTGTGCGAGGACCTGAGAGCGGATTTGAGGATTCATGAACCTAGAACTGTGTATCGAGCTATTAGTCTAGTATTAGAATATGAGGCCAAACTTAACACAATAATCGGGCCTAAAACCAACTCCGCACACATAACAACCTGACCCGCATATTCAACCTGAGAAAACAAAAGCAACATCTCGTCCCTGGGCTTGAATAGAGCATTAACTACATCATCCTCGGGTGTGAAACCATGCCTACCATCTTCCTCAACACCAACAACGACAGGAGAAAGGCCTCTGCTTCATGTGTAGCGAGCCATTCCGTTTGGGTCATAGGTGCACGGGGTCTCTGTCACTACTGGAAATCACCGAAGAAAAGGAAGTAGTCGTTGTGCCTATTCCCGAGACGTTGAAGAAGAGAACATCGAAATATCCTTGCACGTAATATTGGGCAAATCATCGGCATGTACCATGAAGCTTAAATGGATTATCCGAAACATGGAAATCATGATCTCGATGTATAGTGGATCCACGCACAACTTTGTATTTGACAAACTCATCGCGAACTACAGCTACCCGTTCAGAACATCCCAGCTTTTAGAGTCCAAATTGGGGATGAACGCTGAGTAACGTGTCACCATCTATGCCCTTAAATGGATGTGTAAGTCTCTAATTTCATCATTAAGCAAGAACTTTTTCCTTTTTCCTTGGGAGGGCTTGATTTGGTATTAGGAATTAAGTAGCTAGCTTCAGTGCAAGCCGATTGGAGTCAAATGTTTATGATTTTTTGGGTTGGAGGAAAAAGGTATAAACTTCAAGGAGTAACTTCGAAGGCTGAACCTTAAGTTTGTTTACAAAGCTTAGAATGAAAGCAAACAATAACATCGAAGCGAGCTATACTCGATGAATAATAGTTTTTAACGAACCAACATCCTTGCCCCCTCCACACGGTCACTATCACATGATCAACTTGCTGCCCGACACTTCGCCTCCAAATTTGAGGCCCTGCCGTTGTTCGCATTATCAAAAGGATGAGATTCAATTTCAGGATGCTTTGTTGGATCGTGGTTTCATCCGTCCCAGCTCTAATCCCTTTATGAGTCTGGTACTATTAGTAAGCAAGAAAGATGGTACTGGTGACTATGTGGATTACTATCGTCTCAATCAAATTACAATACCTGATAAGTACCTGATTCCCAACATTAATGAGATATTAAATGAGTTAAACGGAGTTACGTATTTCTCAAGAATTGATTTGAGGTTAAGGTATCATCAAATCTGTGTGTTGCCTTTTGATGTCCATAAAACTATATTCAGAACACACTCTAGTCACTATGAGTTTGTGGTCATGCCCTTTAGATTAACCAACACCCTAGCAACCTTTCAGACGATCATGAATAATCTTTTTCGCCCTTATTTGTGAAAATTTGCATTGGTGTTCTTTGATAACATTCTGGTGTATAGTTCTTCTGTGCTGGGCCATTTAGAACATCTCAGGATTATCTTTTAATTTTGTAGCAGCAATCCTTTTATGCTAATGCCAAGAAGTCTTTCTTGGGACAAATGAGGATCGATTACTTAGGGCACATAGTTATTAGCGGTGGTGTTGAGGTTGTTCCAGAGAAAGTCATGGCCGTTGCTTATTGGCCAACACTGTTATCACAGGGTATTATTGACAGTTTGTAAAGAATTATGGGATTATTACTCGTCCTTGACAGATTTGACTAAGACAGATGCATTCCAATAGTCTGGAAAGGCTCAAGGAGCTTTTGATGAACTAAAGATAGTTTTGACTACCACACCAGTCCTTTAATTATCGAAGTTCTAGCAGCCTTTTATTGTTGCATGTGATGCCTCCATGCACGGGATTGGAGCAGTTATTATGCAGAATGGGCACCTCATGGCCCATTTCAGTAAGAGCTTCTCTTTTTCCAACCGTTACAAATCTACTTATGACTAAGAGCTTCTTGCCCCGGTGCATTTTCTCTAAAAATGGCGCCATTATTTATTGGGACACCATTTTTATGTACAAACATATCATCACAGCCTGAAACATTAGCTAGAACAGAAAATTGTGACTACTTCACAAAAAAGACTCTTGGTGAAACTTCTTCCCTTTAACTTCACCATCATCTATAAACCAAAAAAGGAGAATACAATATCTGATTTCCCTATCTAGAAAGCTAAAACAAGCTGATTTCGTTCAAATGGTCATTCTTATGGCAGATAAACTTCAAATGTTACCTCATGCATTATTAGAAGACCCCGAGACCAAAGCCAAGACTGATGAATTACAAGCAAATTGGGGTCAACATTCTCATTTCCATTTTGTAGTGGACGATTGTTCTACAAAACCAAATTAGTCCTACCTAATCTAACCGAGCTTCAAGAAAAACTAATGGCTGAGGCATATGCTACTTTAACCTGGGACCACAGTGGTTATCTTAAAACTTTAAAGAGGCTAAGTGATCAACTATATTGGAAGGGAATGGAGAATGATGTAAAACAGTACATCCAACGTTGCTTGACTTGTCAACAGACAAGTACTAAACCTTGGCTCCAGCAGGACTTTTACAGCCTTTTTCCATTCTCGAATGAATTTGGAAAGACATCTTACTTGACTTCATTACAGGACTGCCAAAATGTAAGGGATTTAATGTGATTCTAGTGGTAGAGGACCAATTTAGTAAGTATTTCCATTTCATTGGTCTATCTCACCTATATACTGCTAAAACAGTTGTTGCAATATCCTGTCAAGAGATAGTCAGGTTACTTGGGATGCCTAGATCCATTGTTTCTAATAGGGACTCGCTCTTTTTAAGCAATTTATGGCAAGAATTGTTTCGTTTGAGCTAGACACGCTTAAATATGAGCACCGCTTATCACCCATAATCCGATAGGCAAACAAAAGTGGTAAACCGTTGTTTGGAGACATACTTATGATGCTTTGCACTTGAACAACCAAGGCAATGGAGTAGATTTTTATGTTGGGCAAAGTATTCCTTTAATACAGGGTATCATGTGTCAGCCAACACCATGCCTTTTAAACTAGTTTATGATTAAGAGCCACCTCCACTTGTTCCTTATGTCAAGGGTGAAAATTTAGTAGCAAACTAGAAGAGCAACTTGAAACCCAAGACACTATGTTAAGGGTCTTATGAGCCAACCTCCTAAAACTCAAAATCGAATGAAGTTGCACGCAGATAAGCACCGCAAGGATCTTGAATTTTCCCTAGGAGATGCTGTTTGGTTGAGGATACAATCTTATCATTAAAAATCCCTAGCCAATGAAAGGTTAGAAAAACTTTCTCCAAGGTTTTTTGGGCCTTTCAAAGTTCTTAAGCGAGCAGGCAGCATGCCATATGAGTTAGAGCTCCTTTCAAATACAAAAATCCATCCTGTCTTCCATGTATCCTTATTGCGACCAGCACCCGGCTAGCAACCCACCAATTTGCCGCTTCTCTACCCATATCAGCAGATATTGAGCTAATCCATTCGCCGTCTAAAGTGTTGCAACATCGTTGGACAACCGATAATAAGTTGGGATTACTTATTGAGTGGGCAAACCATCCTGTAGAGTATGCTACTTGGGAAGAATATGATCTTGTTGTTGAACAATTTCCTCAATTCTGACTTGAGGACAAGTCAGTTTTCCGAGGGGAGAGATGATAAGTATCGCTTGAGTTATTCAAGCAAAGGGAAATGTGCTAGGGAAGATTAATTGTTTTGATTATTATTATTATTGACTTTTAATTATTATGTTTTTAGGAAGTTGAAAAATAAGTGGACTGTTCCACTAGTAGGAGGTAGTTGCTAAAATCATGATCGTATTTGAATTTCAAATCAGAGCCTATCTCTCTATAATTTGCTCTTATAAATTGATATATTGCCTCCTCAATAAAGCATTGAATTTTCAGAGAGTCAATTTGGTTTAGGAGATTCTCCTAGGCTATTTTAGAGAGTTAGTGAGATGCTTGTTATCTCTTTATGATAAAATATCTTATTGTTTTATTAGTTTAAATTAATTATAAGAATATGTATCTTATCACCTTTGCATGAAAGTGTTGATAGTGCTATGTATTCACTTCACGCTTGTTGGCTAGTTTGAGGCTAAGAACGAATCCAAGGTTCGTGGTATGGACTTAAAACCTATTTAAATATCACCCATGAAATGCAGAGTTCATTGTTAACCTAGAACCTATTCCGTCCACTTATGGGTGTTTGGTAACTTGTACGATAACCACAGTTTTGAGTTAATAATTAAATTTGACATGGACATATGTTTGGTTTTGAGTTGATAATTAATCATCCTCGGCATGCTCCTTGAGTACGTTTCTTTGGGAACCTTGGGGAAATGCCATAATAATTTAAATAAATAAATATTCCGATCCATTATTGTGTAACATTTCCCTTTCCGATTGACTTGCAAAAGCAACCTCTCTCGCAGCATTAGTGGACGGAATAGCTGGAAGCACTCAATTTGGAAATTGTTGTATGATGAGTTGGCATTCATTAACAGATGAGATTGACATGAATATAGAATCAGTTATTAGAAGAAGAATGATCAGAACTCAAATTTAACTAACGTTAATACAAGACTTGATTTGTCACTCAGCATACATTCAAGTTACAGAAACGTAAGACACTTTGGAACCCAACCGTTATTTAGTTAGTTAACGTAACATATGGGAGGAAGATCCAGAGAATTCCAAAGCAACAATTCACTATCAACACTGGTAGTAGTAGAAGATGATGAACTCTCAGCCTCATTTAATGTCACTGTGTTTTGTTCTTCTTTTTTGTGCTCCTTATTTTCCTCGAATTTCTCCTTGCTGCTACATGCCACCTTAAGGTTAGCTAAATGATCAGAAACCCCTCTTGCCTTGTAGTTTCCAGATCCTTCTCCTCCTAACTTCAGCTTCAAGCATTCAGGTATTCCATTAAATGCATAAAGAGAAGCTGAGAACTTCCTCTCGTACTTCATCCTCTTCATGGCTGCTCTGAGCATCGAAGGCTCATCGCCGCCGTAGCTCTCTGCCTCAACCACCACTGGCCCCTCCATCTCTTCCGCCATCTCAAACGGTGAATAGTAACATGAAGGAGCAACCTTGTCCACAAACTCAAAATCCTCCACACCCACACGCGTGATTTCTTGTTCCTCTTCTTCTTCACTTTCTTCCTCTCTTTCCCCTCCTGAAATGTAGTCTGCAACAACATTCCTGACGTCATTTTCCGACCCCATTTCTCTTACCCTGCATTGTTCTGTTTCAGTCAAACATGATTCAAGACTACTGGTAAAGGACTCAACTTGTGCACTATGATCAGTGCACATATTAAAGTCATTGTTGTTTCCTGCGCTGTAATCTTCCGGATCATTAAGGAAATCAGTCAACTGGTCAATAGAAAAATCAGCATCTGCTTCCTCATTGTGCAAATCAACTTGCTGATGATCAGAGAGAGGAGAAACAGAGGAAGAAGAAGAAGAATTATCAGAAGAACAAGAAACAGAGCAAGTGTTGTTCCTTGCTTTGAGCCTCTGAAGGAGGAGATTGGTGATCTTAGAGGAAAGAGCAGGGGTTTTTGAAGAAGAAGAATAAGAACAAGGCCAGAAATTGGTCCTAGTGTTGGCACCACGAAGGAGACAAGCAGCCTCGTCATAAGCTCGAGCAGCTTCCTCTGCAGTATCGAAAGTTCCCAACCAAACCCTAATCTTCTGAATGGTATCCTTAATCTCTGCTACCCATCGTCCAGAAGGCCTTTGTCTTACCCCAACAAAACCCTTCCTTGCTCTTCTCCTCACTCCCAGTGCTTCAGCTTCCTTCATCATCTCATCCCATTTCATGTTTCTGTCTTCCTCTATTTCCATGGCTTTCCTCTTCCTTGTCATTTTCAGCTCTTCTTTCAGAGTCCAAGGCTTGTTTTGTTCTATGATCTATCTATGAAGCTTTAACTCTATGGTTGGTTGCTTGAATTGGAGATGAAGGCAGTGTGGGGTTTATATATATGTGTTTGTGGAGGGCGTGGGGTGAGAAGAAAGATACTGTCAAATAAGTGTTGAGGCTGAATGGGTCGCATGGGTTGGTTTTATTCTTTTGTTTTGTTATAATTTCGGCTTCAATATCCCAGCATTTGGCAGTTTTTGAGGCTTTGTAATCAGTGCTCTATTATTATTTATTTATATTGATTCTTTTGTTTTGCTTGGCCAAAGCCAGGAGTAAGGACCTAGATTTCGCCTACAAGTGTGAGCCTAAATGGGTCATATTATTAATGTATCTTTGACCATGCGTTCAGAAATCATGTCCATATAAGTTGAAATAAAATTTCTCTCGTATATTTATCTTATATATTGTAAATTATATTGAAAAAGTAACTTCTACTATTAATCCAAACATACACTTAAAAAATATTTTTTTTTTTCATAATTCACGCTTATCGTACAAGGATGAAACTCATGATCTTAATATTAAAAAAGGCTTTTAAAAGAGGAATTTGATGTGATTGAACTATAAGGTCTCAACTCTTTAAAACAACAATAGTAACAAATTTTATCATATTAAGTGGGGTTGGTTGTATGACCATTGTCCTCTATCAATAACTTAAAATAAATTGTTGATCAAAAAGTCTTTCCTAATCACTTACAATATGGGGTAAATGTGTAAATCTACCTATAATGTTTTCTCAAAATTACACCTAGATTTATAAAGTTTTATTGGATATAAAAATACACATGAACTTCTATATCAAAATTTAAAAAAATACACACAAACTTTTTAAAATGAGGTAAAAACAACAAAACCGTTAATTTAGGCAAATGCTGTTAATGTATACGTAGAGAAATCTTATGAGCCCTACAAATATAAAGTAACAAATTGTTTGCTCATATTAATGATTTTGTCATTTTTACCCAAACTGATGATATTATGGTGTCAGGTGCAATTCTGTGGAGATATTATAGGTAGATTTACACATTAATCCTACTATATAAACATATTAAGAACTACACTTAAGTTCAATAAATAACTATAGACTGGTAGAGTGATATGAATAATGTTGTAGATAATTGATTGATAAAAATCGATTTTTTTGAGGACACAATAGATGTCTACTCTCATTATATGCTCTTACTTGGCACAAATACAATAGTAAGTCTGTAACTAAGGCATAACCCAGACGTTTTAGAGTTTGGATATAGATAAGAACTTTTCATTCGTTCAGCCATAATGATATTGTCACCTCAACTCTCCGAATTAGGGCCCGTTTGGTACAGTGGAATTGAGGAGATGGAATTGGAATTGAAAATGAATTCCTACGGATAACATGTTTGGTATGATGGAATTGTACTTGGAATTGAATTCCATGTGGAATTCAATTAAGCCCAATTCCATCAAATAAATTCCATCTCAAAAGCTAGGATTTACAATTTCATGTGATCATTTCCATCTATTACCCTCCACTACCTTCAAAAAAAAATAAAAAATAAAAAATTGAAGGATATTTTGGTATTTTTATACAAAAATTAGATATCATTTCCATGACATACCAAACATACTTTTAGACACCATTTCCATTTCCATTTCCATCAAAATTAATTCCAACGTACCAAACGGGCCCAGTTTAAGTAAATTGAAGATCATAGATTTTTTTTTTTTTGGTAAAAGAATATCATAGATTTTTATTGTGAGGTTATAAAACAGATCTTTCTCGCACTTCAAGGTATCTTGTTTTTTTGGCTAATTAAAACACACATCAAGTTATTGTGAAAACGGTTAAAAGCGAAGCAATTAGCAATGAAACTTGTAAGAAATGACAATGTAAAAAGTCTCTTTCACGGCAAAACTATGTCAATATCGCCGTTATTTAATTAACAAGAAATATTCAAATAATAATAATATATACCTGCGAGGTTTCCTCTTGTCGTTGCTTATAATTGTCAAGAAAAACGATCAATCCAATGTTTCTCACCTGAGACATGATGTCCCCCCGATGAAACTGCTTATGTGATTTTTTTTTTTTTGGTTCCAATATTTATACATAGCGTCACTACCAAACTTCGATTGATTAAAATTATATTATCATATAACCTTTTTATTTAATTGCATAAACATTATTGATGGAGTTTCGGTCCTTCAACTACACCCCAGACGGTGACGTTTCTGGATCAACTTGAGAAGCTCTTTTCTTTTTGTGAAATATTGAAGATGATCGTAAGATATGACTAGAGTGCGGATTAAACTAGAAATATGATGTGGAAACTGATCACTTGATTTGATTATTTAAGTGCAATATATATGCTCATATAGTTTTCACACATGAGACAAGTGTTTATTAGATATATCGATGAAAAATAAAGCATTTTCTTACTCAAATTGCACTACAAATTTTCTCCTATATTTAGGACCGGAGGTAGTATAAGATTAAGTTGATTCATTTGTGAAGATTAAGAAAGTTAAATAAATTACTTAATTATATATCATTTTATAAGTCACACAAATTAATTTTAAAAAAATAAATATAAATATTTTAAAATAATTTATTTATCTTCCTTAATCACTTCAATTAGTCAACTGGGTTTTATATTAAAAAATATATAATTCAAAAGATATGATAAAGAACATATTGTCATAATGATAATTTGCGAACTAATAAAGGTGGGTTGTTTCAAAACTTAAACTTTCAAACATAAATATGCAACTTTGAATTTTCAAAGTAAAAGCCGATGGTGAATATCAAAGGCCAGAAATTAAATACATTATTCTAAAAATAAGTTATAAGATTGAATGCAATCTTCTTTAAAAGAGAGGTTGTAACTTGTAAGATCAAACGTAGTAGTCGGCAAAAAAGGATCAAACACAGCAAAAATGATTCTGACAGGACAGCTAAAGTGAGAAAAGTTTTGCTCTTTTTTTGAGGGGAAAAAAAGAGTAACAGTCTCCCTGACATCATTTTGCAATAGATATTAGCTTATTCTAATTTTTTTGCTCCGAGTTATTCTAATATCGGCTCCACATGAACTGTTTCAAGAGATGTTAGTGTCTGAATATATGTATCGAGATTTTATTATAAAAGAAAAATGATTTATAAAATATACATGATGGTCGATGGACAATGTTGCAATTAATGATATCATCACTATTACAAAAAACGTTTTTAACGTCCTTTTTTTAGGCCTTTTAACGTCTGAAAATAGAGGGACGTCTATCTGAGCGTCGTAGAAAAAACTGTCAATAACGTCCCTAAAATAGAGGACGTCTTTTGGTCAGACTTTAGACGTCCCCAGTGCAAACTGGGGACGTCTAAAGTGGTTCAGAAACACTTTAGATGTCCCCAGTTTGCATTGGGGACATCTAAAGTTTTTTTTATGGCCTTTTATATATACATCACTGTCCGGCAAATTTAAACTGCAGAAATTAGATAGAAGAAATATTGCATAAACCAGAATGGAAACAACAGTAGTTCAGTACTATCTAATAAACATATATTGGAGCTGGTTAAACTAGACTAACCTAAGCCAAACCAAATTTATTCCTAAATATCATTGTCATTTTTTTAACTCATGTCGATATATATACATCACCGTGTTGAAGTCTGCTGACGAAAAAAACAAGTATGCAATAATGATAGTCCATTTCCATATCAAGCAAATTAGAAGCAGATTAAAAGTATGCACATACAAGTTACTCTATTTTTCCAATTTCATAATCTGATTTAAATTAACAGTTACAAGCATTTGTTCAATCATTTGTATCCAAAGTTGTGGGAGTGAGAGACAAACCTGTGGACAACGGAAATGGAGATGACTCACGGTGCCACCAGCTAGGAAGACGATAGTTGTGAAAGGGAGACACAAACGATGGTGCTCTCGTCAAAGAAGAGAGAGGGAAAAATAGAAATATGGTTATGAGAAAGAGGAAGGTAGATAGGGAAGGAAGCACGGGAAAGAGAGTTGCAGCAACGAACTGAGAAAGAGGAAGGAAGACGGGAAAGGAAGCAAGGGAAAGGGGAAAGAGGAAGACAGCTTGGAACGAAGCTCACGAGGGAAGACGAAATGAAGCTTGGGGAAGGAAAATAAAGCTGCTGGCCTGCTGCTGATGGGATGGGTGTCTGACAGGCTTTTCCGCGTCCCCAGTCAAAATGGGGACGTCTAAAGTGGTTCAATTTTTTTTTTTAAATTCAACCAGCACCAATGTTTCCTGTTAAATATTGAACTTTGGGCGTCCCTAATTTAAAAAAGGACGTCCTTTAGGGTTGTTAAATGTCTAGTTTGTAGTAGTGCATTTATATATATGTCTACGGTCAAATTAATCAAGTATTTGCTATCCATACATCTTTCAATATATTCTTTTGGTTCTTAATATAAGACCCAATTAGCTTTTTTTATAAAGTTTAAGGAGGCAAAATAAACAACTTAATCAAAGCATATGTTATATATTATTATATTACATATGCCTCCCTCCGGTTTTAATTATAAGATAAAGTTGATTTTTTTGGAGAAATTAAGGAAACTAATTAAATTACTTTGGAGTATTTTTATTTTTATTTTTTTCTTCAAAATAATTAGTTTGACTAATAAATTAATATATAATCTAAGGATATATAACATATGATATGATTAAGTAACTTATTATGCTCATTTGGGATAGCTTATTTTTAGGCAATAAGTGCTTATAAAATGTAATTTACGGTATATAAGGTAAGTATGAGAGAAGAATTTTATCTCGACTTATGTAATAAGTGCTTATTCTTGAAAAATAAGTTAATCCAAACATGCTTTTTAGTTTCCTTAATCTCTCAAAAAAAAGTCAACTTTATCTTATATTTAAGACCGGTGGTAGTAGTTTATAAATCAGTCAAGTTAGTTTGGTAAAAAAATAATAAATATAAATACTTTAAAATAATTTATTTAGTTTTATTAATTTTTTTTAAAAAATTAATTAACCAAATCTTATATTAAGCATAGGAGGTAATATATATTTTTCCCCGAGGCTTTGCACAACTTAATTTGTCACTTTATGATAATGGGGAATCTATCAGTTTCAAGTACACAAGGAAATCTCCGTTTAGGATCATTTTTCATATGGTTGGGTTATAAAAATAGAAAATTTTGTTAATTAAATTAGTAGAGACAAACACAGGAGTCGGTACAAGAGACAAACACATCCAACTAAATGAATGTAAACAATGTGCCAAACCACACGACTTAGTCATGTGAATAAAAAAAAAACCTCTGACCCCACATTCTTCAACGCAATACGCAATCCATCTTGATCCTTCATGCATGTATTAGCAACCCAAGATTCATCTTAACCCTCTTTGTATTAACAATACAAGATTACAAGTGGAATTAAAATCGTGACATTTCATTTATTTGGAAACGTTTATACCATTAGATTATAACAATGAGCTAGGGATGTTAGAAGTGATATGAGTTGATGTAATATACTGATGACTTGTTTTCTAATTCTCTCTTGAATCATGCACCATAATAACTATTGGAATATGCTTCATGCATGCTGCTTCAAACTTGAAGCGAGTAGTATTTGCCAAAAAAAGAAAGACAAAAACAAAAAAGCAAATGAATGAGATGCTGCCGCGTGGAAGCTCTTCAGCAAGGACGATCTGGCTTCTTTGCTTACCTCTTTTGTTATTTTTTCTTGCTTCATTTGGGATGCTTCGTTTTGTGCATAGTTTAAATACAACCACCACATATACAATACAACTTGTTAAAAGTTTAACCGGGCGTGTTACATACATGATAGCCAATCCCAATTACATAAATGGTGAGATAACCCAATGAGGCAAATGTATCCTGAGCTCCATATGATATAATCACTCTGGTGCTTAATCTATACTTTGTGTTTGGTTTTTGAAACCATGCACAATGAGAAACCATGGCTTGATTTTTGAAACCATGGTTTTAAAAAGAAGGTATCCAAACATTTATTAAAAACCCAAAATACAAGAAGTTAAAAGTTTAACTGCGTGTTTTACACTCATGGTAGCCAATCCCAATTACATGAATGGTGAGGTAACCCAACAAAATAAAGGTATTATGAGCTCTATATGGTATAATCGCTTCGCTGCTTAATATATATTATGTGTTTGGTTTTTGAAACCATGGTTTTATGTGTGTGTGTGTTGGGTTTGGCTTTTGAAACTATGGTTTGAAAAGGATGTGTGTGTGTGTGTGTTGGTTTTGTGTGTGACTGTGTGTGTTAGGTTTGGCTTTTGAAACTATGGTTTGAAAAGGAAGGTACCCAAACACTTGTTAAAAACCCAAAATGCAACATGTTAAAAGTTTAATTGCGCGTGTTACACTCATGATAGCCAATCCCAATTATATGAATGGTGAGGTAACCCAACAAGGTAAATGTATCATGAGCTCCATATGATATAATCACTCTACTTAATATACTATGTGTTTGGTTTTTAAAAGGAAGGTACTTAAACACTTGTTAAAAGCCCAAAATAGCTTTAGGCCCTCAAAATCATGGTTTGAGTTAATGTGCCCAAACACTCTTAAATTTTCCACAACCATGGTTTGGAGGTTGAAAACCATGATTTTTCAAAAGCTATATTTTTTTCCAACATTTTCAGAAGTTATTCTCCATGGTTTAGAGTGATTCCAAGCATACACTTAGAGAATAGATTTTGGAGACTAACTTCTAAAAAGGTGTAAAAAAATAGCTTCTGAAAAACCATGATTTTTAACCCTTAAATCATGGTTTTCAATTAAAACTATGGTTCTACAAAATTTGATAGTGTTGGGGTAGCTTAACCCAAACCATGGTTTTGAAAGTCAAAAGCTATTTTGGATTTCTTACAAGTGTTTGGCAACTTAAACTTTAAAACCATAATTTGAACCAAAACTATGGTTTTAAAAGTGAACTCAAACGCACAAAATCTATTATTTGAAATCACTTTTTCTTTTGAAACTATTTTTCAAAAGCTAATCTAAACACATCAATAAAAAAAATATTTAGAGAGTTGATCTTGATCCTAAATATAATATGTAGTTTTTATATTTATTAATCTTTTCCTAATTTACTCTTATTGATGTTCCCTCAAAATAAGTGAATTAAGAAAGATGATTGAGGTGTTTTAGAAGATACATATCATATTAACTAACTTAACGAATTTCTTTAATCTAATCAAATTAGGTAAACATGTCTTATATTATTAAGGACATGAGGAGTAACATATACAGTCTATTTTGGGAGGGTTTTTATTTTTTGTCTTAAATATAAGCTCTATTTTTAATATTTGCCAATTATTCCCTAATATATCTTTATTAATACTCCCTTAATAGTGATAAAAAAAAAGAGGGAATTGATAAATTAAGGAAGATGACTAGGATATTTTTGAAAATACAGGTTATATTAACTAATTTAACTAATTTTCTTATCAAATTAGATAAATAGATATTATATTAAGGATCATACTAGTAATTTCCTTCCACGTCATCACCAGGAGGCCTTTGCAAAACGTGTGAACCAAAAAAAAAAATTTGTCCAAAAAAAAAAACACGCATTTTCGCGTAAGCGCCCACGAAGGCACGAACAGCAGCAAATTTTTTGTTTATGTATGCTGTGCTTTATCCTCATTCACTGATATTCCGACGCCGCCGTTTTGACCCTTCTCCCGATCATTAACGAAAAGCATCCCCACTGGTCTCCGTCCTAAACTCCCGTCGGTTCTCTCACATTTCGGTGTCATCTCCGATTCTGCGACTACCTCAGGTGCGGCCCCATGGTTTTCTTCTCGCGATTTATTCAATTGTTTCGATTCTCGCTAGATCATTGCCTGCCCCAACTGACCAACACCGAAATTGTACTTTTTTCATGCTTTGCTTGTAGGCATCGATCAAATTAGGGTTTAGTTGTTAATTCTCTGACTGAAGGTTTCAATTTTGTTTATTTCTTTCTGAATTATTTGAAATCAATCCCGTGTTTCTGATGATCGATTGCATCGAACCTACTTGTTGATCTTGCATTGATCAGAGGGGTGTAAAAGGTCCTGGACGATGAGTAATGTTTTTGAGGGATACGAACGACAGTACTGTGAGCTCTCGGCTAATCTATCGAAAAAGTGCACTGCAGCTGTTGCTCTTACTGGAGGTAGTTGAAAATTCTTGACCGATCTTCCCTTTTTTTCGTCTTTAGATGAGTCTGGAACGTTGTTGATGCTTTTGAATTCCCCTTGAATCTGATTTTTTCTTTATTTTGTTTTGGAATTTCAGTTAACCTCCCAAATTTTGTCGCCTATGTGGAAAATGCGTCTTTTTAATTATTTAAGGATTTGCAGAGCTTATAGAATTTTTCCTTTTGAAACAAAGCTACTTTTATTACCAGATATGGATTTGGATAATGGCCATTGTCATGGCGAAGACGCAATTTGAACCAGTGAAAAAATATTGTACCTAAGAATTGCGACCTTTTTAGAGAAATAAAAACATGTAGTTTGTAGTTGTCAAAAGCAAAGCACAAACTAAGTATACATTTTCAGGTTGTGTAATTATCATATCGATATCGTTTTGTTTCTTGTTTTTTTTAACCAGAGATTTTGTTTCTCATTGAATTCCTTCAATTTTTGCTGTCTAATCTGTGCATACATTAGTTGGACTTTTTATCTATTGGTGTCTACATTCTGGTAACAGAAGTAGCCTTTGGAAAGTTTTCTCCTATTGATACTTTCCGAAGCTTCCCACTCCCACCTGTCGTTTCCTGAGTGTTAAGAGACAATTGCCTCTATCGTTAGCCATACAAGCACATCGTTGTTATGATGAAAACTTCTCTTTTGTTCACTTTAGTGATTCTTGAATGCCCTGATTTGGAGCAGAGACTGCATTCTGTGGGTTTTAAAAGTTTGAGGTGTTAGGAAGGTTAATAAGGAATGACGCATATATCTTTTTGCTTCAATTCTGTAGAATCTTCTTCAAGTTTGATGCCATTCCCCATTTTCATCATCTTTGTCAGTTTTCAAGTTGTGGAAGTACTGTTTTTTAGAAGTAAAAAGCTTAGGTGAGTTGGATCTTGGGGGCTCGTTAGGGTCACGGCTTGCCTCTAGGTTCAAAGAGTGCTAATAGTTATAGATCGCCCACCAACAAGGTCCTCATATTAGCAATGAGATTTGAAACCATGACCTTATGGGCTATGGGTCAAATTCTCACTAACCGGACCAACTTTTGTTTGCTCTAGGGAAGTAGTCTAATGCACTGGTTATTGAATAAATTGACCTAAGAATGTGTTACAAAGATATTTCATTCACCAGAGAATGTAATGTATCGTAAATAATAGAGGATTCCTTTTAAAGAAATGAGCTATGAGAGTGGATTTAGTTGAACGCTTTTATCAAGAAAACAGGAACAAAAATTGAAGCCGTAGTTTTATGTTGAGTCGTATGTTCCCCTATAATTCTTATCTCTTTGGTTGATCTGCAGAGCAAAAGAAGCAAAAAGTTTCTGAAATAAAGGCTGGAATTGATGAAGCAGAAGCTTTGGTACTTTCTTCTCCTGTTTGATGGAAACTTGTCTTTCTTCTATGCTCTGGGATTCTGATATGAATGAGCTTATGATATTGTAGATTCGAAAAATGGACCTTGAGGCAAGAAGTTTGCAGCCAAACATCAAGGCTGTGCTTCTTGCTAAATTGCGGGAGTACAAGTCAGATTTGAACAATCTTAAAAGTGAAGTCAAGAAAATTGTATCGGGTAACTTGAACCCTTCTGCTCGCGATGAGTTGTTGGAATCAGGCATGACAGATACTTTGTCGGTAATGTTCCTAATTGATGTATTACTTAAGATGATTTCATTTTGTTTTGAAACTGTTTTGAAGCGGCATTTATATTTTGTCTTTAGAAATGAATAGTCAATATAACATAAAAAAATATAGGGAGTCTGCAGTGCAGTTTGTTTGGGCTTTGTTATTCACGGGGCCCATTGTAGATTTAAGTCAAGCAAAATACACTGCTGCCAGTACCACTCTGGTCCCTATTATAAGTCTTTTTTGATCAAAAAATTTGGTCCTATTTATAAGTCCACTTTCAGTACATAAATGAGCTTATGACAATTTTGCCCCTATTTATTGTACCCACAAAGAAATAATTTAAAGAGAGATAAAGAAGAAAAAGTTGAAAAGTACACATTCATAAATGGGGGTATAGTTGAAAATTTACCCTATAATCATTGGGTTAACTACTTTTTCTTGGTACGTGGGATTTAGGTAGAAGGGACTTATAATAGGGACCAGAGTGGTATGTAATATTTCTAATGCTTTAGCCAAGCTAGTATCAGTTGTTTTGTGCTATATGTTGGGTAGTTCAATTATGGTGTTCAATTACCTTAACAGCAACGTGGATTCCTTATGCCATGTTTCTAATTCTTATCATGGCAAATGGCAGTTATTCCTTGATTTTTCTAATTTTTAAAGACTAATGCCAGCATATCTGACACCAGTATGAATGTGTGCAATAGGCATCAGCTGATCAGAGAGCAAGATTAATGATGTCAACTGAGAGGCTAAACAAGTCTAGCGACAGAATTAGGGACAGTAGAAGGACAATGTTGGAAACAGAAGATCTCGGGGTCTCAATTCTTCATGATTTGCATTCACAGCGGCAATCTTTGTTGCATGCACATGACACGGTAATCTTTTTATAATCTGGTGTTTGATTTGTAAGCAGATCATCTGTTAACTATCTGACTTTTGTGATTTGTATTATCTATTATGGTGATTTCAGCATGCATAGCTCTCTTGTTGCATGTTGGGTTATGCTTGAAATTGATCTAGAAACATTAAACAGAAATATGTGCTATTTATGAGACATGGCCCTCTTATTCACGGGCGGTATATTTTCCTTTGCAGCTTCATGGAGTTGATAATAACGTAGGCAAGAGCAAGAGAATTTTGACTAACATGTCAAGAAGGATGAGCAGGAACAAGTGGATTATTGGCGGCATCATCGCAGTCTTGGTTCTAGCTATCGCCTTAATTCTGTACTTTAAACTTCGTAAATAGGCAAGAACTGACATTTCTGATATTGGTCCAAAATATTGTCCAGATATATGGCTGAGAATTATTTCCATTCTCGCCTGCTTCCCCCGGTTTCCCTTTTTTAAACTCTGGTTTGTGATTGTTCAGACAGATTTTCGCTGGCTAATTTGACTGTGTTTTGCTTCTTTAAGTGGATGACATGTATATGCTGGCTTTGCCAGGTTTGGAATTCTGTTTTTGTATTTGATTATTGGCTATTGCGTGAATTGTATTATGATATAAAGATTCACGGTGGTTAAACTGTTAAAATTTGGAGAGGTTTGGTTTTTAATCATTGATCGGATCAATTGTGGCGCTTGCACCCTTTCTTGCTGCATTTAGCTTGGCTGCTTGTTCTCCATTCTTCAATAACGTTTTTGCTCAAAAGTCAGAGTCGTCCTCGGCGCAGGGTATGGATGGATGTGTAAATATGAGAATGAGATGAAAAATTAATCAAAAACGATAATGAGATGATAAATTCGTGGATTCTTTATTTTTGGTTCTATTCTGTTCCAAATTTGCATCTCCTTTTTTTTGCCAACTCCGAATTTGTATGTCTATATACTATGAGTAAAATTCATGAAAACATATAGTAGTATTTATAAATTAGGGTTAAGGGGTAAATTTACCAACGAAGTTTTGTCCAAGGAGCGTCTGGCACAAATATATTTTAGAAGAGGTAAAGATACCAATGAACAAATAAAAAGGGGTATCCAACATAAAAACCGTTAATTTTAACCTAAGGTTGTTAGGGGTTTTCTTCTTTTATAATTGAACGCCGTTAGGTTAAAATTAACAGTTTTTGTGCTGGATACTTCTTTTTAATTGTTTATTGGTATTTTTGTTCTTTCTAAAACATATTTGTGTCAGCCGCTCCTCGAACAAAACGTCATTGATAAATTTACAACTTTTAACGCTATAAATTATCAACAATGTGATTCATATTCAAATGAATCCTGGACTCTGGGCGTTATTCCGCAATTTAATTTTATTAATGCTGAAGCTGCTGTCCCTCTATTTCATCTTTGGCACGGCATCATCCTCTAAGCTGCTTTTCACGTGAATTATTGCCCAGTGGTAAATCTCTTTAGTGCATGTTTGGATTGGTGTCACTTTATAAGTTATTTTTTATGTAAATCGAGATAAAGTTTCTCTTATATACTTATCTTGTATACCGTAAATCACGATTGAAGAGCTGTTTTTAAATATTCCTATTGTTGTTCTAAACACACACTAGTGTGTGCTTTTAAGTATTCCTAGTGCGTGTTTAGAACAAAGAATGTAAAAATAATTTTTTTCAATTTGACTTTTTGTAATCTTTCTTTTGATAAAAGTCAGATTGTGTAATGTGATTTATGTTTGGATTAACGGTTGTATAAATGATTTTTGTAAAAGTAAAACTTGTTTGAATTAGCTTAAGCATAGGTGACTTTTGTCATAATGGTAAGAGAGAGTGGGTGGAAAAATATTTAAAAATAAAGTAAATATTTAAAAATTACTTAAAAATATTAGGTGCTATTGGAAAAATATTTTAGAGTGGGTGGAAATCAATAAATCAGTATTCTAAGTTTTGGGTGCTCTTTACTACTAAAAAAAATACATTAAAGGTAAAATTGTAGTCAGTTTCCTAAGACTGGGTACAACAAAAAAAATATTTTAAAGGGGTAAAAGCACCAAAAAATATTTTAAAGTAATTTTTGGAGCTGAAAAGTAATGGTAAAATTGCTATTAATCTGATAACCCATTGGGTACAGTTGGAAAAATATTTTAAGGGGTTAAAAGTACCAAAAAATATTTTAGAGTAATTTTTGGAGCTGAAAAAGTACATTAAGGATAAAATTGCAATCAATCTGATAACACACTGGGTATAATTGAAAAAATATTTTAAAGGGTTAAAAATACTAAAAAAATATTTTTTGATACTACATGCTATTTAAAAAATATTTTACGGGAAAAGCCAATCACTAAAAACTTCTTTCAATAGCAAAATGCTCCCCCTGCCAGCTTAATGCATATAGTATGAATCAAGCAAAAGTGCGAATTGCATTTACCTCCAACCAAACACTCAAAAAAGGCCATTCCTCCTCAATCGTACGAATTGGCCATGCGATTTGACCCCAAAATCGCATCACCAAACACTCACTTAACCTTCATAACTAAGTGAATTACAATTGTTCATTTACAACTAACTAAGCCGCACGGATCTTATATTGAAGGTTGGAGATAGTATTACCTCTGATCCTAAATATAAAAAATTATTTATTTTTTGAAGAGATTAAGAAAACTAAATAAATTATTTATTACAGTTAATTAGTATGACTTATAAATTAATATATAATTTAATGATATACAATATATATTATGATTAAGTAATATATTTAATTTCTTTTAAAATATTTAAAAAAGTCAATTACATCCTATATTAGAACAAGGAGTAGTACACTTGCTGCTGTTGGTCAGAGTTCCTACCAATGTATATCTTCTGACTTTTGCTTATATAAGAAGTAAAATTTTGTCAAGGCATTACTGCATGCCCGGATGCGGGTGTAACATGATTCTGTTTCTACAAGACTCGTGTTCTTATAGTTGATTTTGTTGGTTATAAGGTCAACAGCTCTAGCGACTCGGATTGCACCTCTCCGAATCTTTCAGCCTAAGATGCAACTTCAATTTCGGCATGTTAATGATTAAGCAAGCTTCTGGGAAGTAATGATCGGTTTAAACAAGTCTTAGTCTAATCTTCACCAATATCGCTCAACAACAAGCTTATCATCCAAGTTTCTCGAATGATATGGGCGTCCCACTCGACGCCCTCCTCCCTCGCTCCACGTTTTCGCTCTCTTCTTAGAGCATGTGCTCGCAATTCCTCTCTCGACACCGGAAAGAAGCTTCACGCCACAGTCATTGTCACTGATCTTGTCTCTATTCCTCATCACTTTCTTCGCAACGCCCTTCTCCATCTGTACGCTTCTTCCGGTTATGCCTTATATGCGCGCAAGGTGTTTGATGAAATTCCTCCCTCACACAAGGACTCCGTAGATTGGACCACCTTGATTGGTTGCTGTGCTCGTCATGGCATGCCTAGAGAAGCGCTTAGTTTTTTCGTTGATATGCGAAGAGAGGGCTGGGAGGTTGATGAGGTGGCCATGGCTTGTGTGTTCAATGCTTGTACACGCCTGGTGGATGTTAAGGTTGGACTGCAAGCACATGCTGGTGCCGTGAAATCTGGTTTAATTAACAGTGTGAAGTTGTGCAACGCAGTTATGGATCTGTATGTGAAGTGTGGATTAGTGAGTGAAGTGAGAAAGGTCTTTGAAGAAATGGAGGAGCATAGTGTTGTGTCGTGGACTGGGATTCTGGAAGGAGCGGTGAAATGTGAAGGAGTGGAAAGTGGAAGAGTGGTGTTTGATAGGATGCCTGAGAAGAATGAGATTGCTCGGACCATTATGATTGTGGGTTATGTAGAAAACGGGTTTACCCGGGAAGCCGTTTCCCTTCTGAAAGAGATGATTTTTGATTGTGGGATGGTATTGAATTACGTTACTCTTTCTTCACTCTTGTCAGCCTGTTCACAGTCAGGTGATGTGGCTTTGGGCAGGTGGGTTCACACTTATGCTTTAAAATCAATGGGTAGGGACATGAATATAATGGTTGGCACAAGTTTGGTTAACATGTACGCAAAATGTGGTTGGATAAGCACTGCATTGATAGTGTTTAAGCATATGCCACGAAGAAACACAGTGGCTTGGAATGCAATGCTTGGAGGGTTGGCCATGCATGGACAGGGCAAAGTTTTGGTGGAAATGTTTCTTCTTATGGTTAAAGAAGCAAGACCAGATGCTATGACGTTCATGCCTTTGTTAAGTGCTTGCAGCCACACGGGCCTTGTTGAACAGGGTTGGCAGTATTTCCACAGCCTTGAATCAGTTTACAACATAAAGCCTGAAATTGAACATTATGCTTGTATGGTAGACCTATTGGGTCGGGCTGGTCGTCTTGAAGAAGCTTTTGCCTTCATGAAAAAGATGCCCATTCCTCCAAATGAAGTGGTATTGGGGTCCATTCTGGGTTCTTGCCGTGTCCATGGTAAGTTGCAGCTCGGTGAAAAGATGATGCAAGAGCTGGTTCAGATGGATCCCCACAACACAGAATGTCATATTTTGCTTTCAAATATGTACGCATTGTCTGGAAAAGAAGACAAGGCTAATTCTCTCAGGCAAGTTCTTAAAAACAGGGGAATCAAAAAGATGCCAGGTGTGAGTTCGATATATGTTGGTGGCAAACTTCATCAATTCATTGCAGGGGATAAGACACACCTGCAAACTGCTGAGATATATACGATGTTAGATGACATGATTCGAAGGTTAAGGCTGGCTGGTTATGTTCCCAATACAGCTTCCCAAGTGTTATCTGGTTGTTCTGGCAGGGATAGCCACAGAGAAGAGTTGGAGGAGGTAGAGCAGGTATTGTTCACACATAGTGAGAAGTTAGCTCTCTGTTTTGGCCTGATAAGCACACGATCTGGTTCTCCGTTGTATATTTTTAAGAACCTGAGGATATGCTTAGATTGTCATTCTGCTATTAAGATTGCCTCAGACATATACAACCGTGAAATTGTCGTCCGTGATCGTTATCGTTTTCATAGTTTCAAACAAGGATCATGCTCTTGCTCCGACTATTGGTGACTACTGATCACCGGCCATTCCTTACAATAGACGGGTGAGTTGGGAATGATAATTCCTAAGACTGGTTTGTTGATTCCCCCTATTCTTTTGTTTTTTTTTTTTTTTTGCCAAACACCATATTTTTGGTGAATAGTAATAAACTGACGGAATGGAGGATGATCTTTTCTTGGTGATAACGTCGCACTTAATTGATGAGGCCTAGCCAAATCTTCATCAAATATGCATCTATTCTATTCCTTTTTGACCAGCCAGATATGCGTCCACTGTCATTGCCAAGCGGCCAGTATTAATTCACAAATTATGAAAAACAGTTGTATCAAATCACAAAAAAATGTCTTGAATAATTATTTATGATTTAAAACTTAAGAAATTTAGGTATTTTGTCCATCCCGGTAGACTCAAGTACATATTTTCATATCGGATGGGAAATGAAATGATGAGTTTAGAAAGGAGGGTGAGAAATGCTGCAGGCTTGAAGCTGTTAAGTGTTAATAAATGATTTATTATGCAATCAATTAAACAGGGGGATGTAGCTCAAATGGTAGAGCGCTCGCTTTGCATGCGAGAGGCACGGGGTTCGATCCCCCGCATCTCCACAGCTTTCCTCTTTTCATTTCACCTGCAGATATTCTCAGATGTTGTCTTTTTCGGAAGGGACAAAACCGAAAAAAAGGGTCCATGATGTCATAACCATTTTCAATCTTTTTTTTTAATCGAAGATAAATTATATTTAGCAAAGATATTTTTGTCTTCGAATTATTTTTACAGCAATAGTATAATGTAATCATATTTATCATCCCATATTTCCTTTTTTAAAAAAAACAATTACACACACATGTATATGTACGTACACCGTTCCACAAACCTTTGGCTCTGCTTGCACGAAGCACTGGGGGTAGGGATGGAGATTGAACCAGGGATTAGACTAGAATATATTATTTAGTATGAGGAATTACGGATAACTAGGGATTGAGAGTACCATGAAAGTGGGATTATTGCAAAACCACCTCCCCCTTAATATTACGTTTTCAATCCTAGGACTGCAAAATTATAGAGACAAAAATATCCTTGATTAAAATATTTTAATCACAAAAATAATCCTCTTGATTTTAACCTAAAACCCATCTCTTTCCAAACACCACCATGATAAGGACGTGGCAGGAGCCATGACAAGGATTAAATTATGATAGAAAAAAAAAAGGTGCATGAGACAAGAAAAATCGATTTACCCAAATTCTAAAAGGCTGTATTCAGCTCAGTATAGAGGACTAGAACAGAACATTAAGCAAAGAGCTAATCAGAAGTTGCTGCGGTATACATAGAAGCCCCAAAACTAAAATCAAGCTCATACCAATACTTATTTGCTAAGAATTATTGCCAGTTTTGGATTAAGAATACATTAATAGCAAATGGGAAGGAAATCAAAAGCCGCTGATAAAGATTGCTTTGTATCTTGTTGCTGCAATCCAAATCTAAATCGAAAGCCACCACACACATGGTCATATTGTTTTACCCGGAAAGAGAAAACAAGCAGGGAAACCACCCAAGCTAAATATTTTTAGACACCAAGCACCAAAAGAAGAAATAGAAGACGAGAGGACTGGAATTCCAGAAACCATCTAAGACAACTGATGAAGGCTGAGTTTGCATCTAAGTTGTAGATTAAGTTTGGGATTTAGGACATGGGTATTTGAGTCTTTTCATAATTAGTGGCTATTTAATAAGTAAAATTAATGAAACTATTCCCTCTAACTATTACTTTACACCAAACATATTTTTAAAATATCAACCCAGTTCCAATCCAAATCCATCAAAATTTAGTACCACTTATCAAACAAGGCCTTTAGTTCTCCAAAAACCTAATTATCAGAGGCATCCTGTCGTTTGGCTCGTTATAGATTATTTTATCTTCTTTGCTTAAACTTTACCTTCGAGAACAGCATCCAGCAAAATGTCATTCCATACAAGAAGTTCAGAATCTGCAGCAAAATGTCATTCCATATACAAGTTCAAAAGAATAGGTAGTACCAGGTCAACAAAAAAAAAAGAAAAGAATAGGTAGTAGAAATATCTTCATGGAATGAGCATCATCATTCAATAACTTCTATTAATCTTCACGGGCCATAACGTCATAGATAATTGGCATATAAATTTCACAAACGATGGGAATTTTAAGCGCACATGTAACGGTTTGGAACTTTCTACTATAGTCACGTCAATAATTTCTAAGCAGAATATGGAATCTTCAAAGCCATTCTTTGAGCAAGCCAAGGTCTATCAGCATCTGGGTCAATGAAAGTATGTGATAGGAACTGCCCTGCTTCTTCATCCATCAATTCTCTAGCCCATGCTACTCGTTTGGATGGACAGCAACCAAGTCCATGACACCTGCAGTTTTGATAATGGACAGCAATTTTTCATGTTAACATAGGTTACAACCTACAAGTATTCCGATTATACATGTAGTTCAAACAAGGCATTTAGTCTAATGGGTCAAGCAGATAAGGATATTACCTTGAAAGGAAGTAAAATCCTTGACAACTTTAGTATTCCCTCTAGTCCTTAATAGAAGACATATTTATCTAATTTGATTATATTAAGGAAGTTAGTTGAATTAGTTAATATGATATGTAATTTCTTAAACACTCTAGTTATCTTCCTTAATTCCCTCATTCCCTCTCCTCCTTGACTATTGTTGAGAAAGTATCAATAAGGGTAAACTAAGATAAGATTGACAAACATAAAAATTATATTTTATATTTAAGACTAATATCAACTCTCCAAATATGTTTTATATTAAGAACCGGAGGAGTATATTCAAGTCATTAGTGGAATATATTGAGTAGTTACATCTGTATAGGTTTCACTTAGATTATAGATGCATTGATTAAATCCTTAGGTCATATATCAGTAACGCCTACCAAGACTAATTCCATAAGATGCTGGTACGCTTCAAACAGTACAAAATGAAACCAGATATGAGATACCCACCTGTATTCATAAAAGCAAGCAGTTCTCTCATTCTCGACTTTATCCCAATTATTCCAGCCGTGAGGCCTTATACATCTATCCATGTAAGTGTATGCAAAGACCACTCTTCCAAAAGGACCCCATGGGCGTCCAAGATATGCGTATGAAGTATCTCCATTACCCGTTATGACACATCTGCAGCGGCAACAGCCAACAAAGGCTAAAATATGAATATTATAGGTACCCAAAAGGTCCAGAACAAAAATGAAACAAGAAAAGAATAAAACTAATTAAGGCCAAAAGCTTCTAAGTAGTATTGGCCTCGAATGTGAATTATGAGCAAAGACCATTCTAAGTTTGTGTCATAGGATATCTGAACAGGAAACTGACAAGGAAGCGTTTATGGTGATGAAACTAATGATCACTAAGTCCCTTCTTTATAAGGATTCTTACATTTTGCCATGAGAATTTGAAGTATTCTTTTGTTTTTTGTTTTGTTACATCGGAAGGATTTTCAGTATTCTATCCTCACTCATGGAAATCCTCTCTCTTCTTTCTTCTTGTGTCTCCAAAAAGTGAAGATTCCATGATTTGCAATGGAAAACCTGATACCTTGTATATCTGAAGATATCAGCCTCATCTTGTGTAGGTAACTGATTCTTGTTCCTAATCACAGAACTTTAAATTCTACTGAAATATCAATCCCCACAGATTGGGCAAGAAATTTGAGTCAATTCCTGAGCCTCCCCACGTATCATCACCATAAGTAAAGCCATTATTCTCCACTGCCACTGCTACTGTTGCTTCCTTTGCAACAGCAGTCCACCCCACCTCCACAACTACCCTGGCTGCCACAATGGCCATCAAGAACTTATAGTCGTGCATTCAGTACCAAAATTGTCTCAAAAACAACTTACAATAAGGTCCATCAACAGGGCAACCAAGAAAAGAGCTAACCCCTAAGCCTGAAATGACAAAATGTAATGAACAAGAAAAGGGACACCACAAACAATAGAAAGCTCTAATGAATAAATTATAAAATATCCTGATTAAATAAATCCCATCTCATTAAAACACCAAATATGAAGATTCTCTCACTCCAAATCATTTGCAAATTAATGTTGACATTAATACTATTACTAGCTGTTCCAAAAAAATTAGGAATTATTCCTCAATAACATGGTAGTAACACACTTGCAATAAACCTTTTCTACGAGCAATATTTATTTAAAATATGAGCATCAAGACAGTGAATAAATTGCCTCACACATAGTAAATATTTGCATTTCCTTATCATGTACTAAACTATATCATGGTGCACCTAATATTTCAGGAACTGGCCTTTTCCTGCTAGGACATGTTATGTACTTCTAATAACAAAAGCACAGGGATAGATGGGAAGATATAGACAATGGTTGGTTACACACCTTAAGAATACATAACCAGTTGTTTCATGAGAAGATTTTCTGCTCTGTGCAGTTATGAAGCCTTGAGCCTTGCAGTGAATATGGCAATGTTCCAAAAGAGCAGTGCTATTGCCAAAAATAAAGTCCACGCTCCCTTCAATGTAACAATCTTTCAAGTACTGTTTGCCATAGTGTAAGTACAGAGTGTCCTGCATCATAATCATGACAGCAATTTATCTCCTTGGTAACTCCTCTAGAATCTAGATTATCCTCAAATGAAAGAGAACCCGCCCACATATAGCACATAAGAGCATCTTGTCTGACAAGTGACAACCATGGTCCTAAGTAGACGTAAAAGTTTAAAAACATGACAATTATAATTTACTATAAAACCCAGCAAGGAAATACTTAATCAGTATATCAAAAAGAAAATTAAATCAACCAGTTCCACAAGTATACATCTCTACATAAAATATTTCAAGAAGGCTGTAAACTATTAAACTAACACATTGAGAAAAGGAGATACCTGCCATCCTAGGAACCTGCAGTTATAGAAGGCACATCAATCTGCCGTCACTCTAATTGCTACAGCTTGCCCTGAACCCTGCCAAAAAGTGAAGAGAAAAGGGGGAAAATCATAAGCTTGTAACTAATTTCCACCAGCTAATCGCTTCAGGAGATGCTATTCAAAATATGGATGCACATACCAACATGATCATAAAAAAACTTATAGTAGCACCATTGAATAGTGACAAAAGGAATGCTAATAAATCTACCTTGATTCTTGAGTGCATTCAAAACCTCAAAAGTGTGAAACTTCAAAATACTAGCTCCCCGTAAAACAAAGATTACATTTGTTAGTAAGGAGACGACTTCCCACCACAAGTATAAAAAATACAACCAGATTCTGGATTGTATATCTTGCTGACGATTGTAAATCATAAGTATTTCGAAGTTTATGCAAAAACAACACCTTGTTCGACAATTTTTTGTGATATATTTATATCATAAATTGTTTATTTCGAATGCTAGCACAGATTGCAAAAATAATCAATTTTATATCATATATTTATATGCACATTTGTGACATTAATGATAGCCAGTTCATCCTTGATAGGCACAAATTGCAAGTGCTGACAACGAAGCTCGCAGAAAACAAATATTTTACCCGCATTACCTGAGGGGAGGAATTCTCGAACGTGATGTTCTCGGCAATAAAATCTTCTCCTTCCACAATGGTACTACCACAGCCAAAAGTACCAGTACCTATTACCCGAGCAGCCTGCAGGAAAATTTATCGCCAGAATGGACAATTCCTACTCGTAAAAAAGCCAAAATACTCGAAATTCATATGAGCTGAACAAGATCCATGTTCGCCCACCTGGTGGTGTTCGATTTTGGTGGCGGTATTATTCCAGGTAAGCACCGTATCCTCCGGGCACAGACCAGCAAGGGTGATGAAATTCTTAGTCTTGGGTACGTACACTGGCTGCTTGTAGATTCCTGGAGACACTCGAATCACCGTCCGACGGTTGTTTCCCAGTGGAACGGAATCAACTGCTTCCTGCACCGTCCGATAGTCTCCGCTTCCGGTCTGCGAAACCGTGATTACACGAGACGCCATTGTAGTTCTGAATTCTTAGGAAATCTGGTGGATCTTCTTATTGTTTCTGAGTGTAGAGTGTAGAGAGAAAGCTTGATCTATATAGCAGCGACTGGGATCAACAGCGGAGAGATAACGCAAACAAAGAATCATCCAAGAAAGTAACGCGGACAGAGAATCTCGAACTCGAAAATCTGAATTTAGTGTTGAGTAGGAATTGCTTTTTTATCTCAAAAGGACTATAATGAAACATATTGCTTTGCATATAGGGAACCAATGTGGCAAAACTGGCAATGTTAATATGCGGCCGCTCATCCATTTCTGAAAAACACATGTTACTCTAATCCTAATTATAAGATAAAATTGATTTTTTAAAGAAATTAAAGAAATCAATTAAATTACTTTAGAGTGTTTATATTTTAGTATCCTTACCTTATATATTAGTTTAGTAGTCAAATTAATTAGTTTGGAGAAAAAAATAAAAATATAAAGACTCTAAAGTAATTTAATTGGCTTCCTTAATTTCTCTAAAAAAATTAACTTTCTCTTATAATTAAGACCGGATATAGTATTTTCTTGAAAAAGCTAAAGCATACACTTATTTCTTTAAATTTATGTCAAGTACCATTTTATTTTTTTTATTTTTTTTACCAGCATAAAAAAGAATTTTAGTTCTTTAAATCAGTGGGTTTAGAATTGGACGGGCCAGTTTTGGTTAGAAACCGGCCAATCAATGGTCCAAATTGATTGAGCTTTGATAAATTGAACCGATTCAATTTTTTTAAAATTAAAAAAAAAGTAAATTATTCCATTTTGTAAAATTTTATTTTGAATTTCGTCTAAATAATCTTAAAATACTCACTTCCTCCCTGCCCTAGTCTCAAATTAACTTCAGTTTGACTCTAATCTGACCCACTAACCCTTAACCCAATCATCATCCGATTCAATCACTGGTCCAGACTTAATAACCTTTCGTTAAATTTATAAAGTGTATTTTTAGTTCATTAATATCATTAAATCTTACTAATAGAAAATGTTAACTTGGCAAATTTAAGGCTCACTCGGCTATAAAATCCTGACAGCACATAATTAAATTTTAATTTTTTAACATAAAGTTTTTATAATTAGTTCAATTTTTTTTAAAAAAAGTAATGAAATTTATTTTATTATTATTTTATTTCATTTCTTCTTATATGTTTTCTCCTAAAATTTTGTAACGTCACTTGCATATTTTTTTAAAAAAACTAAATTCATAAAAATCTCCATCCCCTCTGTTCTATTTTTTTTTTAATATGCTCATGTATTGGGCGGATGTAAACTCTAATTAATTTCATAGAAATCTGCTGGCAAAAAAGAAAAAAATTAAATTCATAAAAATCTCCATCCTCTCTTCTATTTTGTAACGGCACAGGTAATTTTGATCATCTGTCTCAGTTTTATCTTCTAAATTTTGCGCACTAAATATAATTTTTTTTCCAATTTTAAAGCATTTTAAATTTAATTATATAGGTAATTTTTATCATTTGTCTCAGTTTTAGCTTTAAATTTTGCGCACTAAATATAATCTCTTTCAATTTTACACGTGGCTTTTGTTATGTGATACATAGTCTAATTTTGGCAATAGAAGATTGGACCGCCTCTTGACTCCAATAAAACGTCGGGCCAATACGCCTTGAGCAATCATTTTCTTTTTTTTTTGATTAAAATACTGTAATTCATTAACCCAATAAAGATTAATACATCAAGCTCCTCAAAGAGGGAAAGCTAAAAACAAGATATCAACCCCCGCCTGCGACGAGAGCAGGTGGTGGTTGTTCGAAGATAACGAAATGCTCAACACTATTATGAGCTAACTTAGCCAAAAAATCCGCTTGAACATTCTGCTCTCTAGATATATGGTTAATAAGGACACACCATTCCCTGGACAACCATAATCTAGCCTCCTCAATGACTTCCTTGAAAGGGTGCCTCTCGTCACAACCCCGAGTAAGTAATTGAACTGCCTCAATACAATCGGTACAAAGCATGATATTCATTAAATTCTTATTCCAGCAGATCTGCAGTCCCTGGATAATTGCAATAATTTCTGCTATGGCCGGTGGAACATGCGTCAGTTTACACATATAACCACATACCCATCCACCATCCTCTCCTCTAATAACCCCTGCGCTCCCACTTTGACCCGAGTCGAGAACTGATCCATCCGCTTGAAGTGTATAAAACCCCGGCTTGCTAATTGATTGGCCTTCATTCCCTCTAACCCCCTGAGTGTAGAAATTGCAGTGATTGCCTAAATCCATATCCCAACTTGCCCGAAAAAAGCTGGAGTAGGCATTCTGGTAGTAAGACCCGGCTTCTTCTCCAAAGAGCTTCTTGCACCTGTCCACCCAAATATCCCAGCAGACGTATCCGAACAGAGTTGCCCATCTGATCTTCTTAGTGAAATCCCTTCCCGCTTCGTGCTTGAGGTTCCATTCGATCCACTCCATCCCCTGCAAGGCTGTAAAATTATTCCACAGACTAGGTTTAATTATGGAAATCCACCTTTCTCGAGCATTCGAACAATCCCTCAAAAGCATGTCCCTTGCTGGACTATTATGGACTTATGGTTGACATTAGCCCGTTAGACATTATATCGGGTCCACAAAGAAGGCAACCGGGTTCCCCTTGTTAAACGACTCCGTCGTTCAAGGGTTTCCGCGGGAAAAGAGGGTAAAATACTCCACGTCTTGTCGTCTACTCGTCTGGGTGAAGCGTCGTCTCCTTTTACTAGGCTGCTATAAAATCACCGCGGATCCCAGTCAATCAGCTCACTGAGATCAGAGATTCAGATTCAGAACTGTAAGCAGCTAACTTCTCACAATGCCGTACTATTCCAGGCGTGATGACGATGTCGATGATTTCGATGAGTACGATCCGTCACCATACAGTGGTGGATACGACATTACTCTCACCTATGGTCGTCCCATTGAGCCGTCTGATGAGACTTGCTACCCGATCTCATCTTCGACCTCTGACGAATTCGATTATGATCGTCCCCAATATACCTCCTATGCTGAACCATCTGCTTATAATGAAGATGCCTTGACAACTGAGTACAGCAGCTATGATCGTCCTAAGCCTATGCCTGCACCGGCGGGATTCAATCCGGGTGGAGAACCTGGAGGCCAATACGGAGGAAGGCCTGAGCCTGCTTATGGCGTCGAGCCTGAGGTGAATAGGCCAGACTATGGCGGATCAGCGTACGGATCTGGATACGGTCGGAAGAATGAATACGATCGCCCTAGTTCAGAATATGGATCAGGGCATGGTCGGAAGAATGAATACGATCAACCTAGTTCAGAATATGGATCAGAGTATGGTCGGAAGCCGGAGTATGAGGCACCCCCTCCGGGATATGGATCTGGATATGGTCGGAGGCCGGAGTATGAGGCACCCCCTCCGGAGTATGGATCAGGATATGGTCAGAAGCCGGAGTATGAGTCACCCCCTCCGGAGTATGGATCTGAGTATGGTCGGAGGCCGGAGTACGAGGCACCCCCGTCGGAATATGGATCTGGGTACGGTCGGAAGCCGGAATACAAGGCGCCCAGTTCGGAATACGGATCTGGGTATGGTCGGAAGCCGGAATATGAGGCGCCTGCTTCGGAATACGGGTCTGGGTATGGGCGGAAGTCCGAGTATGAGGCACCCAGTTCAGAATATGGATCCGGTTATGGACGAAGAACTGAGTATGAGACAGGCGAATCTGAATATGGATCCGGTTACGGTCGCAAGCCCAGCTACGGGGAGAAAGAGGGTGGAAGATATGGCTATGGAGGAAGAACTGAGAGGCCTGTCAATGAGGATGAGCCGCCGAGGAGACCAAGTTATGGAAGGCCAACTTATGAGAGCCAGGAAGGGAAAGAATCTGGCTATGGGCGCTCAGAGGAGTACAGCAGGCCTAGTTATGAGAGGCGTGATGATGATGATGAGCCTCGTAAGTATGGCTATGATGAAGAGGGCTATGGACGTAAGAAATATGTAAGTACTCGGTTGCTTAGTTAAACTTACTACTAATCAGTATTTTACTATGTTTTTGGTTTGATTCTGTACCTGGGGTCCAAATTTCAACATAAATCGAAAATGAAGATAGCAGTTAAATAACATCATATATAGATCGAAGAGAAAAGATTGGTTATATCCTTGGTTACATTCAATATGTCTTCAGGTTGATTGATTTGTGGTTGGCAAAAAGAAAACAGGGTTGATTGATCTGTGTTTGCTGTTTGGTGTACTTGATCATCCTGGTCATTTTTTTTTCCTTACAAAGAAATGGATTATAGGAGTCGCTGGCATATCTTTTTTTTATTTTTATTTTGGCAAAGTAGATTCAAGAATAGTTGTGATACATGATTAGAGAACAGGGATGATGCCTAACTAGTTGTTTTGTTTGCATTCTCGTGTCTTGAGTCTGCATTGTACCTTGGTTCTTTTGGGTGTATACTAGTAATATATCATCTCCACCATATGTAGCTGGGACTATACGTGATACGATCACATTCCTTGCTCTCTGCGACGTTTTTTTGAGTCAGCTTTTGGCAATCTTTATTATTTCATCAATGCTTTAGGATGAACAATTTTCTGATGTTTCCTTTGTCTTGGAGTTCTCTTGCTTAAATAAAGAAATATCATAGCATTATCTCACATTCTATCCTCGACAACCTAGTCCCAACGCGCAAGAACTTGGAAAAGCACCAATTGTTACCAAAAGAATGTCTTGTAGGATGATTTAAGTGGCAGTTTTGTGGTATATATACATTCAACTATTCATTCTTTGGAGTACGTAGGAACTGTTATTTGCCTGCATAACTGGGTCAATGTATCTAATTTAAGTTTGAACAAGAAATTCCGTCTCTGTACTCCTTTGTGGTTGCTGGTAATATAGAGACATGATTAGGTCCGAAGGTATTGCTACACAGTATCCAGAGTTTCTATGAAATGCATTCCTGTATCCCGTTAATTTGCCTTTAGAAATTGATGTAGGCTATATGAGGAAATCCAATTTTACGTTGGTTTAACTCTCTGTTCCTTCATTGGCAGGGAGATGATAGCAGGGATGATGATGATGGTGACAGGAAGCACCATCGCCACAAGCATCACCACCACAAAAGTTACGATGATGAGTAATCAAACTGCAGGAGTTTGCAGATTTGGCCTGAGAATGGAAGTCATTACAGAATTACCAACTAAATAAAAGGCTGGGCCATGTTTGCCTTGCTATGGGGTTAGACTGTTAATTTGGAGTCTTGTGGTGTTGTCTTGTCATTTGTGCATTTCTGTGTGAACGGTTTGGGCATGTATGCCTTCATGCGTGTTACAACTATTGTGGTCTGTGGAGTATGTACTTGAAAAAAAATAACCTATCGGCATGCACTGAAGTGTTGGACTGTTGGTGTTGTTTGGATTTTGCGTTCTAAAGAAATCCTAAATATTATGTGGGTTGATTTTTAGATTTCATTTGATAAAATGATAATATTTCTTGAAAAAACATTTTAAAAGGAAAAAAATGAGAATAGAAAAGAGCCTTATAACTTAATTTTATGCTTTATATGACATGAAAAATTTGATGGAATAAAAATGATAAATGAATGAAAAGAGTATTTTCCAAAAAGATGAAAATGACTATAAAAAATCGTTCAAATTTTCATAATCGAAGGGGGAAAATTGACATCTAATGCACATATTCGCAAATTGCTCTTGCACTATAGTTAAAAGGGTTTTCCCTTGGGTAAAACAATTCGTGGATCAATTAAGCTTATACATTCTGGTCTTTATTTTTCCACCTATATTCTGCATACCAAACATAGCTTTAGTTGATTTTTCATTCTTTGAAATTAGGTAGTTCCCATGCATATGGATATGGAATCTTAAAATTGGAGTATACTTTCACGATTTGTCAAAAACAAAAATTAAACCTGTTATAGATTTTATATTTTATTTGAAAGAAGAGGCATATATACAACTTCGACTACGACTGTGTTCTGTATGTATGGCAACTTTAGCATATTGTGTGCATAGAATATGAGAGGATGTAACAATCTGACCCATATAATTTGACATTTTACATATTAAAATTGAACTGCTACATGTACAGGAAGCTTAATCTTGTAATCTTTCCTTCAATTAAGTGAAATGAAGGATTTCTGTGAATCGTGTAGGAAATACCATTGAGAGGGAGCTTGATAGAACAAGATAAGTGACACAATTTTCATAGGATTTGGTACTTGCCCTCTTCTACACTTGAGGCATCCACCCAACTACAGCCAGGAGTTTTTGTAGCTCCACTTGCAAGCATGGCTTCCCTCATCCCATGGGCTTCCACAGTTCGACCTGCTGCATTATACATATCTCTGAGCAGAATGTAGTATCCTCCTTCATCTGGTTTCAATTCCAACACCTTCTTTATAACCTTCTCCCCCATATCTACATCACCATAAATCCTGCAGGCACCAAGTAGTGCGCCCCATACGACATCGTTGCTCGGAATTGGCATGCTAGTGAGTAAATTATAAGCCTCGTCTAGCCTCCCTGCACGCCCCAACATATCTACCACGCATCCATAGTGCTCAATCCTGGCTTCAATTCCATAGTCCCTTTGCATGCTCTCAAATATTCTCACCCCTTCATCAACTAACCCCTTGTGGGTGTATGCAACCAGAAGTGCCAGAAATGTGACACTATCCGGCACGACACCAGAAATTCTCATCCATTCAAATAACTTCAATGCATCGTCAGCATTCCCATGGTTTGCGCTCGCTGTTATCATTGTGTTCCATGTAACTAAGCTCTTCCTATTCATATTGTTGAAGACTAACCAAGCTTCCTCCATACATCCACATTTTGCATACATATCTATTAGTGCGTTGCAGAGTGAGACCATCCAACCAAATCCATTCTCATATAAGTATTGGTGAATCACTCGTCCTGTTTCTACATCACCCAAATTTGTGCAAGCAGATATGACACTCACCATAGTAACCTCATCAGGCGCTACTCCTGCGTGTGTCATTTCCCAAAATAAATCCAATGCTTCTCTTGAACGCTTTGCTTGGGAATACCCAGAGATCATAGCGGTCCATGAAACTACATCCCTCTCAGGCATTTCATCAAACACCCGTCGTGCAACCTCCAACTCGCCAGCTCTCACGTAAGCAACAAGCAATCCTGACCACGAAACAACATCGACACCCACAGTTTCCTCGAAGACACGACGCGCTAAGAGTGGCATTCCCCTTACAGCGTACAAATGAATCAGCGCGTTATCAATAAACAAGTGAGAAGTAAACCCAAACTTAAACACAGCACCGTGTATCTCGTCGGAGGCCGAAACTAAAGGCAGATCAGTTAGTTTCATCCTTGACCGCGACTTGATTAAGAAATTAAAGGTATACTCATCTGGAGATACGCAGTTTTGTCTCATTTGGTTGAATAATCGAATGGAATGTGAAGGCGATGAGCTCTTGGAGTAGCCCCGTATGAGAATGTTGTAGAAGAAAGTGGTTGGCTCTTGGATTTGAGAAAAGAGGCGATGAGCATAAAATAAGTCGCCGCCGGGTGATACAGCAGCGAAGCGAAACATCTTGCCGAGGACGACGGCGTGTTGATGGAGATGTGTACGGAGAGCATAGGCATGGATACGTTTGAGGTCTGCCACGGAAGCACAGGACTCTGCCACGAGGGCTAGAGTTGCTGCAATATTGGTCGTAGCTTGCCATTGCTGTGGCGGCGGCAAGCGAACCATGAATTGTCAATTCAAAGTTTCAAACGTATTACTGACCGACGGAAGAAGGAGCTATTCCTCATTTCTTGGTGGGACTGTTTCGCTCACCTCCAGATTTAGATTTGTTTATTTATTTTTTTATTTCTTTATTTACCTCACTGGTCACTATACAGCTCTTAATTCTTTTTTTTTTTAAAAAAAAAACAGCTTTTATCTTAATCTTGAGAGGATTTCTGAACAGGTCTACTTTGACACAATGACATAATGTAAACTCATTTCTCTAGTAACCTTGTTTATTACTGTCTACCTTCTTGTTAATTGCATGATATGCTTCAATTGTGACAAAAAGATTATGAAGCACTTTTATTCATTATGGAATCAGAAAATCATGAAACCAGTACTCAGACCGAAAAGTAATTCACATCATAAATAACGAGACTGGGAAATGTTTACAACATCTGCTATTTTAGTGTTGAATGCTGTTACTGTAATTAAAATGATGGGCATAGAATTATAATGATCGGATCACAAAATTACATTACTGTGAAAATATATCATACATTTGGTAGATACATACATCTGAACAACCAACTGGAAATCAAAACCGATGAAACTTGGAGAACAAAAATCGCAGGGGAAGAACTTATAGGAGCTTCTTCCTCTCAAAAAACGACTTCAAATGCCATAATTGCATACCAGCCACAGACAAGCAAACCAAAATCGAAAGGAAACTGAAGGTAAACATGTTGGCGTTAGTAGCTCTGTTGAGGTCTTGCATCTCTTCCTCCCTATATCATTCAGATGGATATTGAGTAACTAAATCAAGTGATAAATCTGCCATAAGAATGAATTAAAATCTTATATAACAACAAAGGTAATAACAAGCCTTATCCTATAAAATGAATCGTTATATAGATCGCAGACAACATTAACCTTTATCAGTAATCAATAAAAATCTTATACACCATGAAAAAAAAAGTAGAAGAGTGTTAGTTTCCCTTCTTTTCTGCTTCGTTTCTTCTGTTGAGCCTTAGCCCCTCTGCTTCACCATAAAATAAAAATCTTATAGTCATTTGAACACAAACATTTTACCTTCGAAAACTAGAATCAAATTTGAAGCCTGTCATTGGCTGAACACAAACATGCACCTTCTTCCCCTCTCAGACTTTATGGCTATAATGACTTTCAAAGTGTAGCATCCAAGGAATGAAATTAATTCATGAACTTGGTCCACAGGAGTGAAGAATGTTGGTATGATAACCAACAGTAAATTTCAAATGCACTCTAAAGTCTAAACCAATAAATGATTAGAGAAGAAAACCGTGGGGACAAATTTTGTTACACCTTGGGGGGAAAAGAAGAGAGATTTTTCACATTAGATACACTCCTGCTAGTCAGTTTTTCAAAGACAAAAACGCATCAATCCTTATATATTAGTTTTACATGGTGAATTAGGCCACTCATGAAAGTTATTTGATAGAGAATCACGTTTAACAAAACCAGACAGATAATAGCAGTAATTGAAGCAATCTTGCATGACACTAGTTGTTGCACATGCATTTCAGTATGCTATGCAAAAGCTAATAGGTAACCTCCACTCATGGAGCGAAATGTATAAACGGAAGATTTTATTTTTCTTCTAACCGAACAACAATATATTCCACATATATTCATTTTGAATGGAAACTAGTGATTACTTTTCCTATCAAAAGATGACCAAAGACACCCATCAGGACATAACCAACCCGGCAGAGTTTATGACTACTATACCTTTCGCGAAGATAGAACATCTCGTCGTGGATGTACGTAACTGTTTCATACAACTTCCTTAACTCAAATTCCATTGCCTAGCAGATGAGAAGAAAACATACATTAGCAACCATGAAATATCAAAATAAATAGATTTTCAATGAACAATATCCTATAACTTGAATAGGTTTTCAATAAAAAAAACATATACTCTCACAATATTTTTTTATCTTAGAATCAGCTCACAGCGCAGGATTCATTAACAATTTGTAGGCATAACACAGACTCACAAGGACAGATTGGAATGAACAATGATCAAAGAATAATTCATTATTATGGTGTTTGACATCTTCTGGAACCAAACACCAAGAACAGTATGTGTGTGTGTGTGTGTTTTTTTTTTGGGGGGGAGGGGGTTGTGCATTGTTAATTGCATAGTATTAAATTTGGCTCCATTTTCAGTCTCTTAGTTTTTGTTGATTCCATAATTTCTCTTAGGATGCAAGTTAAACTAACATTCAGATTCTCCGTTGACTGGGTCCTTTTTTGCAATACCGTTCAGATAATTACTTCATGAATTTGTGATAGCTCAAGATGATAAAATGATACGAGTCATACTTCTATAAATGAGAAGCCAAGGGTACTGCTTACTTCAATTTGTCCTTTTTTAGCAACCTTTGACCAGTCCTTGGCAGCAACGCCAGTTCTCCAATCAAATTCCACGGTCAAGGTTACTGGGGGCTTGTGTTCAGGTGCCAAAAAGCAAGCCGTGTAGTCACCAGCCTCAGCTGCAGTAAATGCAAAATTGCCTGAATCCACTTTACTCCCTTCGTGGTAATTGTTCCCGTGAGGTGAATTCACCTGGCAACCATATTATAGCTAAATCAATCCCTCAAGAAATCCAATAATTTTTTTCGTAATAACATTTTCATTTATCTGATTTATATAGGAGTTCATGTTCAACCATGAGAAACTAATTATGAATAATACAATAAACCTGATGAAAAGTAAAACGCTGAACCATTTGAGAAAGAACTGATTTTTTTTCCATTTTGTTTCCTATAAACTTCTCTTACCTTTCCTAAAAGCATATCCCAGTTTAATCAGCCCAGTAAACGATTCCTAAACGAAAGAGATGGCTGAACAAGAACATAAAAGGATTAATACATACAAATCCAAACGAATTTGGCTTACCCTGACGGTGATCTTGTGGGAATCAGGAAGAAGAGACCCCTCATTTGGGTTAACGACAGAGTACTTGCCAACGGTCATCGCATTGCTCTTGAAGTCTTCCGCAATGCATTTGGTATGACCGGAACGGAGCTCAAATCTCATCGCATTACCGAAGCAACACATGAATGCCAGTGTGAGAGCAACAAGGAGATTTAACTCCGACATTTCGTTAGAGAATTGTCTACTTGGACAAATTGAGATCTGAGAGGAAGAGTTCTTCTTAGGTTTTGCAGAGCTATGAGGTGAGGGACGATGTCACGATGCACATCAAAGCGGCACCGGACAAGAGCTACAGCGAAAGCGAGGCAGGGGAATGCGAGAAATAACGACCGGGTTCAGCTTTGTTAAAAATGCAATCGTTTGTATAATTCTCATCGCTTTCCTCTGTTAAAATAAATATAACAACTATATTTATCATTGATCAGTATTAAGAAGGCCAAAAAAAATCATTGATCAGTATAAATATCGATTTCATTTAGAGCTGCAAGCCACCTTAATAAACAGCTTATTGTCAAAAGCAATATAATTTTAACCAAGAAAAAAGGCATAAAAGATTTTCCATACTTATTACATTGATAAATATATAGTTGATGAAATGATTTAGATTTAAAATTTTAAATCTTTTAAAAAAAGTGACAGTTAAAGTATCATTTTTATTTTAAATTTTCTAGGATTAAGGTGTAATTTTATTAATAAATTTTTTTCTTAGAAGCAGTTGACATAAATAAAGTTTATAAGAGACAAAAATATTAATAAATAATTTAAAATGATACAAATAAATTCAACAGCGCAATTCTTCGTCTGGATCTTCCCGTCATTGATGATGAAGATGAAGCCATCTACCTCTTCCAGATCTCTTCCCTTCCTCAATGCTTCTTCACTTTGGTCAACCATTTTTTATTCTTCCAGTCGCATAAATGGCGATGCAAAGGTAGTAGTAGCCTTCAATTCCTTCTTCTAATTTTATCACCTGCATTGTGTCCACCCATCAAATGCACTTACCCGCCACTTGCCCAATTTCAAATCTAGAGTAACAGACGTTTGGTGGAAGTTAACGGGTTAGGTGTATTTATATAATTTTAAATTATTTATTTGTATTTTTATTATTTGCAAAATTTATTTGTGTTAAGCATTATTAAGAAAAAACTTTGTTGGTAAAATTACATTTTTACCCAATTTTATATTTGTTATCACCAAGCCAGTTTCAGGGACCCTGAGGATGGCAAAATTTAAATTGACGGGAATTTATTCAAATTTGGATCTATAATGGTGGGCGAAAAAACAAAGCTTTGGATTTATGCCCTACAATTATGGAGTGAATTTTGTTTTTCTTTCTCCGATTTGCGCCGCATGCAATGGTGTTTCATACTTTCATTTCATGCACGTTTCAAAGTCATGGCTTTACACTTATGGTCTTTTCCACAGCTAAAGAATAACTTCAGTCGTGATTTTACACTTCAAGTCTTTTCCACCAAAAATTTGCATGAAATTTCAGATATTCGCATTTCGAACTACTATCCATTGAATCACTCTCCCGTTTGGTTTATGACTAGTCTGATTCTCAGCATGTTAATAAATATACAATTACTAAATCAAGACAGGGAAACTAGAGCGCATGACAGAATAAATGCTAGTGTTTGTCTTGGATAATAAATCGCAAGAAATCCTATTTGAATTCGTCAAGCATACATAGCCTTACATGAATGACAATCCTCTTCAACTTGCGAAAGGAAAAGATGGAGAGATATTACTTGAAACAAACTGATCGGGACAGTACTGACTCATAAATTAAACCAAAAGAAGAAGGAAAAAAGATCTACGAATCCATATAGCTGACAAATGAAAGTAGGACTGTAGGAGTATATCATAATCGTGATTATTGTGAAAGATTCAGGTACGTGTGCACTATAAGAACGATCTCTCGTCAGCAAATGCAGATAATATCCCAACCAATGCCAACCAAACTCCTTATTCACAACGAGGACACAATTTATTGCATTATCAATGAACATGGGCTGCCCTGTTCACTATCAACTAGAAAGCCCCATCGCAATTTGCAGAAGCAGACTAGCGTGCAGGTGGTCCCCCAATTCCTAATAACAAGATTTTTCCATATTTGAACATGCGGGGTCGTTCCAGAAAATTAGCCAGCTAATATTTTCTTCCTTCATATACTCCAGATATCTACAAAGTTCTCAAAGCCCATCCTGGTTCTGGCCACCACATCAACACAAATTTTAAAGTTAGAAACCAGGAGAGTTGAATTTTCAATTCTTATCCCCATTGTTGCTCACAAATGAGCTATTATTGAAGTCTGTCTGCACTAATTTCTTGCAGAAGAGATGAAGTTTGGGAAAGAATTTGATTCACAAATTGTGCCAGAATGGCACGAAGCATACACGAATTACAACAATCTCAAAGGGATTCTCAAGGCCATATGACGGATCAGGAAGCGAAATGCACCATCGGTGGCAATGGCGTCCACCCCAAAGGGGTCTCTGAAGAGAAGGTTTACTCTGTATAGAGCCTTTAGTGGGTTTACAGGGCGACAAAGAGGAGGTTCGAAACCAGGGGCATGGGATGGAGTGGTAAGTACTCCTCACTCCCTTAACCAGGTTGAGGATTTGATCCCTACTGGGTATGGAAAAATGCCACTGGCCAGCTATCCCACTCATCGAGGTGACTATCAATTAGTGATCCGGATTAGTCTGAGACCGTTGTAGTGCTTGAAAGATGGCCTGCCCTGGGATACCGGATGAGAGATCCAAAAAAAAAAGTGGAGGTTCGATGATGAATAGTAATGAGGTCATGAGGATGGGGTTATACTCATTCTTGAAGAGGAGAACCAAGGGTCTGAAAGGTTGTACCAGACAATGTTTCTCAAGTCTGCTGAAGAAGGTGGAGAACTAGAGGCTTTGTTTTTCAGGAAGCTAGATGATGAGTTCAACAAGGTCAATAACTTCTTTAGTATGAAGGTGAAGCAAGTCATGGAAGAGGCAGAGGAGTTTAATAACCAAATGAATGCCCTTATTGCTCTTAGGGTGAAGGTGGATAAAGTGGGAGGTTTCAGAAATCTTGACAGTAATGGTCCCTCAACTTCAAATACCATGGAACACAGCGTGATTGATGAAAGTCCTAGTAAGCTTACATGTGTTATTTTCGTATTTCTTTTTCAAGCACAGTAGCTGAATAATATCATAATGAGATCACACACACACACGCTTTCATATGAACATTTTGAAGGTAAGTTTCATCACCGCTTGGATGTGATTCAAGAAGTTGAGATGAGCAGTGAAAGGCATCTAGAAGATGAAAGTGAAAATCGTGCAGAACAAACTGCTTCTAAGATATCGATTCTGGGCTTTATACCACCTTCACTGAGGATCTTCGATCAGGTCAAAATCAACTTTGTTGAACCTGAACGCCAGTATCAACAGCAAAAGGGATCCTCACCAGTCCAACATCTGAATTGTCATTCAGCAAACAAGAGCTAAGGAAGGCAGAGGAACAGCTACGCAAGGCCCTCAAGGAGTTCTATACTAAGCTCCGGCTTCTAAAATGATATAGGTTATATGGTCTCCTCCTTCCCTTTTCAAATAATGGGTGAATTTCTTTTTTTTCACAAGATGAATGAAGATACACTCTATTTACATGCAGTTTCTTGAACCTGTTGGCATTCTCAAAGATCATGAAGAAGCATGACAAGGTATCCTTCTATTTTATTTGAAAGATAGTCGTTGGCTGCAGTTTTTTGTCTTCCTTGTACATTAACTTGTAAATTGTAATACTGCAGGTCTGTTCAAGGAATGCTTCGAAGGAGTACTTAAAAATGGTGGACAATTCATACGTTGGCAGTTCTGATGAGGTTCTATAAATAAATCATGCACTCGTCTTCTATTAGTTATTCAAGTTAAGTTCCTACTCTTAAATTAAATGGTGCCTGCCTCATCATGCCTTGTACAGGTTAATAGGTTCATGGAAAGGATGGAAGCTGCCTTCATAAAGCACTTTTCAAATGGGAATCACAGAAATGTAATGAATATACTGAGACCTAAAGCTAAAAGAGAGCGACACAGAATTACATTTTTCTTGGGTATTAGCTGAGCTCCAATAAGTGATTATTTATTTAGTTGTTAATCTACGGTATACAATAATCTTGGTGAAAAAGGAAATCACAATTTTTTTCTCGGAAACAATTCTCTTTCCATGTATGTAAACCTTCCTGTCTATACCTTCCTTCATCTTGCTCGATATAACTTCAATGTCTTGGTACATAAGATCCCATATTCTTTCATACACCTCCCTGTCTGTCCATCGGCCAGACAACTTGACTTGGTCATAAAAGGACTATTTGAGTTTCCTCTAATTGTTTCTTCATAAAAAATGGTGAATCTTCGGTTTACTTTCTCACAGCAGTATCCTTTATCAGGGCTACTTACCGGTTGTTCAATTGCTCGCGTGGTGGCACTGATCATAAATATTCATGCAAGAGATATTTTAAACAATTTAAAATCAGAAGGGCGAAATGATTATATGGAAAACATATTTCCTCTTTACAGGTAAGTTGGATGTATTTTTTGTGAAATTTTATTGCGCAATTTCACACCTTTGTGCCTTTGCTTTGACCACACATGTTTTGTGCAATCTCAAAAATGTGATTGAGAACTTCATGTATCTGCAGTTTGTTTGGGTTCATAATCTTGCATATGCTCATGTACTCTGCAAATATATACTTCTGGCGTCGTTTCAAAATCAACTATGCGTTCATATTTGGCTTCAAACAAGGAACAGAGTTGAGTTACAGAGAAGTTCTTCTTCTTAGTTCTGGCCTCGCAGTGCTCACATGGGCTGCAGTCCTCACAAACCTGGATATGGAGATGGACACGAGAACAAAAAGTTTCTCATCATATACAGAATTAGTTCCTTTAGTTCTTCTTGTTGTAAGTTTCTACAAGACATCTTATTCCCAATCTTAAAAGTTTTCCTAAACACAAGAGATCAATTCAATAGACTCTGTCATTTATTTGACTGCTGTCAACGTATACTATTGAATTTGTATCACAGGTTTTGATTATGGTCACATTTTGCCCCTTCAACATCATGATAAATCCAGCCGCTTCTTCCTTATCCATCTCATGCTTCATTGTATCTGTGCTCCTCTTTACAAGGTAAAGGAGAAGAAAAACTTCGAAGTATACAATGATACATGATCTGCTCTGCTTATGTTATGTTAAATTCTTCAAAAAGAATAAGATATCCCTTGATTTCTTCATTGTTTGTAGGTCACCCCTCGTAGATAATATCTTGGCGGACCAACTTACTAGCCAGGTTCAAAATCTTACACATACTGCTAATGCTTACATGTAACACTCATGGAGTCACTGTAATAGACCATGCATAAATGAAAAACCACTAAGAGCTTCTCCTATTTTGCTTCATTCGATTGAGCTGAAACAGCTATCTTTCTTAATTCAGGTGCAGGCCTTCAGAGGTTTGGAATTTTATGTTTGTTATTATGTCTCGGGAAACTTCAGGACCAGAAAAAACAGGTGCTTTGAAAATAAAGTATATGAAGCATTTTACTTCATTGTAGCTATTATTCCATGCTGGATCCGTTTCCTCCAGGTACGCAACTGACAGACAGGCAAATCATGGTTCATCTTCTTGACACTAAACATGGACGTAGTGGTTTTGGTAACTCTAACAAGAACCATATTTTTGCAGTGCCTTCGACGATTTGTGCTTGAGGAAAGAAATGTAATGCACGGGCTTAATGGGCTTAAGTACATGTCAACAATATTTGCCTTAGCCACAAGGACTATTAATGAGTTGCCATTGAACAGAGAAGTGGCATGGAGAATTTTGGCTGCAGCTTCTTCAGGCGTTGCTACGATTACGAACACATATTGGGACATCGTGATAGATTGGGGTTTGCTAAGACGAGATTCTAGAAACCCATGGTTGAGAGATAAACTCTGTTTCTAACAAAAGTGTAGGAAAAAATATTAACTAAAAGGAGATTAAGCGTACCTGGACGAATCCATGTTCGGATCCGGGTCAAAGTTCCAATACTCCATACTTGTGCCCACACAATTATTAGACTACTAGAGCTTAATTGTGATTTGCACAGTAGATTACCAAAACCAGAAAGATGGTAGGAGAGAAGGGAATTGCTAGAAAACTCAATGGCGGGGCGAGTTGCAATTGAGGAGGCACACCCTATTTATAGTGGTTTATGGAGGCCACTAATTAGGAAACGTGTGCACTCCTTCTTGCCCCACAAGACAGGAATTAATTGTCTCTCAATTAGTTCCCTAATTATGGTGATTTGTTCCTCTTTTAACAAATTCATAATTATTGCTAAATATTCCTAAATCTGCATCTTATGCTGATTTTATTCTTATTTGATTAGGCTACTTATTTCCTAATCAAATAGTCCGGCCCATCAAGGGCGGACTTGGACCCAAAGTCCAACATCTCCCACTCGCACTTGATGGGCCTCCCATCGTGCGTGCGTTATTCTTTCTTGTTTCATACTTGGCGTCTGCCGTGACTGCGTGGGCAAAAACGTCTTTAAGATTTGGTGCTTGTGATACTAGAAATCCTTTATATCGGATCAGCATCCAAGGACACCCTTTATATATAACCGTAAGCTATATGTTCATTGCCTCATATGCCCCAGATTCTCTCATACATATTGCTCATGGCATATCTAATCCCTCTCGAGTCAATATGTTGATTAACTCAGATTGCCTTCCACGCACATAGTATCCGCACTTACTAGCTACACATAGAGCTAGTAAGGGGTTGACCACAGATATTAGTACATCTTATGTATCTAGGAGTAAATCTTCCTTTTTGACTAAACATCAGTCCATCTTGACTTGGTCGCTTTCCTAGTTTTCACTCGTTTGACCGAATCGAGTGTGATTATGGAGCTTCAGCTAAAGTAGCTGTCACCAAACCAAGCTTTCATGATGCCGCCTAAGTCTTAAGGGCATCGTGGAAGTATTCTTCCTTCCTGGGACTCACACTGTGGTGAACTAGGGATCTTTCACCCACATCCTATGTTGCAGTTTAACTCTCAAGCACATGCAGTATAAATTGCATGCTACGGTGAATGGTTTGAGATGTACGTCGATTTCTTTCCTTTCACCGTACAGACATTAGTTCCAAAATGTACTCAACATTCGAACCAGAACTTTCTTTTTCACAATATCTCGTTTGTAAAAAAGAGTTCTTTGCTTGGCTACAGGTTTATATTCATTCTTCGATCCATTTTATGTGTATATGCACACATGTGGATCTCATCTCAGTCTAACTGAGGCGACTCAAACGCAAAGATTCTTCTCAACCATCTCATGGTGATCATTTGCTCGTCTTACCTTCCCATGCCCCCGTAAAACATGAGAAGACGGTTGTTCGTGTGAGTGAACTAACCTCTTTTAACCTGTACGACATACAAAATTGTATACCTTTATGTATTTACTCATAACATACATACCATTTCTTTTATCTTCATATAAAAGAAGTTCACAACCTTATATTTTATTTGCGCCCCTAGATTTTCACTAATTCAATGAAAATCAAGCTATGGGCTCAATAAGGGGATCTACCAACATTCTGTCAGTAGAAGGTCATTGAACTATTGCTTTCCCTCTTTGAAAGCATATCTCTCATAGAGATGTATCAAAAAGTATGTTTCATCTTGCTGTGATACTTAGGATCCTCATCATAAGATGTTATCGTTTGGATCCTTCTATCCACCATTCATTCCCAATCTCTCATAGGAATTACTTTAGCCATATGGCACTTTGCATGATGGCAGAACACGCCCTGCGTTCTATTTCCATGGATAACAGGAAAAAAATACTTTGTATATTTCCTTACTCCATCACCATTTGCCTAGATCTTGTATTGGAGTATCCTTTCAAAAAGGAAAGTTGTTATCTTGACAACTTAATCCATGGTTATTCTCATAACCCATTTCACAGCAGGATTAAAAAGCAACTTCCAAGTCTGACAAAAAAACATTTGATCTTGTGTACACCAATGTGCACATTCATATTACCAACTATAGTCTCACATAGGACTCTATCCACCTTTCTTATGTTGGATTCCTCATAGGACATGTAACCTCTTTAGGTTCATGCCCTTGACTTCAGGGGTGTCCATGTGTTTGCACTTTGACATCCTAAGATGTCTAAGGATTACACTTGTACATGTCTTAGGTGGAAAAGACTGTATCTTTCTTGTGCAACTCCGTTTATCTTGTCAATCAAGATATTTGTTCAACCCATGACTTTCTCAACTCAGAATTTAAGGATTCTCTGATCCTTTATTCCTTTGACTCCCTTGACACTTGTTTCATATGTCATTTGACAAAGGATGACTTCACTAAGAATCATCACTAGACCATTTGGAACTTATGTAGTGTTCTTCGATTATTTCGAAGTTGGTGAGGCTTTCACCTTGTGAAAACCTCAAATACTACTATTTAGGTGATTGTTTCTACGAAGCCCTTAAGCTGCTTCATGTAGAGTTCATCATCTAATTTCCAAAATTCTAAATTGGAAGGTGGTCTTTACATCATCTTGATGCAATTTCAAGACTAAGCTTGTTTGTCATAGCCAAAGTTCAGAGTTAAAACGCACAACAGACAACCTTCCATTGTATTACCCCCTAGCCACTAAGTGTTTTAGGTTCTACATGCCCCCAACAGATTTGAGAATCTACTTGTTCCCAATCACCTCTTGGCTAGGTGACAAATTACCCAAACACGTATTTGGCTTAAAAAAGAATCCAAATCCTCCTGCATGACACTTTGCAATTCATCTTAGCAGGTCCTTCTAGTGTCTTTTAGACACTTATAGGTAGTTATCATCACCTTCTAAATGATGAAGAGAGCATTGAATCCATTAGGGAATCTATCCCTTATAGTCATTTGCTATATGACAATTTGCTCCGAAGTGGATTTCATAGGATTCTTTTCCTATGTATGAGTGAGGTAATTCTCTCGTGACTTATCTCTTACCTCTTTCATTATGAAAATGGTCTCAATCCTCCCACTCGGATCAGTGAGGTAATTCTCTCGTGACTTACCTCTTACCTCTTTCATTATGAAAATGGTCTCAATGCTCCCACTCAGATCAGTGAACTTAGGGACACTTGGTTATTCCTTATCACTTGTAAACCTTTTAAAGAGATTTATTGTGATTAATACTCATTTCTTGCTAGGAAATTTGGGTTTTATGAATATTGCGTCTCACAGTTTTCTCTCAGTCACTGAACCGCCATTATTTTTACTAATGAAGACGTGTCATGTCAAATTCTCATGTCATCTCACAAAGAGATACCTTGTATACCTTAGCCCTAATCTTCCTTACTCATAGGAAGAAGTGTGAATATAAAGTTGATGACCCTTATGGTCTTAACGAACTTGGCCCTGGTTTAAGGCCCATCCACCATTCATAGGGTAAGGTCGTGACTGACATAGAGGGCATTTGGTTAAGTATGAATATAATAGCTGCAAGTTTACCTACCAACATATGGCTGATAGCCTTATTGATGCCATTATGTTCACAACCAAATCAAAGGAGAGGTCTATCTCTCCATTTCAACAACTCTATTATGTTGAAGGATTCTAGGTACTGATAGTTGCCTAATAATGCCTTTCTTGTACACAAAACAGCTTGAACTAAGCACATGGGTGTCTTTAACCCTTGTTAGTTCAAAAGGTCTTATCCTTTCAGTTTCACTGATTTCTGACTAGATCAGCCATTATCTAACAACTTCACACTTGCCAAAAATCAAGTAAATATTACTGTATTTCGAGTAAACGTCCACAACATCAATGAAACACCAAGCTGTTTGTGTTTTGCCCTCACGTTCATTGGTTCACTAATGTCATAATTTGTCAATTGCAGTGGATATTCTCAAAAAATGTTTCTTTGTCTTTCTTACCAGATAGAATAAGTTTTCAACTTATTCATAAGGGTATTAACCCTTTAGCACACGTTATTTAGCAAATACTCTTTTGCTAGTTTGATCATTCTCTTTGATTAAGGTGTACATCTGGCAAGAAATGAAATCTTTTATCCCTAGAAAAGAAACATCAAAATCCAACAAAGGATTTGAGAATCATAGTCCCATCGATCCTTAACTAAAGAGATAGCAAAGATATGATTCTGTCAGTTGCAATTGCATGGAGTGAATCAGGGTGGTTTATCTATGCAGAGTTAACGTGCAAGTTCCAATCCCTTGATTCTATCTCTTTATTGCTTTGCTTTTGACATGAAGCCATATGCTTCTGTGAAACATCCACAACTTATGTGGATTGCTACTTTTACAACCCTTAATGGTTTATCAATGTAGCATTTCATCTTTTGCAGAAACCATTTGATCTCTTCTAGATCAAGTTTTCCTCATAGGTTCCTTGCCCTTAGGCATGGAGGATGAATCCTCCCACTCTTTAGCTAAGTTCGTCTGACTGATGGATCTTGAATCCTTCAGTCTTTCATATTCAAGTTCAATGTGGTGAATCACATTGCTGAAGGTTACAATATGCATATCCAAGGCAATCTTTACTTTCATATATGCACACTCACTGGAAGACATGGCTCACTCCCACTCACTGGGAGACATAACTTCCTCCCACTCATTGGGAGATGTCTTATCACAATATACATTTGTTGTTTGTTAGAAAGAACTTGGCATTTAGTTTTGTCTCAACTTCTTAGTTTGACATCTGCCTCAAGTGTTGCCTAAACAACATGTTAGGACTTAGTACACTATGTTAAAACTTAACTTAGTTTTAACTTTATGGAAGAAGATCACTTATTTCACTATCTTCCAACAATATCCACACGGCTTGGATAAGGTTACATTGCTCAAACCAACATAAGTTTAAGTAATGTTGTTCTTTCTATGCTTAATAGCATAAACCTCTTGTATCCTTCAGTTGCTTCAGCCTCTAAATGCTGAAGACTAGTTGGTAAGATGTCCCTGACATCTCATTCTTCTTGAATGAAAGAGATTTGAGAGTTTTTTAACTCCACAGATATCTCTATTGAGCTTGTCTTCGTAAGCTCAGTCAAATAGACTTGGTCATAATTGGTCACTTAGACGATTATGGTATACAAATCTTATTTGTTCAAATAAGACAAAGGATAATTAGATAATAAGTTCACTAGTTTCATGTTCAGGAGACAACTATGTTGACTCCCATCCCAATCATACTAGTTAGCTCATCACCCTTTTAACCACAGTCTTCATTTGAACACTTTCCCCTTTGGATTTCTAGATGCATTCCAGAAAACTCCCACTCAATCAAAGAGCAGTTATATTAACAAGATAATAACACATTATCATCTTACTGGCATGAATGTTCAAGAAAACAAGAAGAGAATATACTGAATTCAATTCTATAAACTAACAGAGAATTTAATCTTAAATTCAATGGGAAAAAACAAGAACATTCAAAAATTTAAGCCTCATATCATTGTCTCTTAACTAGGTTCTCCTTCTCATAGGCCCTTCTGACCATATTAACTCATGTAGCATCTAGCTACAATGTCAAGCTCCACTTTGCCATGTTTACATCCACTCATTTGGATGTCTTTGCAGCATACCTCCCACTTGATAAGATGATTCTCACATCTCTATCTCTCTTGTCCTTTGTCACAACATATGTGAAAAAAAGGTTGACTTTTAGAAGTCATTGCTTCAATCCAAGTGGATCATGTGGTTAGAATCATGGGAAGACTTATTATTATTCAATAATCATTGAATAATTTTAAGTTGCTGCAATTTTTCAGGTTTTATCTCTAAGAGTTTGAGTCAAGGTTGGATAGGATTTTATATTCAAAAACTCATTTTAATAATCCCTTACTTTTAAAGAATCATTCAGCATTTAACTTTATGTTACAACTGAAGAATACTCTTAAAAAATAAGCCAACTTATCCCAAAAAATAATAGAACCAACATTGATTCAATTCCAACGTTTTTGGGACCCTCTAAGTGCACATAAGCACCTTTTTGACTCAAAATAAATCCAAACATGCTTCAAATATATGCAAATTATATATCAAATTGAAGCTCTCGAATTTAGGGATTTTTAGGAACCAACCACGTCTCAATTGGAGGCTCAACGCGCCCTCATGCTCCCCTAGAAGGTCTTTGGATCCTAAAATCCTGAAAAATTGGAAAATTCTAGAGTTGGCCACTCTCCCTGGTGGCGCGTGACCTCCACGCGCCGCCTTGCAACCACCGACCGGTGACACGCGCCAGCCCAACGACTCCACGCGCCGTCCTCTTTCCGACAGTGCTTGTCATGTGTCAAACGGAGACCCCAGTGGGCCCCATGCGCCAAGTGTCCTTTTTCTTGTCAACAGTCAACGGATGACTGTTTGACCGTTGACCAGTCAACATTGACTGGTCAACTGTGACACGTCACCGATGGCGTGTCAGTTATGTGGCGCTGACGTGTCTCGGTCAACGTAGATGGTCAACGGATGACGTGGCCTCGTTGACCGAGGCTGACGTGGCCTCATTGACCGAGGCTGACGTGGCGTTCGACGCTGATGTGGCGACCGCTCATTGGCGCCGCGTGTCATTGGTTGACCGATGACGTGTCGTTGACTGCCACGTCATCGTCTTCAACCTCCGGACGGGTCAACCGACCCAGTTGGAGCTCCGACAGGTCATCGCGACCCGCCAACTTCGGGAGGCCATATCTCCCTCGTTTTAGCTCCGTTTTTTGCGTTCTTGGCGTCGTTGGAATCGTAGTTCAGCGAACTATAAATCCATGGCATTTATTTGATCTTAAAACCTTTGTTTCATTGATCAAATCACGAGTGAAGTTGCGGCGGCGACTAACGACCCGCAAATTTCTTTCCTTTGTTTCTCCCTCATCCGAACTCCGTTTGACGCGTTCTAAGCATCGTTAGAATCGTCTCTTCGAGATCTACACATCCATGTCCTTACTTTGGGCAAAAACACCGAGTTTCAAACACCCAATTTTTCTCGACGTTGTCGTCGCGACGTAAAACGACGTGGATGTGTGTCCTCTGGGTTTCAAAGGCTCTTCTAACCTTTGAGGAGTTAAGGTTTTTCGTTTTTGAATCCACATAGGTTTCAAAAACTCAACTTTAAGAAATCGAAGAAGAGAGGAGGAAAAAAAAGAATAATGAAGCTTTGACATGTATAGGGAGAGACAGTCTCGCTTGAATATACAAAGAACAGAGTCAAGAACTCATGCAAAAACCCAAATGTATATTAACAGCATGATTTTCATATATGCAAAATTAGAGGCAGGTAACGCATACATGTGGCATGTCCAAGGAAGAATTAACAGCATATTATTTTTTCATGCTAAGAGACGGTGAGATAAGTAAGAAACTTCACACAGCATCTACTCTTTTATTTTCGCATAAGAAGCAATATATAATGGAATATATATTTTATGAGAAATTATCATATTCATATGCGAATAAGAGATTAGAAAAGGATGCAAGCATATTAATTAACATTATATATATTCACATATATAATAGCACAGCGGAATTAGAATTGAGATATAATCAAATTATATCATACTTTTATTCACATAGAATAAATCACAGCCTCAAGGATCAAATGGCTCTGATACTAATGTAGGAAAAAATATTAACTAAAAGGAGATTAGGCGTACCTGGACGAATCCATGTTCGGATCCAGGTCAAAGCTCCAATACTCCATACTTGTGCCCACACAATTATTAGACTACTAGAGCTTAATTGTGATTTGCACAGCACATTACCAGAACTAGAAAGATGGTAGGAGAGAAAGGAATTGCTAGAAAACTCAATGGCGGGGCGAGTTGCAATTGAGGAGGCACACCCTATTTATAGTGGTTTATGGAGGCCACTAATTAGGAAACGTGTGCACTCCTTCTTGCCCCACAAGACAGGAATTAATTGTCTCTCAATTAATTCCCTAATTATGGTGATTTGTTCCTCTTTTAACAAATCCATAATTATTGCTAAATATTCTCAAATCTGCATCTTATGCTGATTTTATTCTTATTTGATTAGGCTACTTATTTCCTAATCAAATAGTCCGGCCCATCAAGGGCGGACTTGGACCTAAAGTCCAACAAAAAGTGTATACTTTGCTTGTATGGTAAGTTATTTTAGGGTTCTGCCTTCTTCATTATTTGGGTTGGTTTGCAGGCTAATTAATTTTCATGGTGTTTAATTGTTAACAAAACATTCATCAGGTATTAAATGTTTGACTGCAACTTGCTTGGATGCAATCAGTTTTAGGGGTTATGCAAGCCTCTTTCCTGTATAGAAAGGCTTTAACTGCTGTGGTGGCTTGCTTGGAGATCATTCGCCGTGGCATTTGGAATTTCTTCAGGTATGCTTTGTAACTAGTGCATAAACTTGTTACTATATGGAGCAACGTGATTATGGTTATTGGTTATTGTAACAAGGGAAAGGTCTCGTATTCTCACGGGAAATACATTGAGTAGAAATTACATAGCAATAGTTGGCAAAAAATGCTGGTAAAAAACAAAAAATTAAGGTGCAAATTTGTCCCGAAATCTTTTTCAGATTTAATGTTACCTCAGAAATTTCAAAACGTAACAATATTATCCCATATCGTCGTTAAAAAAACTAATGTTAACCGTTAAAAAATTGATATTGACCTTTTAACTCTTTAATAGTAATGGGTAGCTTTACTCCATTTTAATGCTTTCAGGACAACATTAAACATAAGAAAGCTTTTAGGGTATTATTACTCTTTAGTGAAAACTTTCAAATCAAATTTATACCTTAAAAAAACAAATAATAAAAAAGTACCACTTGGTTTTTTTTTTTTGGACAAACACTGGGTATTTAATACTTGTTGATTGTATGAAAACAGGTTGGAGAACGAGGACTTAAACAATGTAGGAAAGTATCGGGCATTCAAGTCAGTACCCCTGCCATTTACCTGTGAAGGCGAGGCTTTTTTACTAATATGCTGCAAACAGTGAAAATTATTTACCAATATACTACACCGTGGGAAATATTTACTAAAATGCTACACTAAAAATCATTCTTCAGGTGATGAATTTTAGAAATCGTTCACCTGAAGAATGATTTCTTCATTAACACTGCTTCGACGCACAATTCTATGCAAATGAAAATTGTTCTTTAGGTGAACGATTTCTAAAATTCATTACCTGAAGAACAATTTCAGTGTATTTCTCTCTACTACCCCCTCTCTCCTCATCATTGCCTAATGATTAATTTACAATAAAAAAACTCCCTCTCTCCTCATCATTACCTAATGATTAATTTACATTAAAAAAACAATGATTGCTAAGTGATTGATGATGATGATGATCATAATGATGATGATGATGATACTAATAGTGATTACATAATAAAAGAAATAATGATTGTAAAAATAGAATAAGGAGTATATTGACCAAATAAAGTATTAAAAAATTAACACTAAATAATAATTAAGTGTATATGACTGAAAAATGAAAATGAATTAACCTTATAAATAGTGACTTCCTGTACCACATCTAGGTCTCCTCCGCATACGTTGTGGTCGTTGTTGTTGTTGCGGTCGTTGCTGTTGTTGTACGTCAAGTTCTTGAGATTCAAGCATTTCATTGATTTGTGTCGTTGACGTATTTAAATCAAACCACGGCGATTCATTTAAAGAAATGGATTGTCTACGAGTAACAAATGCTTCATTTGATGGCCCACTATGCTCAAAAGCAGAAGTATTGTATTCAGTCGAAAATAATGCATGATCATCTAATAAAGATGTGAATGACTGAGGTTGAACAACATTGGGTGGGTTGGAAGGGGAAGATAATAATGGTGACATGTAATGAGGTTTTTGTTGTGTAGGGTTAGAAGAAGTGAAATGGGATGATGACGATGTTGACATGTAATGAGGCTGACTAAAATTTGGAGGGTCTTGTTCTAAAACATTTTCATTTTCAACTGGTGGTTGGGTTGACAAGTAACCGCCACGTCGCTTGCTCGGTCTATCATGAGGAATTTGTGGTTGAGGCAACTCAATTGTTGGGGGAGCAAGTTGACGACTCATGTTGAATCATTGTTCTCTAAGTGCAAGTAAAATGTTTCGTTGATCTCAAGCAACTCTGTCTCGATAATCAATACAATTTGAGCATGTAGAACGAGTATTAATTGTTAGCCTATATAACTCATCTGCTATGTCAGACTGAAATAAATAAAAAGAGATTGTGTTATAACACTTATTATATGAAGGAAAAAATGGTATTGATGGAAAATAGAAGAAAAACTTACCGCACAACCAGTTTCACCACTGATATGTTGAATCCATCGTCTTGTATGTCTCCAGTACCATTGCATGTATTGAGACGTTCTATCAAGTTCATCATGTGTCATTGGAGCGTTAACATTAGCATCTGACCAAGTATTCCATGCCTGAATAAAGGTTGAGTATTGGTTAATCCAATTTGTAGTTGTTCTACCTCGTAGTTGCATTGTGTGGTAATTTCCCAAATGAACAGGTTGGGTAGGAATTAGTTGCTGACGACCAAACTGCCTCATCACACGATCAGGGTGGTGCCATTCTATGATATTAAAGCATATCAAAGGAACAGAAGCGAGCCAAATTTCAGGTGTTTTTATTTTATTTATTAATATTTTTTCTGAAACAAAAAAGATTTATAAGGACTAACATAGAAAATAAAATTCTGTGTGTGGCTATAAGAGAATTCTGACAGAAATAAGGGTTTTTCTGTAATATTAGCTTTCACTTTCAACTGAAAAAATATCAGAGAAAATTATAGAAATACCCTGAATTTACAAAATTTCAATTGGGTCCCAAAATCTGAAATTCACGTCTGGAAACTGATTTTTTGGCTGTGAAAATATCAGAGAAAAGTACAGAAAAATACCTATAATTTCAAAAATGTCATTTTGGTCTAAATGTCCGAAAAGCGTCCTTTATGGTTTTATCAATGACATTATGTATAAATAATATAAAATCAGTATTACTGTATAAATATAACAGGAATATATACTTACTAAAATCTATCTTTATTTTAATTACACACACCTTTATTCTAAATATTTTATATATTCTAAAATTTTAATCTATAACTATTTTTTAAATATTACATACCACTGCATACGTTGGGATTTTTTTTTTTTTTAAGTTTTATCCTACCAACATTAAAGTTTTTGGGTGAGCCAATCTTTTGGCAAATATCATAAATATATAAGTAAAGTTCCGCAATTAAGGTTCCGCAAAATAAAAACATATTTGCTAATATCATGACATAAGGTTCACATAGGCGAAATCACATACTTAGAAATAGAGATCAAATTTAAATTTTAAAGTCTCAAAACTAACCTATATTACCATATAATATAGGATAATACTTACAGTCAAAATAAGAGGCACCTATTTTGCTTTTCGAAGTTGTTGAACCAACCACTGACCACCTAAAAATAAAAAATAGTCAAATAATAGTTATCAAGTGTAACAAAAATAAAATTCAAATTACATACTACAAACTACCAAATTAAGAGAAAAAACTAGAGAAACAACTTACCCACAACAGTAATAAGAAAAACAACCGATGCAAATAACCAAGGATTAACAAAGCAAAGGAGGAGGAGAGAGCTTAGAGAAAAATGAGATGGGAGAAAAGAAGTGCAGAGTGAGAACGCATGAATATTGAGAAAAACTTAAGCAAACTGGACTTGAGCGAGCAAACTGAAGAGAAGTTAAAGAAAAGTGAGAGGAGAGAAAAGGGAATGAATTTTGCTCGGAGGATGAGAGGCTGAAGCAATGCTTCAAGCAAAATGAATTCTGCTCGGAGGATGAGAGGCTGAAGCAATCAATGTATAAAGCAATACACAAATTGGCCCCAAAAAAAAAATATTCCACTGTATGTCTTCACGAGTTTGCCTTGGGGAAAGAGTGACATGACTAAGGAATACGTATTGGGAAGGAGGAAAGCAGGAGCACGCGCAGTATGAAGATATTCCTGACACCAATTTTAATTATTTTAAAAATAATCACATCATATAGAAATCGTTCTTGCCAAGAACGATTTTTGGATTTGTCAAAACTAAAAGTCGTTCTTTGCAAGAACGACTTCTTTACAAATTTAAAATCGTTCTTCACAAGAACGATTTTAAGTGCAGTATTATGGTAAATAGTTTCAACTTTATAGTATTTTAGTATTATAATTTACTGTTTGTAGTATTATGATAAAAAAGCCGTGAAGGCGATCAACAGCACACTGCCATATAAATTGGTAACAGACACGGCAAAGAGAAGGAGACAGCCGTGAAAATATAAAGATCGGGAAATCTGAAGGAGAATAATAAGAAGTCCTTTGCGGTAATTAATTGGATATATGCCAATGTTAAGTTATAAACATGCAGCAAATAGTGGTTTTTTGTCCCCTGAAATAATGGCAAAAGTGTTAAGGGTGATATGAGAACTGGAGAAACCCCACCTCTTTTTTTATGTTATTATCCAATATTTAGTTTAGGATTCGTGGTTACCCCTCCCAACTCATGTCTCTTTAGAGACTCGAATTCAAGACCAAGAGAATGAAATTTTCTTTTTTTTTTCCCCCACGTATCTCAGACATAATCCATTAGAATAGTTTGATTCCATGCTGCAACTCAGGCATTTCTATTTTAAATAGATGAAGGTAAATGTCATATGTTGTTAACAACTTCTTTACACTACCTTATGACAGCTAGCAACATATGCTACACTATATAGAGTAGTAACAAATGCTTTTTAAGTTAATAACTCATACAGAGGTTACCATCACAGTTTACATTCAAGTTTTCCACGATAAATATGAAGTTATCAACACAGGATAACCGGTCAGTAAAGACACGTATAGGTGTAAAAGTGGATAAAAAAGGTGGTGAGCAAGCATCATTTCTCAGAGCAAAATGCTAGCATTATACGCTATTTATTGTTTATCAACCAATAGATTTTGCGAAGTTCCAAACGAGAAGGCAAGCTACTCTATGAGACAAGTTGTGCTACACTGAATAGGTATCCTCTTCATCAGTGTCTTCCCCATCCCACAAGGAAGCTCGAGAATCTGCTGGAGAATTTTCAACTGTTACAGCACCAGTACTTTCAGCATCTTGGTTACTAAAGAGAGTTGAAAAGGAAAATGGATTGCAGGTGGAACTAGCTTTTTGAAGACCTCTAATGGCTTTCATTGCAGCAAGAGTGCTGCGATATAAATTTGCAGTTTCCTCACCGAGAGTTGAGGACGCCTCAGGTGAACTGTCTGCTGCAGTATCCACAGGTGATTTAGATTGATCTTCAGTAGGCTGAGCAGATTGAATTACTTCTTCTTGAAGGGGGAACAGAAGTTCAAGATTTTCCTCACATTCATGTACTAGCCTAGTCAGAGGCTCTGTTGTGAAAAATGGTTGACGAAGAACAAATTGAGTAAAAGGCAACCGCAACAATCTACCAGTTCTCTTATCATACTTCTTCAGGATTTTAATTAGCCCTGTTGAAGCAGAAATATGTTAATGGCTTCAGAACAAACAATCCACTAATTGCAATCCCAACGCACGCACACACAAGACATGAATTTTGCATTAGCTGTATCAGTGAAGTTATTACATAAGAAGATGCCACTTCACATAAAAGTCACAATTGCCACACCAACAATACTTAGGTTTGATAAGAAGGAGGAGAGGATAACTAGATGTCCTACCGGCAAAGTTTAATGAGCTGTAATTTTTCAGTAGCACCATTTGTCCATGAATGGTGACCAAGTCCTTCCTGATATCCATAATTTCTTCACTGAATTCACTTTCAGACGTGTACATTTCACTCCTGCTGCTTTTTTCTTTAAGACGCTCAATTCTTTCCTTCAGCACCTGTCCAGATTTGTAGATAAAAATCACAGAAGTGCTACATTTACAAAATATAAAAGTGTGACACAAATTGCCCACAGACAGCTTCATGAAAATTCTCCAGCAAGTAGTCAGTGATTTTCATTTTACTTTTTCGGCAAAGCATTAGACCATTATACATTGATTTCTCATTTGTCAAATATAATCCCCAAAAGTAGAATCATGTATCAATTTGTAAGATATAAATTATAACTGGTTAAATTCCTTATTTTGAGATATAATAAAAATTACTTATATAATTTTAAAGTTCAACAAGTTTGGAAATAAAAACTTCTGCCATTTTTTCAAACTAATAACTGTAGGAAATAATCACGATTTGAAGGTTAATAAAAGAGTCTATGGCACGTTAGAGGGGGCACAAAGAGAGGATATCTAAACTCTCACTCTCAACTCCCATAAGACTGTTCTCAATGCCTTTGAAGGAATATTAACCGCCATTGTAAATTAATTGTCATGGGTCACCTTAAACATGTTGCGCCACATGCCAAACAAGTGAGACAACCAATCCACAATATCTGATGTGGCTTGGGATTCACTTGCTAGGAACCTGTAATCTAGGTTTCACCAAGTCGCAAGTTATCGGATTTCTAGATTTAGAGCTGCTTGAGTTGTTACACATAGTTAATCTCCTTTGAATAAGTAGCTTATGCAACGGCCAGGAGCCTTTATATGTAAACCATTGAGATTAAAGGAAAAAAGAGACTCCAGATTCTATCTTCATTTGGTCAAGACTGTATGCGTGAGTTACAACAATCTAAAGACAGTCATCTAGTACAAATAGTAGAAATATATACAAATTGATGACAACAAAAAATAAACCTTTTAACCAAAATCATCAAGAATTGACAGGGTAACATTTCTAAAGTCGTTCACGTTATTATGGGGAGTCATTTAGATCAGTGTCGCTACCGCTTGGAAGCAATAAAGGCAATGATTTATTCGCAACACATCTAAGGGTACCTATTGTGAGTATTGGGAAAAGACATTTGTAACATTCTTAGAGCCCAGTACTACAAAAGAATACACTATCAAGGACCTTGACCACAAAGTAAGCCCTTTATATTATACTCCGAGTATTTAGTTGTGCTCACGGCTTGTGATTTGCTCGTTCGGATTTACGGGCAATTAAGTTTATCTTATGTGCTAAAACCAGCTTCCAATAAGACTATTTCGAACAAAACAAGTTTGAAAATAAATGTAATTGAAGTTCAATTGATGTGCCAAGTGATGTGAATACAAAAACCTCCGTTTATAGTATAGATTGGGTAGAGTGGTAAAAAGCTAGCAAAGTTCAAGACAGAGTAATGATGTTATTCTGCTGAACCTAAATTAGAAGTTTTAATGATCGAACACACGTGCCCAGTTTCATAACTACCCATTAATGGAAATTAATGAAGATGCGTGAGTACCAACCACCAACTTATCATGCCCATAGTAATTCTTTGTCCTACAAAAAGGAGAAGGAAAAGAACCTGGAAGCGGATGACCAAATCTTCCTCTTTATCAATATAAAACTCATTGAATTTCTCCAGCTCCTCGTTCAAAACTACAATGAACCAGGCCTGCAGGTCCAAATAGGGTCGAGGGGCAGGTTCCGGAGGATTCCGATCGGCATCGGATTGCACGGCGGGAACGGCCGGGATGTCGATTGGGGGTTGATGGATATCGGCGCCGAGCTCGGTCCCGGAGGTCGGAACCTGCTTAATGAGCTTCTTCAAGGGTTTGTAGCACAAGAACTTGTCCCTCCACTCCGGGATGGTTTCCTCCAAATGGGTCTTGAACTCCTTTCCGAATTTCATCTCTCGCAAAATCGGTTTCAAGCTGATGAAGAAATTGATGAAAATCAGAGCTGAAAACAGAATAAGTACCTCTGCTTTTTACATATTTGGTGACGGAGAATGAACGTGAAGATGACGGGGGAAGCGAGGTAGATAGAGAGGAATATTATCGGCCAAAAAGACAAGATAGAGAGGAATATTCGTAAAGGGCCAGAGAAGGGAAAAATCGGAATATTTTGATATGAAATCGACGCCGAGGATAAGGAATAATTAGTAAATGCACCACTAGGCTGCGGGCATCACTAATGCTTTTATAAATTAATAGGTTAATATAATTATCGGTACTTATGATATACCTTTATTTTAATTTTAATAAGTTTAAAATCAATAATTTTTATTCTTTAAATTTATTCCATCTAAAATCGTTAGTCGTATGATATAAAAAGGATTTACCGGCATTAAATAATAAATACGATGACATAGCTTTAACACAGTATATTGTGCTTATTTGGTATGCAATGGGGTAAAATTACCTGTGCTTCTAAAGCTTACGTGGACATGTGATTTTTTTACAAAAAATGAAAAAACCAAAATTAAAACCAAAATGCACCACTCAAAAGTCTCAAACCCAGAAACGCAAAAATCCCTTGAGCACTTGAGGTTGAGGGGAAAAGCGAGCAGGGGCAAGGGAAACAGTCTGGTAAGAGGCGGTCCGACAAAGGGCCCGAGAAGGTTAGAGGGGGTCCAGCAGTTGATCTCTGCCACAGCCGCAGCGTTTACCACCGCAATCTCAAGCCGACGAATCTGCTTCACGACGAGGATGGGAATTTGAGCACTTGCAACAAGATGGGTTGCTTCGCACTATTTGGTCTGTGGGGCCATTCTGTATGTGCTCCTCGCCGGATTCTTGTACCCGAACAGTGAACGTGTTTCATATAATATCATTATCGGCGACAGTGAACGTGTTTCACATAATATCATTATCGCAAGAGTTCGATCTGTATCCATTGTCCAAAAAGAAGAGAGAGGAGAAGCAGGAGTTGAGATTCGCCGTTGCAGAAGGAAAGGGCTGCTTTTTTTCGGTGACAAAAGGGCAGTTTTTTTTTTTTAATCACAAGTCCAGGTCACTTACTTTACCATGTCACCCTCCAAGTCAACTCTCCAAATAAGCAAACTTAATAGTGTTAACGTATTATATACAAACTTAACACTGTGAGCCTTGGGTTCAAGTCCTTTTTTTTTTTTGGATTATAAAGACAAGAGAAAAGACTCTTGAGGCCGTAACGGGCCGAAATAGTAGTCCTGCATGCAGAGAAGAAAAAAACCAAAAGGACCAAATGTTAGTTGAGATCAGCTAACATTTGGAGCGAACAAAAATCTGGTGGATGATCCGGAAGTGACAGATGATTGCTCGAATCTAAAGCCGTTTTTGCCAAGGCATCGCGCATTTGAGGCCTTCCCGATAACAGTGATAGATTTCTAAGTCTCAATCCCTATAGATTTGCTATCTTACTTCTTCTATCTCATTCTGAAGGGGATGGTATTGACCGCCTGACTGATATAGCAGCTGGATTGCTTCGGTTGAGTCAGTATGCAGCTTGATCTTTCTGAGATTCATGTTTTTACAGGTCTGGAGGCCTATTCTAATTGCTTGAATCTCGGAAGCTGTCGAGCCATAAGTGGTACCTATGTTCTATTGGAAACCGTAAAGCCAAGTACTTGAGCTATCCCGGATCACTCCTCCAACTGCAGAATTTCTGTGCTCGTCTACCGCAGCATCCACATCAACCCGAACAAAATCCACCGGTGGAGCATTCCATCTTACCGTGTCTCTATCTGGGACTCTGAATATCTTGTGTTTGAGCCACCCCTCTTCTATGCCTTCGTGGAGAAAATGCAGACCTCTGTGAATAATTTGCTGTGGAAGGTCACTAGTTCCTTCAAAAGCTCTTCTGCATCTGTTCTTCCAAATTAGCCAGCGCATTGAGCCAAAGACCCTAAGCCAGGGCCACTGGGACATCTTACTAGTAGCCGGTGAGTGCTTCATATTCCAATTGATCCACACCTGTAAATTTCCAGAAAAAAAAATGCAAAGTAATAAATGGGGTTAATATAAGAAAACCATACAGATCTGGCAAATTCACAATCTCTCAAAGTATGAATTGTTGTTTCCTCACAATGACACTCGAATGGACACTCAGTGTTTATCCTCACATCCCTCTTAGCACGAATAGAATTTGTAGGAATTCTTTCTTGGAACAATTGCCACATAAAGAATTTAACTTTCTCAGGAATAGGCCATCTCCAGATACGTTGCTAGAATGGATCTGGGGGTTCCTCAAACGATGAGTAGATCATGGAATAAGCAAATTTGACGCTGAAATTTCCATAAGAGGATTTCCTCCACCAGAATGTATCATCACCTGATTGGGAAGGATGGGTGACTTTCTTGATCCTTTCAATCACCCACCAAGGCAGAAACATACCCTATCTCTGAAGGTCCCATTCCCCGTCTGTACCGACGAAATAATTAACCGCTTCCTCAGGATTAATCAAGTTTTGATTCCGGTCCACATAGTATATGAGCGGCTGATCCAGGTTTGTCCATAGATCCCACCAAGCATTCGTTGACTGCCCGCTACAAAGCTTTCTACCCACTGCTGTCCTGAATGAGTCCCAAACTGATGTGATTGCGTTCCAGATAGCAGATTAATTCCTTCTCTTTTCCACTCTTGGGAACTGACCATCTCCGCAGTCGTATTTCGATCTGAGAACTTTCGCCCATAGAGCATCTGGTCTAGTGATGAGGTTCCAACAAAACTTCATGATGAGAGCTTTGTTTTGGCTGGACAGATCTTTGATGCTAAGGCCACCATCCTTTTTATCCTTCTTGATTTTTTCCCAAGCAATTAGATGCATCTTCTTACTATCCGACCCCTGATTCCAGAAGAAATTCCTATTCAGTCTTTCAAGATCATGCACAACCCCTTTAGGAAGAAGGGTGGTTTGCATCTGGTAAGACGGAAGAGTGGAGAGAATAGAGTTTATCAGGACGGTTCTTCTAGCCATATTCAAGAAACTACCTTTCCAGATAGACAGTCTCTTCTGAACTTTGGAGACTAGAGGAGCGTATGTCATTCTGGTGGTTCTTTTGTGATGTAGAGGAACACCCAGGTACTTTCCCAGGTCTCCTGAGATACTGATTCCTATGGTTTGGGCAAGTTGCAATGCTCTTTGAAACTGGACATTTCTGGAGGCAAATAATTTTGATTTGCAAAGATTGATTCTGTGCCCCGAGACTCTACAGAAATAAGCCATCACTTCTCTAATGTTCTCCATCTGGTTTGAGGAAGCCTCACAGAATAGGAGGAGATCATCAGCGAAGAACAGGTGGGAAAGCTTCGGCCCCGAATTGCAAAGCCCTAAGGGCTTCCATCGACCTTCAGTCACTTCACGGTTTATCAGCTGGCTTAACCGTTCCATACATATGATAAATAGGTAGGGGCTTAGGGGATCTCCTTGTCGCACACCTCTTGTTAGTTGAAACTGGTTTGAGAGGGACCCATTCCAAATCACTCTCATAGTTGTAGATGTGGCACACCTCATCAACAGTCTCACAAAATGATCACTAATACCCAGACTGTGAAGATTGAAAGACAGAAAATTCCAGTCTAATCTATCGAAAGCTTTCTCTATATCCACTTTAATAGCAACATATCCCTTCTTCTTTCTAGTCGTTCTCATTGTGTGGATCGCTTCTTGAGCCAGAATTATATTATCGCAGCTTTGTCTACCCCTTATGAAACTGCACTGAGTAGGATGAATCAGATAGTCCAATATAGACCTCATCCTGTTCGCAAGCACTTTACTGAGAATTTTGTAGCTCACATTACAAAGGGATATGGGTCGGAATTCCTTAATCGAGGTAGGGTTGTCTACCTTAGGAATCAAAGTGATATGTGTCTGGTTAATTTCATTGACCATGTCAGGATTTCTAAATATGGAGAAAATAATATCACAGATCTTCGGACCCACAACCTCCCACTGAGTCTGAAAGAAATGAGGTTGTAGCTCGTCAGGACTGGGCGCTTTGAAAGCATCCATTTCAAAAGCAGCATTTTTTATCTCTACCGCCGACACATCCTTTTGGATACAAGAAATATGAGAATCATTCAAAGGTAGGAAGTTCACCGGCCAATCAGATATATTTAGCACATCTTGATCAGCTGAGTAGAGCTCTTGAAAATAATTAAGGGCTGATTGCTTTAGATCATCCTGATTGGTGATCCAGTCACCCTGAACATTTTGGAGAGCTTCAATTTTTCTTTTCTTTCTTCTGATCACAGTATAAGAATGGAAGAAGTTAGTATTCTTATCTCCATACTTTAGCCATTTGCACCTAAAATTTTGATACCAGAGGAGTTCTTCTTGACTTACGACTTTGGAATACTCTTTCTAAAGTTTTGCTTCAAGCTTTAAAAGGCCAGCATGAGGGCAAATGGTGATTTCGCGATCAACACCCTCCAATCGCTTAATCAGTGTCCTCCTCTTTTTGGGGAGACTGTCTACTTCATTTCTGTTCCACAAGGAGGCTTTATTCTGAAATTCGTTGCATCCAGTTAACCAGTCATTGCTTTGCCATGCAGAGCTAACAATATCAGGGAAGCCTTCTTCAAGGCACCAAGCAGCTTGATACCTAAAGTGATTAGGGTGGGGAGCAGTTTGCACACTTCCAGAAGTGATCACCAAGACTCTGTGATCTGATTTGTAACGAAGATAATGGAATACTTTATGGTTCGGGTGACCCAATTCCCATGCTAAATTGCAAAAAGCCCAGTCCAGCCTTTCCTTCATATCATTTCTAGTCCAAGTGAATTTATCACCCACCACAGGCAGGTCCAGAAAGTCACAGTCATGAACACAGTTTTGAAAAGGAGCTAAGGATCTATCAGGAGTAATTGCGCCCCCGATCTTGTCGGAATGGTTTAAATAAGAGTTGAAATCACCTAAGACGAGCCCAGCCTCATTTACTTTTTCTGCCAAGTTCCGTAGATCAGACCACAACTCCTGCCTATAGCTCCATCTGGGATCCCCATAGACAAATGTAACACAAAAACATTCTCTGGTATTTATGTCAGTCAGACGGCAATGGAGAAGTTGGGCAGTAGAGAAAAGATATTCTACAGAAACATCAATGTCATGCCAAAGGATCCATATACCATCTGCATAGCCCGTGGCTTCTACCCTCATCAATTGTTAAAACCTAGCTTACGCACCACTAAATCAGCTTTATGACCACTAACTCTGGTTTCCAAAAGACACATGACGGAGATATTATGCATGGAAACAATATCTCGGAGGACACGAGGAAAAGATTTGCTACAAGTACCTCTACAATTCCAACTTGATATAATCATGATAAAAATGAAAAAAAAAATTTTACCTTCAAGGAAAATGAAGTTACTTATCTGGAGGTATACGCTTTGAAGTTGATCTACTTCTATTCTTGACTTCCCTTAAATTCTTGCTTGGCTTTCCTTGTTCAATGTTCCTCGCCAAAGGATTTTGGGATTCCATTTTTTACGTTGGAGGTGACATTTCAAGAGGTGATTTCTGCTTCTGAACTTTATTCAATTCCACTTGGTTCAGAATGCTTTCATGAACCAGTGATTGCTTAAAATTTGAGTCATTTGGTGAGGATGAAGATGTGGCAGAAATGTCTGGATGAGCTCCTGTCAGCGTCTCAGACTCTTGTTCTCCAACAACTGATTTCTCTTCGGTGTCTTGATTATTTGAGATCAGATTCTGAGTAGCTTTTTCCTTGTCCAATGCTTCATGAGTATTAGTCATGCGCTGATCTGCAGAATTTCCTGGCGGGACAATCTCTTCGGTATTGAGTGAGGATAAGGAGCCCACCACAATTTGATGTTTACGGGCTCCCACTTTCACTGGAGATGCTTCATTTGGATATTGGGCTGGAAGTGACTTTTCTGTGATTTTCGAATGGCTATGGTTATGGGCTTCCATGTCCTTTAGCCCTCTTGGAAGTACTCTCGGCAATACAGACTTCAACCCACCACCTCCTTTACTTTTTATTTGATAAATGTGCTTTGATGGACGTGAGATCAAATTGCTTTTTTACTGGCCTTTTGAAGTCCCCTCTCTTTGACTTTTACCTTTATCACCTAAAATCAAATTCCTCTCTATTACCGCAGCGTCTGGGCATTCAAAAACACGGGAACTTGCAGCTTCTATGTCTTCAAGCGCGCTTTCATCGTCCAGGTCAGCAAGATTTTGAAATCTTGATGATTGATATCTTCTCCCCATGACCCTTGCAGAGATCGACCCATGCCTTTCTCCTGCAACGCCGTCTCCGTGATTTCCATTCCTTGGAAATTGAGCTTTCCTCTGACCTCCCACCAACATCCAAGGACCGAAAGCCTCCTCTGCTTTTGGTAAAACATTCTCCGGCAGCAGCGCCTGGGTTTCCTTGTCGGGAATCGATGTTGGTTGCTGTGATTTCAGGCTTTCTTTTTCTGCTTCCTTCTTTGCACATGCGTCTTTCTTATGACCGTACCTCCCACAAGTGAAACATATCAGATCCAGCCCCTCATATTCGACGTTGAACACGGTGGATGTTCAAGTCCTTTTTAAACTATAAAGATTACTTATGCTAAATGGAGTAAGGGTTTCAAATTTTAGAACCAAAATCAAAAATGAAAGTAAGTTTAACCGTATAAGGATTAAAAATGATATTAACTCTTTTATGTATTTATTTATTTTGTTCTATCCTTATCTATTTGTGGAATGGGCCGAATTGTTATTCTTTTAGTCTTTGTTGCCATGTGGGTCCCACCTTAAAATCCCGTTAATTTTTTTTAGAGAAATTAAAAAAGCTAGGTATATCATTTAATCATAATATATATATTATATATTAATTTATAAGTCAAGCAATAAATATAAATATTTTAAAATAATTTATTTAATTTCCTTAATCTCTCCAAAATAATTAATTTGATTTTATATTTAGGATTGAAGGTAGTACTTTTTATCCTTGATACAAGATCCAATTAACTAATTTAAGAATATTAGAGAATTTAAATAAATTATTTTAAAATATTTATATTTATCAATTTTTTCTAAACTAATTGATTTAACTTGTAAATTGATATACTTCATAATCTAATCATAGACATATAACTATTTTAGAGATCATTTAACATATTTTATAATTAAATAATGTATTTATATTTTTTTAATTTTCTTAAATTAATCAATTGAATCTTATATTAAGAAAACTATAAATCCCCGTAAAGAGAAATTGAGGTTTTGAGACTTTTATTAGCATGGAAAACAAACTGCCCTCTCTGTGTTATTAAAGGCTGTGCTTATTATAAATATATTATATACAGATAGAGCAGGGAATACGAGCCGGCCCTTCACGGGCTCGGGCCTAAACGGACCTGCCCGTTTATGCCCATTTATTAAAAAGTATAATATGTTTTAGGCCCCCGGCCCTATAGGGCTGGCCCTTCACGGGCTCAAACCTAAACATGTTTAAACTCATTTTAATTCAAAAAAATTTCTTTTTCAAGTTTTACAATTTATTTATTATTTTGCTTTAAATTGAGATACATTATTTTTAAAAATCATAAATTTTTAGTTAAAATAATTATCTAATGTCTAAATTAGCCTATTTTTTAAAGTTTAAATTAATAAATCATTGTAGAAAATAAAATAAATCAAACTAATTAATAAGTGTTTACTTGTTATTAATATTCTATTAGATGTCTCTCATATTGATAATTTGATATAATGATATTATATTTATTAATTTATTTTTAAAAAATATTAAACGGGTATAAATGGCCGGCCCTCAGGGCTGCAAGACCCGCCCTACAAGGCCCGTTTCTCTTTTTAACCTATAAATCATAAACCCGGCCCTTAAAGGACTCGGGCCTAAACGGGCCGGCCCGACGGGCTCGACCCGAATTCCCAACTCTATATACAGATCATATATTATATCCGTGGTATTGTATCATTACTTTTTATGAAGAGTGCGTAAAATTATAACTTCACTGTTAATGATTTTGATAGACAAATTAAATTAATTAACATAGCTACTAGGTTTTAAAAAACGTGATCAAAATTTATAATCCAACCCCACCGCCGTCATTTTGGGGATTCCACCCCTATCATGAGAGGGTGAGAGGGGCTCTCTCTGATTACATTAAGTTATAGTAATGGATTGAATTTGAGCAAAAAAAAAAAGATTGAATTTCAGATTTAAAAAAGAAAGAAATAACATAATCAAGTTGCTCATACAAATCTCTGCACTTCCTTTTATTTTTAGGGAAATCTCAATTAGGTCTCAAAGATCAGGAAAAAAAAATCAAAAAAATCTCAATATAGATTCCTTTATAAAAAAAAAGTCTCTAGACACCTCAATGACTTAGATGGACTTATCAACGGTCACTCTATAAATTGTCAATATAGTAAAACATAGTAGCCCCACTCAGTTTCCTCTGATTGTTGAGGGCACTACACATCAAAAGCAAACGGTGAAAAGAATAAAGGCATATATAAAGTGATTGTCAATCGAAAAACTTGAATTTAAACAACTTACTTTCAGCTGGAACCACCCCGTCAAACCATTTTACCTTAGCGCTTTCCACCCATTATACAATATGTCTTCAATGCACTGTAATTAAAATGAAAAATAGAAGACATTAAAACAATTGAGTAAAGTTAAAAATCAATGATTTACAAACAAATTAACTTACGTGTTAAAAATGGTTTTTGTCTCTTCGTCTGGCTTGTGACCCAATGAATCAATCTAAAAGATGATGTTGGTGAAGGGACAAGCAACACAAAGACTCCAATGATAACTATAATCACATATATAGATTAAAATGAGATTAGATAACATGATACTTCTTAACAAACTGAATATGTATACATAAATAAAATTAAGTTACTTGCCTTTCAACAATTAGTGTTAGATAACAAGGCATTTTAGTCTATCTGATTGTATAGCCTACATAGCTCATCCTATCTTCCAACTTATTATTATTACACCTTGACAGATTGTCAGGATATAAGAAGCCATACAAAGCATCGAGCTCTCTTTCGACAGGCATTTTGTAGAAGCAGCTACCACAAAATTAAAATGAGAAATGAATTAGTAAATGTAGAAACATAAAAATCCTAAATTTCAATGCATTAATAAAAATAAACTCATATGATTACAAATGTGACCTATCTTATATCTATCTCCTACAAAGATAAGAACTCTCTAATATCTTTGCTATCAATTCTAAAATGATACGAGATTATATGACTCACAATCCCACATGGCACTGAGAAAGACCCGTGTCATTGGCACTATGTTGTTCGTTTGAAGCAAAGTGGTTAGTAAGTAGTGCTTATTTGTCAACCTTGAGGGCCCATTAAGATAATGTTTTGACTTTTGATGTGAGCGGGGGTAAAAATTATTGAACAAAAAACCGAACCGGCCGGTTCGACCGGTTGAACCGGGAACCGGCCAGTGGTCCGGTTTGGTTTGATAGTTAAACCAAGGAACCGGTTGAACCGTTTCATTTTTTTTATTTTTCTGTTTTTGCTTTTTTAAGGGGAAAATTGGAAGTTGAAGACCAAAATGTAGAGAACAATAGGTAAAGAAAGAATAAATCTAAAAAAAATGAAGAAGATAATGAAAAAAAATTATTTAAAAAGATATAATAATTATAGAAAAGGAGATATTATTGCATAAGTATAGGCATTATAACTCATATTAATAGATTTTAAGTATTTTTTTTCTTAAAAATCTTCATTTTTATCTATAGAAGTTTAAAAATATATTAAAATATATTGCTACTAATAAATTATAATATTTTAATGTGACCGGTTCAACTACCGGTTAGATCCCGGTTGACCCATTAACCCTTGAACCTGTGCTGTGACCGGTTCATTGCTCGATTCGATTTTTCGTTCCTTGGTAAAAATAGAAGGCAAAATTTGACTGCCTCTTTAAAGGTTCCAGAAACCACAAAAACAAAAGTGTGAAGAAGTGAAAAGAACAAACCATTAATTCCTGATTATTGACTTAGTATATCCTTTGATGACATACACAAAAGTAGAGTGTTGACTAAATGCAGAGGTGTTGTAGTTTATTCAACAGCCACAAAGTTGTTCACGAAATGAAACAACAATGTCTCCAGTACAATGTTACATTTTATTTTTCTATGATTATAATAAGGTCTTCAAAGGGAAAAAAATCCAAATTGTTCTTACTTCAACACTGACAAGTACAGCTTATCTATATCTTATTATAACTTAAATAACTAAAATCTTAGCTAATATTATCCTACAAGCTTAGAGACCACATTTCAACTTTTATAAACTAATATAGAATTTTAACGTCTTAGAATAAGGTCTACCCAAAGTTGCAACCATAATGAATAACTATCGACTATAATTGTAGTTCTATATTTCTTTTAAGCAGTAGAAATTTGCAATAGTTGACATTCACATACAATACAAATCCTAACTTTAAATCCTTTCCAACGAATTGGCAAAAAAAAATTCCTTTCGAACAAGCAAGATACAAATAAAATTTCAAACTTGTCGTTTCAAGAAGAAAACCCCAAATATAATTGTCATTCAACATTCATAGCTATCCATTTCACAATCAGCAAACAGAATCCCTGATATTATAAGCCATCTAATCTAACCACAAATGCAGGTTATGTGCAGTAAAAAGAAAATGAAATGAAATGTGGCTTACTTGAACCGAAGAGGGAAAACAGGCGAGCTACAAGACCCAAACGAATGGAGGACTGGGAAGAGGAGAGAGCATGACCAATGGTCAGAGAAGTCACCGGAGAGCAATGTGTGAACAAGAGGTAGAGGTTCGTTTGGGGTCGAACAAGGAGGCGCAACACAATGTGAGCAAGACACAACGACGCTTTACCACTATCTAATTTCGTAGAGGATTTATGGCAAAAGTTTCAACGACTGTTTCTAGAGAAACAGTCATTGAAACACTTAAAGATGACTAGTTTTCAAAACCAGTCGTTGAAACTAAGGGCCCGTTTGATACACTGGAATTGATTTTGATGGAAATGAAAATGGATATGGATATAGAAATGGGGTTTAAAATTGTGTTTGGTATGACTTGGAAATGAGATCTGATTTTTATATAAAAAATACTAAAATACCCTTAATTAAAAAACCCATTTCCCATCTACTACCCAAAAAAAACCCAGCTTCGATAGATCTGCCTCCCCATACGTCGCCGACTCCTACCCAAATCCTGGTCATTGTCGTCGCCGGCGGAAGCCGTCGCCACTGCCATCGACGTGCACCTGGTCATCTGAGAAGAGGAGGGTAGACGGAGATGAAGATCTAACGAAGAGAGGCCAGATCTCACCGTTGCTGTCGTGGCTTGCGAGTGACAGCTATCGTCGTCATCTTCATCTGATCTGGTGAGGGAGAGTTGTTGTTGCTTCGTTGTCGTCACCAGTGGAGGGGAGAGAGCCACCGTCGCCTGTAAGGGAGGAGTCGCCATCGTTGTTGGTGAGTTTGTGACAGAGGTTGCCGGTGAGTAAGGGACAGGGGTAACGATGGAAATGGGGGGTTGGAATTACAAATCTTGGCTTTTTTTATGGAAGCCATCTTGATGGAATTGGATGATTTGGGCTCCATGTGGAATTAGAATTGAACTCCAATTCCATTTTACCAAACAAACTTCTTCATGGAATTGTCTCCCAATTCCATTTCCACCACTCTCAATTCCTTCATACCAAACAGGCTCTAAGACTTTCAACGACTGGTTTTAAGAAATAGTCGTTGAAACTTAAAACATATTTACGAATGTGACACCGCCTTTTTTTTTACTTTTTTTTTTTAAAACGAACATTGATTTGTGTTGTTAAATCAACTATTTGTAGTAGTGTATGTTCTTAAATTATCGTTATATTAAAGAACTTTTAAATAATTAATTCTTTTTTTGCTAGGGTTCTGCATTTAATCTTTCTTTTTGTTTGTTTTATTCCTATTTACAAGACATTGTAACTTATTTGGCTTCAATACTATTAGTTCCTTCATTGCCCCAAAAATAAAAAAAAGACCATTTACTATTTAGGTTTTAGGAGTTAGGACTCTATGTATCGCTGAAATTAAGAACAGCATGTTCCCTATTCTCCAAGCAAACGCTTACTCCCCCAACCACAGTTTTTATTGATAAAGGGTGAATATGTTCCCAAAAATAGTTAATCTTCCTCCAGGTAAAAACTATATGTATGTGTGTGTGTGTGTGTATATATATATATATCATTTTGTTCATCAATCGGTATAAATTTTTTAGGCAAACATTTAATCTATTTAGGACTAAATTCCGGCGGGTTGGTGCTCCTAGTTGCTGATTATTGTACACCTAGCCTAGGTAGAATAGAACAGCCTCCAGCGTCCGTAGCTATGGTACTGGAATCAAGCAAGAAAGTCCAAGAAATTATAGCGTGGAGGAAAGTCATCCCCCTTTGATCTTGGCCTCCCTTGTCTGCGCCTGTTCATGTGAACCGCAGCTGGCATGATTTTCCTATGGTTGTGTCGTGACAAGTATATATTTTAAAATTAAATAAGAGTAGATTTTAAGACATATTTAATTAAATTTATTAATATTTTATACTTATTTAATTATTATTTTTATATAATCTTTTAATTAATTATAAGATAAAAAGATATTTTAATACTCTCTCTGATCCTAATTATAAAATAAAATTGATTTTTTTAGAAAAATCAAGAAATTTAATTAAATTAATTTAGAGTATTTATATTTCTATTTTTTCTTCAAACTAATCATTTTAACTAATAAATTAATATATAATCTAAGGATACATAACATATGACATGATTAAGTAACTTATTTCGCTTCCTTAATCTCTCCAAAAAAAAAATCAATTTTGTCTTTAAGGACTGGAGATAGTATAAAACTTACTCATATCCTAATTTATTTTGTAAGAGATATTATATAATTCAAATGAGAATAAAATATCAATATAATATATCAATATTATATGATAATTGATAAAAAAAAGAGATAAATTAAGATATTGTGATAGAAATGCGCACATGGAGGCAATACTTTCCTATATATATGTTAGGTGTAAGAAGAGGGAGGAGTGTTATAATTCTTTGGTTGGCGACGGCAACGCAAGAGCTTTAGTGAAATGAAATTAAAGTTTAGAGATATAGAAGAACGATAGCACAGATGAAAATTTCGCATTAAGTTTTTGTTTCTCCTTTCCTTTCTCTTTTTTATTTTGTCTTTAGTTAGCTATTATTTTAGTCATGATAATGATCAATTTATGTAGTTAAATCCTTGGTTTTGGATTATTTAGTTTGATTATGAATTAGTAGACGATAATTGTTGTCGTTAATTGCTTTAATATTATATTTGTTGATTTAATTGTGTGCTTGATTATCCTGAAATAAGATGAGTCTGATTGGGACTATTTTAGTGTTCTAAAGGAGCCTAAATATAGAGAATTTAGACTATATCTTCAATTAAATCATGTAGGATTAAGTTTTCGGATTTAATTTGGTTGTAGGATAGACATATACTTACGGACCCTACATAGTCTCATTAGGTTTGCACTTAAATTAATCCAATTAAGTATCAATCACATAAGACATCAAAGATTAACATAATTTGAATGCCTTTTAGTGGATCGAAAGACACTCTTAGATAAATAAGACACTAAGGGTGTGTTTGATTTGAGGGGAGGGAGGGGAGGGGAGGGTAGAGAAATTACCATTTTGGACAAAAGAAACTTAAAATTTACCCTCTCATTTTTTTAAATTTTAGTTTCCCGCCCAAAATTTACTTTCTCATTCTTTTTAAATTTTGGGTTCCCACCCAAAATTTAAATTCTTTCAACCCAAAAAGGTAATTTACCCACCCTCTCATTCCCTCCCTCCCCCCCCTCAAACCAAACACACCCTAAGAAATAATCAAAGCTATAATAATCCAAGTCATCGCTTAATATCTAGAATCACCCTTAGTTTAAAACGTAGTCAGATTTGATTTTCCTTTTTTATTTTTAGTTAGTTTTTATTCATATCTTGATTTAAATTTTATTCACCCAACTTAAGCAAAAGTGTAAAGTCATTGCTCAACTGCATTATCGGCAACAAATCCTCGTGAGAACAATATCTTACTTACTCTTTATTACTTGATATGACCCGTACACTTACGGAGTCTTAAACTCCATATTTTGCCCCTATCACCTTCACTACTGACTTCAATAATTTTTATTCTTTAGGCCAGCTTCGATTTTCTTACGACAATATGAGGCAACATCACTTTATTTTAACATTTTCAGTGTAACATTGTCCTTTAACAGACTTTTCCAAATTAAATTTTCACCTTAGCTTTAAAAGTAATTGTTTGATTTATTTTAGATATTGTATCACTACTACAAAATAAAGATACTACTATCCTAAATAAAGTTCATTTTTAAAAAAAGGAAATAAAAAGTAAAGGCAATGACATTTTTATAAATATGGTAACGCAGTAGGAAAGTTTAGGTGTCCCAATTGAAATTTGGGATGTCTAAAGTTCCTACCTGATGCCAAAAACAAATTTTTCAAATATTTGGGCACGGGTTTAGGCGTCCTAAAAATATTTGGGTCGCCTAAAGTCTCTACTACTTTAGACATCCCAAATATTTTTTGAACGCCTAAAGGTATTGGTTCCCTGGGCATCCCTAATATATATTAGAGATGCCAAATATCAGGTGCGTCCCTAAATTAAATTTGGGACTTCAAAAACAGTTTGAATGTAAACTTTATTTGTTAATTTCACACTCTCACGTTAATCCTAGACTTCTTGCTTTTTATTACTCTTTTAACTCTTGCTTCTTCCTTTTCGCTCTTTTTTTTCTTCAGAACTGTTATGCTTTCTCATCATTTTTTATTATTTTATCTTTTCTCTCTTTTTTTAGTTTCCCTTTTATTTTATCTTCTAACTCGTGTTGTTATGGCTTGCAGATCGAGATTCTGAAACATGTGTCTTGGGCCACGTTCCTGCCGAGAAGATGAGGTTCATCTCTTCCTGTCGCTCCTCTCTATTCACTATTACGAAAAAATGAATTTCAATAATAGAAGAATATGAGTTTTTTTTACCGGCCAAAAAAGAAGAAGAAGAATATGAGTTTTTCGCAACTGATTTCCTCTTAGTGTTATCATCTTCTGACAGTAAGATTTTAACTTTAGAGTTATTATTGTGTAGATTTTGGATTTGGAATTCAGATACTAGATATGTAATTTTATTGATTATGATATGTAATTTCTAGTTTCAAATAGTGTTTAATCCAGATATGTAATATAAATATTTTTTTTTCAAAAAAAGAATCTTTAGACATCCTTTTTTAAAAAATGGATGTCTAAAGTGCAAATTTTAGGTGTCCCTTTATTTATCGACATTATTACCTTTTTTTATTACATTGCTCACATAGGTGTCTTCATATTTTTAGACATTAAAAGGGCTAGAAAACGGAGGTTAGAAACGTTTTCTGTAGTAATGTATTTATTAATTAATAACAGAAAAAAGAATTATCTCAAATATGGACCGTCCAGTTTTTATTTGGACGGCCCAGATTGGTCCGAAGTGATTCTCAGAAGGATGTGTGTTCATGCCGGTTAACGTACACAGGACACAAGCATTAAGGTTTATAAAAGGATAAGGAAATTACAACATTATATGCATAATATCAAACGCAACACCAAAGAAATTGAATGAAGGACGCAGCTTCGATCAGTGTGATGACAAATATCGTGTTTCCCTGCCAAACCCATCTGCGCTACTCCCCCAGTACCTGGGCACCACAAATAACGACGACGACAACGACAAAGATGATCAGAGCTCAAGAGGGGCATGAACGACGTCGTCAAAAGCCATTTGTATCATCGTCGTCGTCGTCGTCGTCATCACGCCACTGGGTGATCAACAATCAGAAGGCTTGCACCTTCACTTACAATATTTCTGATAACGTCCATCTCCATCACTTACCCGGTGCTCCGGCGGTGTGTGTGTGTCACTTGTTCTGTAAACTCTTGTTTTTGTTGAGGTTTCCTTCTGTAAATTACTTGGAAGATATCATCAAAAACCTTCTAAATTATATATTTAACATTATTAAGAATGATTGGGTTTTTGGCAGAGTTTGTTTGAGGAGTATATGGAGGACATGGGTAGAGTAGTGAGAGCTATCATTCCAGAAAAATCAAGCGCAGTGCGGTTGAATCAGGTATATATGCATTATTTTCAGTAATTATCTCTGATCTAATACTTTTACGATCAAATTTTTTTTTTTTGCCGGACTTTTACGATCAAATCACTATCCTTATTTTTTGTAATGGAATAATCAATATTATTGATCCTACTTAATTTTTTTTTTTGCCGTGTATTGATCCTACTTAATTAATCTATATATTGAGCATAGTTCTAAACTCGCCACGTTCCTATAGATGTGCCTTGGTTTGTTTCGTCATGTGAATCGAATGCGTCAGATATTCCATGGAAATGGTGCCGCCCCATGATTCTGACTAATGTACAGTAGTTAGAAGAAGGGGGAAATTACGTCCCCCACGTGGAGATTCTTTTGACTTCGTCACTACATATACATAGAACACGGTGCATTTATGTTTTATACAGACATACCAACATATATATGTCACATCTAAGGGGAAGTGCATGAACAATACATTTTTCAACTTCATTTTCTAACCTAGGAGCCGCATTTATTGGAAAACTTGTACCCGATTTGATGGGTTTTTGTCATTTTAAAAAATAAAAACGCAAGTTGTAGGTACCCCGTAGTTTAAATATTTTCAAGCACAAACCTTATGCCGTGTCATAATTAAAGAAATACTCCTTCTAGTTTTTTTTATGAGAGACCGATAAATATTGTTTCAACATTTAATATACCTTTTTTTATCATTTATATATCTCATTAATTATATATTATATTAATTAAAAGATTGGTGATACTTATATATATTCTATTTCTATCTCTTATTTACGCCTCATAAAAAATGGTATATTTGGAGAAAACAAGTTTGTTTCAAGACATACTAATTATTTTTTTACTAATTTTAATCGCTTATTTAAACCGTGTGATTCAGTTATCAGGCTCTTATAAATAGGAGCGGAGAGAGTAATTAGTCTCTTTACAACACACATATATGGGCAAATTTTTGGCTTTGTCAAGAGTATGTTTGAATTAAAGATAGTAGAAGTGATTTTTTTTAATATGACTTTTGCAAACGTAAGATTGGATAAAAGTTAGATTGTGTAATATGATTTATAAATTGGATTGACTTTTAAAAAATTCAATTTGATAAATTGAAACTTCTTTGGATGATTAATTGAAAAGTAAGTTTAAATATGAAATGGATGAAAAGAACATGAATTTAATAAAAATAAAAATAGTTAATGTATTATCAGGAAAAATTTGAAAATACTAAATTACATAAATTTTAGAAAAAATTGAAGAAAAGTCCTCTTTTAAAAATTTAATTGATGAGGATGACTTTAATTATAGCACTATCATTTTTCGTACATATAAATTTATTAGGTTATTCACCCCAATCAAATTTTTAATTAGGGAGTTTTTCCCGATTTTCCTTAAATTTGATCATTTATTTTTTTTCTTTGGATACTTTTATAAATAAGTGAACTTATTAGGACTAAAAATTTTATTTACAAATATACTTATAATAAGGTCTAAAATATTATTTTAATCAAAGAATGTGGGACTTAATATCTTTTATTCATGAGGCAAATAGAAACTTCTTTCCCCCCTCTGCAGTGAAAAAGCTAAAAATAAGAAATTTTGGTTTATAACTTAAAAAGTTTTTTCTTCAAAAGCCCAATTGTCATGACCCATGTCACCAATCCAAAAACTACATTAAACCCAAAGCTGTTTTTTAATTTTTGTGGTGAAAAAGCCACTTTTAGATTACAAACCTGATCCCCAACACACAAATAAATACGAATTGTTACCCTTGAATATATTTTTTTCCCTCTTGTTCATGATCTGCCCTGATGAGTGTAACTCAATTAACTCTTGATGAGTGTAACTCAATTAACTCTTGATGAGTATAACTCAATTAACTCAACCCGTATTCGAGTGATGCTTAAATTTCAATTACTTGCTTTTATATTATATTGCTGGTTCTGATTGAAAAAGATCAAATTAAACAGCAGGTATGCCAAAATTCTGCAACTAATTGTTAAAATATACTTAGGAATATTAATTCTGTAACTATATATATAGTATAAGAATAATATTGTGACAAAATAATGAATATCAGGAGGAGTGGAGAGTAAAAATGGCAGAGATGGAAGCGTTATTTCTAAAGGTACAACCAGTGATAGACGTAAGGGTGACAGCCAAATCAAATGGAAAAGATTACCCTCCTCACGTTCCTCCTCACATCCCCAAACTCTACCAGCTTCACACTGTAAGCACTTAATTCATCTCTCTCTTTTACGTGCATGCTTGAATCATTAACTATATATATTATCGCTTTCATTGGGTCCTTGTTCATATGAATTTGCAGACCAAGTGGAAACTCCAAGGTCTGCACTCGGATTACATGCCGCCTTTCTTTAACCTGGAAGCTTCTGGAACCTTGTACCCTCAGACACGTGGAACTCGTGGCTGCATTATTAAGAATCAGCTGAACGCTGATGTTACCATTGTTTTTCCTCAACTCCTCTCTTGGGTTCCTCAACATGTCCTGGACAGCATCATGCTTTCGGTTAGCCTGATTAATGCTTCCTCTGCGTAATACAATAAGTATGTGGTTAATACGGCTTTGATAGATTAGTTTATTAATGAACAGATTATACGGACGGTGGTGGAGGATATCAGGAAAGGATACACGCTCAGATTGGTGGCAGATTATAGGTCATTCCGAAGAAGCAAGCTCAAGAATTTGCAGTAGTTTTTCAATATTTGCATTATACACATTCAAATGTAAATTAGGTATATGAATTTTCTTTTGGTATAAATTACATACCCGGCCCCATCACCAATAGAGATTAGTCCAGTTGGTAAAGGGGTTGGTTTATAACTATAAAGGTGTAGTTCAAATCCTACTGATGTGAGGACCTTGTTAGTAGACGATCTGTAAGTACCTTTATAAGCATTCTTTGAGTTTGAAGGTGTAACACCATCTTTAATTAACCTTAAGCTTAATGTGATTTTCAACAATTTCTTCAAAAATGACATCGAAATGAATTCCTCAAATCAACAATCCAAAGTAAGTAGATAAACATTCTAGGTCTCTTCAACCGTCTATCAAAAGAATGCAATTATATATTCTAAGTAAATTTACATGCAACACGATGTAATAGGTAAAATTCCCTAAATGTGGCAATAAAAAAGGAAATAAGCAGTAACCGTTAGCTACTCATTAAGGTAGTCACATCATCATATGCTTTCCCAGTTGCTCCTGCCCTCGAGCTTTCACCTGAAAAAATGTGAGAAGTAACGGGATAAGATAACTGTCTCAGTAACGCAATCACTATCACCTTACCTACGGGCACTACCTAAGGGGTGCTAGGTGGGACTAACATACAAACATGTCGAGCATATATATTAGGCAAAAAGGAAAGTATATAAAATAAGCAAGAGGTTAAGTAGATATACTAATCATAAGTATGATCATATCCATTCATATTCTTAAAGAACATTCACTCACAACACAACATATTGTTTCACAAAATATCATTATGCATGATTACTCTTTATCTTTCATTAACTCTTAACCATCCTCATTTCCTCCGACTGAACTCATAGGCTAAGTACTTTCCATATTACTGGTTTATTCTCACAAACTCTCCGCAAGTATGAAGTAGGCCAGCCAAAGTACTATAGAGCACACAATTGACCATGGGTTCCTCCAGTAGGGTTACTATTCTTAGGAATACTACCTAGAAGTCCCTGGAGTGTCATGTAAGGGAATATTGCCCTATAAAATAGATGCCAACTAGTGATACATAATAATCAAACTAGGGCTTGCCATGTGGTTTTTAGTTTTTAATCAATTACAACCTATTCGCTAACTCCACCATTTACATTACATTATTCTTAAGGGGTTTTTATATTCTCATGCTCACACATTCCAGTTCAAAACATGGAATCAACATGTTCTAACACAGGCATACATCCTTTATCCAGTTAATTAACAACATATAAACAATGCAGAATCTCAGTGCATCACATACATAACACATATATTCATTAAATCCATACTCAGAAACACATCACACCAATAGTTCAATTGCCCATGCAGGGCCACTCATGAGGCATGAATCACAAAGATACTAGAAACAATCCGTTTTACGCATCCAAATCTATAGTTATTTCTAATGATTTCACAAATCAATCTATCCAATCCTATAATTCATATAAAAGTCCCACAAGGCATTATTGGTCAAAAAATAACATTGTTCGTACCAATTCTACTCATTTTAGGATTGTGGAGTTTTTCAGAAAAGACCCACGAGCAGCACCGATAAGTAAGATAGATAGGACCACATTACCTGGTATTCTTTAAGTTCCAACCAAGAATACAAAGTCTTGTCTATATGTTTATAATTTCTTCTCCAACGAGTTGCTTAGAATTTCCTACAAGTAAGAAATGTTATATTAGAACTAGATTAGATTTGAGAAATGGGATCATGGGAGCATTAGTCTAGCCTTGTCTAATGTTTCTATGATCTCCATTTGGGATTTTAACCTTTAAGTCTCTAAAAAACTCTTAAATTTATGATAATTCCTATTTTTCAAATAACAGACTCTATGATAAATTATTCTTACCCAAGGTATCAAATCGCAGATTCCACTATTGGTTTTTACTAAAAGGATATCTTGAACAAGCTCACAAAAATTCACAACGATCCAATGGTGGACTTAGTCAGAAACGTTGATTCTTTTCTCTAGGATTTGTTCTCCATGTTCTAGAAATTCATTTGTCTTCCGGTCTTTGTAACTCATAACCCACAACACTAATATCTAGTCCAACATTTGAAAGTGATGGATTGAATGTCTTGGATGGGTTACCCAAATTTTAGCCTAATCCAATGGTTAACAAAAACACAAATGGTATTTTACCGAAGCTGCCCAGATTATATATGAAAATAGAAAAGTTGCATCCTGGGTTCACCTCACTACTCCTATATATAGGCTCTAAGAACTCCTTCTTCTCCTTATTTAGTCAATGTGGGACTTCTTAGTCTCTTGTATTTTATTATTTATTTATTTTATACACGCATAATTAAAATTAAAATTAAATACTCTCATTTAACCTCTACTAATTAACTTTATTATTTTATCTTTTCTAAAGAAATTCAATAATAATATTGCTTAACTATATTTTTATTAGACTTCATTTAACTTTAATGTTTTAATTTAATTTAGATTTATCTTCCTTATTTGAACCATTTTTTACTAAATTATATTTACCACTAAATGTTTCCTTTATAAAACTATCTAAGTCTTATGAATAAAAATTTGGGATATTAGAGAAGGCATGCCTTGACCCTTGACGAGCTTAATTTTGTTAGGAGGGAAATTCTTGAATTTGGTGACCCTATAAACAGACACCTAAACAGGCGCCAAGAGGAGCAGTTAAGTGATGAATCACTTCAATAAAACCACCATTAAGCACAACGGGTTAACTTCCCTTCCATGGTCTACCTAGCAGAAATTATGCCACTATATTTTGATTTACAGGTGTTTCGATCAGAAATACTAACCATCAACGACTCAAACTAAGTGCTATATATTCCGACCAAAAAACAAAAGTGCTATATATACACCACTATATATTATTGGTAGTTGGTTTGGTAACCACACGTGTTGGTTGGTTGGGTTGGTAACCACACGTGAACTGAACTTTGGGGGATATTCGGTCATCCTGAACTGCCGCAAAAACCCTTTATTGTTCGTCCTGCTTTTATTCGTAAATTCTGTTGACCTCACCCCAAGTCCCAACCCAGTAGATGTGCAATTTGGACTCATTATATGTTGTTCAAATAAACCTTACAATAATCACCAAGTAGGCAAGTACTATGTTACGCGTTTTTAGACATTATAGGCAAGAGTTCTTCTCAGTCGATGGAAATAAATTATGTTAAAATATTTATATTTTTTTCTCTAAATGAAACTAATTTATTTAACTTATAAATTGATATATACAATCTAATAATATATAATATATGATATGATTAAGTAACTTATTTAATTTTTTTAATCTTTTTTAAAAAAATCAACTGAGTATTATATTTAAAATCACATAAATTAAGTATGAAGGACCAGAGATATTGATAGTACGTACTGGGATTAAGTGAGAAAATCGGCGAACCCGGTTTGTAGAGGAAAGTAGTCATCAATCCAAGTAAGCTGCTCATCCCAGAATTGATGAAACGCGCCATATTGCTGCTCTGTGGACATTGAAGATAACGAAGCCTTCTCAATAATATAGTCACTTTGATCAAAAAGCAAGCATTTCCACCATTCCTCTATTATTGACTCCTCATCTACCCGCAGCTGGTTTTGCTCTTCATGAGCTGGACCACTTCTTCTGTTCCTACCATTCTCTCTGCTAACTTTACCACCACCACCACCAGCTGGATTATTATTATTATTATTTCTCCACCAAGGCGACGAGCTTCTTGATAACCTCAAAACTTGAGGTTTTATTACTGTTGGTGTATGGCTTCTCATGGTTGTTTCTTCCAACTGATGTCTCTCCTGAGATGAACCATGTCGTCCCTTCTCAGGCATATGGGTGTTCCAGTAGTTTTTCACACCGTTTGCTGTTCTTCCCGGAAGCCTTTTAGCTATTAATGACCATCTACCGACAAAGTTGTTTAATTAAAGTGCCATCACACTAAGTTCAACTATGGCTAGTTTGAGTTACACTCGTATATACATACCTAACTTTTTATTGAGGGTAAATTTGATGGAGCAATGATGGTATCAACCTTTTTATTTATTACGCACAATACTACTGAAACGAGCTAGATAGGCTCAGGTTCTGGTTGTGAAATAGTAGAATGAGCTATCAAAGGCATATGTACTAGAAATAGAATTAGACAAAAATAACGACGTGCCTGTTTCCCAAGAGTTTGTGAAGCCTGATCATCATATCAATTTCATCCTCAGAGAAATCCCCCCTCTGGATATCAGGTTTCAGATAGTTTAACCACCTCACCCTACAGCTTTTTCTGCACCTTTTCAAGCCTCCACAAATAATGCAAATCACCACAAAAATACAAGTAATAATTAGTTTCTGTTTTGTAGTTTTCAAAAAAAATCTCTTTTGGTTTTCTAAAATAACAATATATATACACACACGTATATGCATAGCGTACGTACCTGATCTTTCAGGGATAAGGTGCCATTTTCCTTCACCATGGTTTCGAACATAGGCCTTGAGAAGATCATCTTCTTCTTTACACCATCTTCCAGTTCTCACTCCTGAGGATCTCTCCATGAGAGATTCTCAGTTTATTATTCAGTTCTAAGGTCTACGGAGATTTCACTCTTGTTCGTCGTATATGTGGTGCCATGTAGCATTAGATAAGGATTTGCTGCCTATACGTACGGCTTGACTGTTCCACAACATTGAGAAGAGCCTACGTGCACTCCCTTTTGTCCACAGAATCGCAAAAGTAATTTGCCAATATTATGAGTTTTTTTTTTTTGGCAATTAATTAACAAGTGGTCCTATACGCACAATTAATTAATTAGTTGGGCTACGGGTTTTTTGCGTGTTCATACGTCGAAACAAATTAAAGTGGTGACATCTCTCTCTTCTTGTTAAAATGCCTTTGTGCTTCTCTCAACTGGATGCATATATAGTTCGAATTTATTTTCAGTAACACATGGAAGAATGCGAGTTTAAGCTTTTTTTCCTTTCTTTCATTAAGAATGGATCTATTAGACCAGGCTATTTGACCGGCGCTCCAATAGTCAATAAACATCATTAAACAGAACACTCGCTCTCTCCAATATTCATAATAAAATTATGTAGCCTTTTTTTATCATTTTATTTTTGTGCTTGCCTTAATTTCTCTCTATATACTTTGCTATTTTACTACATGATTTTCTTGTAATATCATTTTGATTAAAAATAAGGACAAAAATGAAGGTGACGGAGATTGAAAAAAATGGTTGAGAGAATTACTATAAAGTATCAATAAAAGGATTTAAGTTTAACTATCCAAAAATCCCAATGACAAGTTGGTAGCAAAAACCTACTATCATTTTCTTCATTATTGCATATCTCTCAATTGTTATCTAATTTTTGGGTAATTAAATCCCTTTTTTGATCTTACAGTGATTCTTCAAAAAGGTTTAAATCCATGCTATTTTTAATGGAAAGAATTACATTTAGATCCTGCACAAGAGAAAAAATAAAGAAATGGCCTCGTTGACAAGTTTAAAGATGTCAATTGATAAGTTCAGGGGTGTTATTGACAAGTTTAGAAGACAATTTTTTTATTTTTTTTCCTCTTATACGGGACCTAAATGTAATTCTCCCTACCTAATATCATTGGATTCCCATGACTAGCTTAGTACGAGGTAGTCCCCCTCCCATCACACACATGGCACCACAAAATTAGTTGCCTGTCATATTCGATGGACATGGCTCCACGAAAGAAAATGAGAGAAGCTGGATGCACGTAATTTATGCCTATAAATATTGTTAACGAATTACAACAGCTTTTAGCCTTTTATTATTTGAATTGAGAAAACATAACTTTTAACCATATAAATGAACTCAGAGTACTATATATTAGTAGTTCTTGAGAGCATACAAATAAATAAATAAATAAATATATATATATATATACACGTGTGTGTATATATATATATATATCCCACAATAGTAATTTATGTGCAGAATAATTAAGCGAGAAAATCCGTGAGAGAGGTGTGTAGAGGAAAGTCATCCATCCAAGTAGGTTGCCGATCCCAGAATTGATCAAACGCGCCATGTTGATCCGTGGACATAGATGATATGTAGAACAAAACTTATATATACACAAATAAATTATAAATTATAGTATATGAATTTTCTTATATTAATAGTAGAAGACTTATAAGAATTACCTCTCGTCATTGTTAAGTTTTGATCGAACAAAGAACTCACAAATCCTGATGAAAGAGAGCTGCAAAAGGAATTGAAGACAGAAGATAATTGTCATGTCTCTTTCTGACTGGCTGTGAGGTACAACAATGACAACTGGGTTAAAAGCCGTCGCCAGTTAGGAAACCTCAGATGAGCAAATTAGGTTTTTCTAACACTCTTCTCAATTGGCCGTAAACTCAAGTGCGCCTTTTCTACCATTAGAAAAATCATATTAATAGCCAATAACCCTAATCTTGAATTGGGCCTAAATCTGACTTACGGGTCACACTTAGGATATTTTAATTAATTACCTAATTAATAATAACTAATAATAATTATAATATATTAAAATATCTAACATTCTCCCACTTGACCCGTAACTATATGTCAGTTGCCCTGTTCAGATTAATTAAGGCTATGCTGTAAGAACCATGGCGATAAGTCCCCTTAAGTCGAGTATTATCTTCCATGTATTACGTAGCAGCACCCTTACTTAATGGGTTAAAACTTAATGAATAAACCTTAAATGTTTATTCGGTTCCTACTCAAATGTTTGTCAATCTCAATAACCAGATACCAATATGAGACAATAAATTTCAACTTGAATTTCACCATTTGACAATACCTTATTTGGATCACTCAATGTGATCCATCTCACAAATAAAGTATTTGATCCTTTAATGTTTCTAAATGCATGCAATTCATTTAAGGACCTATATATACTTTATGTGTTTATGACCCACTGACTTTATGGTCACACAACACCCTTAATAAGCTTAAATTAATTTAAACCACCTGATGAAATTCTTTAACCAGCAATCTTATAACTTGCCTATAATAATGACTAGATTGAGCAATTCATGATGGAACTAAACAATCAACGACTACTCAGCAATCTTGTATTCCTCCATGATGCATTTTGTTCAGTAAATATAAAGATGCATCATAATGTTAACTATTTTATAGTTAACACATCATATTAAACTAAACAATTCTAATCATTCTTCTATATGTAGAACATGAGATTTAATGTACATTTTGTAATATACTTCATGACCTGCCGCTTTTCAATTATTATTCAAACAATAATATGCTTGATAACTTCTTATAAAAAAAAATGCTTGATAACTCTTCTAACATTCCCCTACAATGACATTGCCTGTTTGTGTGCACATTCAAGCAAGTCTACGCCTGGGAAACTAAATTAGAAAGAACGAAATATAATGATATTAGAGACATATAAATAATTGAGTCATATTCTCATAATAGATCGATGTTAAATACAACAATTATCGTCTATCCAAAATGTTCAAATACTAATGAACATAGGTTACTTGTGACATTCTCAAATATTTTGAGAATAGTCTCTCTATATATTCTCAAAGAATATTATACTTAACCTAGTCATATCACATATTTGAATAATGGTGATTTTGTTATGTACAACACCTTATGTCAAAATTTTCCAGCAATAAGTGAATCATCATTTTGTTCAATATAAATGACTCAACTCCTACTAATCTAGTGATATAAACAAGATTATATGATACTTTCAACCTTATCATGTATGTGATTGCATCATAACACCTTATTTATTACTAATCTGAGACATGCTTGTGAGGGCAATTTCTCAATTTTGCTAACTAAATTCTCCTCATAGTTATGTGACCTTTCTTTCAATTCACATATATCTCTCCTTGTTACGATAATAGAAAGATGCCAATGGAATTTAAGGCCACTCTCATTATTTATGCTCTAGTCAGATTACTTGAAGTACATGATGTATAGTTGGTAGCAATTGCCAAATTTAAATTGTCATTGGTCTTAACCCAATCTGCTAACAGATTGAAGTTATATAATAAGAGCACTATCTATCAATTTGGAATATCCCTTGCTTGTTTCAGGATATTTAATAATTGATAGAGTCCTCAATGTTGATGCTTCTTATTTCAAGCTTAACCAATTGAGAATTTCAGAACTTCATTATGTTTAACACACTACTACAAAAAACATTTTTAACGTTCCTTTTTTAGACCTTTTAACGTCTGAAAATAAGGGGACGCCTATATGAGCGACGTAGTAAAAAATGGAAATAACATCCGTAAATAAAAGGACGTCTAAAGTCTGGACTTTTAACGTCCCCATTTTAAGAAGGGACGTCTAAAGTGCCACAGTGACACTTTAGACTCCCCATTTTAAAATGGGGACGTCTAAAGTGCCACTGTGGCACTTTAGACGTCCCCATTTTAAATTGGGGATGTCTAAAGTGGGACTTTAGAAGTCCCCAATTTAAAATGGGGACCTCTAAAGTGCTTTTTTTTTAAAAAAAATAGTTTATATTACAAATCTGAACTGAACAGTATTTAAAACCAGAAATTGCAGATCATCGTCAATAAAATTACAGATCTAGTGTCTGAAATCCAAATCTACACAATAATAACTCCAAAGCTGAAATCTCATACGGAGAAGATGAAAACAATAAGAGGAATCAGTTGCAAAAAACTTATCTTCTTCTATTATTGAAATTCATTTTCTCATAATAATGAATAGAGAAGAGCGATAGGGAGAGATGAACCTCATTTTCTCAGCGGAACGTAGCCATGAAGTATGTTTCAGAGTCCTGATCTACAAACCATAACAACACGAGTTAGAAAATAAAATAGAAGGAAAATCCAAAGAAAAAAGAGAAAGAGGATAAAATAATAAACAATAGTAAGAAAGCATAATAGATCTGGAGGTGAAAAAAAGATAGAGAAAGGAAGAAGCAAGAGTAAAATGAGCATATAAAGAAGAAGAAGCAAGAGTTAAAACGCGTGGTGGTAATGGCTTTTCTTATGTTTGCTGATGGTAAAAGAAAGATGAGTGTAAAAGTAGTATAAGACTGATAAATAAAGACTGTCAGTAAAAATTTGAATTATTTTTTACTTCCTCAATTTAATTTAGGGACGCCTAAAGTTGTTCAGTCTTTTTTAAAATTTTTTTTTTTTACTTTAGACATCCCCAATTTAGATTAGGGACGTCTAAAATCATACTTTAGACGTCCCCATATACATTGGGGACGTCTAAAGTTTTTTAAATTCTTTTTTTTTTTTGAATGAGGCGTCCCTCATATATATAAGGACGCCAAAGGGCGTCCCTGATGTATCATAAGGAACACCATTTTGGCGTCCCTAATACTATTATTAGGGACGCCATTGATGATACATCAAGGATGCCCTTTGGCGTCCCTATATATATGAGGGACGCCCTATTCAAAAAAAAATTTAAAAACTTTAGACATCCCCAATGTATATGGGGATGTCTAAAGTAAAAGAAATTTTTTTTTTTACTTTAGGCGTCCCTAATTCAAATAGGGACGTCTAAAATTTGTAAAGTCACATTTTAGACGTCCCTATTTAAATTGAGGACGTCTAAAGCTATTCAGTTCTTATCTATAATTACAAAAATGCCACCGTCTTTATTTTTTACCTCCCTTTTTTAAAATGGGACGTCCTTTAGGGACGTAAAATATATATTCTGTGGAAGTGACATTTACCTCAAGGAGAAGAGTATCATATACAACCAATGTTCCATCATGATTGGAGGTTACAATCTGTTACGTGTGATCATCTTGAACGAGATTGATCACTCCCACTAATCATACTAGGTTTTAATAATTTGGCATTTTAAAATTACTACACAACTACTAAAATGGGATAGACAGCTCAATAGAATTCCTAAAATCTTACTGCATCTTCACCAAAATATACAGTCTTAATCTCTGGGATGTTTTCCATACACACTCTGTCATTTATAAGACAATTCTGTATAAACTGAGCTTCTAACTTTCAGATTATAAAAGGGATTAAACATAATTTTATTGAAAAATCATCTAAAATATATAGTTGTCTTGAGTGCATTCTTTAAGAGGAAAACATATAGGCTAAATTACTATCCTCAATCATGTACCATTCATGTCATCCATCTCTTCTAATTAACTTTACTATATTAATGTGTTTACCATATTAAATTACCCACTTCGACTTTATATTTTCTTAAAGTGTCAAATGACACGACTTAATTATAAAGTAAAAGATGTTCAGGTATTTGAAAGGTCAACTAAAATCAGGATGAACTATTTCATCTGTTAGAATAAAACCAATAGCAAGTATATATCCACTAGCTAGAGGTGGTAATATGGTCCAGCCCGGTGGGTTCGGGCTAACCCACCACGAGTTGGGACCATATGGGTTCAGGTCCAAAAGGACCGCATCAATATGGGTTGGCAAAACCTATAACCGCTGGGTTAGCGGGTTGGGCTGGCCAACCAATATTTTTTTTTCAAATTTTTTAACAATATACTAAGATTTTTTTTTATATAAATAAGATTGTTTTTCTACACATCTAAACATAAAAAAATTAAAAATACATTGTAAAATTAAGAGAGTTGAGACTTATTTCTGATTTTTGAGACTGAGAGTGTGAGTCGCAAGAGAGAAAAGGAGTGAGAGACTGTTTCAAGCAAAAACAAAAGAGAGTTGACCAGACTGAGGAGTGGGAGTAATGGGCTGGACTCTGGAGTGACGATCTTGAACTGTTAGGGGTTGGGGTTTGGCTAATGGCTCTTCCCTTTTTATTTTTTTTTTTAAAAATGGGCCAACCCACCAACCCAGTGGTCCAACCCAACACGGGTTGAGACCATATGGGTTCGGGTTCAAAAGGACTGCATCAATATGGTACTAGTTTTGTAGAACCCAAACCGCCCATTTTGTCGGGTTGAGTGGGCTCAACCCACAATCCTAACCCATACTACTATCTTCAATCAAGACCCTAATCATAGATAGATTAAATTTGATATGTCTATTTCCTTATGGCTTTAGGGTTAGTAATTTGATAGCCCTCGTTTAAAATCTTATGCTTTTTCAAAAAAAAAAGAGCAAAACTTGTATATACACATTTACAATGAATACTTAATATCCATACATGTATTCATGAAAAAGAGTAATAATTCATGAGATAATAAATAGAAGATCTGTTCCACCAAGATTAATGGAGACATATTACCCTATGATGGAGAATCACTTAATAATCAACAAAACAATACAATAACATTTATGAGAATTTTTAAATATGTCCCTCAGCCTATCAACAACCATTGACTTTGTTCCATTCTTTATATACTTATAACCAGCTTTTAACTTAGATTACTTTATTAAGACAATAATATTATCTCATTTCTCATGCTAGTATTAGAAATACTAGAACTTTTCTTAATGCCAATTTCATCCTAATGGCATGAGTTCTCCTTATAGGCTTAATTGTCTCTAATAAATTATATAAAACTAATTAATTGAATAAATAACAATCATTCTGCAAAGTTAAAATTAAAACATATTTACAAAATTACAATAAGAGGCAAGAAACCATAGCATATAAGCGTATTTTTACCAATGTAAATCATACAATTATAAATTTGTATCACTAAAGTCTACCTGTGGGCAAAGACATTAGCATAGCATGGATTTATCTTAAATTGATGAAACTGGAATGCAGTTATATCCCTTAATACTTGTGGGCTACTTAGAAAATATAATGTTATTCCATTCCACCCTATTTAAAACTATGATTATAATATCTACTTGTGGGCAAAGATTAATTATAATCACACATTTAATTACAATTGATGCCTTTAAATCTTTGAGTGATGTATTTTGTTTAGTATAACAAAATAGAGTGTATGTGTCTAGTGAGGATGTTGTGGCTATTCCTCGATTCTACATACTCATCATAAAGACATCATACCACTGTGCATATAATTGTACATATGATCATAATTGTGATATGGTAAAACTTTATATAATTAACTATACATACAACATGTGCATAAGGATTCTGTAGTTATTCCTTAAACAAAATATGTATGCTAATCACTAAAATCAAATATGTACAATTTAAATGCCATATATATACACACAATGCCAATGGGAATCTTAATTAATTAATTTAATTAACTTCTGAAGATTAATATTTTAAAATTCATATATAATTATTTATGCATATTGTAAGAGGGCGCTGTAACTACCACTCTAGCACACAAGTTAATCATAAATATCAATCATATGCACTTAAATTCTGTATATACACAACTTCATGGAGGACTTTATCAATTAATTTAATCAACATAAGTGACTAAATACAATCCTCCCACTTTAATTAAATTAATATTACCCATTAAATAAAGTTGATATTTTAAAACATATAGGTGATTAATTACACATGCAACAGAGGATGCTATGGCTATTTCCCAAGATGCGTGTTAATCACAAATATCAACCTTATGCATTTAGATTCTAAATATGCACAAATCTTTAATGAGAATTTAATTAATTGATTTAATCAACAAAATGTGACTAAATAATCATCATAGATAAATTCTCCCATTTTTTTGTGCATCCAAACTAGATCTAGTATATGCACATCCTAATGGAGGGATTTATCAATTTGATCAACACAATGGCTAAATAATCAATTAAAAACCCTCCCACTATTTTATGTATCCAAAAATTGTTTAAAGAATTAATTTTAGAGTTTTTTCAACTTAAATCAAGTTTTACAAAATTTTGAATAGTTAAATAATTGTCTAAAGTTAATTTTCCAAATATTTAGACAATTAAATAACTCATAAAATGATTTTGCAATCCTTTCAGAATATTAAAAAAAAAAAGGCAAAATCAACCTTTTCTTAATTTAAACAATTAAATGTGACATAATCAAAATTGTACATAAAAAAGAAGCTAAACAGTGAGCAAAACGTCCATTGAGGCCAAAATTCATCTCTGGCAAAAACTTCATAGCCCAAAAAATTTCAAAACGAAACACGCTTTTTATTTGTTTTTTTCAGAAAGGAAATAAAACAACAAAGCCCAAAATTGTTGCAAAACTTCACTGTTAAAATCAACATGAAAAGCCCAATGTATAAAGGTTCTTTAATTTTTTCAGAATCCAAATAGTAGCCGAAAAGGCAGGCTATATTAGATTAGGAAATAAACTTAATACCCAAATCCATATAAATGCTTCAGCCCAGATGCTTAATAATTAAATGGCAGGAAAAAAATGCAAGCCCAGTCCATAAGGTAATCCGGCCCAGTATATCAAAGTCGGCTCAAAATTAATAAACACAGGCCCAATGACAAAACGGCCCAAACTATATCAACCCATCTCACTGGAATAGTGAAACTGTGCATTTCACCTGGGAAAACGGCGTCGTTTGGCTCACTGTGAGAATGCTTCAGCAACAGTCACAAAACGACAACGTTTTGTGTCATCTTCTCCAAGGAGCCGGACTCCTTCCGACTCGGATCCCTATGCGGCCAGTATGCAGACCCGACTAGATCCCGCTGCTAACTGCAGTTTTAGGCCGCTCTTTCCGGTGATTCTAGGCACATTTAACGGTGATTGAGAGCTCCAAATCCGTCGATTTTGATGGAAATATGCATGGAAACAAAATCAAAACGAAACATGGGCAAGAATTAACCAAATAATTTTCAAAATCAAATCGAAAATTATGTTTTCGAATCATAATGTTGCTGCGTTTTTCGGACCTTCGATTTCCGATGTATAAGGCAACGGAGATCCTTGAAGAACAGTCAATTTCTTCTCTTCGTTCCTTATATCTGATGGAACTCAAGCATAAACTCAAGATCGATTTCGATGGCGACAATAACAAAAACAGAATCCCAGTGATAATTCCATGAATGACCTCAAAACACAATAACAATTCAAACTTAAACGAGATGAAGTACTCGTTTCTTGGTTCCTTCAAAAGTCCGATGAAGGAAGAAAAGGGGGTCATCGAAGAACTCAGAAAGTTCTTCTCTCTCATCTCTTGACCCGAAACCCAAACATACAGTCAAGAATAAATTGGGAACATTGAGCATGTATTCAAGAAAACGTGAATTTTTTATGAAATATGAAAACCCAGATTTGAAAAAGCGAAAACATATATTCGGATCCCACAATAAACCGAGTATGGCTATGATTCCTTAGACAAGAAAACAAACCCTCTCATCCCGTTAATCCGAAACAAAATAATGCAACTTAGTGAGTGTTTGGTAGGTTTGTATAAATCAAGACAAAACTCATCTCACATATTTATATCGTAAATCGTAAAATTTATTCTCAAAAAGCTAATCTAAACACACATTTAATATAACAGTTAAAATGAATTGCAAGCAAGAGAAAATTGGATATATGGAACCCGTGTAAAATTACTAAGGTAAACTTAATTCAATTTCATACTTAGATCTTTCCAGATCAAAGAGTGGAAGGCAGAGGATCAGAGAGCGTGTATCTGATACCACATATAGAACAAAACTCTTGTATATACAAATAAATCATAAATTATAGTACATGAATTTTCCTATATCAATAGCGAAAGATTTATAAGAATTATCTATCGCCATTGTTAAGCTTTGATCGGACAAAGAACTCACAAATTCTGATGAAAGAGAACTACCAAAGGAATTGAAGACAAAAGATAATTGTCATGTCTCTTTTTGATTGGCTATGAGACACAGCGATATTAATTGGGTTAAGAGCCGTCACCAATCAGGGAACTTCAAATGAGCAAATTAGGGTTTTCTAACGCTCTTATCAATTGACTGTAAACTCAAGTGCGTCTTTTCCACTATCAAAAAAATCACATTAATAGTCAATAACCATAATCTTAAATTGAGCCTAAAGCTGACTTACAAATCACACTCATGATATTTTAATTAATTAATAATAACTAATGATAATTATAATATATTAAAATATTGATAATGAAACCAATTTGTTGATGATCATGATGACCCACCTTGTCAATAGTATTGTCACTGTCATAAAAAAGCAAGCATTTCCACCACTCCATCGACTCGTCGTCTACCTCCTCCTGGTTTTGCTCTCCATCATGACGCAGGCCACTACTGTTTGTACTATTGTCTTCGCTAACTTCACAACCAGCTCCATTATTATTATTATTATCATTATCATTATTTCGACACCAAGACCACGAGCTTCTCGATAACCTCAAAGCTCGAGGTTTTATTACTGTTGTTGTATGGCTTCTAATAAGGGTTCGGTTTCTCTCATTGTCCATTTTCTCATCATCCCTCATAATCTCTAAATCATGTTCGTCCAATCAATTTTAAAAGTAAAAGATGAGTCACGTCATCAAGTTATCACTCCTTTCACTTTTCTCTTCTCTTCTTAATCAACGGTCTAAATGGCTCCTCTTCCAAATCAACGGTTCAGATGGGTTCATGAGGGATGATGAGAGCATCTGCTTCCTTCTAATAATGGCTTTTGTTTGATCCTTTGCTTGTTCTTCTACCTCTCTCTCCTTATCAGATGAACCGCGTTGTCCCTTCTCACGCATATGGGTGTTCCAGAAGTTTTTCACACGATTTGCTGTTCTTCCCGGAAGCATTCTAGCTATCACTGACCATCTACAAAGTCGTTCAAAGCTCCCATCTGATTAATACTACTACTAAACTAGAGATTGAGATAGTTTAATTTTAGGTAATAAGTGTTTATTACGTAAATTAAGATAAAATTTCTCTCACATACTTATTTCGTATATTGTAAATCACGATTTATAAGTACTTATAAGTCAAAAATAAATTATCTCAAATGAACACTAAGAGTAATAGTAAAATAAGTGTTAGCTAGAGTTAAGCAGTACCTGTTCTGAAACAAAATTTTTTTTCAGTACCACTTAACTAATATCTGGTGCAACAGCAGCTTAAAATATTTTTTTAATAGTATTTAATATTCTATGGTAATTTTTAATATAAATTTATGTGCAATACTCATTGCTATTGAAAAAAGTATTTTAATTACAAAATCATATCAAAAATTAATTTGGGGTATTATATGTTAATTATGAAAAAATATTTTAATAAACTAAATACATCAAAAACTATTCTAAAATATTTAATGTTATAAAAAAAATATTTTAAAATATTAGATGCACCAAAAAAAAATAAACCATGACATGCCTGTTTACCAAGAGCCTGCGAGGCTTGATCATCATATCAATTTCATCCTCAGAGAAGCCTCCCCTCTTGATATCTGGTTTTAGATAGTCTATCCACCTCAGCCTACAGCTTTTTCTGCACCTTTTCAAGCCTCCACAAATTATGCAAAAATCACAAAAATACTGATAATAATTAGTTTTTTTTTTTACTTCTCACAATTCTCCCAATTTTGGTTTTGTAAAATAATTATACATATACATGCATATATACCGTACGTACCTGATTTTTCAGGGATAAGGTGCCATCACTTTCCTTCACCATATTTCAGAACACAGGCCTTGAGAAGATCATCTTCTTCTTTGCACCATCTTCCAGGTCTCACTCCTGAGGATCTCTCCATGGGATCTTCTTACTTTATTATTCAGTTTTTAAGTTAGACGCTTACGTATTGAGATTTCATTCTTGTTCGCGTATGGTACAGTGTGGCATTAAATAGAAGGACTTGCCTGTGTTGATAATTCTACAACATAATGTGACGCGTGGACAAATTTGAGCAAGAGCCAACGTGCACTCTCTTTTGTCCGCAGAATCGAAAGGGTAATTTCCCATTCTTGGCAATTAACAAGTGGTCCTATACGCTTAATTAATTAGCTGAGCTATATGGTTTATAACTTAATTGCAAAAGAATTATCAATAGTCCCACCATAACTGATTAAGAAAAATGAAGCTCATCCTAGATGTGCCGTATTAAGCGAGAATTATGTTTGATTATCAGTGCAAGTACTTATTGTTTCACTTGGAAATTTGGGCTGTTCGAGTGGTAAATAGCAAGGTATTAAAATTTGGGTCGGGCATTAAACCGGTCGAGGTACTGGATTAAGGGTCAGTAGATCAAAACGGGGCCAAACCAGAGCTAAACCGGGACCAAACGAATGAGAAATTGAAAATTTTAGACTTATAGTATAAAATCCTAAAGGAAAAATAAAAAAAAAATTTAAATGTGGACCCGGACCGGACCTATACTGGCCGGTTCACCGGTTTCCGGGTCAGACCGGCCGATCTGGTCCGGGTTCAGGAACATTGGTAAATAGTATTAAATATTTTTTAGTTGTAAATTTGCATTATGTTAATGGCAAATACGGGTAGTTGGGGTTGGAGTGATAAGTTTACGTTATGTGAATGATAAATTTAAGGGCATTTTCAATAACTGATTTATGAATCTGGTCATTTACTATAATCCTCCCTAATATCAATACACGGAAAGAATTGATATGGAATGGAATCGCAATTCGCAAATGAAGAATAAATTGATTATCAATGACAGATGGTTTAATGTTTTTTCTCTCACTAAAGTTTTGAGTTAGCAATAAGGGTTTGTAGGGTCGGCCTTTAACAGGCGATAGCCTAACAAGATCAGCCCTTTTAAGTCCGGAGTAAGAAAAATTGTTACTTTTCAAAGTCTGGCTCGAAAGCATGCTGGCCCAAAGGGCCTTAAGCCCTTTTCACAAGATTTTACATTTTTTTAATTTTTTTTAAAATTATAATAATGAAATTCCTAATTTAACACATTAATGTTGTCAAAATTAGAGTGTAAATGACATGCATCATGCAACAAACAAACACAATCATTAAGTCATAATCAAAGGTAAACTATTGTCTACATATCACAATTACAAATAATTAATGAGAAGACTTAATAAAATTAAAAATATTTCTTATAAATATATTTTAAAAAGTGTAAGTAGTCAACAAAATAAACAACACAAGATATAAATAAAACAATCACAAAAAAATAAGTCAAAAAATACAAAATTGGTAAGAATACTTATGAAATAAGAATTATCTTTTATAAATTTTTAATTTTTAGGATTATTAATATAAGATATTCTTATGAAACTTAATTCTAAAAAAGATAATAACAACTAAATATTTATAATATCATTAAAAATAAATAAAAAATCAATAATATTATTATCATATTAATAATTTTAAAATATAAAAAAAAATATACGGGTCTAAAAGGGCCGGCCTTTTTAAGCCCTCGACCCTATAGGACTTACCCTTTTAAACCCGTTTTCACTTTTGACCCAAAAAGTAATATATTATTTTTAATATATTAATATAATAATAATATTTTTATAATATATTAAATCTAAACCGTTGAGATCTCAATCAGATGGCTTATAAGAAAAAAAGAACGGTGCTTTGATGGGTGCCCAGCTCATTTGCAACCTGTGTAAAGAGATTGTATGGGATCAATGCCAACTTAGTGTAATTTCATTTGAACCCAAAAAAAAACATTTTGATTTGGTGTAAACTAATGGGCCAAACTATATCATGCAAATGGTCCCGTGGGCTGAATGTTGCAAATAGAGAGTAGGGTTGGCCGGGCCTGAAAGTTTTATTTTCTAACAATCAAAATATCTTTATTTGCCGACGAACTCGGGGCTGCGGTTCGGGCACGTCGCTTTCACTTGGTAAAGTCACCAGTTCGAATCGGCAGCATATGCTTTCATCATAAAAAAAAATAGGGAAAGTTACACTTAAATCCTAAAAAAAGAAAGGAAAATAAAAAAATGTTCTTTAAAATTATAAAATGAAAAAATGGTCATATGAAGTTGTCAATATCTGCTCCTAAAATTGTCAATTGAACAATTTTTTCATTTTACAATTTTAAGGGAACAATTTTTATTTCCTTTTTTCTTTAAGATTTGAGTGTAATTTTCCTAAAAAAATATCTTTATTTTATTGGGTCTGGTAAAAGGGGTTAGTCTCTTATAATATGAAGAATCAATATTCAAATCTCTATTGAAAAATGTGCCCATATTTAATGTTAAACAGTTACCTCCAATAGAAGGATATTGTACTTAGAAAAAAAATCTTCATTTTCTCATATTTAGTGTTAAACAGTATTTCGAACATGATTCTCTCTAACTCCAATAAAATGATAAGTGCATATTAGAAAAATATATGTATACTTGTTTTGTCAAATATTATTGCATTGAATAAAAAGGACTTGTTCATTTTGAGTAAGATTAAATTAATGTATGATATGCGAAAAAGTATTTGATATAAATAAAATGAGAAAATGCAATGCCTTGAAGCAACCTAAGAATTTAACCTTTTGAATAAATAAAATCACCATATTACAAGAATTATTCTTTTTTTTTTTTTGGTTGGGGTTGTTTTGTGGGGGGGGGGTCACATCCACTGAGTGGTTCTGTACGCAAGCTTAACAACTGCAACTTCACTCGATCACTCAACTTTTCTAATTAAGTGGCAAAAAAAGAGTACAAGCAAAGAGATGCTTATCGTGTACAACTTCCCTTCTCTCTCTTTTTTTTGTTTGGTAACAGCAGCTTCACTTCTTATGATTATTGACTTTATTTCTCCTTTCTTAGCTTTTTTTTTTCTAAGCAGAAATTTAGAATTTTTGTCAACAAGTAATTCGCAAGTTACCGAAAATAATGCACACAACTACTACTTATACGACTTCTTATCTATATTTTGCTCTAACGAGCTGTTATTTTTCCGTGACAGTAATTTTATATCCATGTATTGTGTTTCTTGACAGAAGATAATATCACTTGCAAGCTTGGAATACTATCCTTCTCAACAAAAATTAGTCCTTATTATTATTCAAAGTAAATAGACAAACTTCATTTTTTTTATTTAAAATTTTAAACACACCATATATATAATTATTATACCAATCATGTCTCGTCCAAACAGGGACGAGGGTGATATATCACGGACAGTCTAGCTTTCCGATTTCTCATTGATCCGTTAATATCAGTCTTACGTTAATTTGTCTCTGTTGCAAAACAAAACGTACAAGTAATCGCGTGATCCAAGCAAATAGAGCTCTTTTATCAGGAAGTCCTTCTTGGTGTGATATATATCATTAAATATTAATTATTAATGTAATAATTAATGGATGAAAGAAGGAAGAGTGGGCAAATTAAATTAGCACTCCCTTCGTTCATTCATATAAGATATATTTAATTAATTTAATTTGATTAAAAAAATTAGTTAAGTTAGTTAATATGACATATATTTTCTAAAATATCCTAATCACATTACTTAATTTCCTTCTTCCCTCTCCTTCTCGATTATTTTAATGAAGTATAAATAAGAGTAAATGAACTCTCTAGATATGTCTTATATTAAAGACAAGAGAAAGTAATTTTAATATGAATCATATTGGAAATTTAGTGCTTGTTTGGGATAGTTTATTTTTTACTTATAAATGTTTATAAATCGTGATTTATGGTATACAAGGTAAATATATGAAGAAATTTTATCTCGACTTACATAATAAACACTTATTTTCTAAAAAACGTTATTCCAAACATAGCTTCAGTCATGTTATGCTTATATGTATCCTCATATGTTGTTTGGACTTTATGACTTATTTGCTGGTCTTAATGGCTGCAGGTTTGTATATTTTAAGGGTTGACGTTTTTGGATATTTTAAGAGAACATGACAAAATTCGATTACTAATAAAAATAAACATTAAAAAAACGTAAAATTGCTGAAATATCTCCTCTGCAACATTTATTGCCTGGAGAATAGAGATATCTAAAGACCATGCCATTAAGCTGTTATAACTTATCTTTTGCTAATGTAATTCTAACTATCTATTGAAAAAAAATCTTCTTCAACGAGTATGTACAAACATATTGTTGGTTAATTATATATGTCCAAAACAATGCCTTCCATTTTGCATATATATGTATATATATATATATATATAGTTGAAGATATATTATACATAATTGAAGATAGGTTGCACTTGAGTTCTTACACAAATTCAAGGCACGATTGAGCAATAAATTTTATAACTGGGATTTTCAACCATTTTTTTCATAATAAAATAATATAAACAAATAAATCATGCAACTTTTTTTTTCACCTGAACAAGTCATACAACTTAGGATATATTTGGTATGATGGAATTAGGGGTGATAGAAATGGAATTGAGAATTAATTCCATCATGATGTTTGTTTGGTATGATAGAATTGGAAAATTTTTCAATTCCATGTGGAAGCCAAATAGGCTCAATTCCACCTAATCAATTTCATCAAAATACTTAAGATTTATAATTCCATGTGATCATTTCTATCTATTACCCTCCACTACCTTCAAAAAAAATAAAAAATAAAAAATTGAAGGACATTTTGATATTTTTATACAAAAATTAGATCCCATTTCCATGATATATCAAACATACTTTTAGTCCCCATTTTCATTTCCATTTCCATATCTATTTCTATATCCATATCCATATCTATCTCCATCAAAATCAATTACAGCGTACGAAACGGGCCCTTAATGTCACTAACGTGTATCGAATGATTCAGATCTCATTTCCTTACATGTCATTTTCTTTCTTATAAAAATCGCAAGACGATTAATTTGTCGTACGAGAAAAATATAGGGCCGTTTAAAGTTAATTGTAATAAGTATAGATATTTTTTAGAGAAAATTCTAAAAAAAAATACCACTTAAATTTTAAAATTCTGTTGATAAGAAGTGGGATTGACAAAAAGAATAATGAGATTCACAACATAAGTTTTTATCAAATAACTAATTTAGAATATTGAAGTTTAATTGGTTTTTTCCTGTAATTTTCCCTATCTTTTATATGACGTGTCTTTTGTCGAGGAAGAAGCCTATAACGACACGTGGCCACCCCACTGGCGAGGCTGGAACCCAGGCATGTGTAAATAGGAAAACGAATTACATGCAACATCATCATCCCAAGAAGGAGAAGTGATTGATATTCGCACGTAGGCTATGGCCGCAAGGACCGTATTGTTTCCCCGCCAAACCCATCTCTGCTACTCCACCGCCTGGTCGCAGCGGATCACAGCCCAAGAGAGGCCTCCACAACGACGTCGTCAAAAGACATTAGTTGTATCATCGAACTACAATCGCAAAGCTTCCACCTTCACGTACCGTACTAGTGATAACGTCCCTCTCCGTAACTTCCCCGGCGCTCCTCCGGTATCTCCTCCTCTTCTCTCTCTGTCTCTCTCTCTGTTTTTTTTATTTTGGGTTATGTTAATTTTTAAGTTATATCATGATTAAATATTAATAATGGTATTTGGCAGGTTCGGTTTGAGGAGTACATGGAGGACATGGGAAGAGTGGTGGAAGCTATCATTCCAGAAAAATCAACTGCTCGACGCCTCAATCAGGTATTACGGAAATCTGGATCGTACTGTTCATCTATGTGTTGAGTTTTTGCATTTGCTTTCATGAAGAACAAAGGCACAAGCAACTTCCAACTATACCTTTATACGTCTTTTTTTTTTTGGGTCTGTTTTCTCTTTTATTGCCGACTCTGGCTTGTGCTTAGTTTCACGTCAAAAACTGTACTCTATATCAAAATCATATCCTACGTACCTCTACTTTTAAAGATTTATACTACAAACTAAATTTTATATATATTATAGTGCAAGCATCTCCTTGTAAATTCATGAAAACCAGAGAATCGTATATTTTACATTTTTAATTATGAAGTCCTCTCTCTTTCACAAACATTAATTAACTGCATGTATCTTCTCATAAATTCGTAAAATTAGAGAATAATATATTTTACATAGATAATGAATAATATCTTTTACATAGATGATGTTCATATTATATTCATTATACCACTATTACTATCATCATCATCAATGTTATCATGTTTCTATATATATATATATATATATATCTTAAAGTATATTTTTAATCTTCACACGAAGTTTCATTTTAACATTTATATTTGTAAAGTGTACTTTTAATATTTAAACGTTAACATTGTTAATGCTAGTAACAGAAAATGCTTACTAAACAAAATTAATGGATGATTGTGCTATACTAACAAAGCAAACATAAACCGAAGTGCCAACTCATATTTTAAATTTACCCAATAAAAATGCACTGCATCAAATAATTTCAATCTAAAACTAATTTTCATTCATTTATAATTTTAAAAAATAAAAATGCCACGTCTCTTCCCTTCCTTTCGATCCATCTTCCTCCCGTTTCAATTTAATTTATCTTGCATCCTCCCTTCATCTCCCAATGTTCTTGATTATCTTCCTTTCAAAAATCAGAATTAGGGGTGGAAATAGGTCAGGCGGCCTGTCAGGGGCCTGTAGCCTGGCCTGTTCAAGTCTGCCTGTCAGGCTAAAAGGCCAGGTCAAGGCCTATTGACAGGCCTGTTAGGTCTGTCATGCCGGCCTGAGCCTGTAAAAATATTTTTTTTAAAAAAAATCAGATAAAAGTTAAAAGATAATTTCACCTGAGCCTATAAGTTTTAGCCTGTTTTCGGCCTGTAGCCTATTAGCCTGTTTTGCAGTGTGGCCTGTAGGCCTGTCGATTTCCTTAAAAAATTTTAAAAATTCAGGCCTCCTTAACATGCTTTAGGCCAGACCAGGCCAAGTCTAGACCTAAAAATTGGCCGTTAACAGGCCACAGGCCAAGCTCAGATCAGTCTAACCTGTTTCCACCCCTAACCAGAATCCACCTTTTAAAGTGCACAAAGCAATGAAATTGAAAAAGAATTTTCCCTGTCTATGGATCATCATGCAAGGCTAATTTAACAACCCGATTGCCCCCTTTAAGACTTTGATTTTAATGGGGCCCGGTTGGGTTGGGACAACATTACTCCAACATCCTCACTATTCAAATGTTCAGAAATCATCAGGCTCTCCAAAAGTCCAGTTTTGTTCCACAATCCATGGCAGGTCGAACAGTTTGGCTATTATGAACTAGAAAATCTCATTCACATTTATGTTGTACGTAGCGCTTGAGAAGAACAACGTCGCATTAAGGGCCTTTGCGCATGCTCTTGCCTACTCATACACATCACCATACAATTAGTACTCTTAAATTCCCCCCCCCCCCAGCAATTAGTGTTCTTAAATTGCACAAAACAATGAAACTGAAAAAGGTGGGTTTTGATTTTCGAAAGGAACATAATCAAGAACGTGGGGAGATGAAGGGAGGATGTAAGAGAAGTTGAAATGGGAGGAAGATGGATGGAGGGGGAGGGAACTAGGGAAAGAGGCGGCAAAGGAAATTACCAAATCTTAGACATTTTTATTTTTTAAAATAATAAATTAATAAAAATTAGTTGTAGATTAATATTGTTTGACTCAGTGCAATTTTATTGGGTAGATTGTATTATGTATATGTGTTTTCACTTCAATTTAAGTTTCATTTATCAACACAATCTTCTATTAATTTTGTTTAGTCAACATTTTCTACCATCATATTAACGGTGTTAAGTTTTAAAAATTAAAATGAAACCTCATGTAAATATAAAAGATCAAAAGTATAATTTAGCCTATATATATATTATAAGAGTATAATAATCTAATGCAATGTTATATATTTCATGGTGCAAATTGAATTTCGCAATCCTTTTATATTGTTTTACATATTTTTATTTCATGATTTCCTTTTCATTGGTCATTCAAAACAGAGCTTCCAAAACACACTCACAATTTTTTTGGGGTATTTTAATCTTATATTTAATATCAAATTCAATCACCCAATCAACTCTAACTCTTATATTAAGAATAAAATGAAGCTGAAGTAACTCTCATACTAGTAAAGGACCAGAATAGCGATCAATAATCACCACCCACCAACCACCAACTACCCCCATAAAAAGGGGGGGGGAAAAAAACCTTCTACGTTACGTTGATGACTTGATGGGGACATCACCGGACCCCACTATTTCATGAAAATAAATGGAAAAAAGTTATTTTGAGATGTGCCTGAAAAATGCGATGAAATCAAACAGGAAGAGTGGAGAATAAAAATGCCGGTGATAGAAGCCTTGTTCTTCAAGATACAGCCAGTGGTAGACATAAGAGTGACAACAAAATCGAATGGACAAGACTACCCTCCTCATGTTCCTTCTCACATCCCTAAACTCTGCGAGACTCACATTGTAAGAACTTAAATTACAATCTGCAGAATTTTTCACAACACTTTATAAATTCATTCGATCTTGCTTCCTCTCGGCATAAATTATTTTGCAGACCAAGTGTGAGCTTCAAGGTCTGCATTCAGCTTACACGCCACCATTGTTTAACCTGGAAGCTTCTGGAACCTTGTACCCTCTAACACAGGGAACTGATGGTAGCTGCATTATTAAGAATCAATTAGAGACCAATATTACCATTGTTTTCTCCCCACTTCTCTCCTGGGTTCCTGAGCATGTCATGGACGATATCGTGCAATCGGTTAGCCAAATAATATTGCCTTCTCTTGCACTATATAAAGTTGATGTTATTATAATCAGTAATTGATTCTTAAGGGTTTAATCAGTTTATTAATGAACAGATCGTCGGAACAATCGTGGCGGAGATCAAGAAAGGCTACACAGTCAGATTGTTAGCAGATTACAGGTCATTCCAGAGAAGCAAGTTAAAGAACTCACCCTAGCTAGTTATTTGATGATGACGTTTCTGTTTTTAAAATTCTTAATTGATACTACCTCCGGTCTTAAATATAAAATAAAATTTATAGTGCAAATTGTACTATAAATTTTGTCTTATATTTTTATCATACAGCCGCAAACGACAAAATATACATACATTAATGGCAAACTCACTATCGATTTCCCCGCCCATACTCCATAGCACTAAACAGTAAGGAGGGGGAAAATGGAGATGCGGGGGATCGAACCCCGTGCCTCTCGCATGCAAAGCGAGCGCTCTACCATTTGAGCTACATCCCCAGTTGGTATTTTTATTCTATATATTTAGATACATGAATTCAAGCCTAAATAATTGAACATCATAGATTTAATATCTGGCTCAAACTACATCGTTTCAACACTTTCTCTATATATAAGTATACTAAAAAAAATCCTGCACAAATATTTGTTGCGTCGCTATTATGAAATTATTTAATTAGAATATGAGATCGCAGAATTTCATTCAACAACGACTTGACTAATCAATTTTAAGATCTTCTCAATATTTTTCATCAAAAGAAAAAAAAAATCTTCTCCATGTCATCCAAGAAGAGTCTAATCTACATAATATTGAAGGCTTAACAACTAGAAGTTATCAATAGGTGTTGGGTCTAAGAAAAAAACTAGTCAGTCACAGGTCACAACATGGCAAACTCTCATTATATGTATCGGTTTACTTATTACTTCAATGTTTTTTTGGAATACCCATGACAGATTCACTCGACTACGCTAATAATTGAACGTCATAGGGCGAGCATTTTTAGTTATGTTATGCTTCAGCTTCACAGTTTACACTAGTGTCCAAAAGTTTGGTAACCCAGTCCTAGTCTTGGGTTCAAATTTAAATTGATTACCGTATTTCCATGGATGATCGAGAGACATGAGGTGAGTATTTTAGTTATGAATATTTTTGGGGAAAATCCTAAAAAAAAATACACATTGAATTTCAAAATTTCAGAAAGGTCATATAAATAAGTAAAACGACAGATGGGGAAGAAGGTAGGAACCATGGATTTCAATGTTTGAGGAAAGAAACCAAATTGCCCACTCTCATTTCCCTTTTGATTTCTCTCCCTTCAGGTCTTCTCTCTCCTTCGTCTTCTTCAATGATATCGCCGAAAGCCTCATCACTGAATTTATCCTCAACGCATCCATCACTCCCTTCCACTGCTCTTCTGCCACTCCCTCTCCACCAGTGAACTCTCTGCCCTCATCGCCGACAGCCTCTTATTCCATTCTCTTTCTCTATCCCCCTCTAATTTGTTCACTCCTTTCTTGCCACTCTGGGATGAACGCAACAACTAAGAAAGCAAAAACGATTTTATTTGGTCAGCAGATGTTCATGGATAGAGTTTCGCTGATTGCAAAATTCTTTCTTTAGAAAGGAACCTAAGAGTCAGCTTAAAGACGTGTAACTTTCGCGAAGATCATAGGTCTATGGGGTACTACCATTCTGCTGCTGCACATTAATGTTTGAGACTAAAAAGATACTCTTCGGGTCCTTAACACAGAGGACTGATTTTTCTTTTTTTTTCGAAGATTAAGAAAGTCAAGAAAATTAATGTTTGAGACTAAAAAGATACTCTTCGGGTCCTTAACACAGAGGACTGATTTTTCTTTTTTTTTTTGAAGATTAAGAAAGTCAAGAAAATTAATGTTTGAGACTAAAAAGATACTCTTCGGGTCCTTAACACAGGACTGATTTTTCTTTTTTTTCGAAGATTAAGAAAGTCAAGAAAATTAATGTTTGAGACTAAAAAGATACTCTCCAGTCCTTAACACAGCGGACAGATTTTTTTTAAAAAAAATTAAAGAAGTTAAGAAAATTAATTAATCATATCATATATTTTATATTATTAAATGATATATTAATTTATAAGTAAGATTAATTAATTTAAATAAAAGCGATGAGTATAAATACGTTAAAGGAGTTTATTTTATTTCTTTAACATCTTTAAAAAAATCTAACAATATCTTATATGTAAGAGCTGAGAAATACCATCTTTTTTTATGCTCCTTTCTTGTCACTTTGGGTGCCCGCAACAAAGGCCCTTTGCTGGCGGATCCTTCAAGGCTCAGCAAATCATAGCCGCAACTCATGCTATTGTATTTGTACAGCACACTCTCAGCCCGAAATATTTTTGTATCTCTTACAGATATCTGTGTTGCCTAAAGAACCCAAATCAAGAGCTGAAATGGAGGAATTATAACATAACACGCACATATGGAAGATAACCAGATACGGCAATAATCTAGTACGCAATCGGCCGAAGGAAAGGAAGAGAAGACAACAGGAGGAATGAGTGTGGACAGTTTGGTCTTTTTCTTCAAACAATGAAACTCTTGACCCCCATCAGTCATTTTCTTTATTCAGACGAAGATAATTAATGGGGATTTTCCCATATTTTTGGTTAAAATCAAACAAATTTTTTTCTTTCTTGGGTACAAAAATCAAACATATCTTTTCATGCATGGTGTGGGATTTAAACGAGTCCTACACTTGAAGATCGTGTGGGATTTTTTTTAAAAAAAATATCAAACAACGTAGTTTTCTATTTATAGGATCTATTGAAACCGAGTCATATCTTATCGGCTTCTCGCTGCTTCATTTAGGGAGGAAGATGATAGACGGTCAAACAATCACATTGAAGTTTCAGAAAAACTAGGGACATTGAAATTGAAACCGAGAATAATTATTAAAATCCTTGAACATAAGGCGGCGTGATGAAACTGAGAATTATTAAAATCTACAGAAGGCGTGAGGATCAAATTCAAATTGATTCACCAGAACCGATAACATAATGGATCAAGAACCAAATCAAATCAAAATGGCCTCGGTGACCATACTCTATATGGCTTCAAGTGCCTGAAGAATATCCGCCTTCAAATCCTCAAAGTCTTCGACCCCAAAGCTGAAACGGATCAGGTTGTCGAGGATCCCATACTCGGCTCTTTCTGACTGGGGAAGGTCCCTGTTGTAGGATAAACGCATACGACATCATAAATCATGAAACCCCAATAAAGACGCTTTTGGCAAACAACAACCAAATAGGACCCTTGCACATAAGCAGTGATCAGTTAGGAATAGAACAACGAATTTTTAGAGTACCAGTAAGACATGATGGCAGGCTGATCCACAATGCTCTCGCAGCCACCAAAGGATGGGGCAATGTATGGAATCTTCAGTGAATCAACGAATTTAGAGGTGGTTATTAAGTCTCCGTCAACCTGTAGGATAAGAAATAGAGATATCAATGTTAACCACATAAATAGCATCAAGCAAAAGTTGCTACAAAAGAAAATGATAGCAAGCAGATGTCCCACAATGGAAAGGCAAAGGCGGTCCGCACCTCAAAACTCACAACACCTCCAAAACCAGTCATCTGCCTCTTGGCAAGCTCATGTTCAGGATGACTTGGCAAGCCTGGATAATAGACACGCTTCACCTGCCAATAGTATTACACCATCAAACCAGTTCACATCATATCAGAAGCAAATTCAGGACATTCATATGACAACAACAATACTGTATAAAATTCGAATGGTCTATTGCCATTCATCTATGATTATATGCGCCATCAAAAATTTGTTAAAAGCAGGGGACACAACGTTCTTTCAAGAACTTAGAATAATTCCCATGCAATGCAAGATAAACATTTCTAGGTAGCATTAATATTGAGTCCTAAAATACTAAACTGATACCCACAATAGATAGAGACATTATACAGGAGAATATATTAGTATAAATACAGTTTTAAAAGAAGAAACGAAACACTGTAAGACATATGCTAGCTTCAACACAATCATCCAGAAAAGCTTGATTATTGACCATATAGTTGACCCCCAAAAAGGTCAAACACACAAGCCTACAAGGAATTAATAAGACATTCACATCATTATGAATCAAGAAAACATAATAAAAAAATATCACTGTCTACTCCAATAAGCAGTACCCACTAATATACTTACCATGATAAAACTATGGGGAAAACTGGTTTGACAAACATACTTTGGTAAAGAACACTACATTCAACAAAGATGTAATGTTGATGAAAAAAAGGCCATCCTTTCTTATACAAATACTCCTTGCTAACTCATAAGAAAAAGTCTTTGTCCAAAATTCGAATCAATAACAGTGACATTGTACATATAAATGCATTGTACCTTAGGATGTGCCTCCAAAATTTTGGCCATCCTCAATGCTGTTGAATTTTGTTGCTGTACACGAAGATGCAAAGTTTTCATGCCTCTGATGATAAGGTACGCAGCATTCTGTTAAGTGAACACATTTGCATTCTATTAGGTGTGGTGCGGAAACAATTAATTATAGCAAGTTCCAACACAGACACATTGAAAAATAAACCACTCAAGGGCATGGGTTAATACAAAAGACTTACTGGGTTGAGAGTACCACCCAAAACATGATGTAAATTGCGAATTTGGGTAACCAACTTCTCTGGACCACTTATACAGCCAGCGATAACCTGAAACAAGAAAAAAAATACTCATAAATTAGCTATGAACTATGAGATACCAAATGTTAAATTTCAAATATAAAAAAAAAAAAGCCACCTTGCCCAGAGAAGGTGAGGCTGACTTACATCATGATGACCAGCAAGGTACTTTGTAGCAGACTGTAGGACAAGATCAGCCCCAAGGGCAAGGGATTTCTGGTTTACAGCTGTGGCAAATGTACTATCAATGCACACCAAAGCCCCTTTTCTGTGACAAAGCTCTGAAACCAGCTGAATATCAACACATCTGAGGAATGGATTGGTGGGAGACTCGGTGAAGAACAGTGAAACCTGCATGCAAATAGAATAATGCTCTATGAACCATATGTTAGAATTATTAAAAAACACAGAGTCATCTCATCACTACCGACATTGTTTTGATTCAGTGCAGCTTCCAAAGCCCCCACATCAGCTGGATCAATAACAGTGGCCTGCAATGCAAAGGGAAAAAAATTGAGTTTTTATAACCACAAAAGATGTGGCAAAGATGTAAAAAGGTAGCATCAACTGTCAGCCTGTTGAAAATATTTCAATCTACCTTTACCAGACCCTATCCTCAAAACCAAGTTATACATTCAGCACATCTTGCTGTAGAAATATTATCTTCAGTTCCCTCTTTCTACCATAAAGACTTCCACAGTGGAGCCTTTGCCTATAAAATTTCTGTCCTTAAAAATCCTTTGGGTAAAAACATCTGATGAAGTTATAAAGGCTACACGAGTTTAGAAGAAAATAAGCGTATTCTTCTCCCTCAAGACCAAAGAAAAAAAAAATAAAAAAATCAAAAAGAAAGAAAGAAAGACCAAGAATGAGAAGGAGCATCATATTACCGTGATGCCCATTTTTGGCAGAAAATTCTCAATGAAAATTCTGGTCTTCCTATAGCAATCTGTAGTGGTGACAATATGTCCGCCAGCTGGAACCAGAGCCATCAAAAGGACGGTGCTCGCACACATCCCAGATGCCAGAACCAAAGTTGATTCAGCCCCCTCCATAGCACTGGTTTAAAAGAATCATTAGTGCTGTTCTATAATACATGGAAAACTTTAAAGATCAAATATACCACCAAATGCGAACCTTATCTTCTCCTCTAAAACCACTGTCGTTGGGTTACCATAGCGCCCATACTCAAAACTGAATTGACGTTTCTCCTGATACATGAAGAAAACAGTTCATTCATCACAACGTGCTTCAATAACTAATAACATTTTAGCATGTTTTAGAACTCCGCATAGCTCACTACTTTCTTCAAAGGAAAATTTAATCACCAAATTTTACCTTGAAATCAATGAGGTCAGCAGTTTTCTTGAAGAAGTAGGCGGTAGTATTCACCACAGGAGTGGTAATCGCATCAGTTACAATACCACGACCTAACCTTTCACCTGCACAGGCCACATGTAAAATTAACCAGAAGTGAAATACATGATACTTAACGTCAAAATAAATCATATTCCAATTAAGAGGTCCAGGTGACTTCTAAAACTTGAGGCTCGACATAAGAAACCCGAGTACAAAAGGATGCAAGCGGGTACAAACAGGAAAATAGATAGAGTAAGATCCAGATCAAATGGCTGCAGATTTTCAAATTTGAAAAGAGAAGAGTAAAGTATGTAGAATACAGTCACAAAAACATCCATTGTGCTACACAGAAATTAACAAGCCAAAAGCTCATACCAGCGAATTTGATCGGAATATTAATCGATCCAACGATACTTACCGGCATGAATCGCCATGCTTCCATCGAATTTCAAAAACGAAGAATAAGAAGTATCAACTGAATCTTGAAACTGAACAGCTCCATTTCCGTCACAACCCCCCGAGACGACAACGTCTTCATCGGCCGCAAGCTCCGTCGGAGCTACGGACAGGGCAGATGTGGCAGAGGCGGCATCGACGGCTGAGGAAGTAGCCGACGATGCCGGAACCCCATGAGCAGCAGAGTTGTCGGACCACGAAGCAGCGACAATTTGCGCCACTCCAATATTACTGCAGTTCCTACGAGCCTTGGTGCTGAGCTGGCGCTGGAAGTTGGGAGGAAACCTCAGGATCAAGGAAGAGAGCCCATGAAACGCAGCCGGTCCAGTAGCGGCAGCGTTGAGGCGAGAGGTGAATCGTCCTTGTCCGAGCTTCTCGAACCTCGGAGCAGTAGAGAAATCGGGATCTGAGCGACACTCAAAGGACGAGAAAACCCTAGCACAGCTTGACACGGCCATTTCCGACGATTCTCACGGTAGGTAGAGTCCTCTCTATCCTTCTCTCTTGCCCCGCAGAACGGAATGAGGAAGGGATTTGGAGGCTGCCAAGAAATAGCGAGTTTAATTCATAAGCGCGTGTAATTTGTCCTGTTGTTTGCCTTTTTTTTTTACCTGCTTCAATCTTTTTGTGTGCTTTTTTCCGGTTTCCTACTTGCATTTTAACTCTCCATTTTTGTCCATGGGCCCCACCCGGGTTAGGTACGTCACGATTTTGACCCCGTATATTTTTTTCCGTCCTAATACTTCGCCTGAGGATTTGGTAGGCGGGTATTAGAACAGTACTAATGCTGCTGTTTATCACATTTTTATTATTTATTAGTTATTACTACTCATTATGAACAGATTTATTTTCTGTTTTTGACTTTTCGTTGCCCGGAGGTTAGAAATATGAATATGCACAAGCGGGTTTTCTATTTTTGTTTGGGCGTCCAGACTTCTACGTTTCATTCTTTTCTTTTATCTTTTGTTTAAAGGGTTATTTGGTTCAACATTTTCTTAAAAAATAAGTTCTTATTATATAAGTCGAGATAAAACTCCTTTCACATATTTATCTTGTACACTATAAATCACGATTTATAAGCATTTATTGCCTAAAAATTTATTCCAAACGAGCACTAAGAAAAACAAGATATAGTGTGTGTTTGGTTGGGCTTATATTTGGATAATAAGTTTTTATTACGCAAGCCGAGATAAAACCCCTCTCACATACTTACCTTGTATACCGTAAATCATAATTTATAAACACTTATTACCCAAAAATAAACTATTTCAAACAAGCACATATACCAAGTACACAACCTGTGGAATGCAAAGGACAAATATTGGGGGGAAAAGCGATATACATGAGTATCTGGTTAAAAAAATTAAACATGGAAAGGCTTAAGAGAATTCAATTTTTACAAATTTAACTTGTAAGTGACATAATTTAATTTATAACATACAATTTGACTTGGAAATATAAATTGTTAAATTTGATTATTACTTATATATGAACTTTTTATACTTCCCCGTATTCATTTATTTTTATTTGAGACTTATAAGTAATGTTTTGGAAAAATCTTCCCCTCCTCACCTATCATTACGCTCTTTCGTTTTGTTGAGAATTACTGGTTCTTCTGATTACTCAATTATATTTGATAATTTGATCTCCATAATTAGTTTAAAAACATATTGCTGAAGAACAAAACGATGTATTGGCGACGTGTTGTGAGTGGATTAGTCTCTCTTCTTTTCAAATCCGTCCAGATCTTATCTTTGAAGTGCTTTACCGAAATCTTTGAAGTATATTTTATCACTGATATGAAATATAGGAAGGTAAGATCAGGAATGGTGGATTCCATTGTTACACAGATATGAATTTTGTGACAGTGGGGCATACTTAAAAAAAAAACGTTATTACTGCATTGTTATTTATGTGAAGGCAAATCCGTAACGGAATGGATGTCAGAGTGATGGTGGTTGGGGACATCGACGATCGGAATACAGAGATTAAGACCGGTGAGGTTGATTGGGATGCAAAAGCTGATGTCCCGCTGGTAAAAGAAACATTACAGAGCAATACAATTGTTGTTCCTAGGGAGGTGTTGTTATCTTGATGACGTATTTCAGAACCTAATGACCCTGAGGTGTGATAATTTCTGCTTAGTTCGACTCAGTTTATTGAAAATTTGGATCAACTTGTTGAGTTGGAATTGAAACTAGTTGAAGAAAAGGTTTCTAAAATATACGTTTACTATCATTTGTATAATGTTGAATTTCGGGCGTACCTGAAGTGTCGTTTCGAGTTCTTCTGGTACCTACGTGACTCGAATCACCAGGATTTCAACTATATCACACAGCAAATGCACAATAAGGAAAGAGTGGAGAAGAGAGTTTTCAAAGAATATTTTTTCTCTGTATGTTGTCTGGTGTATGTTCTGTGTACTTATCCACGCACACACACGTCTATTTCTCAAATAATTATTCCCTCCAAAATATACGGGAACTGCTTCCTTTAGGTTTCAATTTTGAACCTTTGGGAAAAATTACAAATAAATACCCCACATTTATCTGGATATTTTATTTTACCCCAAACTTAATGGGTTTGAGTTTTGGGCCTAATCCACCAAGGGTAAACCAAACCTAATTTCCAACAGTATGGAAAAACAATGAAAAGAAAGGGGGTTTAGACGGAAATGGAGTTAGTATGGGAAGAAATTAAACTCTCCAATTAATTGTTATACCTTTGGTTGAGAATCTGATTTGGCCTTTTTATGTTGATTATGAGGATGGTTTGTGGTTGAATTATTGCTCTCTCACCAGCATCAATGAATCTGTCATGGAGTTAGTGATATATATTTAAGTTGTGATATTCTTTATGCGATTGAGTTTGCAAATTTTTCAATTACAGTTGTTGTTTGTACTTTGTTGGAATCGTGTTTGGTGTTTTGTAGACTCTCTTATTGTTGAATGATATGAATACAAATTTCTTTGGGGAAAACAAGGAAATGTTTTCACACTACACTTCGTGTACCACGATGTATCTCAAAATCATTGTTGTTTAAAGCCTAAATCAGTAAATTGTAATAAAAAAAATAACTTGATTGACTAAAATACTCGTGCATTGCAACATCATGACACTTTTCACTTGATATTTTTTAATCAGTGAAATGTAAAATAATATAAAAAATAAGTAAAAAAATTAAAGTGATATTGGAATGAAACTAAAATTATAAAATGACATATATTTTAAAATTTGTTCTAGTTGTTTAAATCTACTTTTGGAACGAAAAATCTCAGAGAAAGTTCAGTTTTTATCAATACTTTTGTAGGGTGGAAAAACAGCAATATTATTTTTGTAATTAAGGTCTAAAAAGTAAAAAAAAATAAAAAGGGAAAAATGAACTCGTGGGCGGGAAATATCCGTAAATTCTAACAAGATCATCTGCATGGCCGTTGTTTTAAATTTTTAACCAGGTTTCGCACCAAGGGCGGTGGATGGTCCCCAAGTACAAGTTCATGGAACTTGGACAAGCACCAGAAGACTGCCAGCTTGCCACGTGGTGTGAGACCATTGGCCAATGTTAAAATTTATACCAAGTCCCTGTTTCTCAAAGAGAAATTGCGTTCAGGTCAGGGAGAGAGAGAGAGAGAGAGATCTTGTTGGGTTGACCCAATTCCATTATCAATTATCATGAGCGGACCCAACCAAACACATTTGCCTGTGAAATTGTATGATATTTATTATTCTCTTCAGTTCTAATTATAAGATAAAGTTAATTTTTTTTTTGAAGAAATTAAGGAAGCCAATTAAATTACTTTAGAGTATTTTTATTTTTATTTTTTCCTCCAAATTAATTAATTTGATTAATAAACTAATATATAATCTAAGGATATTAAAAATATAAACACTCTAAAGTAATTTAATTGGTTTCCTTAATTTCTTCAAAAAAATCAACTTTATCTTATAATTAAGACCGAAAGGAGTAGTATGTAGAGCAACGCTTGCTGCTTGTTGAGTTGTAATTAATGATATATGGCGGGTAAAATTTTATATACTACTTTAACACTTTACTAATTCACTTTCATTATTTTTTTATCATTGTAATATTTGACCTTTATAGTTTGTCATTATTTAAGTTTTGATTTACATAATTTCAAATTATAGGTTTTGGTTTCTTAAAAGGGTGAAATGATTTAGATACTTATTAATTAAATTATGGGGACTACCATTTTAGACACACATAAAAATTAATAGACTAAAATTAAAATGAGGACAAATTATAATTATTAAATAATATATTAATTATCCCCCCCCCCCCCGGTAGTTTTACTAGAGTCACATGAGTCAATGACTGTGGAATGAATCCTATTCTGTATGGTCACCAGCCATCAAATACATGCACTTTAAATAATAAGTTGTGGCAAGTGGAGCTGAAGTAACCCAGCAAATTAAAAGTTGTCATCTCTAAGCACGCACAGTTTTGATATTCACGGAACAACAAGCTATACAAGTTGGCATAATAAAATATAAGGAAAATCCTAGAAAAATAAATTGAAATTCGTAAAATTCTAATTTAGATATTTTCTAAAAATAAGGTTGGGAATCTCTAATCAAGATTTGATATTTTCTAATCAACTCTTACGAAAAAAAAATTGATTTGGTATTTTGCAATTTCTAAATTCCTTTTCAGGATTCTTCCTAAAATATATTAAATTTATAAATTATTATTATACTTATAGTTATAATATATTGGGCATGTTTGTTTTAGCGATTCGATTGCTTATAAGTTATTTTTTAATAGTGATTTACGGTAAACGAAGTAAGTATGTGAGAGGAGTTGTATCTCGATTTACGTAAAAAACAACTTATAAAAAATCATAACGTCCAAATAAACATGTTCAATGTTTCCTATTTCAGTCGATTACGACCCACTTGCGAGACACAGAAGATTCTCACCTAAATCTTAAATCTTAAAATATAGCCAAAGCCGCTAATCTCTGTAGCAGTCGCTTTGTCGTCGCATATTCGTTCTTGTAAAAGTTACAACATAGTATCATCAATTAAAGATGTGAATCATTAAATGGAATCCGTGTACTGTATATCCATCAAACAAACCCAAAAATGGTTCCTCTCAAGACTTTAGTGTGGCCCGCTGATAAATCTCACAGTCATTCACCTATCCAAGATGGGAGCACAATTGATGGATATGATGTGATGATCACCGATCTGAATTGTCTAGATTCATTTTGGATGATTCATATTTAATACTACCTCCGGTCCTAAATATAGGACAAAGTTTGTAGTGCAAATTGCACTACAAACTTTGTCCTATATTTAGGACCGGAGGGAGTATAATTTAAATCAATGTTTTAAATAATTGTTTATTTTTATGTATGTAAAATTTAAAATAAAAATAATCTTAGAACTTAAATCTAATCAAAGTGATGATGACTGAATGGTTATCTACACACAGTGGCAACCTTTCGATGCAGTGGCGGGTCATTTTCTCTCTTTGTATAAAAAGATGGATGTATCACTATAATAAGGATTTTTTAAGCTAAAAAATAATTTTCTCTCATTCTCTATCGCGCGCATATCTATACATGTTCTTTGAGTGATTCTTCCGGTCAATCTATAAGGCTTGACTTAATTATGATCCCAAACAGCGTTGTTGTCTATTACCCTGTGTTTAATTGGACAAAATTAGGGATAAGCTTAAAGAATATTAGGATGGAAACCATAAAAAATACTCCCTCCGATCCTAAATATGGAACATAGTTTGTAGTGCAAATATCCTATATTTAGGACAGGAGGTAGTATATATTATTTTCTCACAATTTAGAAGTTTTTTTGCACCCTGATATTTTCCCCTAGCCTGTGTTATTCTCGCTTTCTCCTGATCAATCTAAACATAGGGTTAAGATGCCACCGCATGATGCCATTCATTTTCTCCTTCAATATATATATATGTTGTTGCCGAGTTTTTCCTCCTGGCCTTTTCAAATGTATCTGTCAAGAGCTTTGGAAATGAAGATAATAACCTAGAGCAATTAATTACGTTGAGATCTTAAACTTGAAAATGACGCTAATTCGATTTACATTATTTGGGGCGGTGGAGGGGTACCAACAGCAACAATATTTTTTGGAAGCACCTACGATTGCGGGGCACATATCTCTAATTAAGATCAAGCCATAGAATTGGCACGCATCTCTAAATAAGATCAAGTCATAGAGTTATTCACGCCCAAGCTTGTGACAATGCTCCAACCTTTACTTTAATCTTAGCAGCAAATACTATCAAATAGTCAGACATGCACCCCTTATCTACAGTATAACTCGCTTTTACTACTACGGGTAAAAGGATTGGACTAGCCCTCACAACATGTCAAATCAAGAGTCTGAATTCCTACAAAAAGATACACTCATATTTATGTCCTGTTTGGTATGGTGGAATTGAAGGCATGGAATTGGAATTGGAATTGGAATTGGAATTCAATTCCATGAGTTGTGTATGCTTGGTATAAAGAAATGCTCATGGAATTTAATTCCACATGGAAGCCAAATGGGACTAATTCCATCAAACTCAATTCCACCCAAATAGCTAAGATTTGTAATTCCATGTCTTCAATTCCAACCTTACCCTTTCTATGATGAGACCTAGGTTCATAACCCAGACCGGACCGGCCGGTCTGGCCCAGAAACCGGCGGACCTGCCGGTGAACCGGTCCGATTCCAGGTTCGATCCGGGTTCCAATTTTTTTTTACAAAAATATTTTATAGTTTTCCTTTAGAATTTCATATTATAAGCCTAAAATTTTCAAAGGACAGAAATTTTTTATTTTTTAATTATAGAGGCATTTTGGTCTTTTCACATATAAATTAGGACTCATTTTCATGACATACCAAACATTTGAAAAAAAAATGAAATGGTGCAGGTTTTTGGGAGGAGAACGTTTTGGGCTTCTCTGAATGATGTTTTTTTGGAAAAAATAAAATTTTGAAGGACATTTTGGTCTTTTCACCTAAAAATCATATTTCATTTCCATGACATACCAAATATACTTTTACACCTCATTTTCATTTCCATCAAGATTAATTCCATCGTACCAAACGGGCCCTTAGTGTTCAACCGAGTCTTAAATATGATAACTTTTAATAGAAAGATACATACATTTATAAAAAAAATACAAGTCACTTATAACTAATTTATGTGTATTGATAAAAACAGTTAAAATCATTAAATTTATCTTAAAATTTAAGTGACTTTCAGTGTTAACCGAACGACATTAAATTCCGGCATTATATTGTAATTTTTACCAGCTACTGCTGAGCATATAATACCCATTGAATGTATCAAATGCCTTGTGAAAATGACTGACGACGCCTTCGAAAATGAGCCCCGTGTATCTGAAACAGAGATATGAGGGAATACTTGTTATTATTTTTTAGAAAAAAAATAAAGAAGGGGAAACGATGACGGAGATTGAATTAGGATGTGGTGTGTGGAGGAAACTCGAGAGCGTTAGGATATAAAGTAGGCATATATGTTTGATTCAGCTGCATTGATGGGATCAAACATATATGCTCATGGCTCAGGCGTCACTTGGGCCAGTGATTTGATTCCTGGGCCCAGGTACGAAATATTGAGAGATGGGAATCAGAATTGGGTCAAAAATTATGCCAAATTATATTATTTGGTACGAGGGATTTTGAATAACCTGTGAATGGGAATATCATAAAAGTGGGATTGTTGTAAAGTAACCTCCGGTATTACGTTTTCAGTCATAGAATTGTAAATTATAGGAACAAAAATATTCTTGATTATAATATTTTTTGAATAAAATTAACCCTCTCATTTTAACATAAGACTCATCCATTTTTGCACAATCACTCTTTAACCGCAACATCCTAATATTCAGCTTTCCTTTTGTTTTTGATTTAATCGATTTCGTTTTGCTCTTCAAATATTTATAATATATTGATCATTTTTGAGTTTATGAATTTTGATTTTCCCCTAATTTCATTTTATTCGTTTTCCCCTAATTTTGTTTAGAGTATAATTTATTCTCCAACAATATTGATGAACAAAGGGATTCGCAGCTTTCTTAGAGGCAGTTGAAGAGAACAGTTGTCTTCTATTCTCAAGGAGGGGAAGATCGGGAAAGATCAGAGAGGCCATAAATTTTCTTATAATATTTTTTAATTATCATTAGGGGTATTATAGTCTTTCTATGATTATGAATAATTAAGAAACAAAATTAATTTAAACAGCCCCTCTCAATAGAACTCCATACCAAACATAATTATAAGACCTTAATCTCAGTCCCCATCCCAATCCTAATACCAATCTTAATCCTAATCTCAATTTCTTAGAATTTAGAGTTATGTTCCAAGGCCATAAAGTAGGCACACCCATCATCATTTTCTGATACTGCCTACCCTCAATCCAAAAGCATGTGCCTGTCCATTATTTTTCCCTCCAATTAATTCGTCCCCACCGCACTTTACATTCTCTCGATCAATCATTATCCAAGGAATCTTGCGACTTAATTTTACTCTCACAACTACCTCCTAAGTGTGACCATTAATTTAAAGTTAAAGTATATTTTTAATCTTTTAAGTTTATATGAGATATATTTTTAATCCCTTAATCTTATGAAGTATATTTTTTATAACACCCCAAATTTTAGATTCACCAAAAGTATTATAAATATTTGAGAAATTTAATAAAATGGTGAATATTCATGAATTTGGAATTTATGAATTTATAAATGTTCAATTTCATGAGAAATTGGGCAAAAATAATTATGGAATTAATTTAGGTGATTTTAAAAGCCCAATATTAAGGTCCAAAAATGAAGGAATATCAGAGAAAATATTTGGTCCAAAAATATATGGAAAATGGCCAAGGAAAAATAATAAAAGAAATTGGAATAAAAAGGTAATGTCAAAATCGTAATTTTTTCAATTTAGTACAAAATTACTTATTTTCCAATTAATCAAAGTTAATTTCAATTAATTAAGGGAAATAAATGGGGGAAATATATTTAAAATATTTTGGTCAATTTAACATGAATTTATGAAAAATTTGAGCAAAAATGCAATTTTGACCGAAATTGAAACTTTACGTGTATACGTAACCGAAACAAGTTGTGTAGTCAATTGAGACCATAGGGAGGGACCTCTAGATGTCTCCTACATGTTGCAAGAGGAAGAAAATATTGATTGGGATTAATGAGCTTGGTTACATGTACATAGGGTTTATATACATAAATTTGATTTTTGAAAGTTTTAGAAATTGTTAAACAATTAAAGTATAATGTTATATATATATTATAAAACACATGTGCATCTTTATCCTCAGCCCATTTATGTCGCACACAACAGTTGAATATAGAGTGAGAACGTTTGGACTTGTAGAGAGAGAAAGGAGAAAAAAAATCACAAGATAAGCCGATTTCTCCGACGATTTAGCTCCTAATGCGTAAAACTCCGATCCTAAGCTACTCCTCTTTGTTCTTTAAGGTCTGGAAGCTCAAAATCTGTTGTTGAGCACTTAGGGGTTTCAGCAATATTTGAGAAAAACTTATGGAAGCTTGAGGTAACTTCCAAACCTTTGTATATTAACTATTCTGGTTGCTGTAGGCAATTTAATCGGTGAAATTTCGCCGGATTGCCATTGGTTTTAAATTTTGGAAAAGTGTGTGCCTAAGGGTTATGCTGCCCAATTTTAGTTCAAATAGTTGTTATAACTCAATTAGATGGTTAATAAAGTGGTTAGGAGTATAAAGGAACGCGTTTACAGAGCCGAAATCACAAAACACCGATTATGCCCGGAGGACTCCATAATTTCGGTTAGGGCCAGATATAGGGGTAGGAGTTTGATTTTCAATGATTTGATAGTTCCATTAGGTTCAGGAGGAAAAATCAGGCGGAGTTATAGTTAGGCACTTTTTCGGAAAAGGCTAAGAAAGCATAATTATGGAAATGTCTATCTAAAAGTATGGCTACCAAGGGCAATTTCGTAATTTGACATTGAATTTGGTAATTTTGAGCCCGAAAATGGATCTCTTGGATGAAAATATGTCAGGATAGCCCTAGTAAAAAATTTAGAAAAACGTGCCATCGAGTCGGGTACAGCGGGGTCGAGTCGAGGTTCTAAGGGCATTTTGGTAAATTTTCACCATAGGCTAATATAACCATAAGAAACACTATGGAAGATTCTAAAATGATACTTGGATAGGTTTTGACCTATTTCTAGTACATTTAATATTTTAGGACCGAATCGGGAGCCGAAAGTCGACACGTTTCACGAGGCACACAAAAAGGGGTCGATAGAATTTCGAGGTAGGGACATTATCCTTCATACATCATGCCATAGTTTTATGATTGTGTGGATGTCATTGCTTGTAAATGCGCTTTATTAATCAACATGTTTTGCCCAGAGAGAGCCCAATAGTGTTAGAGGCACTTACACTGGAGTTGGTGAGAATTCCACTGATGCATATTAGTGGGGCTGGGGCCTACTCATGTATACATGCAGATGATATGTTTATATTGTTCATTAATTGGTGCATACATGACATATATCATATTTACTTTTTGCATTTTCTATTAACGATAGCATGTTTCTACTGGGATTCTTCGGAATCTTACCCCTTTTTCTGAATAAAACACCTCAGCGGTTGCCAGTGGGGTAAAAGGCAAGGATGTAGACCAAGAGAAGTGACTGGCATGTGTCTCGAGGCAAATACAAAGTTCGTGGTTATAAATAGTTCATGTCTAAAATACTTTTGGATATTTTCTAATAGTGGTGTGTATTGTCACATTCTGTATGGTTGACTTTGGACTGTAAACAAATACTTTTATCAGTATATATGTATTCTTTTGTATGCCCGTGGAACTTGGTCTCTATTACTCTGTGTATATCGAAATGAAAATGGGTGTTGATATTTTTGGTCCTATAATTTTAACACCGTTAATGTTATTAACAGAAAAAGCTGAAACAGCAAACTTAAGTGATAACTTTGTAAAATTATGTGATTACTGTGCAATTGAATACTAGGGGTGGAAATAGGCTAGGCTAGGCTTTCCCTAAATAGGCCTGGGTCTGCAACAAAGATTCAAATCCTGAGCCTGAGTCTGAGTCTGTATGTAGGCTTTTTTTAGGCCTGAGTTTGGGCCTTCAAAAAGGCTGACAAGACCTAAAGCCTGTTTAAAGACCTACTTAAATAATGTAGGCTTTTAAATTGCCTTTAAAACCTATGTATCCAAATTCATATATAACCCTCCACAGTTATATACAATTCTACATTAAGTCTTAAAAACCTAATATCCATTCTCATATTAATATTAGGGCTTAATAAGGAAAAGAAAAAAAATGTCCAGTGACAATAATTGTCCAAGCAAATAGGAATAAGAAAAACTAATCGTCTGTTGACTAATGAGATATATTTTTTAAAATTGACTAAGCATAAGAAATAACATGCAAAACTAGATTTTATCTCTTTTACCTTTCCCACGTAAATTAGGACAAACTCCTCTTACTCATATTATAAATTTTATTTGACATTAAAATAAACTCATAACAATTATTATGCTTTAGTGGAGGGCGCAAATTAGGGGAGAATGAGTGGGTTAGTGTTGCCATTTCGAGCGATCGAAGAAAAGAAAGACAAGGATGAATGATTTATGTGAAAGTAATGGTTGAGTGTAATGATGATGGGATGTGAAATTTAGAATTAAGGTTAAATTGGTAAATTTATAAAATTATTTAGATTATATTATATATACTTATGTAATGATATACATTAAAAAAAAAGCTAAATAGTTCAAACCTGTAGACTAGGCCTTATGAAAATAGGCTTGGCCTGTTTATCTAAATAGGCCTAACAATATGCTTGAGTCTGACCAATTTACTAAATAGGCTATGTTACACTTTATGTAGGCTAAACCGTAGGTCCTTGTTAGGGGCCTGTCCTATTTTCATCCCTATTAAATACTATTAATTTTAAATTTAATATATGTATAAATTGAAAATATCAAAAAACCCAATAAAACTGTCAATATTAAAAATTTGCTTGTATTAAAAAATTTTAGTTTAATAATATATAATATATTAGTTTAATAATATAAATACCAAAACCTCAATATTTTATATAGCAATTTATCGGTTTATTTTAGTTTAATAATCTAAATATATTATATTAAAAAATTTAAAATTAAATATATTTTACCAAGTGCATAGTCATTATTTAAATTTATTGCGTCAATATTTTCTATTATTAACATTAATGGTATTAAAATTAGATATAAAAAAATATACTTTATAAAGTTGTGATATCAAAAGTATACCTGATATAAAATTTAAAAGATTAAAATTATATTTTAGGATTGATTTTATTTTTTTTATGCAAAGGATTGATTTTATTTTACATAAGCATTTCATATATAGGATGTAAAATTGACGTGGATACGAATATCATGATTGAGGTTAGGGATGGAAATAAGCTAGGCCCTTAACAAGGGCCTACAACCTAGCCTACATAAAATCTAGCCTAATCTATTTAATAAATAGGCCAGAATCAAGCTCAGGTATATTGCTAGGCCTATTTATATAAACAGCCCAGGCCTGTTTTTATAAGGCCTAGCTTATAAGCCTACAGGCCTGGAATATTTAACTTTTTTTTTAAATTATACTATTATATAAATATATATAATATCATCTAAATAATTTTATAAATTATCTATAAATTTATTAACTTAATTTTAATTTTAAGTTTTATATTTCATTGTTGTTATACTCAACCTCTGCATTCACATAAATCATTCATCCCCACCTTTCCTTTTTTCGATCGCTCTGAGATAGCAACACTAACTCACTTTCTCTCCCTTAATCTGTGCCCTCCACTAAAGCATAATAATTGCTATGAGTTTATTTTAGTGTCAAGTGAAATATTATAATCTTAATAAGAGGAGTTTGTCTCAATTTACGTGGGAAGAGAGGTAAAAATATAGTTTTACATGTTATTTTTTATGCTTAGTCAACTTTAAAAAGTATATCTCATTAGTCAACAGAGACGATTGGTTTTTCTTATTCCTATTTGCTCGGACAAGTGTTGTCACTAGATATTATTTTATTTTTCTTACTAAGCCTTAATATTTCGACAAGAATATGTTAGGCTTTTAAGACATAATGTAGGATTGTATATAAGCATGAAGGGGTATATATGAATTTGGAGAGGTAGGCTTTAAATACTATTTAAAGTCCTACATTTTAAGTAGGCCTTTAAACAGGCTTCAGGCCTTATCAGACTTTTTAAAGGCCCAGGCTCAAATCTAAAAAGAAGTTTACATACAGGCTCAGACCCAGGCCCAGACTTTAAATCTCTATTATAGGTCCAGACCTATTTAAATAAAACCTAACCTAACCTAACTCAGCCTATGTCCACCCTAACTGAGGAATGTCTGCTTGTGATGGGTTTAAACTGGGGACTAAATGATGGGACTGGGGCGTCCGAAGATGTTTTGGTTTCGGATCTATTCTTTATGACTGCATCCTTTGATATTCTCTATCATGGACGTGAAGATTTTCCGTAGGTTACTGCTTGAATTTTAAAATTTAAAATTAATTTTATTAATAATAAAAATAATAGGATTGACAAAAAAAATGTAATAATTGATAACTTAAATTTTTAGGAGATCATTAATTTAAAATTTTTAAATTTAAATAATATTTAAATGTCTTTTTCCCTAAAATTTTTTTTTCATGCCAAAAGTACTTCTCATAGTGGCATAGGACAACACTGATTTCATTGGAAAAATTCATTTACATGAGCCCCACCTCAAAAAAAACTCCGGCCATACATTCTTTCAATTTTGTTTTGTTTTGTTTTGCCCTTTACCTTCAAACGCTGCAGTTCAAATTATAAATCTTTCTGATATGCGTGTGTATAAAATATTCTCAAAATTACATAATTTATATAATAAAATATGAAAAAAAATTTTCAAATATGTTTGAGAAATGTTTTAAAACATTTACAATAAACCTAAATAAAATCAATTGACACATATTTTTTGGGTGCATAGAGGTTTGGGTGACGTTAGAAACTCTATTAACATTATTTGACTACCATTTATAATCAAGTTTCCTTTCTTGATTTTTCATTGTTTAATACTTTAATTTAATATCCGTGTAAAAAACTAAAGAAGAGAATCGCTTAAGTATTCTCATTTGATAAATCCAACAAGTATTCTAATTCATTTTGTCAACACTATTTTTTTTTTTGGATACAATGTCAAACACTATTTAGGCGCAGGGAAACTGAGGGTAAAGTTGTCTAGGGTTATTGGATCAGACTTCCTTTTTCAAGCCCGATTCCATGAAAAGGCCTCTAACGAAATGATTGGGCCCAAGGAAATGTGGGGAGTTCGATTGAGGTTCGTATTGTTTTACATTTATATCCTCAGTTATAAAATTCTAGGACACCTTTACCGCATTCCAATTTTCATCTCAACTAAAACCCTAGCCGCTGCGAAGCAAACAACGGTCATTTCGACCACGAAGCCGCCCGATTAACGCCGCCCCCTTAACGTAAACCCTAACTCCAACGGTCATTTTAAAGGGTCGACATTCGCGGTAGCTGATTTACTCGAGAGAGGATCAGACAGCTGAAAAATATGTTTCCTCTTCGCTCCCGCCCTTTCGCGCTGAGAGGATCGATTCAATGTCTATAGCCTTCACGAGTAAATCTCCAGAGGAGAAAGAGAGTTGCGCTGCTTGAGATATTGAATAAGGTTTGTAAATCGTCTTAGATCCTGTGGCCAGTCCAGTCAATTAGCATGGAGCGTATTAGTTATCCATGATCTAAGAAAAATTTTCCAAATACATGGCGCATTGGACGAGTTCTTGTATTCTTTTTTCTTACGTTTTCAATCAACGATTCCAGCAGGAAGACATGTTTTTCTTCTTCTCTTTTTTTGCTTCGATTTTATTTTTGTCTCGGCCTTTTGTCTTATCTTAACATCTTTTCTACTTGACGTCGAATGTTTCTGTGGCTTGATTCAACTATGCACGAGCACTGAGGCACTGCATAAACTTAATTATCAGTGGCCTAAGGCAAGGTGCAAAGATACATGTTGGGGTCCGCTTTGCAGCCTTAACTAAACATGTTTAGGTTGCCTGTATCACCCAAAAATTTCAGTTGAGTTTGGTTTTAACCCTGAAAGTGAATCAGTAGCAGAAGAGTCTTATCATGACAAATTGAGAGGTTGTTTAGATTTGATAGGAGAGGTTGTTTAGATTTGATAGGAGACTCATCATAATAAATGAATTTTTAAACATGAGTGCCGAAATAAAGCAAATCAGAATTTCTCTTTCTTTCTTTATTTAATTTATTTTTGTGGGCCGAAAAGTGCTTCATTGAGTATTTTCAAAAGATGCTATATATGGGTTGACAAACAAGCTACAAGTTGTTGTGTTTCTTTCAGTTGTTGCTTGGATAAATATCATTCATTCATTTTCTGTTTATATTCCATTGAGTAGTGTTTGGGAAATTTGTATTAGTAAGTATCTGAAATTTGGAAATTTACTGGTACTTTACAAGTTCAGCTGCCTTAACTTCATCTTCATGAATGCCTTGTGCTTGCTCATAACAAAATATGTGCTTTCTAGAGAAGTGACAGTCTTTTGATATAAATAGATGTACTAGCTTTGGAATTGAGCTTGTATATATAATATGGGCTCACATCATTTATATCATTTGATATCTAATCTTAAAGTGCATAAATATAATTATAGGGTCTACTTTTGTTGTTCAGCTGTCCCTGCTGCTTTATAGCTCCCTTACATATACTTTGGCAAATTTCCACGTATGCACACCTGCTAAGATTGATGATCATTGCATCATTTGATACTTGATTTTGATGCTCATATGTGAGTGTGGGAATATTGAGATTGATGCCTATTTATGAATGTGGGAAAACTGAGATTGATGGCTACTTAAGAATGTGAGAAAATTCAAATTGATTTAGAGGCCACTTACGAATGTGAGAAAATTGAGATTGATTTAGAGGCCTAGACTCGGCTTGCAAAGCTGCCTTAATCATTGTCACATACTTGTAATCCTTCAAAATTGCATGCGGCTTATTTGCAAAAGGAGTTCTTTTGATTTAATTTGATGTATTTGCTTTTGTGGTTGAGCTTTTTTTTAATGCACTCCTACGAGGCTCATTGACAATTATATCATTTGATGCCTAATCTTAAAGTGCATAAATATAATTATAGGGGTCTACTTTTGCTATTCAGCTTAGACTCTCTGTGTCTTTGCTGCTTTGTAGCCCCCTTACATATGCTTTAATCATTCTTGCATGCTTGTAATCCTTCAAAATTGCATGTGGCTTATTTGCAAAAGGAGTTCTTTTGATTTAATTAGACACACTTGCTTTTGTATTTGAGCTTTTTTTTAATGCACTCCTACGAGGCTCATTGACACTTATATCATTTTATGCCTAATCTTAAAGTGCATAAATATAAATATAGGGGGTTTACTTTTGCTATTCAGCTTAGACTTTCCATGTCTTTGCTGCTTTGTATCCCCCTTACATATGCTTTGGCAAATTTTCAGTTTATGCACACTTGCAAAGATTGATGATCGCTGCATCATTTGATGGTTAATGCCTATTTACGAATGTGGGAAAATTGAAATTGATGCCTATTTATGAATTTGGGAAAATTGAAATTGATGTTTATTTATGATTTGGGAAATGGGGATTGATGCCTATTTATGAAGTTGGGAAAATTGATATTGATGGCTACTTACTAATGTGGGAAAATTGGAATTAATTTAGAGGCTTGAACTTGGCATGCAAAGCCACCTTAATTATTCTTGCATGCCTCATGTTCCTTTGAAATTGCACATGTTGCTTATTTGCGAAATGTCAGTTTTTTTTTCTTCAAAATTTAAATATATGTACTTGCTTTTGTATTTGATCTTTTATAATTAATGCACTCCTACGAGGCGCATTGACATTTATATCATTTGATGCCTAATCTTAAAGTGCATAAATATATATATGGGTTTTACTTTTGCTATTCAGCTTAGACTCTCCATGTCTTTGCTGTTTTATAGCCCCCTTACATATACTTTGGCAAATTCCTGTTGTATGTGCACTTGCACAGATTGATGATCATTGCATCATTTGATACTTGATTTTGATGCCTTTTTGTCAATGTGGGAAAATTGAAATTGATGACTACTTACGAATATGGGAAATAGAGATTGGTTTGGAGGCTTAAACTTGGCATGCAAAGCTGCCTTGTAATCCTTTGAAATTGTCCCTCCCCCCGCGCAAAATGACGGTTTTTTTTATTTAATTAGATGTACTTGTTTGTGTTTGAGCTTTTATATTTAACGCACTCCTACGAGGCTCATTGACATTTATATCATTTGATGTCTAATCTTAAAGTGCATAAATATAATTATAGGGGTTTACTTTTGCTCTTTAGCTTAGACTCTCCATGTCTTTGATGCTTTATAGCCCTTTACATATACTTTGGTTGACCATTGCAAGTATTGTATGTCCATTAATGATGGAAGTGTAGCGTGTATCAATACCTACTTTTTTGAATTCCGTTGTGTCCTATTGATTATTCGCTTATATGTATAAATAATGTGTGGTTCAATTTGTTTTTTTGGAACTTTGAAGTTTTGAATGCTTAGAGGAAGGAGAAAACTATGGGCAAGGAAGAATTGATATGCTGCTCAAATCACATATGTTACAATTGTAAATATATTTTTGTTTGGTAATTTCTTTTGTAAACATACTCTATTATTGATTACTATTACATCTCTTGATTTAAATACTTGTCTAGGAGTAGGAACATTAACTGGTTTAGGAGCTTAAACTTGATATGCTGCTCTAATATTCCTTATGTGCATACCTTGAGATCCTCTGATACAGCACTTTGTGACCTATCTATGAAATAACAGTATTTTAATTGAAATAAATACCCATTGTTTGGATATTTAAATTTGGATCTGCATTGCACCCCTGCAAAGCTTAATAATGCATTGACGCTTTTATCATTTGATGTATAGTCTAAATGTTTCATTTGATTATTTGTGCGCTCTGGGCGGAATTTATTCCGACCTAACTTCATGTTTGGGAACTACGTAGCCATCACACACCCACATTCTTCACTTGCTCAAAGATAATTTCCCCTCGTGGAATGATTTTAGACGTCATTATGTCCTGCACTATTTTTTGAACATCATAATCTCTGGGTCTCTTTTGATTGTTGGAAACACCACGCGGGTATGGTTGAGAGTTCTGAGGAGTTAAAGTTGGAAGAGCATCATAAATTTTCAGGCTCTAATATTCCGAGGGATGTGATTGTGTAGTAATTTTTCTGCCTCTACCGAATAGAACAGAGCTTAGACCATTTGTCAGAACCAACATGACGCCTTTCTGATACAGGGAATTATAGTAATAGAATTGGGCCCAAGCGACCATATAAAATGATATACTACATTGTAAGGGATGATAGTTTATGTTCATCAAGGTTCTGAAACCGGGCTGGTCACTGAACCGGTTGGGGTACTGGGTTGAGGGTAGTGAGTCAGATCAGGGTCAGATCGGGGTCAAACCCGGGCTAAACTGGTGAAGAAGGGAAGATTTTAGAATTATTTATATGAAAATTTAAATAAAATATTAAAAAAAGAACCTGTCAAACCGTGAGAACCCAGTCGAACCGGGGTTAATAGTTAAACCGGACCGATTGGACCACGGGTCCGACGGTTTTATGGTCGGACCGGCCGGTCCGGTCCAGTCTTGAAAACACTGATGTTCATAAATTCTCTCTGTTTTTTCAATTTGGACGGCAGACACGTGGCTTAGAGTGTAGGGATCAAATCTTAGACTTGGTGCCACAAGGGCCAGGAGGGGGTGGGTGATGTGCCTTTGGTGGTGCCCCCTGCTGACCGTCAATACGGGAGCCTTCCCAAGTGTTTTTTGTGTGTTTCTTTTTACCATTAAATTCTACATAAAATGAGTGAGATTTTGATATATTATGGGTAAAAACATAAAGCTGTTTTTAATTTTTTATGATTTTTAAAAGATATTTCAGAAAAATGGTAACTTTTTTTCCCACTTTAAGCACCGAATCTTTAAAAAAATCATAAAAAATTGAAAAAAATGTTATTTTTTATCTATAATATATCAATATCTCACTCAGTTTATGTAGAATCTAACGATAAAAAAGAACATAAAAAAAAACACTTGGGAATGCCCCCATATTAACGGGGCAATAGGGGCAACACCAAAGACACATCATTCACCCCCTCCCGTGCCACAAAGGGCATATGCTGGACCAAAGGCTCGCTGTCATGGTCATAAATTCTATACAGCAAGTAGATGATTAATAATATTTGGAAAAATTGGTAAAAAATCCTCATTGAAAATTTAATTGGTGATCAGGACATAAAGTGAGAGTACTGGTACCTTGTGTATACAAAATTTGTAGCGTACTGACAATTTTAATGTATAAAAATTCATCAGACTTTTTAACCAATAAAATTTTTATTAGGGGATTTTCCTATGTGTTCGAATTAACACAAATTGAAGGAGAAAGAAGAAAGTAAATCAAAGTGCATGTATATTCTGATGTTCATTATTACGACACGGAGTTCGGTGGGTTATTGAGAAATAAAACAATGAAGGCAATTATAGACATGTATGGGTGAGGGAGGTGCTTTGAATGTGAATCATGCCCTTCTTGCTGGTTCATTCACTCAATGTATGGTTAATTATTGAGCAATCAATGTTGTTCCTTGAAAAACCGAATAGAGTGACCTTCATTCACCTATAGTTCTCTCTCCCTCCTTCATTTACTCTAACTCCTGCTTCACCAGTACCATCCAGAGTCCTTTAGGATTCTAGCTGTACTGCTGCTGCTGCTTCTTAAATAACTTGAACAGAATTTGCAACGTCTTTTAATTAACTTGGAAATTATATGACGCTGATTTCACTGAAGAGGAGAAGCTTTCTTAGTAACATTAGTATCTCCCTCTGTTCTGTCCCTTTCCTTTGCCTAAACAATCGCCACATGTCAATCTGGATTCATGAGTTCTTTATTACCGAACAGCTACCTTCAAGGCCCTAGAGTTATTACTTTAATTTTCTTTTCACCTGCGTTGGGTCCTTCATCTATTATTTTGTCTGGCCCTTGGGTTTATTCTAAACAGGTCTGTTTGACTTTAATGCCCCCAACATTTTATTTTTAAAAAAGTATTTAAAATAGAAAGCAAAGAAATAAATACAACAATAATATAAGAATATGGTAATTTTTTAAAAGTACTGGGATCACGTGACTAAGTGGTTACAACTTCAAATCTTGAAAATAACCTCTTCACTTATGAGAGTAAGGCTGTGTATATATGATCCTTCTCATATTTCGTTTGATGGAAGTGGCCACCTAAAACTCATGGAGATCTTAATTTTGTCTTCGTTGAGGATTTAATTTAGATTATGATGTATTACTACACATGGGGAGAAAAAGTCAGTCCCACTAATGAGTGAATATTGCTTTCAAGCAGACTAACAAAAAGGAAAAAAGAAGTTGATGTTTAGGGAGAAAGGGTTTGCATTGTCTTGAGTTTAAAGTCTAAACAGTGATAAATCCATTCATGCTTGTCAATTTTCACATTATTAAGCCTTTTCTTCTAAGACGTTGATTTTCTGTCTCTTTATTTTTGGGTGTGAGATAATTGACTCTTATGAATCAAATAACGTACGTACGTGTTCAATACTGTTCATCGAAGTTTTCTTTACTTGGAGGTCAATGAGATGAACAACTGCTTCTGTTTTTATCAAGAGATTAGAGAAAGAAATATAAATTAGATAATGATTTTTTTGACTTTCATGAAATATACCAAGTGTTGATGCAAATTTTATTAACCTGGAGAGGCCACGACGATGAAAAACTGTTTCATGAAGAGATTAGAAAGAGACCAGCTAAATATTTATTTCCATCCATATATTGAACCCTAAAATGCCATATATATATGCTACTGTTTGAGTTTTTATTTTCACAATACTGTTTTGCACTGAAAGTTTTGAATGTAAAATATTATCTTCTATTCTTAATATAAGATCCTGTTTGTAGTACAGTTTCTATTAAAAACAAGATCTTATATTCTCCGGTCATTTTTATAAGAGCTTAATAATTAAATTACATGATTTAAAAAAGTGGTTAAAGCTAACTAAGTATTTGGATCAAATCACACATCACAGTATACTAGACCCTCTAATTCTTTAAGAGGTTTATCTAAAAGATTCGTGATATAACTAGGAAGACGTTTCAAATACCACACATGGGTTACTGGGCATGCCAGTTTAATATATCCCATTTGATATCTCCGTATCCGAGAATCAACAAATTCTACTCCGCATTGTTCACAAAATTTTGGGTCTTCTTTTTTATCTCCGATTACTCAATAATTTCCACAAGCACAAATCCCACTTTTTATAGGCTCAAAAATTCTTTCACAAAATAATCCATCTTTTTCAGGCTTATTGGTTTTGTAATGAAAAGTATAGGGTTTTGTTACCTCCCCAACTATCTCTCCATTAGGTAGTATTTTATTGGCCCAATCACTTATTTGTTCAGGAGAAACTGATCCAATTTGGAGTTGTTGATGTTTATACTGATCAATCATAGAAGAAAGATTATGATTCATTCCGATTAAGCTTCCTTCCTATGAATCTGGAAGTTCTTCTCAGATACAAGGAAATGATTCAGTTCCAGAGCCAAAGATCGTAGTTCTCGAACAAGCAATCGAAAAGATTCTGGAGCATCCTCAGGTTTAGGTATTGTTCCTCCAATGATCGTAGTCCCGAGTACTTCTTGGCGAGCTATAATATGATCCGATTTATAAGTAAGCATCTCTTGTAAAATATGAGCAACACCAAATCCCTCTAGAGCCCAAACCTCCATTTCTCCTACCCGTTGTCCCCCTTGCTTTGCCCTTCCTCTAAGGGGTTGTTGCGTAACAAGTGCATAATGTCCACTGGAACGTCCATGTATTTTATCATCAACTTGATGAATTAATTTCAAGATATAAGGCTCTCCTATTATAACAAGCTGTTCAAAAGGATCCCCTGTTCTTCCATCAAATATTCTGCTTTTTCCCGGATACTCGGGTTCAAATATCCATGGATTCGCTGTTTGCTTACTGGCTTCATATAATTCAGAAAACACTAGTTTTCTCGAAGCCTCTTGTTCATATCTCTCATCAAAAGGTGCTATTCGATAATGTCTATCTAGCATACCCCCTGCGAACCCGAGTGAGCATTCAAATATCTGTCCTACATTCATTCGTGAAGGTACCCCTAATGGATTGAAGACCATATCAACGGGTCTTCCATCTTGCAAATAAGGCATATCTTGTCTAGACAAGATTTTGGAAACGATACCTTTATTTCCATGTCTTCCAGCAACTTTATCACCTACTTTGATTTCACGTTTCTGTGAAATATATATACGAATCGTTTCTGGATTATAACTAGAACCCCCCTTTTTATGGATCCATCTCACATCAATAACTCGACCCCTACCACCTATAGGTAGTTTTAGACAAGTTTCCTTTGAGGTGGATACCTGAATGCCAAGTATAGCTCGTAATAATCTATCTTCCGGGGCATACGAGGATTCTTTCGCCATTTGAGGCGTTAATTTACCCACTAAAATATCACCCGTCTCTACCCAAGATCCCAGTCTCACAATTCCATTTTTGTCTAAATTTCGGAGTAAATGGGCTTCTAGGTGTGGTATTTCATTAGTGATTCTTTCAGGGCCGTGGATTGTCACATGAGTCTGAATTTCATATTTCCGTAAGTGAAAAGAGGTATAAATATCTTCATAGACTAGACACTCACTAATGAGTACTGCATCCTCAGAATTGTAACCTTCCCATGGCATATAAGCTACTAATACGTTTTTTCCCAAAGCGAGTTCGCCACCAACTGTAGCAGCACCATCCGCTAAAATTTGTCCCTTTTTAATGCATTTACCTCGCTGAACCTGGGGTTTTTGATGCATGCAAGTATTCTTGTTGGAACGTTGATAGATAACTAATGGAATGCTTAGAGTATCCCGATTTCCCGATAAAATTATCTTGTCAGTATCGGTATAAATGATCTTTCCCTCGTGTTCGGCTATAGCGAGAACCCCTGAATCTAGAGCCACCTGGCGTTCCAATCCAGTTCCAACAATGCACTTTTTGGACTGAGAAAGCGGAACTGCTTGACGTTGCATATTAGAACTCATTAAAGCTCGATTTGCATCATTATGCTCGATAAAAGGAATGAGGGAAGCTCCAATAGAAAAATATTGGAAGGGAAAAATACTTCGAAGATGAACCTGTTCCCATGCAATAGTCAGAAATTCTTGACGGTATCGAGCTGGAACAACCTGTTCCTCCTGAATACCTCGATTCAGCGCCAAAGAATTTCCTGTCGCTAGCATATAGTATTCGTCTCTACTTGGTGATAAATAAAGCATCCGTATTCTTTTTGATCTCTCAGAGATTTCATAAAATGGACTTTCTATAGACCCCCAATGAACAATCCTCGCATGAATTGCTAGGGATCCGATAAGTCCGACATTGATTCCTTCAGACGTGTCAATTGGGCAAATGCGTCCATAATGACTAGGATGGATATCTCGTATCCGAAAACTAGCAGTTCGCCCTGTCAATCCTCCAGGGCACTAGACCCTCTAATTCTTTATAAGGGGCAAGTAAGAGAGAAAAATAAAGTAAATATAATTGATAAGGGCTAAAAACGGAAAAAACTCATTAAATGTTAACATAATTCTTGTCGGAATTTTATAAAAATGACTAAAACAGTTCAAATTTTAGATTCTTATAAAAAAAGACGGAAGTATTAAATACCAGAGATAGTAATTGACTTTAAAAGTGAAATTTCATGTTCATTAATTCCTTCTTCTAGAATTTAAATGTCATTCATCCATATCAACTGTTCCTAAATAAGTCAATTAATCAAATAAATACATACGTATGGATTATTTTGGCTCTAAATGTTTTATTAACCCAAACCACGTGAGATGGGTGAAAAATGAAAATAATTGATCGCATGGGCACAATTTAATATAGCACATGGATGAAAGTTTGTTTGGAAAGGTACGGTCACCTTATAATTTCGTAAATTTTCTAAATAATAAAGCATAATAATTATATTTTAAAAATTAAACAAACAAACAAATCTAGAGCTTGAAAATCGAAAATAGTAGATTTAACATATTTGGTAAGAAGAAAGTAATTTCCCCTTTCCATCATGCAATATATTTTTATTATTTAATAGGCTAATAAATTAGATGTCATTTTACCCAGTTTTTCCTTTTCGATTAAAGTGTCGCACTCATGGCAAATCCAGAGCCATGTGGGTTCATACTTCGCAGAATAAATGAACATTGATAAGCCTCACAATTAAAAAAATAAATAAATAAAAGAAACAAATTAACGGTGAGGCAATACATGTGCTGTGGCTATAAGTTCACCCCATGTGGAGGCTTTCAACCAAGCCTTATTCTGTTTTTCCCCCTCAATAAAAAAGTATAATTTATACTCAATTCAGTTGTTTTTATAAAGAATAATCTCTCTGTGATAATTAATATAAGGAGTGAATCCAATTTATCTAAAATTTTAAACCAATTTTTTCATTTTGATCTCTATTAAATATATGTCATTCATCATTTTTACAATAATTTTTCGCTCATTATCTCTCATACACTCTCTTTATAAATTGGAGTATGATATAAAGGAAAAATACATATTTTACATTTTTATTAATCACCTTACCCTTTTTTGAAGGAATCGCCTTACCCTTTCAGTTGTATACAAGTTATTAAAAAGGGATAGTATCCAATATTCTTTTTTTTTTGTTGAGTAAAAAGCAAAATGATAGTATCTAATATTCTAAATGATAAACATTTCATTGTTTAAAATATATTTCACTTGCTCTATAGAGTCCTTTTAAAATTCAAATGGAGTTTATTTATAATATTTTAAAAAACCGGAAGAATAAGTTGATTTTGAAATAAACTACAAGATCTACTATGTATCTAATTATCTATAGAAGTGTGTACGTGAAGGCGATCAAGGCAAGCCTCAAGACTTTGAAAGAAATTATTTGGCACAACAACAAAAAAACATTTTTGATACACACATACATATATAGTTAACAGTTTTAATAAACCATAAAAGGAAAAAAAAAAAGAGAGAGAGAGAGATTGGATTTTGGAAGTGCTGTGAAAATATGAGAAAAGAGAAAAAGAAAATATGAGGTTATCCATAGTTATGGAAGGAAAGTGACGTTTCATAGCATAAGAAAAAAGGTGACAATTCATGAATTCAATAATGCTATGTCTCATATCTTGACATGTACTAGCATTTACTCCTCTGCTTCAATTGCATATAAAGTACTACTGGACTTAAAATATCGTTAACTTACTTTTTATTGGATGGAAAAACATTTCTTCTAACAGAATCAATAAGTGGCAAATTTTCAGAGTAAGTATTAAAAGTAAGGTTATTAAATTCAGATCGGCCTCTGAATTAATCGAGATACTTAGATCAGAGTCAAACTGAAGGTAACTTGAGACCTGATATGATCGGTGAGAAAGTAAAGATTTTAGGGTTATTAATATGAAATTCTAAATAAAAAAAAAACTCGAATTAATTTTTTTTTAAAAAAAAATCCTAACCTCTAGTTGGGGTTCGCCCGAACCGGCCAAGTGCTCAATTCTGTGGTTTTTGACTCAAACCAGCTCGCCTGGTCCGGCTTTAATACCCTGATTATATGTTGTTTCTAAAACATGGCAAAATATATATATGAACATTTCTATCATAATTTTTGGAGGAATCGTACATTTTTTTTGTAATGAAGAAAACGTCCATTGACATTTCATTGCACTACGAAAACCTTAAAATTTACACTATTTTTAAATTAAAATGTCTGATATGTAAGCAATAATTTTTAATATCTACTCTCTCCCTTCTTTAATATAAAATATATTTATCTAATTTGATTAGATTAAGGAAGTTAGTTAACATAACATGGATTTTCAAAAACACCATAGTCATCTTCTTTAATTCTCTCTCCTCTTTGATTATTGTTGAGCAAATATCAATAGGGGTAAATTAGGAAAAGATTGATAAATATAAAAATTATGTCTTATATTTAAAATTAAAATAAAATCTCTAAATATGTCTTATATTAAATATCAGAGGAGTCATGTTTAATCAACAGTCTTATGATCCAATGGAATGCAACTTCTTTTTTGTTGGTTTAGCCTCAGTGTGTGTTTGTGTCAGCGTTTTGGTGCATGTTTGGGAAAGCTTTTTACACAGTAAAAACGCACTTATTACGCAAGCCGAGAAAAAACTCCTCTCACATACTTACCTCGTATACCGTGAATCACGAATTATAAGCACTTATTACCCAAAAATAAGCTCTTCCAAACACACACTTGAACAATCAAAACGCACTTATTACGCAAGCCGAGAAAAAACTCCTCTCACATACTTACCTCGTATACCGTGAATCACGAATTATAAGCACGTTTTGGACAAAAATAAGCCATTCCAAACGCACACGTTGCTTCAAACGTTTAGCTTATTTTATAAGGACAATCCTAATTAAATCATTTTAAAATAATCAAAATCTAAATCAGGTCTATACTTTAAACAAATTCTTAATTAGGGCAAAAGATCTAATAAGGAGTTTTGGAATGTTGTTAAATGACAACAATACCCATATGTTTGAAAAGAAAAAGAAGGCAGCAACACTGTTGGGGAAAAATTAAAATTTTTTTATCAACTTCCCGCAATCCTTTAAATATTTATTTTATAGCAACTTCCCCCAACATCAAAGCACTGCGCTGAGTTTTGACTGGAATGGTGACAACCAAAGCACCAGTTTTATTCGCACAACGAACACCTGAAAATCAATGTGCGAAATTGTTTACAATTGTTTTTAAGAGAATCATGCATGATCCAACCCCAAAATAAAAATAAAGACTAGAGACAAAATTTTGGAATTGTCTCCCAAGATCCAAACTCCAAAGTGAGAATCAGTCCCCTAAAAATATCGGATCTGGCTTCCGTCCTTTTCCCACAAAGAAAAGGACGGCCTTTTTTTTTCTGTGGGTCGTTCGATTGAAATCTCAACGGTCCAGATTTAATATATTTTATAATAATATTTTTAATATATTAATATAATAATAATATTTTTATAATATATTAAATCTGGACCGTTGATATCTTAATCGGACGGCCCACAGAGAGAAAATGACCGTCCTTTTCTTTGAGGGAAAAGGACGGAAGCCATTTCCAAAAATATCTCCCCACCTTAGCTCTAATTGCACTAAAAATCCATATCCTTTCAAAAACTCAATTCTCTCAATCACTCTTTTTCCACAATCAAAATCAATGAGTGCCTCTCCGCTTTTTGACCTAAGAGCTCGCGGCTGTGAATTTCAAAATTTTTAATCCAAAGAAGCTTTGGAAAACGATTGATTGAAAATTGGAAGAGAAGGCTTTAATTATAACTTTTTAATCAAGAAAAAAAATAAAAGGGTGCAATAATTGCCTAAATATTTTCTTTTCAAACTAAGGGTATTGTTGTCACTTACAAGCTTTTTGAAATCCCTAATCAAACCTCTTGGCCTAATTAAGAATTTGTTTAAAGTATAGGCTTAATATAGCTTTTGATTATTTTAAGAAGATTTAATTGGGATTATATTCTCCCTATTTTATGTAGTAAAAAAAATTTGACAGCCATAAATATATTTAAATTAGTGAAGTTTTTTAATACAATATAAACAAACCTTTAAATAATATGTATAACATTATCAACAGTGTAACTAATTTTTAAGCCACTCTAAAGATTAAAATTTAGTTTACATAATAGCTTTATCATATTTTCTAAGCTTGCCAAATGCCAATTTCAAGTTTTTTTTTTTTGAATAATAATCAAATATATTAGATAAAACGATATTAAGTACAAAAGTACTGCTCTTCTAAATTTCAAATTTAGAGGAGCAGTAATGATTTAACAATATTAGCAGGGGATTAGGGATAGGGGATGCACAAATGAAGTTTACAAATAAAAAATATGAAAGCATGAGAGAAATATCTTCGCGCACCACATCTAATTGAGAATGATCATGATTAATAAAGGAAGCTGGAGTCTTCTTCTGGAAAAAGGATGTTAGCCTGTGAGAGTGTTGGAAAAGAGGATTTTTCGATACCCAGAACAAACAAGCTCTAAAACATCTCTTAATGAAACAATTCTTTCCAGCAGAATCAGGCGAACCAAACCATTCAAATGTTTGAATAGGTTGCTGCTGAAAGAAGATCCAAGAGGTGATCTTGAACTCCTTCTTCTTACTGAACTCTTTGAGAATAAAATAATCCAATTTTCATGATTAATTGATGGGGTCACTGACTCTGAAGATGAATGCTATTTAGATATGCTTCGACCAATAATATATTGATCAAAATCTACATGAAAAGACATATGGGGAAAAGAAATTGCATTGTTAATTCCTTGAATTACTTGTAAAGCATTTGCCTTGACACCTCTATGAAGAACATTGTTCCTTGTTCTCTATATTACATTCAGCAGGATGATGATTCCATGAACTAAGTTAGCGTGACCATTATTTTGAAGCCGCTTCAGGGTGATTTTTAACCAAGAACAAAATGATTCAAAAGATGAGTGTTCAGCCATAATTGATAAGCTTCCAAACCAAATTGCTCTAGAGAAAGGATAGTCCCAGAAAAGATGAGCAACAGTTTCATCACATAAACAACCAAAAAGGCATAAACCTTTCACATTAAGATGATGGTTCTGGAGGATATCACAAGAGGGAATTGCTTTGTTAAGTAATTTCCAAATAAATAATAGAGATTTATAAGGAAGTGAAATGGACCATAAAAATCTCCAAAAAAACATTTGTTTGCCAAGAATAAGAAGAATTCAAAAGGACATTACCCTTCTTTGCTGAATAAATACCTGACGAGTTACGTTTCCAGATTAAACTATCTTGAACTCCTGAAAAAGAGAGAGGAGTATTAAGGATCAATGTAGAAACTTGATCAGAAAACAAAGATTTTACCACTAAAAAATTCCACCAAAGAGGTTTCAAACTACAAGAAGTATGCATAACAAGATTCACAACTTTGTGATATAAACCAACTGTTATAGGACTTGATTGCATAGGCCACCAATATTGATGGTTTAATACAATGGAAGATCCATTTCCAACTTTCCACTCAAGATTGTTCAAGATAAGATCAGCACTATCAAGAATCCCTTTCCAGATCCTTGATGAGTTATATGGTTTCTTAATGATGGGGTTTTGAGAGAGATCTATGTATTTTCTCTTCAAAGTTGATCCTAGCAAAGATGATGATGGAGAAGGAATGATTCTCCATAATTGTTTAGCTAACATGGAGATATTTACTTTTTCAATCGATCTCATTCCTAAACCTCCTTTATGTTGAGGAAGGAATAACATATAATATCCCAATTTGTGATTAAGGGCTAATCATGATTATTGTAGATAATTATGGATTTAATTGGCATTATTATGTGTTTTATGGCAATATAAATTAATATGTCATAATTGGTGGAAAAATTGAAAGAATGGAATTTTTGGCCATGAGTTGGTAATTAAGGGAGAAATTAATTACTAGTTAAGAGGAAAATGAGAAGTGTGATTAAAATGGTTAATGGAGGGATTAGAGTAGCTAATTGGTGATTTATTGTATGGGAACCAATATGCTTTTGACAAGTAGCAAGTGTAGTGGAAGGGAGAGATAAGAGAAAAGTCAAAGGGAAATTTTAAAATGTTTTTCTCTCTCTTCCCTCCCAAATTTTCGACTGAAGCTAGACATGGGCTTGGAGGCTCATCATTTCATCCCTTTTCACTCCATCTCTCACACTCTTCTCTCTCTCTTTTTCTCTCTCATGCGTGTAGCCATTTTTGGCCAAGGAAGGAGAAGAAAAGATGGAATTTGAGGTAAGCAAATGACCTCTATTGCTCAAACTCACTTCATTAATATTGATCCTTGGAGTGAGAGCTTTATTTTGATGTTTATAGAGTGCCTATTGGTGTTGATTTGTGCAAACGAAATTTTAGAGATTGGAGAATCAAAGAACCTCTTTGACAAAGTGAAAGAGGTAAGTGAGACAAATCTATCTATCTATCTATCTAAGTTTTATGCCAAATGGTTTAGTTTGAAATTTCTAGAAATTTTAGCCTTTAATCCGAAAATGAGAGTCACTGGGCTTTTGGCATGTTTTTGGCATAGTAATGGTATCTTGTGGTGAGTTTTGGATAGATAGAAATGATTTGGGTTTAAAATGTTAAGTTTGGTGATGTAGAGATTTTGGTGTTTTATGTTGCCCAAATCAAAAGTATGATAATGGAGTAGGAATTTGGTAATTCTGATGTTTCCATTGGATTCCTTAGGTGTTTTTGTGTGGGAGTAACTTTAATTGAGGTTTTGAGTTCACTAGAAACACTTGGGCAATTGTTGGAAAGAGCTGCCAGTTTTCCTGCGTTTTTTGGTTTCTGATAAAACCACTCTAGTGAGAGTGAGTTCACTCGAGTAGGGGAAGAACATCACTAGAGTGAGGGTGGGATTACTAGAGTGAGTTAGTGTATTTTCCCCTCTGGCCTTTGGTTTACATGTTGCACTTCAAAGTCAGAGGAAAGAGTGTTGCCTCACTTGCAAGTGTTGTAGGTTCTCACTCGAGTGCAGGTGTATTTGACAGCATGATCTGTTGTCTCGGGTTGTCACTTGTGTCCAAAATTCAAGAGTGCGCTTTAACACTTGCGATTGTTAAGTTGTTACTCGAGTGAGACCTTCTTCACTCGAGTGCTCCTCTTCTTTGAAAGTTCTTGTGCTCTCGGGCAAATACTTTCTGTCCTCACTTTCTAGCACTCGAGGTGCAGACCGTACCATCACTCGAGTGTCCGTACCAACACTCGAGTGAGGCCATTTTCACTCAAGTGCAGCAGTGAAAAATCAGTTTTTGTGCTTCCAAAAGAGGATTTTTGGAATAGTTCTTCCAACCCTTTAGGAGTTTTGTCAGGGGTATTTAATGACTCCGAAAGAGCAATAATGATAATCAATTAAGTATTAAAAAGTCATTAAGAATTACAATAGAGAATTGACACTTCATCCCTAATTATAAATATAGGATTTGACATTTGCTCTACTCGGGAGAGATCGGCGCTAGGACACGCACGGAAGGATCAAGGTAGTGACTCTTCTCTCATGTTATGTATGATACTTGGTATACATGTTTATCATTGTGAATGTGTTATCGGCTATAGGGCATTACACCGCGAGCAGTTCAGTGTGAGCCGTCGTAGGGGGCAATGCTCATGATACCTACCCCGGCCGTTGTATCTGCCGCTGTAAGTGTCGAGGCTGCGTTATGGAATCGTGGATTCCTGTTTAAGTATCTAGCCCATGGGGCTGCGTGTTGTGAAATGTTTTATATGGATCCCAGCTGTGGTGATATATGTGATATGTTTATGTGGATGTGCAATACAGCAGGCAGTTCAGCGTGAGCTGTCGTAGGGGCGATGTCCATGATACCTACCCCGGCCGTTACAACTGTTGTTGGGATTGCTGTGTGTTGTATGGATGATTTACTTTCATGCTTTGATGTTGTGTATATTATGAGTGATTTGTTACTACGGGGATTCTTTAGAATCTCACTTTCCCAAAACCATAAATTTTTAGACAGGGCTGAAGGATCCAAGGGAAAGCGGGTGATGAAGAGTAGTTAGAGTTCCGGGCAAGGAGTTTTACTTTTGGAATATTTGGTTATCATGTATAAATTATTTGGATGTTTTTGGAAACAATTGTGTATATATTGAGATTCGTAGTATAGTTTTGTGTAATCCCCAAGATAAGGAAAAATAATTATTGGTTTTGTGCCTTTGTATAGTACCTTTACTAATTAATGGAATCTGAGTGTGTTGGGAATTTACATTATACTCTGATATGTATGAATGAAATCAACATGTACACACCATTTATGTATTGAAATGTGACTATGAGATCGCTATGAACAGGTTTTATAAAAGTTTTTATAAACCCTGATTTTGGGAAGTTTAATTTTCTATAAGCCCCAAATCATTTTACGGTCTCTAATTTCATATAATTACATATTTATAAACTAATCTCGGCTTATGTCGTGAAGGGGGTTACATAACACATCTCTCTTTAAAAGATGTATGCTCTTTTTCTCAACGGATGATCCCCCAAAAAAAAATCAAGACATCTAGAATCAATCTTGTTGCAAATATAAAAAGGAAGGCGTACACAAGAAAGCAAGAGTAGATTGGCAACCGATAGAACGGATTTGGCTGCGGTCCGCTGCCTAGCGGTCCGCTGCCCATCCTTTTCCTTCAAACTACACCGTTTTGGTGTAGTTTGGGGGTAAAGGGGTGAGTTTTTTTTTTAAAAAAATAAGATATAGTATTTTGAAATATTTTTTTGGAAGTATCTAGTATCTTAAAATATTTTTTAAGTAACATATAGTATCATAAAATAATTTTTAGTACTTTAATCCCTTAAAATATGTTTTCAGTTGTATCCAGTGTGTTAGCAGAATGATTGCAATTTAACCTTTAATGTATTTTTTTAGTTCCAAAAATCACTTTAAAATATTTTTTTGGTGTTTTTAACCCTTTAAGAAATATTTTTTTGGAAGTATCTAGTATCTTAAAATATTTTTTAAATAACATATAGTATCCTAAAATAATTTTTTGTACTTTAACCCCTTAAAATATGTTTTCAGTTGTATCCAGTGTATTACCAGATTGATTGTAATTTAACTCTTAATATATTTTAAAGAGTTCAAAGCATCAAAAAAAAATTTCTTAAAGGGTTTAAAACACCAAAAAAATATTTTAAAGTAATTTTTGGAACTAAAAAAATACATTAAAGGTTAAATTGCAATCATTCTGCTAACATACTGGATACAACTGAAAATATATTTTAAGGGGTTAAAGTACTAAAAATTATTTTATGATACTACATATTACTTAAAAAATATTTTAAGATACTAGATACTTCCAAAAAAATATTTCAAAATACTATATCTTATTTTTTTAAAAAAAAAACTCACCCCTTTACCCCCAAACTACACCAAAACGGTGTAGTTTGAAGGAAAAGGATGGGCAGCGGACCGCTAGGCAGCGGACCGCAGCCAAATCCCGATAGAACAGACTTTATCAAAGTCAATCTCGAAGCTTGAGAAAGTAATTTTCCTTTCCACGTTGCAGTACGTCTGTCAATTGCTCCAATACTTGACTATAGATGTCTTGCTTACTTCTATCCAGATCAATCCACAAGCCCAGATATTTACCAAGTTTTGTTGAGTATCCAATATTGAATATTCTTGCCAATTCAGACTTCAGACTATTATCAACATTTGGACTAAAAATCAAAGTTGACTTATTCTTGTTTATCCTCTGATCAGACCAAGAACAATACAAATCCAAAACATGTTTGGCTAAGGCAAAACATTCCTTATTAGCCTCCATAAAAAATAATGAATCATCAGCGTAAAGGAGGTGTGTAACATGGAGAGTGGCCAATTTCAAGTTTTGAATAATGATGAGCTGGTGTTTGGTGAAAGACTGAGGAAAAATGAGCTCGAAGAGTTAAACAAAAAATTCACTTTGATGGTAAATATAAGATATAGATTCACTTAATTTATAATTTTTATCACAAAATATTTTTATTGATTGTATATATCAAGACAGTTTCTACCCACAGACAATTTTAATACACATGATTAAAAATAATATAGTAGAAGAAAAAAACTCATTTAATAATAATTAATGCAACTAGTGTTTTAATATCCATAAATTAATTATCTACCCTACAAAATTAAATTTACTTGGGCATTCGGGTAAAATTTATAAACAATGACCTCTAAAATGGGGCAGCAATAATTGGTTTGAAAAGTCAATTAAGGGGGCACATGGCATTGATTGTTGGAAGCATGAAAATCTTTGAGGGAGCGATGTTTATCAAATTTATTTTATAATATGAAATCTCACTCTCAACGTGGCTGCTGCCCATGTTTCTGTGATATTTTTTCCAAGATATCCCCCCCTCCATATTCAAGCCTTCTCTTAGCTTGTTCAACCCTTTCAGGCTATTCATTTAATAAGCATACAAAATAAAATGGCATGAGGTAAAAAATATAATAGAAAATTATTTTTAAATAATTTCTATATTTTTTATTTTACCAAAGGTTTTCATCTTCAGTTTTGATGTGTATAAGATTTTGAAGATAAAAAATGAGATAAGAATAACCATCGTGTTTATGCATTCAAAAAATTAAAGTTCTATTAGATAAAATATAGTAATAGATATTATTTAAAAATCGATTCTTGTTTTCCTTTCCTATCTTTCCCATCCACAGACCACAATCAAACAGCACGAAAAGCCTCCTTTAAATTTCTAACATGGAACATGTGATTTCATCCGTAGAATAGTTCAATAGGCAGTGCTTGCTTGTTTCTTCTTCGCAACATGCATGCTATTTTGGGAGTGAACATAATGCTTTATTAAACAACTACTCATCAGTCAAACTAATAATATTATTACGTGTACAAATTAGTCGTCGACCAAAGTTTTAGCCAATATGTCGCGTTGCAGTGATTTATATAAGCTTTAACCCAATACATATAATATAATTTCCTGTCACGCGTCATATTCACAACATTAGCAAATTCAATTGGTGATTATACAAAAAAAGTTTCAGTCACAATGGGTTTTTCCCAAAAGAATATAGGATAACGGGGTTTTATTTGTACTAATTAATTAATAAAACACTAAATATAAATGTCACTGGAAACATGTTTACTCAGTACTCATACTTAAAGATATCATTAGACACATTGATATGTCTTCACAAGCTGAATTGCCTCGTGCATAGCATACCTCGTTAGCAATTTGAACTAATTTGATGTTTTAATAAAACATGCAAATATAAAAGGCTCAAATTGGTAACGATTTTTTCTCTGGAAAGTGTAAACCACTAAATTGGTCTAATTATGAATGAGATGTGGATGTTAATATATGGACACGCCTACAATAAATTTTGTGCTCATATGAACCATTCAAATGCAAAGTCAAAAATCTTAGTTTAGTTTCTATCTTGAAATAGTGCATGACAACCTAGCAGATGAAGTGGACATGGGAGAGATGCCCAGAAATAAAAACAATGACTAAAATCCTTGAAAAGCCAGACTGTGACGTCAAACTAACAGCAATAAATACCATAGTAAATACCGCTTTATTTGGACGTGCTTGTAAGCAACTGAAGCACAGGGAAATAACTTGGAGTGAGTAAAAAAAAGTCATTCAATTCACACTCTATCTACCATCAATTTGTTCAAAAGAACATCACCCAGAAAAATCAGGACTTTTAGATGATGATACAAAAGATAATGAAATCAAGTCGCCGAATCAGAACAAATTGATATGAACATTTGATGGCGGTTGCGACCTTAGTGATCTGGTTTCCACGGAAGCCGCCGTTGTTGCTTTCATAAGTTACATACTTCCCAAGAAAGACACCACTCTAAAAGCAAACAAAACCCCTTTTTCTGTGAACAAGCTCGCTTCTTATGGCCATGGAAAGAAAATCAATGGCTCTAGATTTGGTTTGAAGAAACATGGCACTGAATCATCAGAACATGGGAGAGTCAGAAGGGGAAGAGTTGACTAAATTAAGAATGCTGTTCCAGTAATTCTTGTTATCTTCATAGAGGTCACTCCCACTGCCGCCTGATCCATCACCGTCACAGTTATTATTAGACTCTCCTCCGCCCTCCTCTGACAAACTCCGGTCATCGGAGTTAGTATTAAGCAAAAGGTTGGTGAACCCTTCCTCAGCGATAGCATCAGTACTAGTCCTAAGAGACTCAGACGTAGTCCACGTGCCTTCCAATGACATTGTCAACTCATTCAGGCTAGACGCAAAAGACATGGTGTTATCAATACCATCTTTGTATTCTGGAAGATGAACAGAGCTTTCATAACCTTTCCATTCTTGCTCACCTTCCTCTTTCACCATTCCTGTCTCTGAAGAACCAGACGAGCCAACAAACTCGATCACAGGCATTGTACTTTCTCCGAGTCCACTGGTAATAATCGGTGGAGCGTTCTCAGAGAAAGTCAGGGAAGAAGAAGGGGATTCAAGGTCGCCACCACCAACAGTATGGCCATCAGTAGATTTCAACCAACCTCCATTATTCCACGCCTTTAGAACATCTAGAGAGCGAGAGGAAATAGGTGGTCCCTCTGGTTTATTCGCAACTGGAGCTGATGAAGTTGAAGCAGAAGATGAAGATGAAAACCCAGAGTTGCAAAGCTGGTGGTGCTGCAATGAATGTGAACGTAGTTTTGATTCTCTAACCAACCTTGCTTCGGCTTCAAGCCTGGCACTCTCCCACTGAGCCATGTGACTAAGGTTGGCAGCACTCTTATTGGATTGGCCGTCGATGGAGAGAAGGGCATCATTCTTGGGCTTGTGGGTCACCGGGTCAATTCCCATTTTGGCCAACCTTTTCTTAAGATGCGTATTCCAGTAGTTCTTTATCTCATTATCTGTTCTCTTTGGCAAGTGTGTTGCGATAGCCGACCACCTGAGTACAAGACAACAGGAAATAATAGAGAGACACGCCATAGAAACCAAGGCTAACCCTCGGATCCATATCAATGACTGGAAGGAAATTTTTTGTGTTTGATACATTTAAAAAGATGCAACTTTAATAGATCAGATCAGAATGAAAAATAATGCATGGCATGTTTATTTCCAATTGCACTAGAGAAATCACATGCATGGCGCATTGATTTAACTCCTTTTGCATTTAAAGACCAAAATGAAAAAAGTTGGACGTCAGGGAGTAATTTAGGGAAATGGCAGAAAGCACATTTAGTATTATTTGTTGAAGATAGGTCAGAATAGGTGGTTGAAGAAACTGAGAGGCCGATGCATTTAATATATACTGCACAAGAAGGGAAAGGGAAAAGCAAAGAAATAATACATACATATGAAGAATTGAGTAAGAACCAAAGTTCACACTTTCAAGAATGTTAGAATCATGATGGGTTTGTCATAAATCCGGTGCCTGCCTGTGTCCTCAACACAGATCAACAGGCCAAGAGAAACTAGGGAAGAAATGGTATGAATACTTATGTCTTATGAAAATCCAAGGACAAAAACCTCAAGACCAAGCAAATGGCTGTCGGTAGAAAACTTCTTTTAAGTCATAATATGCAAGAATTTGTATCCTAGTACTGAGCATAGATAGATTGATAGATAGACGACTTCGTTTGAATACGAAACCTGTTTCCTAGGAGGGCATGGAGTTGAATGATGGCTTGCTCTTCTTGCAGGCTGAACTTTCCTCTCTTTATATCAGGTCTAAGATAATTGGTCCATCTCAGTCTGCAGCTCTTGCCACACCTCTGAAGTCCTATAGACAACAACATAGCATCGATTACAGTATATATCAGTGAACTTAAGCAGCAAACACTTTTCCACTATTATTGAACAAATATCATCTGAAAATTACCAGCTTTTGCTGGCAAGGCACGCCAGCTTCCATGGCCGTGTTCTTCGATATAAGCTAACAGTTTCTGATCTTCCTCAGGAGTCCATGGCCCTTTCTTTAAGCCCACCTTGTCGCAGCATGGTGACCGACCCATTTGAAAGTGTAACACTACTAAAGACTGTAGTAGCTTCTCCTCTTCTTTATATAGCACAAGGGGAGAAAGCTATGGAGAGAGGAAAGGACGGGAAGGACTGTGACTAGTAAATGAAGAGATGGGCAGAGAAGAAAGGTCAGCGGCATAAATGGGATAAGAAATTAATTGGACAGAGTATATGTGAGCTATCATTACAAGAGTGCCCTTCATACTGATTACTGAATTCTGCGTTTATATTCCACCTTTTGGCTTTGGGGATTTTTTTGTAAATGCATTGATGTAATAGTATAATCGGGCTATAACAACACTGAGAGAGAGAGTTGGTTTCATGGTGTAAGATTTTATTTGAGTATCAGTAGAGACACCTATGTCGGGGGGCAATTACAAACCATAGGATTGGAATAGTCATTTGTTCGAATACAAAGTAATACCGGTATAAAAAAATAGTATAAACGCAGAAACGAAAATAGAGTGGTTTCTTTGTCTTTTCATAACACTAGACTGGAATTTTAATCCTATTGACAACAGTGAGCGACCAAGCGATAGCCATAACTTTATAGTAACACGTCACCCAAAATTTATGGCATGGCTAGGGCCGGTTTTAATTATTCATCAAATGGGTCCACACGAATTTTTATTTTATCCGTCCATCGGTATGGAGATTTTTTTCTCTTTTTTCCCCCTTTATAATAATATAAAGTACACAAACTTGTGCTCATAGTGACGTACTGGAGCATACAGCAGAATACAACTAACTAATGGAAGGGTTTAAAGTTAAGCTTAGTCTCAGTGAAGCTCAGCCAGAGAATTCACTTATATATGGTCATTCAACAGTGCAAACTCCAAACATGAGGTCTCAACTAAACCAAAATTTGTTTCGTACTTTTCCTGTAAGGTTCGACCAAAGAAAGTTGACCGAAACCTGCCCATAGTCAGTCATAATTTAGATAAATTATAGTCTACAGAGTCCTTACCAGCCACCAAAGCAGTCCATTATAGGCCGACTACAGCCTACCAACAGATCACAGAGAGTTCCAGTCCTGATTTGTGTTCTACTTTTTAACCTTGCGGGTAACAATTGCATGAGAAGTGTCTGACTCGGTCAATCAGATCAACTGATAGTATCAGCTAGGATGTCATGTGGCCTCCAAACAGATTAATGGGTTTGGATTAACAAGTCCAATAGGATTGATTAGCTTTGATTGGCACGCTTTTGTTAGGGAACCCTTTCTTGTTACATGTCAATAATAATAAAATTTGTTATATATAATATATTAAAATATTGATTATCTTTTGGGCTTTAATAAAATTAAAGGAAGGGCGGTTAGTCTTGTGAAAAAAATTAAATAATGCACCTAGACTTTTGTAAGGATTCTTAGGCTCATTAAGTGAGCAAAGACTATACTTCCGAAGGACCTGGACTCGATCACTGGCTTGAGGGTTACATTTTGCAAAATTACTACGATGAGTGGGTTTTGATGCTAACCCCTAGACATGAATCAACCCCTTGAATCGCACAAGAAATGAAGGTGATGGTATATGATTACTTTAAGACCGTTGCAACTACTAAATGAAGGCCTAATTTTGCTAAAACATTGAGGTAAATGCATCCTCATAATCTCTTCATAGTTGCATTAATTTATGTCCATTTTGCAATGGCGCATATAGAGAGGTCCCAATCAGAAAGTATCTAACTTAATTAGTAGCATTTGATCTTAACATTAGCGGGAGAGATACTGCAGAAGCCTATTATCGTGAAAGATCTAGTTTTCACATTATGGAGCTACCCTGGCTCCTAGAGTGCCACGAATAGGTAAGAATGAGCAGAACCAATTCATCGCGGACTTTACCTTCCTTGAAATTCATTTAAGAGCCACTAGTAATATTTTGAGAGAAAAAAAAGCAGAAGACCCAGCTAAATTAAGAAGGCATCTACGAAAGATGATGGTAGATCTTAACCCATAAGTGGACAGTTACTCAGATCAGAAACTTGAGCTGCCAAAAATGGTGGACGTTTTAGTGGTTGGGACTGTGAAGAACTGATTCCACAGAAGAACTTCCTTAACGACTGAGGTTTTAATTAGGGGGGAAACACGAGCAATTTAATAAGGTGGGGCTCTGATGTTGTGGGAGGGCACCTTGAAGGATTTGGCGCATGAAAAGACAAAAGAAAGGCCCCTTAGATGAAAAAAAGGACTGAAATAGAAAAACTTAAATGTGTGAATCTGTTGTGCGATGGAAAGGTCTCATGGATCCAAGACTCATTTAGGCTATAGGAAGGACAATGGGGACACCCTTCTTAAATTTTCTTTGATCATTGCCAGCTCTAGCATTGTAATGGTCCAGCACAGTCATAATGATCCTATTAAATGAGTGCCCCTTACACTTGTCAAAGTCATACGAGTCCCACGTGGTCGATGCCCGACAGTAAGGGATGAAAATCGACTCATGAATCGTTTCAAGAAATAAATCTTCCCAATTTACCATTGGCATTGATCATCTCAGTGTGCTCCAAGTTAGAGTCTACCAGCAATGCTATCACTTTGACCGGAGACATAGTTGAGCCAAGCAACGCTTACTGTTCACAATTCACAAGCACCGTCAACACTAATTTGGCTCCAGCAGCAGAATCGGAGTACCCTGTGCCCAAAGAAAATGATCAAGGAAGTCGGTGAGCTCACTTTTCAATTATGATTTGAGGAATGGGAGGTATAAATCAAATATCGAAATTACAAGAAATATCTGTGAACTCGTTAAAAAATAGTTAATAACAATCTCTGCACTTCAATTTTCTTGTTCTATCAAAATCTGATTGAGCTTAAGACACCCATGTCATCAGTAAAATCCAAGTGAAAGTAGATTTAAGACATTAAGTCACTGCATGATCCGGAAGGGTTAATAACTTTTGATCCTTTACCACTGTAGCAGCAGGTAAGAATCTTGATGATGCCTAATTATGATGGTAATATAAATGAAAAATTCAACTCAATAATACAAAGGTCAAACTGAACAGGAGATATACAATATACCGTAGGTAGGCGGGTCTGAACTCATTAAATCACCGATCAAAGAGTAACTCGCATCTTATTTCTCTACAAGGTTCGTTAGCAGATAAGCATATAAATTATTTGTCATAACTCATAAAGCCATGCTATGAACATAGATGTCTCTGTCACCAGAGAAAACACATCCAAAAATGTCATAATGAAGGCGTCATCAGGTGATACCGATTTTCAAGGTTTTAAAGCTTAACCTTGAGTAGGTTGAAACTTTTGATTATATTCATGTGCGTGATTATTAATTTACTTAATGCGTTTCCAGATTCAGAATAGATTCCTCCCAGTGCTGATCAAAATCCCTAGGCTTGCATTCAATATTTGAAAATGATCTCGAGTTCTTGAACAAATGCTGCGGGGCTCATCCTTACATTGCACGGCTGTACCTAAAATTATATCCATCCTAATGAGGGAGCTAACTTTTTCTAAGTCATCTCCTCCTTTCATTAAAGTTTAGGATAGACTCACCAGAAAAAGAAATCGGTGGGTTTCACCCCAGTAAGCTTTTGTTTTTGGTGGAATTCACCCCATTAAGCTCATTTTGTTCCATGAAAGCGGTGACCATCAAGCTAGTAGTAAAAAGGACAAGTTTTAGTAACCATTTCCTAGGGATAGTGAACCAGACCTGCAGGTCACATTAGAAACCCTGTAAATCAGCAGTGTGGAAGTTTATGTAGGGTCCATTCTATATGTGAAACCCAACCATTAAATTAGTGCCCAGAGTTCAAATGTACCCCAGAGTAAGAGATTACTACTAAGCTAATCTCTTAGTCCAAGTGTATATATGCATTTCTTGAAAATCAGGATGGTTTTTCAAGCACCCAGCTGGAAAAATAGCTTGCCCAAGTCAAGTTCGATAGTTAAAGCCATCGTGGAAGAAACAATATACAGACATCAAAGTTTATTTAGAGACTCGCGTGAGTCATAATGAGAACGACTGTGATGCCCAGAATGAACGAAGGCTTCAACAAAAGTTCTCCGTGAAAATAAATAACTAGAGAAATAATTCAAGATTACCATAATCTTCCTTAGCCAGCTGGTAACTGTCATATATCATTGCAAGGACGAAATAAACTTCAATGATCTTAACTCTCGACGATATATGAATTCTTGCTCATGTCTCCCTTCCTCGTAAGTCATAACCAATTTCAATACCATTGGCCAATATATCATTCTTCCGGTGTTAGCTCCCCCATCCTTATTCCTAGATTCCAGTCCAAATTTAAATACCACTTCCCATTATATAATGAACTCGTCTTACTTGCTGTGCTGATCACATCCAACCGCATAAGCTGCGTTTGATCCAAATTCATAAATCATGTGTTTCCTAATCGACCACTATTTCGATCTACCTAGACTGTGGTCCGTCTTATTAAAAGGAAACGGAACGGAGTCCAACCCGTGCATTTCGAAAATCAATTGAATGGTATTTCCTCAAACAAAGGGAATATAAATCCTGACTGTTAAATGATTATGTACATTTGAGATTGGAAATGCAATCAGAGTTCGTATACACATAGGTTAGGTTTTCGATGTTTTACCTCTGCCACTGAATTTTGTCTGAAGCTGCTGATTTGCTCCATAACATTTGCTAAACCCAACGCCAAGCTACCGTTCCTTCGATGTTCCTTTCTTTTCAAGTCTGTTGTTTTCGGGAACATTTCGCGCGCGAAATCGTCTCTACGGAACCGATTGGGTTCTTTTTCGGCGCATTTTTTCAAGAAACTAGAAGGCCCAGTCTTAGGTTCACAAGATTGGCCTGGCCCATGAGCTTAAAGGGCGGATTCCTTGAATACGGTTTATTTACTCGGGCCGGCTCATTAACATACCCGTACCCTTTAGCTGCAGTTTGGGATTTTGGCAAAAGTTCTCGTGCATGTACAATTATAAATAATTTATTTGGAAGCAGTGAGATGCCTCCCATAGTGAGCTTATATTTTTACAAACCGAATTAGTTGGTTGTTAGTGTCGGATGCAAGTGGATTAATCCAAAATAAATCTATAGGTTAAACAGAAAAGACTCAATCATATTAGATCAAGTTGAAAATTTAATTGAAAATATATTTTAAAGTGATCGCCTTTTACTACCCATTTGAAATGCAAGTGAATGAAAACTTGTAGACTATAATCAAGGAAAATTAATGACAAGGAAAAAGCTTACAGCTTTAGTTTTGTATTCATTGGATTTCTGTTCTTGTTCATCCATGGAAATTGTCCTCCACAGTTTCATTTGTTTTTCACCAGATGAATGTATTTCGTGCCGTTGATCTACTCTAACGGCTATCATCCTCCCACGTGCCTCCCCGCGCTGATGCTATACTTGGGATTAGAAAGAGAGGGGAACGCTGGTGAGTCTGATGATTAGAAAAAGAAGCGGCATTAACCGGCAGAGGCGACCGAGTATATGGCAAAAATGCACCAACTTTCGAACTCTCAGACAGATCCACGCTTCCATGATCGTCAATGGCTTCAATTCAAACGTTCGATACCTCAGAGAACTCATTTTCACAAGTGCCATGGAACTTATGGGCACTATAGAGTATGCCCACCAAGTGTTTGCCCATATTGCTGAACCAGACATTTTCTTGTGGAACACCATGATCAGAGCCTCCGCTCAAAGCTCAAACCCCGTAAAGGCCATTGCTCTGTATGCCCAAATGGATAATCAAAGTATAAAGCCCGATAACTTCACTTTTCCTTTCGTGCTTAAGGCTTGCACAAAGCTTTTCTGGGTTAAAACGGGCACTGCAGTTCACGGAAGGGTTGTGCAATTCGGGTTCCAGTCAAATCCATCTGTACGAAACACTCTTATATTCTTTCACGCTAATTGTGGAGACTTGAAGATTGCAAGCGCACTTTTTGATGATCACGCAAAGACGGACGTAGTTCCCTGGTCAGCCCTAACCGCGGCATATGCCAGGCGAGGGGACCTTAGTGTTGCGCGTCAACTGTTTGATGAAATGCCTGTGAGAGATTTAGTTTCTTGGAACGTAATGATAACTGGGTATGCTAGGCAAGGCGAGATGGAGAGCGCGAGAAAGCTGTTTGACGAAGTTCCAAATAGAGACGTGGTTACTTGGAATGCAATGATCGCAGGTTACGTGCTTTGTGGATCGCATGATCAGGCATTAGAGCTGTTCGAGGAGATGAGAAAAATTGGGGAACGACCAGATGAAGTGACCATGTTGAGCCTGTTATCTGCTTGTGCCGAAGTAGGAGATTTGGACATGGGGCAAAATATCCATAGATACATCTGTGAAATGTGGTCAGGAGACTTGAGCACAATACTTGGGAATGCACTCATTGATATGTATTCCAAGTGTGGAAGCATAGTAAAGGAGCTCGAAGTGTTCAGATCAATTAGAGACAAAGATGTGACCTCGTGGAACTCAATCATAGGAGGCTTGGCTTTGAATGGCTATGCTGAGGAAACACTTGATATGTACAGGGAGATGCAGAGGACCACAATCAGACCAAACGAGATCACTTTTGTTGGGGTCTTGGCAGCTTGCAGCCATGCTGGTAAAGTTGATGAGGGTTATCGATATTTTGATCATATGAGGAGTGAATGTAAAATTGAGCCCAATATTAAGCATTATGGTTGTGTGGTAGACATGCTGGGACGTGCTGGACTATTGAAGGAAGCGTTTGATTTTATAGATTCAATGAAGATTGAACCTAATGCAATAGTATGGAGGACCCTGCTTGGAGCTTGCAGAGTTCATGGAAACGTGGAGTTGGCAAAACTGGCGAACGAAAAGCTTCTTGGAATGAGAAAGGACGAGAGTGGTGACTATGTATTGTTGTCTAACGTGTATGCTTCAAGAGGTGAGTGGGTTGGGGCAGAGAAAGTGAGGAAGTTGATGGATGAGAGTGGTGTAAAGAAGAATCGTGGGTACAGTTTAGTTGAAGCAGATGACAACGCTCTGATGCATTATTTGTTTGATTCAAAACCTAAGTTGTGATTAAGAAACATAATATAGCTGCGAAATTGGCGATAAGATGCCATCGAATCCCATGTTCTACTCGGTTCAATTTGTTGAATATGATCTAATCTTCAGGAGCCTATGACATTTATAGGTTTCTTTTGAATATTGCTTCGCTAGGACTGGGAAATTAACTGGAACATGACAATGGAAATGTGGGATCCAGTCTATATATTCCAAGGGCGTCACAACAGGATTGGCGCAATGTGTTTAGATCGTCCTTGTTCACAAAGGTCGACACTAATCTTAAATGTTGATAAACCCAGCTGCTCTTTCGGAGATCCCGAACTCCACTTCAGTTTCTTAGATTTAATTTACTTCCAACTTCCAAGTGATATTTCATTCTGGGTATACAAAAAAAGGAGAAAGGTAAGAAAATATTACTTAAACTTTAAAATTTCAAATCAATTTTATTCCCTAGAATATAGGTATTGACTACACTTCAATAATAATTGACCACTTATTTTAGGAGAAAATAATTGATTTGAGATTTTGGAGTTTAAGTAGGATTTTCTTGTCTTTTTCCCTTAAAAAATCCTAAATAATATCTTAATCCAATTATTTTTATTTTTGAAAACTAAATATGTTAGCATTTTACCTTGCTTTATCAACATTTTAAATTGCAACGTTGACATATTGTATTAATGAAATAAAATTAAAGATATTAAGGTTAAATAATTGAGAAAATACTTTATAAAACTAAATGACAAAATTAAAATTTTATGTAAAATTAAAATATCAGGTGGAGAGACAAAGCGATCATGCCCCTGCCAACATTTATGAACGTAGATTATATTAAATTGTTCTTATATTAAATATTGCATATCCTGCCCTTTGATAGTGAAACAAGAGTTGACTTTTGCCACAAAACCAGAACAGAATTTCAAGATTGGTCCTTTAACCATCAAAACGAGACAGAAGAGGGATCTTCCTGCATCAGGAGAAAGAAGCAAATCGCTGCAGAAAGAGAAGACGAGAGTCTCTGATTTGTTTCTCCTCTCTGTAAACGAAATGAGTCAGAACATGATCGCCCTTCTGATTGGAATTGTTGGTGCAGTATTGACTTTATCTGCATACTCACAAACCTTCATTTCCCCAACTCAATCCATCACACTTGGCCTGCTCGTCCTCATGTTTGGTTTGCTCGTACGAGAAGGTCTTGTATATATCTAGTTCCCTATCCTTTTTGCTCGTCTGGGTTTTCACTTTCTACTTTTCTCAATTTTCTATGTACTCCTAAAGTCCACTCTGTTGCTTATTGATTATATGTACTGTTTATTGGCTTCATATTTCAAATGTGAACCTAATTCTCTGAGTTTTATGTATTGAGCAGTCTCCCATCAGTGATATATCGATTAACAAGGCTCGGTCAATTTGACCTTCTTGGTCTTACTAGTAACATACACCAATCTTGATTACTTTATAGTTTCTAAAGTTCACGCAAACAAAGTAACAGCTAAAAGTCGTCGCAGGTTTTGCAGAATCAGATTAGGAAATGTGAGCAAAAAATTAAAAGAGAAGAGAACTTTTTTATTTCCCATACTAAAAAATAATAAAAACGGTTCCATGTGAAGCCATAGAATACATTAATATCAAAGAACCTTGGCATAACTAGAATAGAGCCAGAACAGAGTTTCTTGCATGCCTTGTCTCCATGATCTTTCCAGAACAATTTGCTGGTATTCTATCTTGTTCAAACTGTATGAAACCACCTTGAGAAATTGGGAGGGGGACCATGAAAACATTTGTAGAAAACAAGTAGGAGTAGAGAAAACAAGTAGGAGTATTATGAACTCTCTCTCTCTCGGGTTTTGGGAGGTGAATATAAAGCCCTGTACTATTGGTAGAAACTTCCTGCTGTAGAGCATGAACAATCAGATGACACTGTGGAGAATTGATGTGGATAATAATTCTGTGGTCTCAAACTCAACACTGAAGCAGTGAAGTGTACTCGAAAACAAAAGGTAACTTGATCGTGTGAGTTGTATTCATTGTTCACGGAAAACTGCAACGGATCTCGTATGTGGTGCCACCTTGTATTGAAAACTTGTACCTGTATGGGAGCCAAGAGAGCAAACAGTTACACTATAGCTTTGTAGGGCTGCAACAACTAGTGACCAGTACTTACCAGACCAGGCATGCCTAACAACTTGGAATCATTTCAATAGTATTCCCAGCAGAGAAGACAGTTATATATGAACAGATCCCCCGCACTGTATGAAGATAAAATAATACAAAACAAGCAGAAATGATACAGATATAAATATTGCACGTAGAAACATTACACGAAAGTTGAGAAAATTTCAGCAAATGGTAATCACTGCTTCAATCCTGCTTGCTGCAAAGTCCATCGACCTGCAAAGTTTCAGCAAGATTGATTACATCAACCTGAGGAGAAACTTAAAAAGCTTAAATATTTAGCTGTTATATACTTTCATACAACGAGCGATATTTTTCAGCTGCCGTGAAAGTCCATTAAACTTTCAAGCGGTTTACAGTTGCATCAGTCAGTACCAAAAAGATTCTGGGTAGTGTATGTGATGATCTCCAGAAATGAAGGTAGGGCTTTTCCATCCAAAAGTCTAGCATGAGAAAATGAGGGTTTCATGTAGCCAGAGATGACTTGCCGATCACTTTTATTGCATATATAGTAAAGCTTGCCGGCAAGTCATCCTTGGCTGCATCACATGACCTCATCCCCACATGCTAAACCTTTTGATGAAATTTTCAAGGACCAATAACCCCCGAAGTTACTATTTTTACCACAAAAAAAAAAAAAAAGAATAGGGAAGTGGACAGTCTGATAGTGTGGTGTAAACTGTAGCCAATGAAATGAGAGTGTATCACTGGCATGAACACAATACTACTACAGCAGGAACTTTCCCGAATGAGGATAACAGCAATCCCTATCAAAACGAAGATCAATAACAGACCCCCCTCTATTTGTGAACTGATAGAGAAGAAGAAGCCAATTGGGCTAGTGGGCTACAATGCCGTGTTTGGCAGGGAATAGACGAATGGGCGATTGAGGCTAAAAGAAATGCAATTACTTGAGGTTCGCATAAAGAGATTGTTTATACAAGTTGGGAAGCAAAGCAAAAACATGCATTAACGAGGGCTAGCATTTTCTGCCAGTGGGGACAGCCCTATAACTGTCCAATTGCAGTCCTTTGTCTAGAAGGGTATCAGGAAAAAGTTGAGTACCTTGGAGCAGTCTTATTGCATGATGTGACTGTTGCTTTGGGTGAAAGAACCGAGAAATATTTGAACTTGGAGCATATAGCTTGAGCAAGTGCAAATCAATTTTGACCAGAGAAAAGAGAAAACGGCAAAGTGCAAACCCATTCTGAATAGGTTCTGAGATCACCATACTGTGGAACGTGGAGGGTCATTTAACATTTAAGAGAAGGCTCAGCTTTTGGCACAGTACCTTACTAGGACTTGTACTATTCATTCACTTGGAGCTGAGTCCATTGTCAGTTGGGTTAGGTGGATTTGAATTACTACAACTGCACGCAAAGAAAGTAGGAAACACACCACGATTATTTCTGGTATACTGGTGAGCCTTTCACGGGAAAAAGCTCTGAATTCTTATCCTCTTGCAGACACAAACATTTTTTTAATTGTATTTTTTATTCTGTTTCAACGGTAGCCACACATGCAGATGCAAATTTTAGGAGAGCAATTGATTTAGAAACAAAATCTCTAGCATGTGATAGGTCTGAGTTCAATTCCCCTAATAAAATTAAGCAGTTAGTATCTGCCCTTTAATTTAAAAAAACCTCTAGTTTACTCTTCCTTGAAGCATAATGGAAAAATATTATTCCTTCATTTTTTAATATAAAATATATTTCTCTTTTTGATTAAATTAAAAAAATTAATTAAGTTAGTTAATATAACATATACTTTTTAAAACACTCTAATCATTTTATTTAATTTCCTATTTCCTTCTCTTTCTTAAATATTGTCAAGGGAGCATCAATAAATTAAAGCAGGAAAAGATTTATAAATATAAAAACTATGTCTTATATTTAAAACCAAAATCAACTTACTAACCTACTCGAGGGGTAAATTCCATTGGGTATATTTGTGGTGGGCCACAACGTATCTTGAATACTTCTGTACAATTAAGTTCCCAATGAATTTTTGAAGTTCATAAATCTTATTTGAAACCACTTCGTTTAGCGAAGCCTGGATCTGGAAAATTTCATCAACTTTTTTTTTAAAAGGTAATTTCATAAAGCTGTTGATACTGGCTTAAAACGTGAAGCAGTAGTGGCGATATGACTTTGCATATTAATGCATTGTCTTCTTACCAGGCCCAAAAATAAATAAATAAATAAATACATTAACATACTTCCTTTTGCCGTCATATCAGCGTGGTTCAGAGAGTCAAAAATTAATTTGTTTTATTGGTTATAGCCAAACACTAAGAAGTCAGCAGTATGTTCAGATTAATTTTTAAAAAATAACTTTAACGATTTACTAGATAAATATGTGAGAAGAGTTGTCTCGATTTACGGAACAGTACTTCTGAAACCATGATTTCAGAACTTGAAAAACACATAAACTGTGATAGTTTTTTACTCTCATTAGAAACATCGACGGCCCATTCTACATCACATTCATGCACCAAACAAGGAAATAATTGTAACAATTTCAAAAGGAATTTTGTACCCCAAAAAAATATCAAATCCTCGAAATTCGAAAACCTTTTATTATCGTTTTTAGATTAGATTTTTGCAGTCTAATGAAAACTCAATAAGAAAGAATCGATGGGAAACTGAAAGCCCACAGTTACAAAGAACCTGTATATCGTGTTGCTAAAGCTGCATGTCAGCAAATCACAAACGAAAATAAAATCTTCAAAACGATTTGTGAGCCTACCACATCAACAGCAGAATTTCAATAGCTCATAGTCCCTCCAAATATTACTTACCTATAGTTATCATGGTCAACGAAATCAAAATGGCACAGAAACATTTTATTCATACCATGCAACTTCCTAAAACATAGGAAGATATCTACCAGAACTTTCGGTGGTCCTACCCTCTTAATCCATCAAAGACTTGTTTAAATGTAAAGGAGAAACTTATGGAATTTTAAAAACCTGTAATGCTGATTAAGCTCAGAAAAAGACTGCACCGGGTACACAATTTGAGACATCAAATAATATACGGTATCGGTAACTCAGGAAAGAGATGAACAGAAGGATATTTCTGGATCACCAAAGACAACATGCCTCCCAGTACACGGACTTAGTCAAGTTAGCTTTCTACTTCAGTCTTACCTAGCAGAGCGAGTTGCAATACGTTCATACCAATATTGATTCAACAAATAAGTTCTCTTCAATTTTTAACAAAGAAGTTTCACAGGCAAATAATGCAACATACCGTCACCTGCTTCCAGTGATAGATAGGGGAAGAAATTGACACCTGCAATACAGATGACACAAGGCTCCACCAAAATTTGATGTAAAGAACAACTTACCAGGAATCAACACCATTAAATTCAAACAACCGAAAAGTTCATGCTGCAAACAATGCTAATCAATTAGGAAAACAAAACCCAAAAGCAACGGTACAAATATATAACTACCCAAGGATCATAGCAACATCGAATTTTTAATTCTAAAGACATAAATTAGAATGAGAAAGCAGCAACAAAGGTAAGCAACTATATAGGTTCTTGGGAGCACAAGTTTTCAAGCTTGGGAATTATGGTAAAAAGGACATGGCCAATTTTAATAGTCTCCATTGGTCCACTAAGTAGACGCGTCAAGGAGGGCCATGAGTTTGTCAGACCCTGGTTCATCTGGTCTTCTGGTTAAGGCAGTAGGCAGGCTTCAGGCTTCATAAATCTCAGCTGTTTGGATGGGAAGGGAAAGGCAACAAAGGGAAAAGAAGTGCATCAGAATTCTACAAGGGATATTGGTCAGGTTAAGATATCAAACTTTTATATACAAATGTGACTAGGCTATATCACAGGCAATTCCCAGATAAAAGACAAAATGGATAAAAACTGTAGTCTACCTGCAGGTACCCATCAACCAAGTTTTAGTAAGCATTGTTTCTCCTGCGAGAAACATTGTTCTGACTAGACAACCTGGTAGGAGATGCTAAATATCAGCATGATGAGCTTAAAGATCTTAGAATAAAATATCAGTAAGTGTAGTCTCTACACAACATGGACAAGGTCAATAAGGAGTCTCGGTCTCCCCTTCCATCTATTTTTTGATGGCAAAAGTTGGTCCCTTTATCTTCATCTGAATCATGACTCTTAAAAATATTTTAGGCACAAAACAGCTGCCTATAAAACAGTTTCAGGTTAGAATATTTCCCTAAAGAATACATTAGCTGAAAAAAGTTTCACAAAAAAAACTATACATCCTCCTGTAAACTTCTAGAATTTTCCATCAGAGAGATGAACTCAATTTCCCCTTCATGAAAGGGTGGTTATCAATTGACCAGAAAACACAACACTTTACAAAAAGTCAACATTCACAAAACAACACACCCTTAAACAACACAAATCAAAACCTTATAGTTGTAAGAACCTTTTATAAATAATACTCCCTCCGGTCCTCATTGTAAAATTCAATAAACAACTTTACAGAGATTAAGGAATTCAGTTAAAATTAATCCATGATTTTAAAATTTTAAAATTACCCTCAATGAAGTTTATCAATTAGAGGTTCTTTAGTTAGTGAGAAGATGTTAGTTAAGGCAAAGGGTTATCAAAGTATAGGACACTTGGAGCAAAAATTAATGCCTAAGACCAAAGACCTTATATTAAGGAAAGCCCTTATAATAAGGACCGGAGGGAGTAAAACATGAGTTTAAAATGGGGCTCACTTCATACCTCTCAACAAAACCCTTTAGACCTTACACAATAAGATCACAAATCCACAGTAATTATCATCTATTGACCTGAGTAGTGAAAATCAAACGAAACAGAATATGTGGGAAGATTAGTTACCCAGAAATATTAGTCCGTCCCAAAGAATAATTTCCATAGGCTCCATAAGCACTGCTGCCGCCAAGCTATAGATATTTGGAACATTATTACATAAAAAAATGGGTAAGAAATAATGGTCGAACACGCAATTTATGACTCATCCAGATGTAATCTTCTTGGAATCTCATGGTACTAGACAAGTACCTGTAAATTGCCATAGCTTCCAAAACCATCACCAGCTTCCAAATCATTTGAGCCACCATAGTCACTTTGATACAAAGGTCCACGTCCATGACGTTTGCTATCTCTGTTGTCATAGTCTGAACCATCTGCTGCAACAGGAAGATATGGCAACACTGGAAGAAATGCAGGAACAGCACCCTCTTTATCAAAAAGATTTGCTCTTAGCCGTGTGAGGACCTGCACAACAGCATCCTTGGCAACATCGAGGTCTCCAGAAACCTAATCAACAAAGAAGATAAACATCGTTAAAACTATAGGACATAATAAACAACCTTTGTTCATACAAAAAATCCAGGAAGAAGCCAAATGAAACTATAATAATGCACTTACCTGCACCATTTCATCATCATCAGATGCAATTTTAGGAAGATTTTCCTTCGACAAGATGCGGATGTTAGCCTTCGTAAGCCTCCTCATTTCAGTAATGATAGATCCTCCTTTACCGATAAGGCAACCAATTCGTGAGGTTGGCACCAGTAAACGGGTTGTGAATGAGATGATTCCTGAATCTCTTTCAACTTTCTCGCTGCACCGGGGTTGTAAACACACAGCTGCCTCTATTGTTGGAGAAAATGCATCTTCGAAGAACTGAATAACCACATTTTTAAAACTATCACATATACAATAGAAATCAAGTCAAAGAAAGAAGGTTCAATGGATGGTCAACTGATGTGGAAGTGTAGAAGAAAATAGAGAAAAGAGAGGGAGAAGAGAGGGAACAAGAGGGAAGAGGAAGAAGGAGAGAAGAAACACCGAAAGAGAGACTAAAGAATTCCAAGTTCTATTTAGGCAAAACATAACTAATACAATGAGACTACTATGCCTTATATAGACAAGAGCCTCTAAACTCTTAAACCAACTAATTCTGAACTATTCTAACCACCTATTTGATGTAACTAACTATTCTAACCCTCATTAACTATTTTTTATGATTTACATATCAATACCCCCCCTCCCAAAACATCCTTGCCCTCAAGGATGTGAAACAATAACAAAAACAAAACTGAAATCATGTAAAAATTCTGCTAGACAATGCAGAAAGCCCTGTAAATTGTAGTCTAGGAACCAGCAATTATTTCCTTCATAGTGGCTTCTAGTATTGCTGCACTTTTCACTATTTGCTCCTTTGCTCTTTTTTTTCTGCCACCGACAGTAGCCCTTGGTGTACAGTACACTTAATCCTCATCTTCTTTCCCTTAGTCCGTCCTTTCCACTTATTTCCCGCTGGATGTTGTACAAAACCAGAGCTAAAAAGCATTTTGATTAACTTTCCTTTGAACCAAATCTGACGCAAGCATCTTGTTGGTGAATATTGAAGATAAAAAGCCCAGTTGAGAATTCCCTTCATTATTGGGCCTATGCAGACAATATTGGCCCCTTTAGTTGGCCCTTGGACCCTTGGATTAATAAGGGACAACATCTGGCTTCCACTCATGACATCACACATGAAAGACCCCCTTGAAATGCAAGATACCTGTCCCTTACCCATACACCCACATGTACAACACTTCTTCTTAGATGATGTATTTGGCTTTTCAGCATGAGAAGCATACAGACACGTACTCACGTCTTGGACTCTACTTGTTTTTGTTGTTTCAGAAATCTCACCTTGCTGTAGCTGCAAAAAATTGAGTTATCGTCAAAATACTTGGGAAAGCAAGAGTCGAAGCTAATGGAATCTGACAATTAGAATTTTGGGTGCTTTGTTTTGAATTGGCCACCACTGTTACAGTTCCAAACCCTGAGGCTACATTCTGAAAACGTTCAAGAGAGGTGAAGGGTGAAGTCCCACCAACCCCTGATGTAATCTTCGAACCCTTCTCTATTTCTAGGTTGCGCGAAGCAGAGGTAACCCCACGCGTTACAGCCCCAACTTCATTCCAAGTCGTCTTAGTATCCCTAACATCTGCGTGAGTTGTCTTTTTTGCACTTACCCACATTTCTGGTCCCCGAAAGACAGAAGAAGACCCAAACAGCCCATAGTCCGTTGCACTCGTCTTCCCATTTGCTGTTGATTCATTGTTCTTCTTGTCACATGCAATGCCGTCTGCATTGGCTCATGGTTTCCTTTCGTCAAATTCGAAGGCCTCTAGATAGAGCCCAGAATGTCCCATGTCAATGTTCTTGACATGTATATGCCGTACGAAGACCCAAAGCGGACCTTCAGTGCGTGTTTGTATTTTTTCCAAGAAATCAGCCTGCCCTCTTCTTCTTCGAATGCCAGGTGCCATATGAGGCCCTTTCATCAAGATTCCCGCTAGCTAGCCAGACCTTCCAATTATCAAGCATAAAGTCAATTTCGAAAAAGCACTCACACTTAGAAATCCAACCCAGAATGTCTTCTTGTTGGAAACGGGGAAAATCCATCTAGGCCATGCGTGTCGGCAGAGTGTAACCATTGTCCTCAGTGCGCAGTCAATGATACTCCAAATGGGTGACATTCTTGGTTGGCGATAACCATAAAAGGCTCCATGCAGATCCCGCCAAGGCTGACAACCCACCCCCGAATTCAATTCCGGCGCTGATCTTGGTCTATGAAACCCAACTTCTTGATTCGCAATTTCCCATTCTTGCCGCATAAGAGCCACTTCAGCCGTAAGGGCCTGAACGGCGGTCGGCAAGCCACTCAAATCTTGAATAATTGTCGGCAACTCACGCAGGTCTTGAAGCTCTTTGTCAATAGCTTGTAGACGAGCATCAGAATCATTCATGCTGCTAGAGGCATTCTGTGATCGCGTCATCACCATGAACAGATGTAAGGGTTGGCCAAGGAGCAATAGCTCTTATACCACTGATGTGGAAGTGTAGAAGAATAGAGAAAAAGGAGAGGGAGAGGAGAGGGAACAAGAGGGAAGAGGAAGAAGGAGAGAAGAGACACAAAAAGAGAGACTAAAGAATTCGAAGTTCTATTTAGGCAAAACATAACTGATACAATGAGACTACTATGCCTTATATAGACAAGAGCCCCTGAACTCTTAAACCAACTAATTCTGAACTATTCTAACCACATATTTGATGTAACTAACTACTCTAACCCTCATTAACTATTTCTTATGATTTACATATCATCAACATTTTACCTCCTTTTTTGAAATAGTGATTAAGCAATCATCTCCGGCTGCTGAACTATCAACTTTGATTGTTGCCCCAGAATCCTGCCTGATTTGATTAATTATAGCACCTCCCTTGCCTATCACACCTCCAATGTTTCCAGTTGGACAAACCAAGCGAACCGAAAATTCTTTTGTTGATATTTCATCTCTTGGAGCTGAGTACAATGACCTCGGCCAGTCTCCAGCATCACCTTTATATCGTCCATAAGAACCCATAAGAGGAGCTATCCCCACAATTGGTGCTTCTGTGGCTGCACCAACTAGTGAGCCACCAGTAGAATGCATAGCAGAGACAAGCAGATGCTGAGATCGAGATGGATTATCATGAAGTCGAGTTGCAATCTGATACAGAGCTTTCTTTACAACTGCAGGATCCCCAGAAATCTATAGTTCCACATCCAAGCAGTACAGAAACGCATTAGCATATAATTATTACCCAAAAATATTCAGGTAACTCAAATCAAGAAAAAGAAGAAAATTAGTTATTATATGCATGGACTGAAGCTCAACTTGTACAACAAAATCATCTATACAGCATATAAACCACTAGCCATTCAAAGCACTGAAATCAATTATAATAAACAAAAAATGAGATTAAAATGGCCACAATGAATGTTGGTCAAACTGGATGATTGTAGTGTATACTATAATACACCAAAACAGCATAGTAGAACTAAAAGTAGAGCTGCAGAAAAGAAAATGACTGAGAGCTTTCAAGAAAACAAATTTGAGGAAGACAATCCTCTGTGCGAGAGAGAGAGGGGGGGGGTTTGCTACTTTCTTAGGCAATTAAAAATCCGATTCTGACCCATATGAAACAAGAATCGGAATAACTAGGGGCAAACAACTGAGAAAGATAACAAATACTTTTAATCAGTATATCAACAAAATAAAATATATAGCTAACTACACTATTCACAAGCCGTTAATAATGTGGTTCAATCTTTAGACTGCATGCAATGCAAAGAAAAATGTGTTTAATTTTAAATAAAATATAAAGAAAAGAAGACAGAAAGATTACGGAGAAATTCATTCATTTTACCTGCACAAGTTCGTCAGAGCTCAGTGAACATCTAGGTAAATGTTCATCCTTTAGTATACGAATCTGAGCACCAGTGTCACTACGGATGCTCTGAACTATTGTCCCACCTTTTCCAATAACACAACCAATCTGATCAGAGGGTACAAGTAGCTTAGCTACAACTTGGTGGCCTCCTTCATTATCCTCATCCCCATGAAATTCTTCAGCAACCACTCTGTCATGCACCTTAAACAGAGCATCCTGGGCTGGTGAAACAAAATTGCCCCCATCTTCAGCAGCATTAGTCTCCTCACTGGGGCTGTAGATTGTAATAACACGCTCTTCACATCCTGGAACTGTCTCACCAATTCTAATCCTTGATTTGGTGTCTATCCTCAGTTGCCGAACAATCTCACCTCCCCTACCAATAACACTGCCGATCTTTCGGACTGGACACAGATAACGGTACACAGTATCTTCAGGACCAATCACAAACTGCTCTCTATCATCACCCATATTCCTCTTTTTGTTTCCTCTGGTATCATAGTCAGACTGAGAGCGGGATCGCTTTCCATGACCAGCCATTACAGAAAATACTTTGTATCCGATTCTGAATCAGATTAAAAGCTTTCAGGTGAACTTAAATAATCTGAAAAAGATACACAAGTTACATGATGAAATTCATAAAATTATGGCTAAGTTGATCATTTCAAACAGAAACCCGCATTTGAACAAGATATTCCTTCATGACAGAAATTCATATTGTCATTTTAAAACTGAGATCTAGTTTCAATTTTAAGAATCACGTTTCGTCGCCCTCTACTTTATGCGGGTAAAGCTCGAAGAAAATAAAAAGTATAAACAAATTCCATCGTTTGTGAAAAACAAGCTACCCTGTCAAACAGAACGAATGAAGAACACATTAAAAGTGAGCCTTTTTAAGGGTTCGATTTAGCCTCTCGGCATGAAACCGCAAATTCTAAGAACATATTAGACCGCAACAAACCCTACCCTGTCATCATAGATTAATACCCAAATGCATCAATTACAGCATACACACGTCTGCGATTAATTGGAAGACCACAATCAAGATTCTAGGTTCATGGGAACTTAGGAAAAATTCCGCGTCGATCGTCAACGGACATGCGGCGGAAATCATCGTTAAGATAACTATTAAAAACAGACAGAACTGATCAATCAAGGAGCGCAAGGAGGACGAAATGTATTTTTCAAAAAATCAAGGGTACGGTTACCTGTAGTTCAACGGAGGGGCTATTGAGAATACTGTGAGAAAAACAATGGAAGAGGAGAGAAGAGTAGCAAGCTAAGCTAAGCTAAGCTAAACAGATCTGAGCATTGAGTTGTTGACTTGTTGGCGTGCCGATAAGGGAAGAGATGCTCCAAGCCGATGGATCAATTTGGTCAACACTTCAACGCTAGAAAGTCGTCGCTACCCGCATGCGAAGAAGAGATTGGAGAACAGATTAGGCGGCCCATTTGATCAAACTGAGTTAGATAATCGCACCCCTGCCCGAACTGGTTTCTTTCTCTTTCTTTCATTTTTTTTATCTTTGCCCCTAAAAAAACTTTGCTTTAATCAAGATTAACCAAAAAAAATCAAGGTTAACCGTTTAACCCATGATCAGATGAAATCCAGTACTGCTCTACAGTGCATATATATGGGCCTGAATATACTTTTTGCATTACTTACAAACCTTTAGGGCTTGTTTGGTCTGAAAGGAGGGGGAGGGAAAGTAGGTAGAGGGAAATCTTTTTAGTTCAATTTAAAAAAATTAGAAAAGTGGGATTAAAAATTTTTAATTAATTTTTCTTACTCTTTTATCTTATATATTCTTTTTATTAAAATTTTATTACCCCACTTCTTCAATCTTTTAAAATTTAACTCATAAAAATTTTCCCTCCCCTCCCATTCCCTCCAAATCCCTCACACCAAACAAACCATTTAGTTCACATAATAAAAGGGTATGAAATGTAATATAATGAAATAAAATAATGATTATATGAATTTATTTAGTTCGTTATTAAAAAAACATAATGTATAGACATAAAAATATTTGATTGGGTTATATTGAATATGAGAATAAATAAGAATAATATAACAATAGACAAAATTACCTTTATCTATATATGTGTGTGTGCGCACGCGCGCGCATAATAGATTAAAGTGTCTATTTTTCACCAAATATATATAATATCCATGTCCATATATATAACAATTAATTAATTAAAACTACCTATATATATAATATAACAACCAATATGTCTGGCAAAAAAGATATAACAACCAGTATAAGTTGGATCCATGGTTAAGGAACCCGGACCGGATCGAAACCCGGAGAACCGCCCAGTTGACTGGTCCGATTCTGTCACTGGGTCGCTACTGTTCCAACCCGATACGACCCGAATCGAACCGGTCACGACTCGGCTGACCCGTCGAGCTGTGCGGGTCGGCCGAGTTAATTTTTGTTCCCCTCCTAGTGTTTAAAACGACGTTGTTTTAATTTTTTTTTTTTTAAACTGAAAATGGAAAACGGACCAGCTACTCGACTCCTCGATCGATTCGATCGTTCGAAGTTTTGAACGCCTCTGCCCTAGTTGACCCTGTGCTCTGCCCCTTCTACACTCAGCTTGTCACTCTCCCAAGTCCGAACCCATTCTCGACGCTCGGCCACTGGCGGAGTCTCGAATCCGGCGCCAAATCCTTCGCTCCGTCTGATTCCGTCCCTAAATACACCGATTAAGGTCGCGCGTGTGTGTTCTGGTGGCGTGACCTTCGCTCCATCGGAGTCTCAAATCAGTCCCCAAATCTGTTGCTCTGTTGGATTCCGTCCCCAAATACTCCGATTAAGGTTGCGCGTGTGTGGTTTGGTGGCGTGACCGCCACTCTGTGCATGGGTCGCTTGTAATGGTCGCCGTCAGCGATTTAGATGGTGGATATTGGTCAGTTTGCTTCACTTCTCCGGTAAGTTCTCATTTTTTCCTTTCAACTCTTTATATTTTGCATTCTTTTGATTAGTGATTAGATTGTGTTGGTTTGGTTTGCATTAGTGATTAGATTCTGTTGGTGTTGTGTTGGTTGGATTAAATTGTGTTTGTTGGATTAGATTGTGTTGGTTTAGTTTGGTTTACATTCTTTTGATTAGTGATTAGATTGTATTGTATGTTCCTTGCAGCCTCGCATCTACGCCTAGTGACATTCAGATTGTGTTGGTTTTGCTGGTGGTAGATAGGGAGAGACATGGCTGACGGTGTTACTGATTTGAGTGGTGGAGATTGATTTCAGTTTGCTTTCTTTATTTCCTTCACCTCTATTGGATTTTTATATTGTATGCACATAAGGATTGATTGTTTTCTTGGTCACTGGTTTGATTGTTTTCTTGCTTGTGGGTAACTGAGACTGTTTTTATGTTAATTTGTAGCTTGCTTGTGATCGAACTAGGTGTTTCTTGTTTACTTTCCTTTGTTGATTGAAAAGGTCCTGTTTTTTGATTTGCTTCCTTATTTGCTCATGGAGGTCAGAAGTGGTGAAGGAAGTGATAATCCCACCACCACCACTGCCCCTACAGAAGAGTCTAGCAACCCCCTTAACCCGAATGTCTCTAATCCCACAGAGTCAACTGGAAGTGTAAAAAAAAAACTGATCCTACTTGGTAATATGTGTCTGTCAAAAAAGAGGGGAGAGTTAATGTTTTTACTTGCCTCTTATGTGCATCAAGTTACAGGGGAGGTGGAATTAATAGGTTAAAGCAACATCTAGCTGGTGTAAGTGGTCAGGTGTCTTCTTGTAAGAAAGTATCTCATGATATACGAGCTAGAATGAAAGAATCGTTGATAGAGGGTGCAAAGAAAAAACCTATTGCTAGTGACAATGTAGAAAAGATTGATGATATGGAAATTGAAGAGCCAATAGCTTCACATCCACTTAGGACATCTAATGAGAGTAGTGGCACAAAGAGGAAAGCAACTGGGGTTGGGAAGCTTGACAAATATTTTGCATCTAAAACAACCCCGGATGCTCAACCAAGCATCAAAAGTGCTTGGGCAAGTCAAGAAGCACAACATGCTGCTAAGGTTGTTATTGCTGACTGGGCTTATGTGAATTGCATTACGTTTAATGCATTGAATTGTCCTTTATTTCAAAAAGTCGTTGATGCTATTGCTGCTATTGGTCTTGGGTTTAAGGCCCCTAGTGCTCATGAGTATAGAATTACCCTATTGCAAGATCGTAAAAAAAAGTGTCAGTTATTGATTGATAGTTATTGAGCTAAGTGGAAAGAAAATGGTTGTACACTAATGGCTGATGGCTGGACTAACGTTCGACAACGTACTTTGATTAATTTCTTAGTATATTCAGTGCAAGGCATAGTGTTTGTGAAATCAGTTGATGCCTCAAATGTAGTTAAAGATGCAAAAACTTTATTCTCTTTGTTCAATGAAGTTATTGAGTGGATTGGCCCTGAGAATATAGTCCATGTGGTGACTGACAATACTGCTAACTATGTAGCATGCGGCAGACTGATTAAAGAGAAGTATAAAACTATTTATTGGTCTCCCTGTATAGCTCACTGTTTGAATCTTGTTTTGAAAGATATTGCTTCCATGCCTCATGTGTGTGATCTTGTAAAAAAGGCATTCAAAATCTCTATCTTTGCTTATAATCATATGGTCTTCTTATCATGGTTACGGAAAAGACCTGGTTGGAAAGAAATTGTACGTCCTGGTACTACAAGGTTTGCCACCACATTTATTACCTTGCATAGCATATTTTTGCACAAACATGACTTACAAGCTCTAGTTGTTGATCAGCATTTTGTGCAGCACAAATTGGCTAACACTGAGCCTAGGAAAACATTTTGTGCAATCATCCTTGATAATCGGTTTTGGAACGAATGTTTTCAAATTGTCAAGATTGTTTCCCCAATTATTAAACTATTGAGGATTATTGATTCTGATGGCAAGCCTTTGATGCCTTATGTTTATGAAGGCATGCAAAGGGCTAAAACAGCAATCAAGGAGATGTTTCAGAATAAGGAGGAGCTGTACAAGCCATACACTAGCATTATTCAGGCTCGATGGGATAAACATTTAAAGAGCGAGCTTCATGCAGCAGCTTATCTTTTGAATCCTGCCTTCTTCTACAATGAGGCTTGTAAATTAAAATTCTGTGTGCGTATATATTACCTAGATAACAAGAGTTTTATTTTTATATTTTAATTTCCAGCATGTATTAGTAATCAATGTTGACATCAAGGAACGAAAAACCGGATCGGGTAATGAACCGGTCACAGCACATGTTTAGGGGTTAATGAGTCAACCGTGGTCTAACCGATAGTTAAACCGGTCATATTAAAATATTATAATTTATTAGTGACAATATATATTAATATATTTTTAAACTTCTATAGATAAAAATGAAGATTTTTAGAAAAAATACTTAAAATCTATTAATATGAGTTATAATGCCTATACTTATGCAATGATATCTCCTTTTCTATAATTGTTATATTTTTTTAAATAATTTTTTTTATTATCTTCGTCATTTTTTTAGATTTGTTCTTTCTTTATCTATTTTTTCTCTTCATTTTGGTCTTCAACTTCCAAATTTTCCCTAAAAAAAGCAAAAAAAAAAAAAATTTAAAAAATGAAACCGGTCCAACCGGTTTAACCATCGGTTTTAAATGGTTATGACTGATTCAACCAGTTCCCCGGTTTAACCATCAAACCAAACTGGACCATTGGCCGGTTCCCAATTCAACCAGCCGGTCCGGTCCGATTTTTCATATAGTGGTCGACATCGATATTTTAAATTTCATATATTTCATAATATACAACCATACATGTAGGGTTCATGGTGACTTTTAATACTTAATAGTGGGAATATTATTTAAGGGTTAAGTAGTAATCCATTCTGGAAGTATACGCGAATGAACAATGTTACCCTATAAATTTTTTTGGTCTCAATATCATCCCAAAACATAACAATTAGGGGTGAGCATAGTGCCCAGTAACCCGGTGCGCCCACCCTGGCCCTGTAAAAAATTGCCCAGCCCAGTCCTAAAAAAGTGACCCGAAAAAATTTTGGGCGGGCTAATAACCGGGCAGGGCCGGGCATCCGGCAAGGGGTGCTGCCCTGCCCATTTGGCCCTGCCCTGAAAATTATTTTTATTTATTTAAAATATAAAATTTCATATCAATTAAATATTATTTCATATATATTTTTTTATTTAAAATATATATTATCTAATGTATAATACTCTTCTGATCCTTTCTTTTTTGCCCTAACCACTAAACACTATTTACAAGTAGATTTCTTCCTTTTTTCTTTACTTTGTGCTGTATTAAATTATAGTTGCCTTTTATTTTCTTTCCAGATGCTTCATCATTTGATTAACTTTTGGGACATTGAATTGATGCAAACTACTTTGACATCACGGCTTTAATTACAATCATTTTGTTTTCTTATTTATAATGAATTATGGATGTTGTTTAATTTTTAAAGTATGGATATTTGTTAAGACATATGGTATTTTTTAAATTTCAAGACTCAAGTTGTAGACTTATTTTGAAATATCCCAAGATGTGAAATCATCGAATGTATTTGAAGTTTATATTACTTAGGGCGAAATTAAGACATATATGGTATTAGTAACTACAGGAATGTTTATGAAATTCATAAAGAATTATTTTTTTCATAAATGGATAAGATAAATCGTTATTACTTGAGCAGGGAAGCCCATCCTGCCCAACCCACCTTGTCCAACCCAAAATTGTTAGGGCTTTGAGCGAGCAGGGCCGGGCATTGGGCTACAAAATGCAGCCCGTTCATTCTTTGGGCAGGGCATCGAGTAGGGGTCTCGCCCTGCCCATGCCCACCCTTAATAACAATGATGCATTCCTTTGACTAGTTCACTTTGACTGTTAATTTTTTTTATTTGACCAAAAAATACATATGGCGCACCACCTTATCATCTAAGCATTGCCTCCATCTCTTCCTCAATGGTGACTTCTTCGACTCCTCCCCTTCTCTCTATCTGATCCCATCGCCTCTGCCTCCCCTGTCCCCATCTTCATAATAATTTTTGAATTTAATTGAGTTGTTGCAGTGTCGCCCCATTACTTATCCCATAGACGAAGACATGCCTCCTCCTATCTTTCTTCCTCCCACCCTCCATCGCTCTGGCTGTCGCCTCTCCACCACCTCCCTCTTCCTTCTTCTGCCTCTCTCATCACCTACTAGAATTGCTTAGGTCTCACTTCAAGGAAAGACTGGTTAACTCAAAAGCCAATTTCGTTCAAACCATTGGGGTGCTTTAATCCCACAAGAGGCCCTCTCTTGGGATCTCTTTAGTCCCATCCACAGGTTCCTCATAGTCTTTGTCATAGACGTTGCAACTACCGAATCCAAGAAAAGCCAATAGACATGGCAGCTGAAGAAGTTTGGTCAACTTAGGGCTCGTTATTTGTTTACTTTAGAGAAGTTATGGGGGAGTGATTGGGCAGAGTATAAGTTGGAGAGACGGTTAGAGAGAGATGGAAGTGGTGAAGATTTAGAAAAGTGGAGGTACGTGGCGAGAGATCCATTTAGCTATCCAGTGTTTCAGGCAGAGCCAAGGATCTGTTCGGGGAAGGAGATGGCCTACTTGCAAATAAAGAGGGTGGTGGGTGCGATTCTGACAAGGTTCATGGTGGTTCCGACAATGCCGAAAGGGATGGAACCACGGTTTGTTTCCTTCAGATGAAAGACGGTTTTTCCGATGATGATTCATTCTTCTAAACTGGCTTTCATATGTGCCATTAAAAATTGTACTATCTCTTGTTTGATTAGGTATAGATTTTTTTTAATTGTGGGCATAGATCAATCATGTAGATAAAAAATAGTGTTAATTTGCGCAATCTTTTTATTAAAGAATCAAAGAGAAGATAAAGATGGGGACAGAGGAGGCAAAGGCGATAGGAGCAGGTGGAGAGAAGTGGAGGAGTCGCCATTGAGGAAGAGAGGGAGGAAGTGATTAGATGATAAGGTGGCAAAGAGGGGATGTGCCATGTGTATCTTTTAGTCAAACAAAAGAAAGTTAATGGTCAAAGTAAACTACGTTAACTAGAAGGATAGCATTGCTATGTTTTAATAATTTCAAGGTAATATTGAGATAAAAAAAACTTTCAGGGCAACTTTGCTCATTCGCTTATACTTTCTGGGGGAATTTGCTAGCTAACCTATTCTTTAATGAGATATTTTAATATTTTTAACGGTGGAATATGATTTTTTGAATTTCTATATTATTTTAAATTTTTTAATGTTTATTAGTACATAGGGTCGAGCACTTCGATCAATTTAAAATATTATAACATCATTAAGATCTTTTTCATTTGATTACGAGAGGTTTATATATTTATTTATGAGTCATAGCAATATAATTCTGATTGCATCATTTATATAATTTGGATTATAAAATTCAATATTCTTTACATTACATAAGTTCAATCAAACGTTGTAATCAGCCTGTTTGCCTTGTAATTGAACCAAACCAATATTATTGTCAATGTATAATCAAGGGGCTATTGTAATTATTAATTTTATTTAATAGCTCCTAATTTTTTAATGTAAAATTATACTCTATGTGTTTAAAAAAATATAGATATTTCCTATCAATAAAATTTTTATATATGAACTTTTAATCAATTTTCTCTTTTTTCTTGTATTTGACTTCTAGTTGACCATGACAAAAACATCATGAGAGAATAAGGTAAAACACTGTTTAAATAAAATTGGGGAATTCTATTCATATTTAACCTTTTTATACATGACCTAAAAAATATCTGTTTGTTTATTTTGGAGGTAGAACGTGGGAACTTGTTACAAGGATAAATAGCGCACAGCTTCTATCGCAGATCTAAGTTCATCTAACCTCGGGGGAGTCCGTGACGATATAAATTTCCGTCGACATCCTTCACTCCCCTTCGAGCTATCCGGAAATCGCAGCAGTTTCTAGACAACCAGACACTCGACTTTACCTTCACGACCCGTAACTTTCAGCGGCGCCGGATTCCATAACGGTGCCCGAAATCGTGAAATGTCAACATCAAGCCAGCACCAGTTCCGGTACACTCAAACCCCTTCTAAGGTCCTGCACCTCCGCAATCTTCCATGGGAGTGCACGGAAGAGGAGCTCAAGGAGCTTTGTAAACCCTTCGGGAAGATTGTCAACACCAAGTGCAATGTCGGCGCCAATCGGAACCAGGCCTTTGTCGAATTTGTTAGTTCCTCATCTCTATCTCTCACCTGTTATCTAATTATGGATTCTTGCTCGGTTTTTTAACCATCTATTTTGTCGTTTGAGAGAAATTAGGGTAGAAATAAACTGAGGTATATGCCAAAGGCTGATGCATGAAAGAAATTGAACTAGCGATATTCTTGGAGGTGCCAAGGTCAAGATGAAAGTGAAACGTGTAAAGGATTTAAAGCAACAAATTGAAAATTTGAAGCTGTTTACACTCGTTGCAAAGTTTTTGACATTAAAAAAAATGCATTTAGCTTAATGAAAATAATACTCCCTTCGGTCGGTCGTAATTAGAAGTTGAATTTTTTTTTGGAGAAATTAAGAAAATCAATTAAATTAGAGTGTTTATATTTTTAGTATCCTTAGTTTATTAGTCAAATTATTTAGTTTGGAGAAAACAATAAAAATATAAATACTCTATAGTAATCTAATTATCTTCCTTAATTTCTCTAAAAAAGTCAACGTTGTCCTATAATTATAATTAGGACCGGAGGGAGTACCTTAGTTCAGCTAATGGTGATCGGATTAACTTTCCTGGAAGCACTTCAGCTTATTTCCTTATATCAAAATATTCTGTTTCTTCCAAATGTCTGTGGCTGTGATTTTTAATATTTGATTTGATGAACACTGTTCTTTCTGGACTATCCAACTCGGATTTATGAATTATGAACTCTTTAAAATGATGACATTACCAGGCAGATTTAAATCAAGCCATTTCAATGGTTTCATATTATGCCTCGTCTTCAGAACCTGCGCAAGTTCGTGGTAAAACTGTTTATATTCAGTATTCTAATAGACACGAAATTGTCAACAATAAAAGTCCTGGAGATGTTCCTGGAAATGTCTTGCTGGTAACAATTGAAGGTGTAGAAGCTGGAGACGTGAGCATTGATGTTATCCACTTGGTGAGTTCTTTTTGAGTTGATTTGGATATATGCCACTAGCTCCTTGTTTGAGCAAGAGTATGGCTTTACTTAATTATTGTTTATATGCTTCTCTGCTAATTTGATTTGGTTCTACTTTGTTTTAAACTCTTATGCTTGAATATTGCCATTCAGTGACATTAATGGGCATAAATGCATGATCCTTGCAGCTTGTCATCTTGAAGTACATTAGACACAACATTTTCCTCTTCGGTCATGCAATTTTTTTGTGATTAGATAGCAGGAACAGTTAAGTAGTATGGTCTAAACTATATAGTGCTAAAGTACGGACTGTCATGAATCGTAATTTAATAACTAATATCACTAGAAAGTGATTTTTCCTCTAAAATCAAATTCTGTTTTAAACTTTTTTTATTTTATTGTATGAAGCAAAGTTAACCTCGCTTCAAGATATGAAACTCTTAAAAGAATAGAAAGAGGGCATAATTCTTGGAAGAAAACAGATTTTTTAGTGCAAAGAAGGGGGGTTAACCCCAAGTCACTTCTGGTTATGTCATGTAACTCACAGTGTTTGACTAGCAAAGAAGTGCTAGCCCCTTGAAGGAGGAAAAAAACAAAGAAAGAGTAATTAACAATAGAAAAGTCGATTGTTGAATTTTAGTTGTTTTCCCTGTTGTTCACATGATGCAGAGTTGAAAGCCTGTTGACCCCTTTTCTTTTTCATGATCTATAATATTAATAGAGATTAGAATCACTTTACCATTAGGAGAAAGGCATATAATATAAAAGTTCATCACTGGAGGATTTTTACAATCATGAAAATTGTGTCTCCAATTCACCTGAACTCCTTTTTCTTGCTGCTTCCTATCAGTTTTATTTATTTATTTATGAAAGGGGGTTTTCCGATCTCACTTGAATGCTTTGTCATATGCCTCTAGGTTTTTATACCTTCAAATCTCGTGGAGTTCCATATCATCTTTCAGCATTGAATATTGTGATGTCTTATCTACTTCTCTTTATTTAGAGTCAGAAGGAATCCTGATTAAATCATGTGTCATTTTTTATTGAAATCGGCTGAATCACAGATGGTGATCTCTCATAATTAGATACTTTTGTTGGAGACAGTTTGGAATAATTATCATGTACGTCATACTCCTTTCTAAGGTCACCCATATAAGTCCAGGTGTCATTCTGCACTTATTTCTCATCAGTTTGAAACTTCTTGTTATTGCCTGATGATCTCATGATTTGTGATGATTTCAAGTCATCTGACTATATATTTTCCCACCTCATTCCTTTAGGAAAAAATCATTATGATGTCTGAACTAGTATTTTATTATGTTATTCAGGTGTTTTCTGCTTTTGGGTTTGTACATAAAATTGCTACTTTTGAAAAGGCTGCAGGCTTCCAGGTTAGACAAGTATTTATTATCATATGACATTTACCTCAATGTCATTGTCAGTATCCATTTTAGTTATGTGTTTTATTATGGCAGGCTTTGATTCAGTTCAGTGATGCGGATACTGCTGCTTCAGCTAGAAATGCACTAGATGGAAGAAGCATACCCAGGCAAGCAGTGCATTTGCAATTTGACCCTTCCGTCCTTCATCATAGATTCTAATTATAACTGAGCAAGTATTACATACTAATTAGCTTACGTTTTTGTACTCAGATACCTGCTCCCTGAGCATGTTGGTTCTTGTCATTTGCGTATTTCATACTCAGCGCATACTGATCTTAATATCAAGTTCCAGTCTCATCGCAGCAGGTAATGATTTATTTGTAAAGCTGCTATAATTTAGTATTGTTTGGTCACATGATTGCTGGTGTTTTGAGATTCGCAGATAAAATGTCAAAGTCCTTGTTGTCCTTTATCACGGTGTTTTCTGACCTGCTAATTGATACGTGCTTTTTGTCATCTAGGGGTTAGTGAAGCCTGATAGTCAGAATACAGATGTGTTGGCATATCCACTTAGTAAATTTCTTGATCTTTTTCCTGTTATTGCCATTAAAGCTGAAGTTATTATTCTTTACCAACATGAGCCGAAGGAAGTGATGTTTTTCTGCTTGTGGGTATTTTTTGACCATCGTTGGTATTGATGCTAGCTATCTATGGTTTATTGCTTTAACATGGGAAAATATCTTGGATTCCTCACCTCTCCTTTTGTCAACTGAATTTGTTAGTTGAGAAGATTACCCTTTTCTGCATCTAATTTGTAGTAGTTTTGATCAACAATGGTTTTCTGGATTTTGGTTAGTTCTGGAGGAAATTTATGCTGAATAATTGATGTAATGACTGAGAAATCATAAATAGATATAGAGAACAATATTTTCATGAACAAGCCTGCTTCTCAAATATATTCCAGCCATTATATTCAATTTAATATTTTTGTCTTGGTCAAATTGAATTTGGATTTTTTCTTGGTTAAAGAGGGATAGTGAAATTGGATTGCGAAATTCTAGTTTAGCGGTCCTTAGACCATAGTCTCTTCCAGTTTACGGATCTCTTAGGAAGAGAAGTATTCACGGATAAACCATGTTAAGTACGAGACCTACATGCATGAAAATTCTAGGAAGTGGAATTTAGAATCAATGTTTGAGAAATCCAAAGTGCCCAAAAATCTTTTTTGAAGCACTCCTGATATGTAAACATAATAAAGATTTAAAATCTGTTAGGGTTAGTTAAGGGATAGAGTCGTTAGGCTAATGGCAGCTGTCAAGTCTGTTAGTTAGGGAATTAGAAGGATGGTTGTTAGTTTTGTTAGAAGGGCTGTGTATAAGCCTATAAATAGTTGTCCTTACCTATTGTATCTCTTGGTCTGTGATTGACAATAAAATAGTTCAGACATGTGTCTCTCATATCTCTCTTGAATCCTCTGTTTCTCCTTCTCTATTTCTGGTTCTTGCCCTTTCTCTCTCTCTTTCTTTCTATACAGAATTGCAATTCTGTAACAGTGGTATCAGAACCTTCAATTCTTGGCCCTTCCACTGCAATACCACAGAGAAAAAAAAGGAAAAAGAAAAAAGTCCGCCCAGCATGGCTTGTGCCTATGCATCTTGATTTCTTTCAAAAGCTTTGAAGAACGTCTCCAACAAACAGAGAGGCGATTCCAGCTATGGCATCTTCAACAGCAGGGGTTAGTAGCTGATTTAACTATGAGTTTGATTCCCTCTCAACCAATCTAGATGTGCCAGAGGATTACCTTGTTGAGGCATATGTTTCTGGTTTGAAAGAGGAAATGGCAGAGTCTGTTTGATTCTTTGAACCAAGAACCATGCTTGGGGGTTGACGCCTAGCAAGAGTGCAAGAAATTTCCTTGCAATGGCAAGCTAGGAAAGCAGAGCAAGTGAGGAAGGTCTTGGCAAATCAAGAAGACGGCCATGGTGATCTCAAGAAGGGCCAGGATTTGTTCGTTGACTTGGGTTGCTGTTTGCCCTTCACCTCACAAGACTCTGTGGAAAGTGTAGAAGATGAGCAAAAGAATCACTTGAAGGCTGACCAAGATGTGCGACGCCATGTTTCGAAAGCAAAGTATGCGCAACCAACCACAATAAAGGCCCCAACTCTGGTTGCCGACAATTCCAGCCCCGTTCAAAAGGCTTCATGTGTGACAAAAGGAAATAAAGAAGCCACCGTCATCGCGAAACAGGACATGGAGGTGGTGATGGAAGCAAAGTCGGACGTTGGTGGGTCAGTGAGTTCCGACTCTCGATAAATTTCTGGCACGTACTTCGACTAAATTCTTCTCACCAAAAGATGTATCGCGAAGATATTTGAAGGAGCTAAGTGGCGAGATATGGAGTGCTTTGAACAAGAATTTCTCCAGTTCGAGTGTATGTGGCTGCAAAAACTTCGATTTGAAAAGTCAAACGAGCTGGCACCTATATGTACGTGTCAGAGGTCTTTTGGATGTGTATTAGGTTTTTTAATATTCGATAACCCAATGTGCTTTGAAGCTGATGTCATGGGTGGAAGACAGCTATCATCCATCTTTCTAATCCTACAGCTGGGTCCCATCTTCCAAAACCTTCAGAAATATTTTCCATGTTGCTCTACAAATTGTAATACACAATGGGTAAATGGACCTGCATGTGGCTGCAAATGGAATGGCCCAATTGCTTGGCATTTGGGTTTCATTATTCCTACAAGAACTCTGCTGCAATTATGGTTCAAAGGGAAGTTGATTGTAATGCTCTTTGGAAGGCTTTGTCTTCTGAAAAAGAAAGGCTAGAAAAAAAAACAAAGGCAAAGTGCGCAGCGGCTCCAGTACCAGTTTTCTTCAAGGACCAGCAGAAGTTTTCAGAATTATCAAGCCTACGTTTTTGTTGATTTCATATTTGTCTTTTGTTGTCAACCATCCTTGAGGGCAAGGATGTTTTGGGAGGGGGGTATTGATATGTAAACATATTAAAGATTTAAAAATCTGTTATAGTTAAGGGATATAGCCGTTAGGCTAATGGCAGCTGTTAAATCTGTTAGTTAGGGAATTACAAGGATGGTTGTTAGTTTAGTTAGAATGGCTGTGTATAATAAGCCTATAAATAGATGTCCTTACCTATTGTATCTCTTGGTCTGTGATTGACAATAAAATAGTTCAGGAATGTTTCTATCGTACCTCTCTTGATTCTCTCACTTCTTCTCTCTTGAATCTTCTGTTTCTCCTTCTCTATTTCTGTTTCTTTCCCTCTCTTTCTCTCTTTCTTTCTATACAGAATTACAATTCTGTAACAACTTCCTATTTCTTCCATGCATTTAAATGAGCAGACAGATTCGGCAATGTTTTCTAATCACTCATATCTTACCAGTTACCTGTTTTCCTCGCAAGAGAGTTCACAGTCTTCAAGAAAAGCCCCATTTATGTTTCATACCCTCTTTTTAAACTTTTATTCAAGAATGTCAATGTCTCTTGAAAGTTTATTTTCTTCTTTAATATATTATTTTGATGTTCTTCCAATGTTGATGTTTGGTTTGTAGTGCTGAACTATTTTGACAACTCTGCAGGGACTACACAAATCCTTACCTTCCTGTTAATCCTACTGCTATTGAGGGGATGGTGCAGGTATTCATTTTATCTTGTTTCTGCTTTCTTGTTTTTAGCATGTACTAACTAGTTTCATTCTCCAGCCTGCTGTTGGTCCTGATGGGAAGAAAAAAGAACCCGAGAGTAATGTGCTTCTGGCATCCATTGAAAACATGCAATATGCTGTCACTGTAGATGTTATTCACACGGTAAGAAAAGTTATTTCTCATATGAATATTAAGTTGTTGAGAACTTGTAATGAATGTTGCTGGCTGCCTGTCACAGGTCTTCTCTGCATTTGGTACTGTGCAGAAAATTGCTATATTTGAAAAGAATGGGCAAACTCAGGCTCTAGTTCAGTACCCTGGTACTAAACCTACTTGACTTTTTCTTTCTTGGGAATCAGTGTTATGTCCTTTTTTAGATAGGTATTTCAAAAATACATATTTATTGTATGTGCTTCATGAAATATGATGTGTATTGTTGGGAAAGGGGAAGCTTGTTTCCTGGTCAGTTGCCCATAGAGTTACATAAAAGATAGAACCCTGCATCAGGATGGAACTTTTTCTCTGGGGGGCTTCTCTTTTGACTTGTGTTTGTGGTACTATGCTAGGAGGTCAGCAACAAGCTGGATGTCCTGTTAAGTTTGTAGGAATATAACCTAGGTTTATTAGCATAACTGAATTATAACAATTTAGGAAAAAAGAAATTATGAAGAGTCCACCTGCAAGTGTGGCTGTTCTGGTGAGTTATAGGATCTCACTTTAGAGTGGCAGTAAAAGCATCTTTAATTGTTACTTAGTACTATACCATGGTTCTTGGCTTAACTTTTAGTACCTTTAATTTTGCAATTCTTGGGCCTTTTTTTTTTAAACCTATGATTGTCTTCAACTATAGTCTGACGGAATCATCAGTTGTTTTCTTACTATAATCAGACATCCTGTTCTTTGATCAGTTTTTTATTTTCTTGGTGCACGTTTACCTTTCATCTACAGATGTTACAACAGCAGCAACTGCCAGAGAAGCTTTAGAGGGGCATTGCATATATGATGGTGGCTATTGTAAGCTTCATCTATCATACTCTCGTCATACTGATCTCAATGTGAAGGTATAAAAATATGTGTTTTTGAGTTAATGTACATGAGGGGAAAAATGAAAGGGGATAAATATTAAAGATGTACTAAGAAGAAATTTGGACAATTCGTGGTCGGAAAGAGATTTATTAAATGTATGCTTCTTGACACCTGATTTATTTTACAATTTTTGTATGTTTGGATAATCATCTATCGAGCTGATTGTAGTGTTGTATAATCATGTTTTGGTTTTAGGCGTTCAGTGATAAAAGTAGAGACTATACAATCCCAGATCCAAGTATGCTTGCAGCACAGGCTCCTGCCGCTGCTTGGCAGAATTTTCAGGCTTCTCCTCTGTACTCTGGTGGTTCTCCTGCTGTACAGGGTCAGGTGCCTGGGGGACAAGTTCCATCATGGGATCCCACCATGCAGGCAGTTACACCAAGTTATGCACCGGCGCCTGGTACTTTTCCCGGTCAAACTTATGTGGCCCCTCCAGGCCCTGCCTATTCCCCTGCTGCAATGCCCGCTGCTTCATCACCTCTTGCACATACAAGTCCTGTTTCTCACAATGCAAATTCTCTGGGAATCACTCAACCCGGGGTTCAACAGAATGTAAATGTACAGCCAAGTGGCGCTTCACCTCCAGGTTCTGGTTCCTCACCTGTTATGCAAAGCAGCCCAGTTGCCCAAGGATTAGGTCAGCCAAATATTAGACCTGGTGGCGCTTCACCTCCTGGTCCACCGCCTTACTATGGTTGATGAGTTGTCTTTCAAGTACTTGAAGTCAATTGGCCTTGGCAAAAAATTGAAGTTCCTTCCCTTACCTTGCGATTGATTTTTCTTCTTTTATTTATATGTTACCTTTTAGTTGGATCTCAAAGAATTGTACCCTGATTGTTTTTTAATCTGTAATGCGGCAAGTATCATGGCTTTCCTCCTATCACTCACTTTTGTATTTTCCATGCTACCATTCTCCTTTTAGGGCCTTCAAACGTTCGTTCTGTTTCCTTTTCTGATTTGTAGAATTGTTATGTGAACCATTGTATCATGGTACCAAGAGCATTTTGAAGCAAAAGGATGCACTACGTATTCCCCTGAACCGTTGTTGGCTGTGGCCATGGCTAGATAAAAGAGTGTCACTATCCTGGAGGTGGGGCTGATCCTGTTTGAGTGTGGCTTTGACTGTGTGGTACATGGTTTTTATGCATGGGTATTCAATTTTAAGGGTATACCTAAGAATTAGAATTATACATAAAGAGTGTTGATTTATATAACTGTAGAATATAACACTTTTAGTGGCTAAAGGAGTTTTTTCAGAATATATGTTAGAGTTCCATCAAATTGGGAATTATGAATTGATAGATGTATGATGACCAAGGAGAATAAATATTCTAGTGGTAAGAAGACGCCTTCATGGGGTTAGGGAGGAAGAAAAATTTAGGAATAACAAGTGGGAAGTGTGAAGGTTTGTAGGGGCTAAATAAATGTTGCAGATTCACTCATGTCGGGGGCATCGGGGAAACTGTTTGCATGGATATTTTCCTCATTGGGACCGTAGAGGCATTTTCATAGCCGACTTTTCTTATCGGTTGCATGTAGCAAGCTAGCTTTTTCCACAATTGCGTGTATAGAAGGCATATAACGTTGCTGTCCCAAAAAAAAGAGATAGGGAAGAAAAAAAAGAAAATAACGAAGGGTGCCGAACGGAATTGGAGTAATGTCGGGGAATTGTGGATAATTCTCAGTTTCTCACAGGCAGGAGAATGTGGCTGCATATTATTATTTATGGGCTTCAAAAAGTAGTGCTTTGCACCAATTCTATTGGATTACCATTCTTTTCATTATCTCCTTATTTAGTAAATGAGCAACATGCTTGCTTCAGAGGGAATGGCTTGCCCTGAATTTATGGACTGAACTCGGGCATGGGCAGTGTACTTTTGTCCTTCTGAACCAAGTGGTTGCTTTCGTATGTTTCGGTGTTTCCTGAGATTACTAGGAATTGATAAATCCTGAAACTGTATTTTGCTTTATGTGCTGTTTCAACGTCGCATTCCAGATGGTGTGTCAGGATAATGCTTGTATCACTCCTTAATATGTCCATATACAAAAAAGGTATCACTCCCTTGATATGTCCATAAGCAAAATCCTGATTTAGGGGAGAAAAGAGAACATAGAGTGACTTTACTCTTCTAGGCAGAGTCACTTCTTGTTCTTAATTTTATTGTATATCGGGATTTTGAACATATTTTCAAGCAAAACCAATTAGAATTTTAATAATTCTTTCAATTATGATACTAGCTCCCCTTCTTATCATAAGATCCACTTTGTAGTTCAATTTTTTTTTATTAAAATGAGTCTTACATCAATCGGAGTGAATAGTTGACAATACTTTTATACGTAAATCCAACAGAATTCTTATCATTTTTTTTTTTTTGTAAATATTAGCACACTTTTCACTTCGCCTTATACGTGGCTAAAGTAGCAAGATAAGTTTAGTGCATCACCATGATGATGTGTGCATTTGGAATGGCTTATTTTTATCCAAAACGTGCTTATAATTCGTGATTCACGGTATACGAGGTAAGTATGTGAGATGAGTTTTTTCTCAGCTTGCGTAATAAGTGCGTTTTTCCTGTACAAAACGCTTTCCCAAACATGCACGATGTTATTATTATAACCAGCATATCAATGTCTTGACTAGAAAATACATAATCATAACCAACATATATATATATATATTACGTATTCGCCTAACATAAAATTTCTCACGAGTAATTGATAATTCTGACCTAACGTAATATATAGCACTCACATTAATTATAATTGCAATATGTGGCATAAATATGATGCAAAACATTATAAAATATTTATTTTTTAAAAAAAATAAATCCAGCCATCAATTATTTAAAGAATATCCACATATGATTTGACGAAAGGTGAATTATGAAGCTTAGAACTTAGAAGTTAGAAGCTCGCACAAGTTTCAGTCGGATCATGCAACAACTCTAAGAAATTACACGTAACTATGATAAATCAGTGGAAGTTTCTCTCCATAATTTTAACAAAGTCCTGAAAACCTATTCTTCCGTCTCCATCTTCATCAAAGTTAGCGATCATCTTCTGGCAGTTCTCTAGTTCTGTGGCTTCCTTCAACCCCAAAATACACAGAACTCTCTGCAACTCCCTCCCATCGATGAAACCATCTCTGTTTTCATCAAACACATCGAAAGCTTGCTTCACCTCTTCCAAGCTTGGTTCTTCCTCTTCGAACATTCCTGAAAAATGATCCGAACCATACCTATCCTCGAGTTCGTCGCTTTCTGGGCTGCAAAAAAATCCCAACTTTTCCATCACCATTTTCACTTCGTCCCTCTCTAGCTTCCCATCATCTCTGTTTTCATGGCACAAACTCTCTCCCTGACTCACCTCGGAGACTGAAACCTGTACATCTTCTTTTACCTTTGGGTTGACAGAACTGAGTTGGGATAGGAAAAAGAAGAAAAAACTTGTGAGAATGGTGTGGAATCTGTTTAAGAGTGCACCGAAGAGTAAAAAATCGAAGAGACCAAACAGGGGGGACTGTGATGCCTTCTCCATAGTCATAAAGCAGGGAATTTTACCAACAACGATGGTTTGAGATTGAGATATAATGGTAAATCTGGAAAAGTGATGTATGAAGTTAAAATCTTTCAAGTGGTCAAATTGCTGGAGGAGGGAGGGAGGGAGACACGGGTTTTATAAAGAAAAATGGAACAAGAGAAGAAATGGTCCTAGGAGACACCGACATAGGAAGAAACTTCGTATTCTGTCTCTTCACAATTTTTTTTTTTGAAAAAAAAAAAATTGTTGCATTAAGGAGAGGGTCAAGTACGGTCAGGCTGGCCTGCTTTTAGTTGTCCTTTTATGTTTGGATTTTGTCTCAACATTTGCTTCAAGACGCAAGAGTCAAGACATACGTCATTTTCCGTGTAAAGGTGTTTCTATTTCCGGGGGGGAATCATTTTTTATCACCACCACGTACGTTCCATGAAATGGGAAAGAAGCATGGAAGAAACTTGGAATTCCATGATACGAAAATACGAATTTTGTTTCGTCGTCTTTGACTTTCTCCTGCGTGGAATTGCTATTGTTTTCTTAACGCCGACGCTGGACCAGACTTCTTTCTATATCGTGCAATTGCTCTTTTACAAGTTACAATGATGTTCCCGGAAGACAACACGCAATTTCTTTCACTCCCCAGCTTTGTTTCCAACATAGGCAGAGAACTATTTTTGTTCAAATTTATTAGATTCAACTGACCTATTTTTGTGTTGCAAACTTGCAGTAACTAAATCAATTACTGTTTTGGTTCTTTTCTCATTAATCGTTTTAAACCCTTTTGGATGAGGAGCTCGGTTTTATTTTGTTTTTCCAGATTCATTTGGACAAAGATTTTCAAGAGCGCGTTGGATTATGATGTGAAAGGAATAGGAATCATGAACAGTATAGGACGAATTTAAGTCGTTTCACAGTTGACACTGAGCATAAAGGAGGTGATTGTGTATACTTCAAGTATTTACGAGTTCAGACCACAAATTGTCTTCCGCCGTAGTTACTAAGATATTCACCAACACTTGCTCGGAAAATAGGAGAAGATGCACCACCCTTTTGCTCTCTCTCTCTCTCTGTTCATTCATTGAAAAGTTTTAGTTTATGTGACGATGTGCTTGATGATGTAATATTTTGTCAAGGCAGCACGTTTGAAATGTGAGCCAAATATCAGACGCCAACTTGTTTTCCAGTCAACATACACAGTCAAATGGGCTTAATGCTTCTGGCCCTAAAAATGGGCTTAGAATCCTACGAATTTATATAAAAATGGCTTTTTGCCCCCCAATTGCGAAACCAAACTAAATTGGGCTTCAAATTTGGCTGATCCCAGATTGAAATTGCAATTTAAGAAGTGAGGTCAGAGTCCAACCCATGTCCCCCATCACTGCATCTAACAAGTTGAAATTGCAAATAGTGACGCCTGGTGGCGTAAAGCCGATGACTCTGTTGGAGAACTCAATGTAAACTACCTCAACACAAACTGAATCCCATCAAAACATGTTGGACTTTGGGTCCAAGTCCGCCCTTGATGGGCCGGACTATTTGATTAAGGGTATAAGTTGCCTTATCAAATAATTAATCAATCAACATAAGATTGTTGCTTGATAAATAAGTTGGCATTAATTGTGGGATTATGATTGAGAAACAAATCTCCTTGATTGAGGAATCAATTGAGAATCAATCGAATTAAATCACCAACTTGGAGAGCAAGAAAAGGGTGCACACACTGCCTAATTAGTGGCCACTCTGATCACTGCCTCTAGCATTGCAAACCACCCTGCCATTGAGTTTTCTGACAATTCTCTTCTCTCCTACCATCTTTCTGATTTTGGTGATATGCTGTGCAAATCACAATTAGGCTCTAGCAGTCTAATAATTGTATGGGTACAAGTATGGAGTATTGGAGCTTTGACCCGAATCCGAACATGGATTTATCCAATTACGCCTAATCTCCTTTTTAGTTAATATTTTCTTACAAAACAAGATGACTTTTGTGTACTCTTTCTAAGGATTTTCCATTTTAAGGGCAATCAATTGTTGCACACAAAAAGTTTGGTTACCCAATTCCAAATTTGATCATTGCCCACGTAAAGAGCACTCCTACTTATTCAAATGATCAAAGACGCTACCAGACTACCGCAATAGGTATACCTAACCATTTTATTGTGATTCCAATAGATATATAAATGCTAAACCAACCTAAATGCAATGAGTTGGATCCTTTCATTATCTTCCCATCGACCACTTGTGTTGAAAAATTTTGGTCACTGTAGAGATCAGTCAACTAATTAACAAAACTGAAGAATAAAAAAGGCAGATATATTATTGCACACAACACAAGATAGCCAACGTATTCTTATAATCAGACTAGGATCTTATAATGCTAATAAATCCTTCTTGATCTCATACATAATGTCACGTGACTTTAAAAGTGCAGAAAGTAAGAGGAAACTACATGGTATCTTGCTAGTTTAACATTGTACATCAAGAAGCTTCGTCTTCAAGGACTCATACTAAATCGAAACACGAGGGTGTTAAAAATCAAAAGCATGCATTAGATAAGCTCTGCTTTTATGAATTATTTTAGGGATTTGGGAAGGTCAAACCTCATGGAACCCCCTGGAATGCACGTGAACCTTCATTAAAGAACCTCCCTTCTTAGCTCATAAGTCGGCCATTAATCTCGCATCCATATGCACACTCACTCTCCCTTCTAAGTCAAATGTTATTTTATTTCTTTTGTCATTATTCTTAGATATTAGAATGAGATAGACCAGTCCCTTTTGATTTACCGACAATAGCATGCCACAATAACACAACCAAACCATGCAAAAGCAATTTCTGGGATCACACACACAGCATTCAAATCCAAAGGGAATTTGTTCAAAACAAAAGAATCTACAGAGAAAGGGGGGGGGGGGGAACAGCATTGATGATTGTAACATTCTAAAGTTGTGGTTCTTGCATTAGGAGGGAGAGGGACTTAGTGAAGAAGGTGAAGGTGGGGTGAGAAGATCTGCATATTTGGGATTAGTGTTAGCCTCTGGGTCTCCATAATCCATCACTTGTGCCATCATCCTCAAGTTTCGGGAATTTTCCTACAAGACAAACAACAAAAGTAGTGTTGGATGTCAACATCGTATACGAGAATAATAATTTCTAGCTTTTATTTCTGCAGAGATGTAGCTAGACATTTTCTGGGAAATTAAAGAATCAAACCTCAGAGGTCTCAGCCTTAGCAGTATAATGAAGGCGAGGAACCGTCTCTGTCATCAGTGCTCTCCCGAAACCTTAAACATTCATAGAGAAAAGTGTCACACTCACAGCAAGGAATAATTGACGATAAACGAATGAAGGAACAATAGTTTGTTGAACAGAGTGACAAGAGAGGAGATACCCCAGGTGATGGAGGGGAGAGAGAGCAGAGAGATGACCAGAAGAACAGCGAGAAAACGTGAGGGCCCCATCGTTTTGCTTGCAAAGTTTTAGGAAGACACGGGCAAATGTAAATTCAAAGGAGGAGAAAGAGATTTGGTTGTGAAATGTGAAGGGAGTGAGATTAAGAAGGAAGTAGCGAAGGTTATTATATTTATATATAATGTTTAGGATAATCTGAAGCGACTAATATTTCTCAGAAACCGCCTTTACTCGCATCCAACGAGGGCCCTTCATTTTCGTTAAACTGCCCAACTTTTTTTGCCACTTAGTTAATTTTTCTTTTCTTAAATTTCTATTGCCTCCCACGCTAACAGATTTTAAACTCAATATAATTTATTCCCTAAACAAAATTTTTTTAAATATCGCAGTTATGAGTTCCAGTATTGGAAAAAAGGATTGAGATCCAAAAGGACTGCAGTGACTTAAAATTAATAAGCATCATTGCTGGCTATTACATCGGTTAAAATCAAGGCGACAAAAGATCGCACGCTTAATAATGATGTAAATTAAAAGTGAAACAAAAGAGACGACGTCGTTCTTAGAGCGTGAATGTTGAGGCGCACGTGACGTGAGATACGTGTGTGTTTGGAATAATGATTGATAATTGTGCTTGTTATAATATTATTTTTGGTAAAAATTAAATTGTGTAATGTGATTTCTGTTTAGATTGGCGATTGCCAATTGAACTTTTACAAAAATAAAACTTATTTAGATTGGCTTAAGCATAATGGCTTTTGTGATAATGGTAAGAGAGAGTGGGTGGAAAAATATTTAAAAAATCAAGTAAATATTTAAAAATTAATTTAAAATATTAGGTGCTATTAAAAAAATATTTTAGAGGGTGAAAATTAATAAATCAGTATTCTAAGTTTTGGGTGCTCTTTACTACTAAAAAAAAATACATTAAAGATAAAATTGTAGTCAGTCTCCTAAGATTGGGTATAATTGAAAAATCATTTTAAAGATTTAAAAGCACCAAAAAATATTTTAAAGTAATTTTTGGAACTGAAAAGGTACATTAAATGTAAAATTGCAATCAGTTTGATAACACACCGAATGCAGCTGAAAAAATATTTTAAGGGGTTAAAAACACTCAAAAAATATTTTTTGAGTCAATACAACTAGAAAGTGGGTAAAATTGCAATCATCCTGATAGTACACTAGGTAGTAGGTACAACTGGGGTTAAAAACATTTAAAAAAAATATTTTTGATACTACATACTGTTTAAAAAACATTTTATGAGAAAATCCAATATCATATAACTAATTTCCAAGCAATCCAATCTAGCATAAAATGTCATTAGCTTTTAACAAAAGCTCTATTTTCTAGCTTCTTCCAACTGAACTTTTACTAATTGGGCTTTGATAAAAGCTCAATTACTAATATACCTCTCCAAACACTCAAAACAAAATATTTACTGCCAATTAGGCTTTTACCTTCCCAAACGATATTCTTAGCCTCCCCAAACACATATATATGGCCTTGGAAGTGGAAGAGTTTGAAAGCAGAGAGAGCAAAAAGAGTGGTTTTTTTCCCCAAAAGGAAAGGGCTTCCTAGCTTGCAAGTTCTTTAGGCTCTTTTTGGTGTTCTTAATTAAATTTGGGCTTGCAATAAATTGACCAATATAGTTTTAAGGTAAATGAATGGATACAATCGTTCCAAGTCGTTGTCTATATATATAAACATAAAGAAGGGTATAAATACTTGAGGCATGGACCCAAGAGTGAGGGGCTCATGCTCCACTAGCTCTAAAGTTGGCAAATCGGATGCCTCCACTTTCTACAAGTGGGAGGCTTTCCTTTGTGCCAAACCTACTTATATGTCTTTTTTAAAATGGACTTTCCACCATCATTACTTATACCTTTTCTTTTATTTTCTTTTCAAGGCCTTAATAGAGAGATATATACTTTTCTCTTGGCTCCATACATGCACGTAATTTCTGGATGCATATCCCAACTGATATTGGCTCGGTGCTGTTACTGTCTTTGGTACCAGGATTATATAATCCACACACACACGCACAGCATAAAAAGGGAGTGGATGGAACATTATTAAATATTGCAAAATAAGACTTGACTTCTGTTATAGGCGTCGCCAACAGACGAAAACCGAGACTGCATCAGTTCAAGATTAATGGCCAAACAAAAACTATTCACACAAGGGAAACAAAGAAAAAGAGAGAACGATTTGGAGGGATTTCTCGAGTTGCCAGCTTTCTGTAGTCAATAAGGACGGATAAGATATTCAACTTCTGATATGATGGAAGCACTTATTGGTTATTATTGCTATGCACTAATACCTAATTAGTTGGCAGCCCTCATTAACTTGTTGCGTATCAACCATGGCGCCATATATATGAAGATGCCTCCATATAAATCGCATTTTCTTTTTGAATAATACTGGAATCTATTATGTCAAAATGACATTACACAAAGTTTAGATTAAGTATCTTTCATCAACTTCCGCCTCCTGAATTAAAAAAGGAGGTTGATCAAGTCACGTTTTCTATTCATACTTTAATTTTTATCAAATACATAGGTGAAAGGCACATACACACACATATATATAAATATTAATATAGTCTATTTTTTAGGCATATATCAATTATATTTGATCGAAGTTGGTGGATAAATGCTTCTCCCAAACAATATTTGCTTAAAATATTCCAAAGCAAACAAAAAGAGAGAATATTGATTGGCCTTTGAAGTCTATTAAGTCTAGCCTTGATCCAGAACATATTTTATCAAAACTAGGGTATGTACTTGAGATAATCGCATAAAAAATATAGCATCAATTTATAAAATTAATTTTTGTATGAATAGACAATAGTTCTCGCGCATCAGCCGAGATGGTATCATTCTCCTTCATCAACAAAGAATCAAAAACCATCATTTCCATACTTCAAAAAGTAATGAAAAAAAATATTAACACTAATGACTGATAAAATATTGATATTAACGATATTATGTATTTTTAGTTTTTAAACATTAAAAATGAATTTTCCCCCCTTCAAATATAACATTAAGGTGAACCGAAAATCTTCCTAGTGTAACCTGCTTCTCACATGGAGGAGGAGGAGGTTGATAAAAGATAGCTCTTAGACAGTTGTTTGTTTTGTTGATGTAATTATTTTGTTATATGAATGTATTCCAGTTTCTAGCCAAAAAAAGAAAAGAAAAGAAAATTCAAGTGCTCTCTCTGTGTGGCCTGTACAGAAGATATGGACAAACAAAAGGGACTGCTTTCTATCAAGGGTGTCCGAAGTTCTTCGAAAGCTAATTTTATCTCAATAATGTAAAAAAAGAAGCAATTTTATACTAACCATTATTCTAATCAATTTTAAACGTTAGTTGATTAAATATGTTGAGTTGAAAGTCAACGTCATTTTTGTTGAGGCATAAATTCACATAAGAAAGAAAGATGAAAGTTTCCCTCTTTTTTAGCACCGATTATTATTCTTTTTATTATAGGCCTAGAAAGAAAAAGGTTCCCAGCCATGTGTGCGTAGGAATTTAAGGGGCATTCGCTTTTGGTTACCCTATTTTCAGTCACAGAGGGTCCCATTTCCACTTCCTTAACTTGGCACCCGGCAATTTATCATCTCAGCCCCATTCGCAGTTGTAGTTTTTATAGATTCTCCATATAGTTTAAATACTAATATAGTTTGTAACTCTGTACATAGATATTGAATATTGATATAACACCACAAATTACCATAATTGAATATTGATAGAACACCACAAATTACCATAACAATAACAAATAATCAAATATACAAAATCCATTTTGTCTTGTAATTGTATTGCAATTTACAAGCAAATCCTACAGCACAGATCTCTCGTACAATCTATCTGGAATCTTGCAAAAATTCTTAAACACACTCATTGTCTTTGACATGCCTGGAAACTTGAGTGCATTCAAGAATTCCTCAAATTCTCGCAATCAAATCTGTACAATATAAACAGAAAAGCAGACTGCCTAATCCAACCAAACACAGGATTACATTATGGAAGAAAGATACCACAACAAGAAGTTCAATCTGAACTCCCATTCTTATTTATATACATCCCGAATCTAAGTAGGCAAATTCACTAGGTTCTATCTATCACTGTCATATAAACTTATATACACAACTCTAAAGCAAACCATCTCATCGAAAAGGAAGAGGGAAAAAAAGTCAAGCCGTCACTTAAGAAAGAGGAATAACTCTGCAAAGAAAAGAAGGTTCCTTCTCCTCAAGACGAATTCAGAGAAGAACCAATTCTTTGGTTCTTCTTTCAGCTGCCCCACGACAAGAAATAACTCTTCCAAACAAGGCTGGGGATGAGCACATATTGCCTGGCATGTGTAACTTCCGTAGGAACATTATAGCTAGAGTGCCATCGTGAGTTTTGGCTGCTGCTGCACCCAAAACAAAATTAAAAATAATTTAGCAAAATGCTTTATGAGGTCTCATGAAAGTTGAATGACCTAGACAACGCCGCTGGATTGGCCTGCAAGACTGTTGAGTTTTGTGCTGAGTGATCTTTTCCATCACCCTTTGAAGGGAATGCCCTAAAGAGTCCTCCCTCTCGAACTGACTCAGCCTTGTCATTTTTAATCCCCAGCGTCGTCCAGATAGAGCTTTTAGCCGCTTCGTCCGGGTCATCAATCCTCAAAGTTTTAGGAACCCAAAGGCACTTCTCTTTGCCATTTTCTTTACCACCACGCCCATCCTCTCCCCCTGAGTTATTTATCTTGGGCGTGTTTTCTTCTCTTGAATGTTTACCTAGAGTGGGCGAGTTAGGGCCAGAATTAGGGCTCATGCTGTTTGGTGATGACGGTTGAGGTAGCCATGGTATGTTCCAAGCACCTGAGACAGTACAACCCCAATATGCAGCTGCAGGATAGAATGGCATGGTGAATCCTGGAGGGCAAAATGCGGGCGGTGGTGGTACAGGAGGGCTCCACTGCACCGGACTCCACGGGAAAGGCCAAGGTGCCCCGGGATAGTAAGGAACTTGAGGTGGAAAACTCTGGCAGTTCTGCATTGCTTGTTCTTGTTGCCTGTTGATGCTTACATCATCCATCTGCTTTGTTGACATCACAGGAGATTTATTAGAATGATCATCTCCTTTCTCTCCACTGGCATAGGGAACAGGAATTCTTAGTTCATTGGGTCTATGAAACCCGTTTCTCGTGCAGTCCTGCATTGTTTTATCAGCAAGGTTCAATACAGATGCCATTGACTCACACAAAGGTGCATCAGTCCCAAAAGCAAGGACTGTGCCATTGGGCTTCAAGGCAGGATGATGTACTCCATTTGGCATGTCTGTTCGAGCAGTCTGGAGTGCTTCAGCCATGGTTATTTGGCGATAGTGAGAAGAATTCTTGTTCTTTCGACGACCAGCGCCCACAGGCACGTTCCTCATGGTTCCACCAGCAGTCCAGTATCTCTGGCAGTTCTTGCAGAAGTGGCGGGGTTGGTTGACATTGTAATTATTGTAGTAGCAGAACTTGGTGTCCATGCTATTGCAGCGGGGGCAGGGCAGTATTTTGTCTGGCTTTTTCAAAGTCTTCTCTTGCGAATTACTCGTCTCACTCTGCTCTTCTTCAGATTTTGAAGCCTTCAATGTAGTAGTGTCCTTCTCAGCACGGGGCGTATCAGATTCTTCATCAGTTCTTGAGGCAGCATCCAGATTAGTGACCTCTTCTGTAGATAGAGTGGGGGCTCCTTCCTCTGTATTCTCATTTGGATTCTCTCCCAAAGTGTCCTGGATTCATAACAACTTCAGCTAAGCATGTTGATGTAGTAGACCAATTTTTTTCTTATCTACACTTCATTAGTATTATTAAAAAAATAGATCAATCAGAATATCAGATTTCTGAGAGTTAGAAGAAAACTTTTTATGATTGTTTTCCTCCTGTTCTGCATGTACTGAGGTTTCTTAAAGACATAATTTATTCAACAGGATCTTTTTTGATGTTGAAATGAAACTTAGTGAGTGTTTGGAAAAGATTGAAACCGTGGTTTTAGAAGCCCTTTTCCACAAGTCAAGGTACAATTCCTCTCACATCCTTACCTCGTAAATCGTAAAAGCTATTCTCTAAAACTAATCCAAACGCACACTAACTATACAGCATAAATAGCTACTTCATCAGAACAAAGACAACAAACAAAATGAATACACCAGAGTTCAATATTATCACGTATAATTGAAAGTTGAAAACTCTTTTTTCTACCTGTTGTATCAAATTCAAAGTGCAGTATCAACAGTCAAAATCCCACGCAAGTGTTCATCCACAATCATGTTATTCCAATAGGTCAGTAAAAGTTGAAGGTGTGAAACATTACCATCCACCTTATGTACAACAACAGGTTCAAAACCAAGGGAAAGGTAATGCAATCACAGAGGAAACTAAGTAACTAAAATAAATGATACTGGATTTCTCAGAGAATTATGACACAAATCACAACTCTCCTTGTACAAGAGAGAACATCAGCTATAGACCTAGAAGAAGGCCAGGAGAAGTGTATCTATACGTATATTAAAGTTCAAATAACAAGAAAACCAGTGGGAAAGTTTGAATGGCACAATTCCAGTGTTGAATTCTATAACAGTCAAAAGCCAAATTGAAAAGAGAATTTTGCAGCAAGCATGCTGCCAACCCAGAGAAAACGAAGTAGAAAAATCATGTATAATAAATTATTTGTGGTCAGAAGGATCTAAATACGAAGAGAGAAAAATAAGATTTGTCTGTTGCTGTCCATATATGTATGGTGTAAATTATTGTCAAGGTTCAAAAGTAGAAGTGGAAAAAACATACAGCAGATCTCACCGGAAGCCTGAATCCCAGGAAAGGTACAGATCAAAATGGAGGAAAATAAATTATATTGACAAGCACCATAAGAAAATCAATAGCTTAAAAAATGCTAACGCCATACAATCATACTGCAATTTCAGAACCTGACAAATTAACTAAGTACCTGAGAATTCATTGAAATACGAATGCTAATAAAGTAACATAAATCTTCTACTGGAAACAAACCCAAGCATCAACTTGTTAAAGATAACATTAAAAAATTGAACTTCGGAAAAAGAAATGCAAATTTGAAAGAAACCAATCAAAAAAGCTATCCTAATGGAAACTTACCCAGAACACCGAATCAAAGGAGTCAGTCGAATCATAATATAAACCAAAAGAAGGTTACCACAGCAAGTCAACAGAAATGGCATTGCCAGAGCCAAATTACCACCCGTTCTACATAAGGGGTCACAGTCAAAATCAATAATTTACGACCCCCACTTAAATTTTCATACCTTCTCAGTTTCTTGTTCTTCCTCATCCCTCTTTGTGTTGGACTCTCGCGATGAGTTGGTGGGAGAAGCACGATTGTGATCAATACCATCGTCACTAATATCCCCAGGAGAAGAAGCCGGAGCTCCGGCAGAACCTCCAGATCCGACCGGCATCTCCGGCAGCGGGATCGTCTTTCCGAAGAGTTTGATCGCCGGGTCTTTTGCTTCCGACATTTCTGTCTTCAACTTCTCTCTTTCTTTCTTTCTTCAATGTTTTTTTTCTCTTTCTTGCCAAAGAGAGAGAAGCTGCAAACCTTGTAGAGAGAGATCCGACACGTTGTGTGGGGAGAGTGAGTGGGTCGTCGGCGTATGGTTAATTGTACTGCGTATTCTTTTCTTTGTGTCTGTGTGAGAGTCTGTTTTTTTTTTTTAGGTTTGTTGATCCGGGGAAGCAGGTCGGGGTTGCCACGTCAGAAGGCACGAAGAATTTGAGCCACAAGTTTCTTTGTGGCCGTAAAAAGATCTTTCTCTTTCTTGCTTTTGATTCTCTCTCTTTGGGTTGCCAATGAATGCAAACGCAATAACACATCACATATCATAAATTGGAGAGATGTCAAACAGCCAGCAATTCTATTCACCACTTTTCGGCTTTCTCTCTCAAACAACACTACAACAGTCTCCTCTTATCTTCTCTTTCCTCGCCCGCCAAATTCCAGTCGTTCATCGTTTCTTAAAAAGAAAAAAATTAAGCCCTTTTTTGAAAAGATATGCTTTTGACTATTTGTTTTATAATGACCATTTTCTTCCTTGTCTTTTTGCTACTTGTGGATGACAATGCATCTTGGCCCGCCTCCTCCTTGTACTTTCCTCCCCTTTTTACTCCTTGTTGCAAAAAAGACATTTCAGTACCAAAATATAAAAATCAGATTAACAATACATCACAAATATTGAAGAGAAAATCATTTCTAGGTTCTAAATAAGTAAAATATTATCAAAAAAGTTCATATTTACTATTTTAAAAATGTATATTTACAATATATTAAATATGTTTTAGAACATACAGAAACCTTTTTGATAATATCTTATTTGTTTGGGACCTAAGAATATTTTTTTCAATATCAAATCAAATAATTGCAGACCAAAATTCCAATAGTAAACTAAGGGTTACGTTTTAAAATTGGAATGCAATATCTGTAATTAAGATTATTGAATTTATAATCATTTGAATTAATATGTAAAACTCATTTTTTATAAAAATTTATTGTGTGCCTGATTGTCATTTATTTATTCATTTGGAGGGCCCCCCATTTCCTTCTCCTTCACGCCCATGCCCCAACCCATATAATAAAGTCACCCATGACATTTCACACTCAACCTACAAAAGGAACAGTTCCTTGGTTATATCAATCTCGATTTCCCATTTTATCCGTCAGTAGCGTGTGGGTGTTATATTATTCATAATCACTTTTTTTATAATTTTACTTGATACTCCATATAAATATATAGAAACTGTCCCATAATAATAACAAAGGAAAAATTTCATTGAGCCCAAAAGGTATTACATAATTTCAATCAACTCCCAAAATTCTTTGAAACTTCCCTGCATTCCCAAGGGTCAAGATGGAATGAAAATTTGTGGGGAAAAAAATAATTGTGCCTTTCTTTTATTTTTTTTCTAGAAGACCATTTGCAAAAAAAATATAAAAATTCGCAAGATAAATATGAGTATTTACAAGATAAATAATGGGAATCAAAAGAACCCAGAGAATTAAAAATATTTTAGTCATTTACAGGACAAATATAGGTATTTACAAAACAAATAAAGTAATGGCATCTCTATTTTTTCACCCCCAAAACTTAATTTCATTTTGAACAAAAAGAGTGCAATGAAGTTTCATAAAGGTTTGGAGGTTGACTGAAATTATGTCACATCCTTAAAAGCTAACTGAATTTCTCCCTATAATAAAAAAGTTGCATCATGGGTTGTGAGTTCAAATCTCAACACTTTGCTTACTAAATTTAATTTATGAATGAAAAGTTGCGGGCTGGATTTAATTTCAAAGTGCAGTGTCTATCTTCTATTTCTTAAAAAAGAAAAACAGAGATAGAGAATGGTATCTCATATCCAACAGTGGGAAAAAAACAAAACAAATTATGGGGAAGAGAGAGTTTGAATGGTGTTAGATTTGAATCCACCATTAAATAAATATACTTTGAAGCGTAACTAAGAACTTATTTTACATGGCACCTTACCTCTCTCATCTCCAGAGAGGTTTGGGTTATATATTAAAAGTGGCTGAATTAGAGATGGATGAGTGTACGAGGGAAGGGAGGAGTTTTAATTTGCTTAAATAAAAAAAAAAGAAAAAGAAAAAGGTAAAGTGTAAAAGGAATTGGAAGAGTTTAGAGCAAGGTATTAAAACCCGGACCGGGTAGTGAACCGGTCGGGGTACTGGGTTAAGGGTCAGTGGGTCAGACCGGGACCAAACCGGAGCTAAACCGGGACCAAACCGGTGAGAAATTGAAAATTTTAGACTTATAGTATGAAATTCTAAAGGAAAAAGTAAAAAAAAAAAAAAAAAAATTTTTTTTAAAAAAAGGGAACCGGACCGGCCAACCGGCCGGTTCGCCGGTTACCGGGCCGGACCGGCCGGTCCGGTCCGGTTTTCAGAACCCTGGTTTAGAGGGTGGGAGGAGGCAGTTTTTATAGTAAAGATGGTGCATGGGTTACGTGAGATAGACAGCAATATTCTTTCTTATTTTTAATATAAGATATATTTTCTTAATCTAATTAGATTTAAAAATTAAGTTTAACGGTTAATATGATATATATATATATATATATATTCTAAAATATCTGAATCATTTTCTTTAATTTTATTATTTTTTCATCTCTTTAATTATTATTAAAAAAATATTAATAGAGATAAATTAAATAAGTATTAATAAATATGATATATATATATATATCATATTTATGAGCGAGATTAATTCTTCAATATATCACCCTTTAAGTACAGGAAGTAATATCAAAAACCCACAAAAGCTCGTGGGTGAGATCGTCAACGCCATTGGTTTCGTAGACACCACGTACGAGCTGTGATGCGACCCCACGCTCTAGAGCCGGTAATTTAGATCGAGTTGGCCTTTTAGCCCGGTCAAAATAAATAGGTTGGTCTGTTTTATTTATTTATTTTATTTATTTATTTTTCCTCAAAAACCCTTAGGATGTGTTTGGTTTGAACGGGAGAAGAGTGGGAAAATTATAATTTTGGATAAAAGAAACCTAAAATTTACCCTTTTATTTTTTTAAATTTTGGATTCTCGCCCAATTTAAATTATTTCAACCCAAAAAGGTAATTTACCTACCCTCTCATTCCCTCCCACCCATCCCCTCCCCTCAAACCAAACACAGCCTTAGTCTCTCTTATCTCCTTTCATTTGATGATGTGTTTAATTGATTCCCCATATTTTTTATTTGACATTTATCTTCATATTATATTTATTTATTCTACTATTATTAAATTTAAAAGAAATATGTTTATATAGTTTTGTGATGTGAATAAATGAAAAAAAAAAGAAAATAAGAATGAAATTAACTTCATAACATAAATATATAAAAAAAAAGGTGTGATATAAGTATATGAAAGAAAAATAAAATAACAATTTAAAAACAAATTTAAAAAAAATTGACGGGCCGATAAAAACCAGCCCTCCTTACCACAGCATGTATTACTACCTCTACCACGCTCCCCCACACATATCCCTCACTACTCCATCAAATAACATCTCTTTTCCTCCCGAAAAAACAGAGTTTATATGCTTTTAGACTAGGGTGTATTATTTAAGGGTTTTGGTATCCTTTTTGTCTTAAAAGTTTTTCCGTGTGACCAATTTTATCCTGAAAATTTTTTATGGCTCAATTATGTTCTGAAAATTTTAAATTGGAGCAGTTTCACTATTAATTAATGAAGACATAACGATTATCGTAAAATTATATAAGCTGATATATGATGTAAAGTAAATCAATTTGTGGGAGGTAAGCCCAGCAGGTTGCAATAGATCCAACCGTGGGTACCTTTGGATTTTCATTTTGTATCACAAGAACCACCACATTCTGGTACAATTAATAAAAAAACCTTAGAATCCATCCTGATCAACTGTTTTTTGGCCCTTCAAATTAAATGAAATTATTTTTACATTTTACTATGAATTTAAAATAAAAACATTAAGCAAAATATAATCTACCTGATGGTGGATACATGTTTAACAAGTTCTTATAGTACACGTAAATTGATTTATGTCTTGTGTAAATCGATTTATAAGTTATTGTAAACCAATTTACAAAATATAATCTACTCAACGGTGGATATATGTTTAATAAGTTTCCATAATAAATATCTTTGACAATAACCAAGGGTCTATGTGAAGTAAATCGATTTATGTGTCAAAAATGTTCATTCTAACTGCAAGAGCATCTTTGGTATATTATGAGAACTTGTTAAACATGTACCCATCGTTGGATAAATTATATTTTGTAAATCAATTTACAATAGCTTGTTAAACATGTGTTATGGGAATTTGTTAAACATGTACCCATTGTCGAATAGATTAAATCTTGCTCAAGGTTTTTATTTTAAATTCATAATAAAATATAAAAATAATTTAATTTAATTTGAATGGCCAAAGAATAGTTGATCAAGCTGGATTCTTAGTTTCTTTTATTAATTATAATAGAATGTCATGATTCTTATGATACAAAAAGAAAACTTGAAGGTACTCATAGTTAGGTTTATTGTAATTTGCTGTGCCTACTTCCCAAAAATTGATTTACTTCACATCAGATGCCAACTTATATAATTTCATGGTTATTGTTATGTTTCCACTAACAAAAGGCAAAATTACGCTAATTTAAAACTTTCAGGTCATAATTGAGTCATAAAAAACTTATGGAGCAAAATTCGTCTTACAAGAAAACTTTCGGAGCAAAAATGATTTCTAACCTTTTATTTAATAAGCATTCACGTTTAGATTAGACGTAAAAAAAGTTACTCCATCCGCTCCTAAATTTAAGGTATAGTTGATTTTTTTTGAGATACTAAAAGAACTAATTAAATTACTTTAAAATATTTATATTTATCGTTTTTTCTCTAAACCATATTGCCTAACTTATAAACTAATATATAATATAAAGATATATAATATATGATGTAATTAAATAACTTATTGAATTTATTTATCCTCTAAAAAATGTTAACTCTATCTTATATTAAATATTGAAAGAATTAGTAAAAATTGATATCAAGTGCAACACTCACAGCGGGATAAAGTGTGGTATCGTCGTGTGACTAATAATTGGTATTGATAACAAAAAGGAAAGGATCCCGGTTAATATTTGAGTGTCATATTAGTGTTGAGTCTGAAAATCCTTTTACATGTCGTTTGTTCGAATCTAACATATTCCAAGAAGGAAAGGAGTTGTGTGTTCATGGAGTAGAGTGATTTGGTGGGATAAAGTTTGATTATTGAGCAGGCACTAATTATCATGAGATGTTAGGATTTGTTTTTCTGGCAATTTTTTTAATAAAATAAAATAAAATAAAATAAAAAGAGGGGGAAAGTGGAAGTTGGGGGGAATAAGTTCACTAGGCTGAGAAAAGTGCGAGCTCATGGCGATGGGTCCCACCGCGGGAAAAGTAAAGTGAAAAAGTGGCTGCCTCAGCAACAGCAACAGCGTCTCCCACCGAAACATGAGATGAAATTCCACCAACACCCCTGTCACGTGCCCTACACGTGTGAATGTCTGACCCCCCTGCTGCTGCGGTGCTGCCCACTCCCTCGGCATCTAACGAATCTTCTCTCCCATCCTCCCCTGTAGTACTGGTAAATCGGGCCAGCCCGAGCCCGTCGGGCTGAAATTGTTCAGCCCGACATATAACGGGCTGCCAAATTGACAGCCCGAGCCCGACAGATCGGGCTGGTGGGCTAAACGGGCTAGCCCGCCAGCCCTTTTTTTTTTTAAGGGAGTTAAGGCTAAACGCAAACACCACAATTCAGAGAAATCATACCGAAATAAGATCGAGCAATAACACCGAAATAAGGGGGAAAACGTCTAAATCGAAGGAGCCAGCACAAGGAGTACAACAAAAAACACTTACACCAAAGAGCAATTCAGAGAAATCGAAGACAAATCGATTAACAATTCAGAGAAAACATTAACTGAGAAATTTTTTTACGTATAAAACTAATTAACAAAACCACAGGACAGGAACATGCGATTGAAGAGAAATCGATGAGAAATTTTTACCTCTCAGCTCTCGCACAGTCGCACGTGGACGATGAAGGCCACAACTGAAAATCGAAGAGGGGGAATGGGGCACCGTTGCCAGTCGACGGTCCACGATCAACGCACCACCACCACGGAACTCGCCGGACGGTGGACCCACGACACATGAGACGAGAGGACTCGAGCCGAAGAGGGAGGGAGAGACGCTTCCGATCGGCGAGCCGCGGCGGTGTGCGTTAGAGACGGTCGACGGAGAACTGGAGAGTGAGAAGCTGAGATGAGATGAGAAGGGATGAGCGCCGAGAAGCAGGTCGACACCGAATCGGATCTGAGATTGAGAAGTGAGGACTTGCTCAGTGTGTGGTGTCTGTGTGTGCGTCAGCGAGAGGCGAGAGCGAGGTAGGTACTGATATATTTTTTTTTTTAATAAAACGGGCTAACCCGTTTAACCCGCGGGTTAATCGGGTCTAGCCCGTTTAGCCCGAATAACAATGGGCCAGCTTTTTTCCAGCCCGAACCCGAATTTTTAAACGGGCTGGCGGGCCCAACCCGCCAGCCCGACCCGAATTACCACTCCTACTCCCCTGCCTTTTTTGCTTTTCTTTTTATTAACATGCGGTATAGGGATTAAACTTAAAAATTGATACAACATTTGTTACCTCCTGTGCTAAATATATTATCTAATTTGTAATTTAAATATAGGACTTCATTTATTGTCTAATTTGCTCAACAATACAAAATGGATCCTATATTTAAGGCTTTCGTCATAACAAATACTCAATCCGTGCTTAACATATATGTAACTTATATATGTTCTTTTCGGTTTTTAATACAAGACATGTTTAATTATCTAAATTGAGTAGATTAAGAAAGATATTTGAATTAATTAATATGACATCTAATTTCTTAAATACCCTAATAATCTTCTTTAATTCCATCATTTCTTTTTCTATTTGATTATTATTGAGAGAGTATCAATATGAATAAATTAAGAAAAGATTTATGAATTATATTTAGAATAAAGACCGTCTATCCAAATATATCTTATATAAAAAATCGGAGAGTGTTACGGTAAGAAATAAGTTCCCTCATGTCTTTAATTAACGCTTGTCATTACCATCTTTTCATTTTTCTGAATGATGAAGATTTGCTTATTTATAAAAAAAAATTAATAACTCGTTAAATTTTATAAAAACCTTATATTTTTTGCGAACTTATAAAAACCTTATATAAATAGAAACTACAACCTTCTATTTATGATTTTATAAGGAAGATGGGAATAAATAGTAACGAGGGAAGTGGAAGGTGGATAAGAAAGAGAAAAGTGGAGAAATGGAAAGCCACGTCACCAAGCAAAACACTCTCCATTCCAACTATATCGTCCCTTCTATGTTTTCAGAGTTTGAGTTTCCCATCCAGTTCCTGTAATCCAACACGTGTTACTCATGATCCATCCAGAACAGTCTTTACAACTTTTTAAGGAATTTCTCATACACACAAATATAAGCTGGGAATATTTTGATTGTTCATTTGTTCACTCCTCCTCTCATTACTGGTATTTTATTTATCTCTTTTTTGAAAAGCTTTATCCCAAATTTTAAAACATATCTAATATTTTTTTTCATGTCCTTAATTTCACAAGAATGCCCTTGGTCGGTTTTATCCTTCTATCCTCGATATAATATAAGATATAGTGTAAATTGCATTACATAAGTTCTTGCACAGTTTTAAAAAAGTCATAAAAGAAACAGAGTGACCAAGAGAAAAACTTCTGCACACATGCAATGTCATAGTTATATTAAATAATTGTCACAAAAAAAAGTTAAAAACAATAGTATAGCTACCAAAGAGATGCTTCTCGATCCATTGTCCGATTACTTTATACAATATGAACAAGGCAGGCTTCCTATATATTGTTTAAAGCATATACTGGTGGATTTCTTTTCGGGCGACATAGAAACATCCTCCAGAAAGTTCTTTGTTATTTTGGTTCATAACAAGTTAACAACTCTCAGCCAAAAAGTTGGCAAAAAAATAAAGTCTGAGCGTAAATACATCGGGCTTCATGGATATCGGGCCATCACGGTGATGAAGTTGGGCCAAATAGGTAGCCCAAAATATATCAGTCTTTGGGGTATACTTATGTTCTAAGGTTTCCGGTCAGTGTGCACGGAATTGCGTGGATTGATACGAGGACTGGGGAGCTAATGAGCGATGGATATGAGACATGAGCTTCATAGATATAAATTTTCGTGCTTTTGGTTAAAAATTGATGATGATTTTGCTTTCACTGATATTTCTTGAAGGAAGGGGGTTACAATTTTTTTGACATGGTAAGAAAAATTGTATCAGACAAAAATAAAAGCAATGATTAATTAGTCAGATTAAGCTCGCTTTTCACATGGTGGGGTGCTTGGTATAGAGGGCACTTAGCATGGAATCTGAATTTTATAATATTTCTGAAAAATTTTGTAAAAAAAAAAAAATTTTTTTACCAAAATGAAAAGGAATAGTTGTAAAAAAGGGGCAGAATATAATAATATGATCAATGCCCTTTTTTTTTCCACTCTCTTTTGTTTTTTTTTATAGCACCCTCTATTTTGTTTTTAACAGAATCACTTTATAAATCAGAGTGCGTAAGCAATCTGAGTGTTATAACTCAATTTTAAATTATGTGTAATACTCATTATATTATCGGAAAAAACTATGTGTAATGCTCCTATATGTCCCCAACAGCTGGTTTAGAATAATAATTTTTAAAGAAAAAAGGCACCTTATTACAGAAATTACGGCAAATTGACTTGCCGTACCCCAGCCGGCCGCCGGGACTTGCATGACCGCGTTGCTTTTTCAACTGCGACGTTATTTTTACCTCAAACCCACGGCAAAAAAAAGAAACTCGGGCATTTTTCCACTTTAGCCAATTCATAGTCTCTTTTTTTGTTATCTGTGTGTGTGTGTGTGTGTGTTTGTTGATGTTCCGTGTGACTCATCTGTCAACACATGTATATGCCATCGTTATCATTATTAATTAAAAACAAATTTAAAGCAAGTATAATCGATTCACAGGTATAGGGTCACTTAGAGTTAGGCGAACTGTTATGTTACACATTTATATGCATGCATGTTAGTAAAAATAAATGCAGTTATGGATCGATGAGATCATATTACATGGTTTTGTGTCCACATTTTTTAGTGCGAAAAAAGATAAATTGTTAAAAATTAGTTATGGTACAAATAGAGGAAAAAAATTCACTCCACTTAGGGCCTGTTTAGTTTAAAGGGAGGGGATGGATAGGAGGGAATGGAAGGGGAGGATGGAGGATCACCTTGTTTGGTTTAATTAGAGGGGGGGAGGGGAGTAGGGATGGAAATAGGCCAGGCCTCTAACAGTGGCCTATGGCCTAGCTTACATAAAGCCTATCCTAGCCTATTTAGTAAATAGGTCAGGTTCAGGCTCAGGCATATTGCTAGGCCTATTTAGATAAACAGGCCAGGTCTATTTTTATAAGACTTAGCCTACAAGACTACAGGCTTGGCCTATTTAATTTTTTATTTTAAAAAATATATTATTATATAAGTATATATAATATCATCTAAATAATTTTATAAATTTACCAACTTAATCTTAATTCTAAATTCTAAGTTTCATATTTCATCGTCATTATACTCATCCCTTGTTTTCGCATAAATCATTCACCTCTATATCTCTTCTCTTCAATCGCTCGAGATGGCAATACTAACTCACTCTCTCCCCTAATTTGTGCCCTCCACCAAAGCATACAAAATGTTATGAGTTTATTTTAGTGTCAAATGAAATATTTTAATCTTAACAAGAGGAGCCTGTCCCAATTTACGTGGAAAGAATAAAATAGATAAAAATCTAGTTTTACATGTTATTTGTTATGTTTGGTCGATTTTAAAAAATATATCTCATTACTCAACAGTCGATTAGTTTTTCTTATTCCTATTTACTCGAACAAGTGTTGTCACTAGACATTATTTTCTTTTCCTTACTAAGCCTTAATATTACTATAAGAATATATATTAGGTTTTTAAAACATAATGTATGAGTGTATATAAGCATGAAGGGTTATATATGAATTTGGCAGCATAGGCTTTAAAGGCTATTTAAAGTCCTACATTTTAAGTAGACTTTTAAATAGGCTTCAGGCCTTGTTAGGCCTTCTGAAGGCCCAGGCCCAGGCCTAAAAAAAAGCCTACATACAGGCTCAGGCCTAGACTCAAGCTTTGAATCTTTGTTACAGGCCCATGCCTATTTAGGCAAAGCTTAGCCTAGCCTAGCCTATTTCCACCCCTAGAGGGGAGGTAATATCTAATTTACCATTTTATCCTTAGACATTAGTTTATATATTTTTCCTTATATAAATTATTTAAATTAATTTACACCTCAATATAAATTATATAATTTATAAAAAAATGATGAAAATTTAAAATGGAAATAGTTTTCAATTCTCCCCAACTTAATTTCTCATTTTATGAATATTTCAACAATTATCATGTCAAATTAAATGGAAAATTCTTTCTATTGAAAAAAAAAATGTAGAGGACTTGAAAAAAAAATGGTAGAAAAACTTAAAAAAAACTGTTTCTAAGTGGCAATGTTTAATTAGGTGTAAAATGGCAATGAAAAAAATGAGCATGTGTCTCTATCTTGCACTAAAGAATCATGCACTAAACAAGAATAAACACTCTAAAACAACATAATAGCCTAAGAGAAAATTTTTTTTTTCTGCAGCAGATAAACCATCTATCACCAGGAAAATCTGAGTATGTATATTTCTGCTAGTGAAGAAGAAGAAGTTATATTTTTATTGAAGACTCATAGGATATAATTGGAAATATGAAAAGACTGTGAGGGCAAAATAGTTACAAATTTTGGGCTCCCTCCAAAACCCCCAAATTGGAGGAAATCAATTTGAGGGAGTGGGAGGGATTTGGAGCCCCTTTTTTGGGCCCCTCCTCTCCTATTTTTCATATCAAACAAGGGGAGGGGATCATTTTTCATCCCCTCCCATCCCCTCCTCTCCAACCAAACAGGCCCTTAATTGATAAATGCATCAACATCCGAAATTTCAAAGGCAAAAACTAGAATAATGAGCAATTTTGGCCATATCTTAAACAACATGTTAACGTTGAAATATAAAGCTAAGTGGAAAGAACATTTGAAACGTGAAGAGTCCTTGCAAAAGGGGCACTCAATGTTCATCGAAGTGTTTGCCCTTGGTCCATGGAAAAGCATATTGGGTATGTTTGGTTGAGCGATTCGATTGCTTATAAGTTGCTTTTTAATAGTGATTTACGGTATACGAAGTAAGTATGTGAGAGGAGTTGTGTCTCGATTTACGTAAAAAGCAACTTATAAGTTTTTTTAAGTCTAAACAAACATGCTTATTATTGACTTTGGGAATGGGAGACGAATGAGAAATGGCGGGAATGGTTGAAACTTGAAACTCACGTTGTGACGACAATGTTGAAGTTGAAGACAAGAGGCACTCATTATAGCGATGGCTGGAATATTTTGGCCATGAATATTGACCCGAAAAAAAGGCGGAAGAAACCGTGGTGCGTCCAATACTACTCTCCCACTTAATCACTCTTAATCGAGGACCTTGACGTTATTACATATCATTCGTCAGAATTCCCAGCTCACGTGATTATGTTGACCCGTCATCCAATTTCTTATGGATCCACCCAACGTTTTGGTTCCGTACCTGACATGTCTGACCCACCTGATGGGCCCCAGCTAGCCCAAAATTGCATTTAGTCAATTCATACATTATGATCTTCATGAATGGCTATAATCTCCATAATCACAAAGGGACAACGCTTTTGCACTTCAAATGTACCCTTATTCTTCTTACTATTATCTTAATCCATTGTACAACTTTAATGATGTCATGTTTTCATTGCATTTTGCCATGAAAAAAAGATTCGTACAACAACATGACATCATTAACCCAGATATATACAACAAAGTCCCTCTATTCCTTCTCATCTTTTTCACCTTAGCAGGAGCAGTTTCCCTGATTCACATTTCCACACCAACAGAAATATTATGGGATTCTTACTCACCATCTGACCTAACATTCCTGTTTTCATTTTCTTCTTCCTCGTGTAAAAGTAAAACAAAATAAAAGACAATGAATACCATATACCACCAATTCAGGTCGTTTGAGTAATAAAAGCTTTCGTCAATCAAGTAAGTGGTTGAAAGTTTAAAACACAACTCCTGGGTGTGTATAGAGCAAGATATTTGAGCGTGCCCATGCCATTATAATTTTTTGGGAGAATTATAATGAGGTCCCAAAAAAGGAAAAAAATGAAGAAATGGTCCCTATAGATTGCAAAATGAAAAAATGGTCCCATTAACAACTCCAGGAGCCTGTATTGACAACTCATTAATAACTCCATGAGCCTGTATTAACAACTTCATGAGACCATTTTTTCATTTTGCAATCTATTGGGACTATTTTTTTATTTCTCTTCTTTCATGGGACCTTAGTGTAATCCTCCCTAATTTTTTTTTTGGCCAGTGTGTCTATGAGAGATTAGAATTTGTATTCTTAATTTTATTTGTTTGTTTGAGATAGCTTATTTTTTTATTTATAAGTGCTTGTAAATCGTGATTTACGGTGTACGGGATAAATATGTGAGAAGAGTTTTATCTCAACTTATATAATAAAAACTTATTATCTAAAAATAAGTGCCGTCAAATATTAGTTAAGAGAGAGGAGTTCCCATGTATTCTTAATTAAAGTAAGGTGGCAAGTGATATCAAATTCAAGACTTTCTACTTGTAAACATATCTTTTTAAAAAGAAAAAAGGAAAAGGGGTTGTGAAGGCCCATGAGATGGCCCACCAAATGATTCAAGCATGATAAAAGGGGGAATGAAAGCCCATTTAAGTTGCATAAAAAGCCCACGTAAGAGAGCAAAACGTGTAATCGTGTATGACTTGATCTGACTCTCTCCCACCTCATTAAAATCTTCTCACATCGACTTCCCTTACCTCTTTTCTTAATTGTTGATAATAAATCAGTGATGACTCTTCCTTTCTCCCCTCTGCTCCTCCTCCTCTGCTTCCAGCCGGCCTAAACCCATCCCTCACTCCTACCTCCCCATATATTACTCTATTTCAATTCAATACTTTGATCGGATCAAATATTGGAATTAGCCGCAAGAAATTTTTTTAATTTGACGCGTCTGACTTCCGACGAATTTCGATCTTTTCGATCATCTACTAGGTGGTCGATCCGATTTTGATATAGACTGGTGGTTTTGATCTATAATTAATCTGGTGGACTTCAATCGGGGATTGGATTTCAGATTCTGAGATGGTCTATTTCCATAGCTCAATCTCGCTCTGCAAGCCCGTTGACCAAACCCCTGTCGTGGCGAATTCTGAGTGTTCTTCCGAATTCGGTTCTAATTTAAGACAAACTAATAGCACACAGCGGAATAGAAGGATGCCCAATTCCCCCAATTCTCAGCAAGTTCCGACATGCGATCGATCTCGATGGGCTCTGGTGGAAGTAGCGTTATTCATTGCTGCAATTTGCGCATTCGGTTTCTTGTTCTTTCCATTCATGTACTATGTCATAACTGGGTCTATTAAGATTTGTAGCGCAATTCTTTATGTGGTGAAACAAGAGGTTTCTCTTGCGCCACCGATCTTTATGTACGTAGGATTTGGTGTTTCTCTTGCTGCATTTTCTGTTTGGGGAGTTTTGACTTGTACGAGTAGGAAATGCGGGAATCCTGGTTGCAAGGGCCTGAGAAAGGCGGCGGAATTTGACATTCAGTTGGAAACAGAGGATTCTGTGAAGAATTCGCCTAACGAAGGAATCAAAAAGGGCTTGTTTGAGCTGCCTCGTGATCATCATCGAGAACTGGAATTGGAGCTGAAGAAGATTGCACCCCTTAATGGAAGAGCCGTTCTGATTCTTCGAGCAAGATGTGGGTGTTCTGTTGGTAGACTAGAAGTTCCAGGTCCAAAGAAGCCTCCTCGGAAGATCAAGAGGTAGGATATTTATACATGAGAAGCGTTTAGGAATAAATAAAATTATAAACTAAATTATCATTGAATAAGCGTATTTGGCAATAAGTTGTAAGGTATTATGGATCATGTACAGTTCTTTATACCTGAATATTACAAACCTTTATTCGGTTCCCTCCACTTGGATATATAAATCCTGTTCTTTCACCTTTCTGTTTTGGGCGTCTTATTTCTCTCATTCTTTATCGTCTTCATGATAATCTTAGTTAAAGATGGTTGTTGGCTATATTCTCAAATGGTGCAGTTAGGAGTGGGCTATGTAGTTGTTCTCTGGTAAGTGGTAACAAGAGTAAGCAAGTCGTTGTTCTGCTTCTTATTTTGTGAAGTTTATTACTAATTTATTTGCTTACACCATTTCACAGTAAACACGCTGAAGTTGATTATCAGTAGAAGTTGTAGTGTTAACCTTCAATAAAGTATATACATTATTCCAAACCCGTGAACCCAAATGCTCAATTACAGAGTGTAAGCTCGTGTCCCATTTGAATTGCTTGATCCGAAAAATTGAAGTCTCTGGTATTATCAGAGTTCTGCTTCTGTTGCTTTTTGTGTTAGTTCATTGAAGATTGCCCTGTAGTGTCTAGTGTCTTTGTTCCTGTTATACTTCTCCCTATCTGCTTGTGTGCTTTGTAAGTATTTGTGCAGTTTTGTTTCCCTTTTCCCTTATTTCCCTCTTCAAGATTCTTTTGTTTACATATCTCTACATGCATACTAATATCCTTTTGAGGGTATGCTAAGGAGTCAATGTGGGAACAAAATTAAATTTTGATTTCATTTCATATAACCATTTAAGCTTCCAACAGAAGAAAGAGTCATGCATAGTCTCCTACAAGTCAATTTTCATGAAATTTTATATCCTCTGTTGCTCCGCAAGTAACTTGAACATTCTTAGTAAAAGAGGCGTTTATTTCTGAAACGTTACCATTTTATGAATTATGGTCCCCTTTACATGGTTCTTTGGATAGATTTGCTGTTCCGTTCTATCAATATATAATCCCTCCAATCGAGTCTATGAATCAGTGTCAGTATGTGTGTTGGTGGTGGGTGTTTGGATGGTAAGGAAAAAGTTTTTGGGGCTTCGTGAAATAAAACTCTTTAATTTTTACATATTTGCCGGCACAACAAATAATAAATTAAAATACACTACTTCCTCCTATCTTTAATATAGCTTTATTTGGAGAGATGATTTTATTTTTAAATATAAGACTGATTTTTTATATTTGTCAATTTTTTTAATTTATCCTTATTAGTGCTTCTTCAATAATAATTAAAGAGTAAAGGGAAAGAGAAAATTAAAGAAGATAACTAGAGTGTTTCACAAAATATATATCATATTAATTAATTTAACTAATCTTTTAATATAATTAAATTAAGTAAATAGGTATTACATTCAGGATTAGATGTGTAATTCTGATACCTATTTATATACTTTTAAGAATTGGTTTAAAATATATTCATGCTGCTCTCTGAAAGTGGGCAAAGGAAAACTCGTCATTCTTTATTAACAACCATTTTCCGTTCATGACTAACGAGTTAACCAACTAGATTACAAATAACATTGATAAAATACAAAGAGGGAAATATTCCAGCGGCAAGAACGCAAAAATTGAGATATGTGGCAGAAATAGAGTAAAGGTTAGAGATTATTTAATCATGACAACTTCCAGTAGCCGAAATATTCAGTAATTGTTATCTGACAAAGCAATTAGAGGAGTCTGCTGTGTCCCCAGATCATTTTTCATTTTTTTTTTGATACAATGGAAACAGAAAACACAACTAAAACTCCAACGCAGCACTCAGCCCCGCCATATTCATGCAGCTAACCAATGATGTCGGGTTTAGAACCAGCAGACCAATTTCAATTTTCAATTAATTGTCAACTTGGATTGCATGTTCTCGCAGGTTCTTTAGAATTAGTACTTCGTGTTCATATTTGCCCTAGTCGGCCGTATAGGGTCTGTGCATGTAGCTCACGTTGAGATGGCGTTTTTTTTTTTTTTTTGAGTAAAAGCTGGATATCATTACTATTCAATCAAAAAGCAAACCAGGAGTTCAAACTCCTTTATCAAGATCCATTCTTGAAAGATCAGGTGGAGGTTTGAGATGCAATTTGACTAACCTCTTTGTTTTTTTCCTTTTTCATATCACTGTTTGACTGGGTCAAAAATTTAAACATTTCCATATCTAATTAAGAGTAACATCTTATTCATTTGACATTAGCAGTAAAGCTTGGTGAATTTTAATATTCCATGCGCTCTCTTTCCATGTTGTTTCTGGGCCAAAGCCCAAATCTCTTTCTTTCTGTGTTTACAATGTTTAGAGAGGAGGGTTTTGAGATTTGCTGGCCCTCATTCAATTAAAATATTGATGAAAAACTGATGGGGCCAGACCTAATGAAAGGATTAGTCCCTCACAACGTAGTGAATTAAAATTTGAATTGTCATCAAAAGAGTTGTTTATATTTAATACCCGATAGTATCTCAAACATAATTGTTTTTAATAAAAAGATACTCATGTTTAGGAAAAAAAACAATGAAATAATTTGCATTTTGTGGAGCGCAGAACGTGGAATCAATTTAAATACTCCATTAAATCAATTCAAAACCATTGGACATGAATTAACAGAAAGATTAAGATTTAGCGCTAGTTCCACTTCCACAGCAACTATTCCATGTTTAAATTCGCAATCGGCATGTTTCTCTTAAATCTGGACAACCAAATTAAGGTGGTGCTTGATGGTGCTCCATTATTTTTTTTTTCAGCATACTAAAAATATCTCTATAAAGTTTTAAGTTTAATGTATCATGTATGTTAAAATTAATTAATAATCATTTTCTAAGACGCATAAAATATCTAATTGCCATCAAATTATGCAATGTCGTAATTTAATTTTAAATGGGTTTTATGAATTTCTTCTGTTTTTTTCCCAATCTTTCTCTGTGTGTGTGTGCATATATTGTTTTCAATTCTCTGCGACTTCTTCTTTTTTTTTTTAATTAGCATCTTCCCTATCACGTTAAAATGCTTGAATATTGCAAAATAAATAAATTATTTTCTAAAAAATACAATAATTCGAATTTCGAAATCGTATCTACTCCTGAGAGGAAGACTTGGAGAGCTGTTATCAAAGAAAGAAGAAATATAATGGGAGGGTGAGCCAGATTATTATGTGAATGTGGGAGGCTGCATGCATGAGGTCACGATCACTCAGTCGTTTCGTCACCGTCGAGCTCGACGTCCACGGGCATGGGGAATCGGCAAACAGGGCACACGCCATGAATGCCCAACCACTTGTCGATGCAACGAGGGTGAAACCTATGCTTGCAGGGCATCTCCCTAGCCTCCTCCCCAATCACGTAATTTTCCAAGCAAATCGCACACTGATCAGAATCTTCTTCTTCGGTGATCACGACGGTGGGCATGGCCGCCATGGAATCCTTGGACGCCGGCAACAGCCCGGGCTTCGTGGACACCTCCTCCAGCAGCGAGGCCAAGTCAATGGACCGGTGGATCATGACGGTGGTTCTGGTGGCAGGGTTGAAGAGGATGACCCGGAGGGGAAGATCGATAATGGAATCTTCGTCGTGTAATTGGTTGTGACGGCGGCGGGCAGCTAACCTGAAAATGAAAGGGAGAAGCAGAGTGAGCCTTCGAATTTGGTGGTCTTCCAATTCGTCGGCGGTTGGGGAAGACGATGATGATTCCGGCGAGTCGGTTTGTGAAGACATTGTGATTATTGTGAAGGCCTGAATTAATGATGAGAAGAGGGAAGGTGATATTACAGAGGGAAGCATATTATTATACAGAAAGTTATAGTTATATATGTTTGTTTGGGCATTTCAGAATTCAGAGGCAACACACTGTTCTAGCTAGTTATCAGTTATCACAACTCATCTCCCCTGTTCCTGCTTTAAAATTAGCATTCACAGGATATTCCCTCTTCATTATGGGCTCATTCATTTCCTTCAACAATCATGTCTCTTTTATTTTCACCCAATTTAACTTTTACTATAAATATATATAGAAATACTCAAATACAAATTAATTAAATAAGTTTTCTAAATATTCAATTTTCTATTTATAAAGATTTCATTTAGTTTAATTTTTTTACATGTTTAATGTGACAAACAATCTGATGACATGCATTTCATATAGTTCGCTAGCTAATTGTTCTAGTTGTGGCCTGTCATGTTTGCGAAAGGATTATTTTTTATTTGTGTAAAATTTATTTAAAATTATATCTCATAATTAAAATGATTCATAGCTAGTTGTACCAATGAAATTTAATAAAAATCTAGATTATAAAAAATAATTAAATACCCAGTAAAACTACGAAACTAAATATTTTTCTGCATACACATATTATTGCAATGCGTTTTTTGCAATAGACCCAGACCGCAAGTCAGGTTTTTTAAGTTTGCATGTAACTAGAAGTTATCATGCATTCATATGAAAAAAAGAGGATATCAACTTATCATACATATTTCAGTTTGTTTTCAAAAGAGAGAGAGAGATATAATGCATTTACAAATAGTTTGAAGCGAGTTATACTATTTATCCTTTATTTTTTAAAAAATGCTCTCCCTGTTTTCACTCCCCATTACTACTTTGAAAAAAGTCACTACGTAGTGCCGTTAAACCTGAATAGATATACGTGACAAACCTTTATATTGACGTAGAATCGAACACTGCTTAAGCAGAACGACAACGGTCAGAAATAGCCGTCAATAACCGTAAAATTTTTTGAAAATGAAACCGCCTCATGTATATGTTAAGCACAAACCGCCCAAACCCATCCCATATTGTTATTCACTTGGCGATCGAGAACCCTGCGGTAAGTTTTTTTTGTGGAGAGCGAGAGATGGATCGCATTCATACTGACGAAGCAATAGGAATCAAAGTGTACAATGCAAGCCCTCGTCCACCACAAGAAGACGCAGCACCCCATGGAACAACTTCCGGTGAGGCCCCGGCAGAAGAAGGTGGCCGGAAACGACGTGCCGTTGCAAAGGGCGTCCAAAAGACCCTCTCCAAGACCTCCATGCTCGTCAACTTCCTCCCAACCGGAACCCTCCTGACCTTTGAGATGGTTCTTCCCACCATCACCAAATCCGGCCACTGCTCCGACGTCCACTCCTTGATGATCCACGTCCTCCTCGCCCTCTGCGCCCTCTCCTGCTTCTTCTTCCACTTCACCGACAGCTTTCGCGGCCCCGACGGCACCGTCTACTACGGCTTCGTCACCCCTAAAGGCTTGTCCGTCTTCAAACCTGGCCTTCACGTGGAAGTTCCCAAGGACGACAGGTTTAAAGTGGGGCTCACCGACTTTGTGCATGCCATAATGTCAGTTATGGTGTTCGTGGCCATCGCTTTCTCCGATCACCGGGTTACGGATTGTTTGTTTCCGGGGCACGAGAAGGAGATGGATCAAGTTATGGAGAGTTTTCCATTGATGGTTGGAATAGTTTGCAGTGGCTTGTTTCTTGTCTTTCCTAATTCCAGGCATGGCGTTGGCTGTATGTCTCCTTAATTAATTATTGTTTTCTTTGCGTCTTTCTTCATATTATGCATCTAATACTCTCTACTTTCTGGCTTTTTCTAGTTTGTGTGTGGTGATAGTTTAAAACATGATGTCATTATTGGTCATGTTGTCCAATCACACACACACACACACCTATACTTTTTATACAGATTTCAGTGCGAATTCTTATGGATGTTCTCTTAATTCAGTTGTTAATGTGTCTTCTGTTTTTGTTGACATTTAACAGATTATATATGATGTCAAGTGTATCTATTGTAACAATTTGATTGTTATATAGTTTGGGAACTGTTTCTGACTTTCTGTTATATAATTGTTAGTCTGGTATCTATAGTGTGTAGACACATTGTGTGTGTGTGTGTATACCTGATAAAATATTAATTTATAATGTCATTTATATTCTTCCTTTGTTATGCATGTTTGGGTAACTGCAAAACCATGTTTTCAGAAGTTTTTTTTAAAGTCGAAACAAAACTCATTTCACATACTTATCTTATAAATCATAAAAGCTATTCTACCCAATGTTAGTGAACCCGGACCGGACCGAACGGTCCGGCCTGGAAACCAACGAACTGGCCAGAAAACAGGTCTGATTCAAGGTCCGGTCCGGGTCACTATTTTAGTATTTTTTATAAAAAAATTTTATTTTTTCTTTAAAATTTCATAGTAATAAGTCTAAAAATTTCAATTTCTCACCGGTTTGACCATGATCTGACCCACTTATCCTCAACCCAGTATCCCGAATGGTTTAGTACCTGATCCGAGTTTTAATACTTCCTCCGGTTCTAATTATAGGACAATATTTGAAAGTTGATCTTAGTTTAATTTAGGACAAAGTTCTAATTTTTATCAATTTATTTCTAAATTACCCCCTATTGATACTTTCTCAATAATAATTAAACACCATAATTAATTTAATAACACACTTATATTCTATCAAGTGAGAGATTCTACTTTCTTTTTTTATTTTTAAATGAAATAATTTTAAGATTTCTTTAAAAATATGTTCTTGTAACTATCCGTCCAAAGTGATTGTTTATTTTTTCCTAAAAATAACCTAATAAAATATTAATTTCATTATCTTTTTCCCTTGGCTAAAAAAAAATCTTGCATTTGTATTATGTCCAATTAAATAGACGTTCTCTTGATAGAAAAATTTGACAGGTATGAGAGGTACGATGAAAAACAGAGGTATAATATAATTGATGTTATTTTAATTTTTAGATAAGGGCATTCTAGTTAATTAAATATAATTAAATAATTTAACTATTATATTTAATTTTTTCAAAATCAAATAACTATATCTTATAATTAAAACCAAAAGGATTACCTTGGTTCTACCGTGAGATCGTTGGGTCTATGAATACGGCCTGTTTCTAAGTGCAACTAATAAATCTTTGGTAGTGATATGATTCTGGTCCCCCGCCCCCCTGTTTTGCACGTGAATTGTATAATTCAATCATGACGACAAAAAGTCAGAGACACATTCTAGTAGATTTTATATGAAGCACATACTTTTTCTATAACCCAATATAATATTTAATTAATAAAAATAATGTAAAATAAAGTCTGATGCTAGATGTAAATTAATGTTTTAGGTAAGTATATATGTCTGACGCTGGCGTGAATGGAATGGAAAAAGTTTGGCTGTTATTTTATATTCTATAAACTCGTCACTTCTTTTTTTTATTTTTTTTTTTGCCATGGCTATAAACCCGTCACTTCAAACTCACATCTGATGCACCTTATTGCTTTCTTTAGGTCACACACACACATATATATAATGATTTCGACTGATACACCGGGATTTTATTTTGTAATTTTATTGTCAAATCTTTTGGTGTTTTTACTTTTAGAGTGGTTACGGCCTTTTGATTTGTTCATTAAGCTTCATCCAATCCTCATTGAGAGTTGAGACTCCCAGCAAAGCCAACCCAGCTCCTTTTGTCTCCAAGCATGGCGTACTCTCTAATTCATAAAATCGGCCAATTATTTAATGAACCTTAACAGAAGAATTGGTCTTTTTTAATTCTTTTCTAATTTTAGTTTCTCCAAGAATTGGTACATGTCAATTCACTCGTTATCTAAACATTAATGTCTTTTCTTGTGATCTCGCAAGAGGAATTGGCAATGGCATACCCCACACCAAGTCTGACGTTGGAATATTAATTTCAGATAGGAACAAAGTATATATCAAAACCCACTTGTGGAAAAAATTGGGAACTTTATATTAAAATATCTCTCAGAATCATATCATCATTGCTATAATTTATAACAAGATTTTAAGAAAGTAATACTACTTTTTCAAAGAAAAAGTCACTATAAATGTTATTCTTGTTATAAAAGTTTATGTGATAAGAAAGAAGATTGATAGGATTCAGAGAAAATTGATAGAATTTCTAGAGAAAAATTAGAGAATTGTTCTCATTCAGTTCATCTGAAACAATCGATTACAGGCCTTTATATAGAGTCAGAAATATAACCCTGGTTGCATGACCATGGTTATATTTAACCCTGGTTACATGACCATGGTTACTTTATATCTTCTTTATGTCCTTGTCTTCTTTTACTTTTGCTTTGTGTCAAGTTTTCTTTTCTTCTTTATGTCAAGTTGATTGGAAGAGTAATATGAGTCAATGGACATCCACATATTTAATATTCATAACACTCCCACTTGGATATCCGTTATGAATGTGCCTCATTAAAAACTTTAACTAATAAAAACACAATGGGATAAAAACCTAACTAAAGAAAAGAGTGCATCATTCATTGATACACCGTCGAGTGTTGCCTCATTAAAAACCTTTCTAGGAAAACCCAGTGGGACAAAACCTAGATAAGGAAAAAAGAGTACGGCATGTATCGACTCCCCCTCTTGATAATATTAGTTGAAATCTTTGAATCTCCGAAGACCAATATCATGAACAAGTTTTTTAAAGATTGTACCTGGAAGTGACTTAGTGAATAAATCTGCTAGATTTTCACTTGAACTGATTTGCTGGATATCTATTTCACCATCCTTTTGAAGGTCACGAGTGAAGAAGAATTTTGGTGAAATATGCTTCGTTCTATCGCCCTTGATTAGCCTTCTTTAAGTTGAGCGATATATGCAGTATTATCCTCATATAAGATTGTTGGAATCATTTTGTCGGAAGATAATGACAAGTTGTACGTATATGATATATCATTGACCTCAACCACAAACATTCTCGACTTGCTTCATGCATTGCTAGAATTTCTGCATGATTAGATGATGTGGCTGAAATAGTCTATTTCATAAATCACCATAAAATTGCTGCACCTCCACATGTAAATAGATAGCCCGTTTGTGATTTACCATCATGTGAATTAGACAAAAATTCGGCATCTGCATAACTAACCAGTTCATGCTTGGATACATTTGAGTAGTATAACCCCATGTCTGTAGTACCTCTGAGATAACGAAGAATGTGCTTTATTCCATTCCAATGCCTTTGTATTGGTGAAGAACTATATCTTGCTAATAAATTAACAACAAATGATATATCAGGACGTGTGTGATTAGCAAGATACATTAGTGCTCCAATAGTACTAAGATATGGTACTTCTGAACCAAGTATTTCTTTATCACCTTCTTCACTAATTTCTCGGGGTCGGAATGGATCTTTATCTACCTTTAAAGACCTTACAACCATTGGAGTACATAATGGATGTGATCTATCCATGTAAAATCGCTTCAGGACTTTCTTTGTATAAGTTTCTTGATATACAAAGATTCCTTTCTTGAAGTACTCGATCTGTAATCCAAGACAGAATTTTGCTCTTCCCAAGTCCTTCATTTCAAATTCTTTCTTCAAACAATTAATTGCCTTTTGAAGCTCTTCAGGAGTTCCAATGATGTTGATATCATCAACATAAACAGAAATTATAGCAAACTCACTATTAGATCTTTTCATAAAGATACATGGGCATATCGGATCATTTTTGTATCCTTCTTTCAACAAATATTCATTAAGACAATTATACCACATGCGCCCTGATTGCTTCAGGCCATACAAGGACTTATTTAACTTGACTGAGTATTGTTTTCGAGAACTTGAATTATATGCTTATGGCATTTTAAGTCCTTTAGGAACTTTCATGTAAATATCATTGTCAAGTGATCCGTATAAATAGGCAGTCACAACATCCATTAGATGTAAATCAATTCCTGTATTTACTACTAGACTAATTAAATAACGAAAAGTAGTCACATCCATTACTGGTGAATACGTTTCTTCAAAATCAATGTCAGGTCTTTGTGTAAAGCCTTGAGCCACAAGACGTGCCTTATATCTTATTATTTCACCCTTTTTATTTCTCTTTTGTACAAAGACCCATTTGCATCCAACTGGTTTTATATCTTCAGGTGTAAGGACTACAGGTCCAAATACTTTTCGTTTAGCCAATGATTTTAGTTCTATATTAATAGCATCTTTTTATAGGGGCCAATCTTTTCTATGTTGGCTCTCACTAATGGATTTTGACTCATGATCCTCATTATCATTTATTACATCATATGCTATATGATAAGAAAAAATATCGTCAACGTTGACTTCATTTCGATCCCATCGAATTTCATTCATAACATAATTTATTGAGATCTCATTATTTTCACATATATCAGGTACCTGGGTCTCTTCTGGGATTACAACATTTTCTGCTGGAGATAATATCTCTTCAGGAGATGGCTCTTCTGGAGTTACTAATTTTTCTTCATTATCCTCAAGTTGACCATCTATATTCTTTGCTCTTTTTCTTTTTCGAGGATTTTTACCTTTGGAACTGATGGGCCTGCCACGCTTCAGTGTGCTTTAGATTCATTCATAGCATGTTGTCCTTCAGAGACATCAATTTTAATAGGAGCATTAGCAGCTGGGACATGTGACTTTGTCACTTTCTTTGGGTCAGTAAATACTTCTGGCATTTGATTAGCTAAATTCTGTAGATGAATTATCTTTTGAATTTTCAGTTCACACTATTTTGTACGAGGATCAAAATGAGTCAATGATAATTCATTCCAACTAATTTCTTTACCCAGCTGTTTGTTTTCTTCCCTTAATGTTGGGAAAAGTGATTCATCAAAATGACAATCGGCAAATCGTGCCGTAAATAAATCTCCTGTGGATGGTTCTAAACATTTTATAATTGATGGAGATTCATACCCAACATATATTTCTATCCTTCTTTGAGGACCCATTTTTGTGCTTTTGTGGTAGTGCTACATGCACATATACCGCACATCCAAAAGTTCTTATATAAGAAATATTAGGTTCCTGACTAAAAACCATTTGTAAGGGGGAAACCTTTAAATAACTTGTTGGCCTAATACGAATTAACATTGCTGCATGAAAAATGGCATGGCCCCAAACAGAAATTGAAAGAGTATATTTCATAAGTAAAAGTTTTACAATTAGTTGCAACCTTTTAACCAATGATTCTGTAAGTCCATTTTGCCTATGAACATAAGCTACAGGATGTTCAACATCAATTCCAAAGGACATACAATATTCATTAAAAGCTTGTAATGTAAATTCACCAGCATTATCAAGACGTATTTTCTTGATAGGATAATCAGGGTAATATGCTCTTAATCTAATCAATTGAGCAAGTAATCTCACAAAAGTCAGGTTGCAAGAAGATAATAAGCAAACATGTGACCATTTAGTTGATACATCAATTAAAACCATATAGTACCTAAATGGTTCACATGGTGGGTGTATTGGCCCACAAATATCTCCCTATATTCGTTCTAGAAATGTGAGAGACTCACTTTCTATTTTATTTGGTGAGGGGCGAATAATTAACTTTTCCTTGGAACATGTAGCATATGAGAAATCATGGGATTGTGGTAAGTTTACACTTCAGGGTATGTCCATATGAATTTTCAATTATTTGTCGCATCATGATTGAACCGGGATGGCCTAACCGGTCATGCCAAACATTAAATTCATTAGTAAACTTCTGGTTTACATTATCAAACTGCTGGTTTGAATTGACAAACTTTTGGTCTGCATTAGTGAACTTTTGGTTCTCAATAGCATGTGTTTTAATTGTGCTTATACATGTGAAATACAAACCAGAAGAAAAAATAGGAAAACTTTCTAATATGCATTTTCTACCGGCAACTATATTTGTAATGACAAGATATTCTTGATTATTTTTAGTTGTTGTTTCTAAATGATATCCATCTCTGCGGATATCTTTGAAACTCAATAAGTTTCTTTTAGACTTTGTAGAATAAAATGCATTATCAATGCATAATTTTGTTCTTTCAGGTAACAAAATATTAGCTCTTCCGAAGCCTTCAATTAAATTTATACTACTAGATATAGCCTGAACATTGGCTTCTTGTATTACTAAGGAAGAAAAATATGTACCATGTCTAAGTATGATGTGGGTTGTTGCACTATCAACAAGACATAAATCTTCAGGATTGATGCCAATAGAATTCATTCTTCATAAAAACATAATTAAAATTAATACATATGATAGAAACAACTTTAAATAAAATATAACAGTTCAAATTATATTAAGAAATCTGCAACATCCAAATAGTTATTATCTATATCGCCATACTCAGAATTTTCACCCTGATCAACATGATTAACTTCAACATTTGATCTTTTACCAGTATTTTTAATTGATTTTTGGTAAAGATCAACTAGGTGCCTTGGTGTACGACAGGTACGAGACCAATGGCCCTTACCACCACATTGATAACATGGATTATCAGCATCTTTATTATGCCTACTACTTTCCTATTTTTGATTCTTATCAATCGTTTCCCACTTCTGGTAGGAATTTGAACTACCATGATATCGACCACGGCTACGGCCACGCCCGCGCCCACGTCCATGTCCACGTCCACGGCCACAGCCACAATAAAATTCATTTGTTACTACATTCACTTTAGGGAATGGAGTTGAGCCTGTTGGACGGGATTCATGGTTTTTCAATAAAAGCTCATTATTTTGTTCAGCCACAAGGAGACAAGAAATTAACTCAGCATATTTCTTGAAACATTTTTCACGATATTGCTATTGCAAGAGTAAATTGGATGCATGAAATGTGGAGAATGTTTTTTCTAATATATCATCATCAGTAACATTTTCTCTACATAATTTCAATTTAGAAGTAATTCTGAACATAGCTGAGTTATATTCGCTTATAGATTTAAAATCTTGCAAGCGTAAATGCATCCAATCAAAATGAGCTTTTTAGAAGAATGACCATCTTCTGGTGATCATACCATTCTTTCAAGTTGTTCCAAAGAACAAGTTGGTCCATTACTGTCAAATATTCAATTTTTAAATCCTCATGTAAATGGTGGCGAAGAAAAATTATGGATTTAGCTTTGTCTTGATTGGATGCCTTATTCCCTTCTTTAATTGTGTCTTTCAGACTTTTAGCATTCAGGTGAATTTCCGCATCCAACTTCCAAAATAAATAATTTTTTCGGTAATATCAAGTGCCACAATTTTAAGTTTTGCTAGATTTGCCATGGTTCAAACTAATTAAAGAAATAAATGAAAATAATTAAAATATGAAATGTAAACATGCAATATAATATCTTAAAATAATCGTAAATTCATAAAGACAATAAATAATTCATAAGGCAAGATAAGAAAATTAAAACATTTATGACTTCAGGTCATTTAATCTCATGACTTCAGGCCAATTAATCTCAAGATGAGGAATTAAATTATTATCTTTAGGATAAAAATTGTATATGACTTCTGGCCGTATAATAAGATAAAAGATGAAAAATATATATATAGCTTTTGGCCATATAAGATAAAAAAATGTATATAGCTTCTGGCCATATAATAGAAAATCAAATGGATATGGCTTCTGGCTATATTATAAGAAATTAAAACATTATGACTTCTGGTCATAATTTCAAGAATAAGATGTGTATGACTTTTGGCCATAATAATATAAAAGAACTTGACAATGATATATAAATGATATAAAAATAATGACAATCTCCAATCTTAGCCATGGAACCCGATGTTATATAACAATCAGTAAAAGTATCTCTTTAATTCTATATAGTGACTCAGATTATCCCAGATCTATAAAATAAAACAAGGTATATATAATCATTAAAGAAACCATAAGAAGATCATACCTTCTTTTAGAGCTTCGTGCTGATAACGTGTTATAAAAGTATATGTGATAAGAAAGAATATTGATAGGATTAAGAGAAAATCGATAGAATTTATAGAGAGAAGTTCTCATTCAGTTCATCTGAAATAATCGATTACAGGCCTTTATATAGAGTCAGAAATCTAACCCTGGTTGCATGATCATGGTTATATTTAACCCTGATTACTTTATATTTTCTTTATGTCCTTGTCTTCTTTTACTTTTGCTTTGTGTCAAGTTTTCTTTTCTTCTTTATGTCAAGTTGACTGGAAGAGTAATATGAGTCAATGGACATCCACATATTTAATATTCATAACAATTCTAAACTCTAAACTCTAAACTGCTAGCATAATTTCCTAACTTTTGATAATGAATTTTTGGAAACCAGTAATAACTAATTAAAATCTTTCAAAATAATCATAAAGTTGATATCTCTATTTTACGATCTTCTCATTGGTACCGAAATTACATCAAGAAAAATTCACCTTTTTATTTTTTAATTTTGGACTGAACAAATACTTCATTAATATATACCAAGCAGAGTTTTGGACTGAACAAATACTTCATTAATATATACCAAGCAAAACTCTGCATATATATATATATATATATATCTCTCTCTCTCTCAGAAGCAACCAGAGACAAAGGCACAACCAAAAGAAACAAACAGGAGCCTATTCATTCCCTCCCTAACTCCAGAAGCTTGCATTCAAGTCATTTGAATTATACATCCTCGTCCAAAACCTTAATTAGCCAATCAGGTTGTCCCATGAGGCATTTCCTGTCGGCAGCTCTATTATATTGGGAAAATAAGAGTCTACTATATATGACTCTTCTTCTCCATAATCAGATCCTTCATGATGCTCAAAGTAACACTGCCTTTCACAAAAGGCAGCCACTATATATATGACTACATTAACTGCTCAATAATATTAAGGACTGAAGTGTATGTACCAAATATTCCTATCACTGCACCTATGAATATTATTCCCACTATGGCTACAGTTTGACAACAAAACTTTCGATACGTCCCTGAAATCTTTAAGTAGCAAAAGCATGGAAGTAGAAGTGAAGCAGTGACGCTCAGAACTGCTCCAACTAAAGACATGAGATGTCCAAAGAAAGGAACACTCAGGGCAACTATGACCGTACTGATTACCAAGGCTGTGCTTATCAAGATATTTGTGAGCCTACTCTTCTTGCAAATCCCATCAGCTGGTAGCAACTCTTTCAAAGCATTCTTAATTGGTGTCACCATCAAAGCATACTTGGCTATTGGATTCACCAAAGTAGTAAAGATTGCAACTTTTGAACTTAACCTATTCACTGGTAGATCCAACGTTATCTGTGATTGTACCCCTGAACCATACATCAAGTAACCAAATATAGCCATTGATGCATAAGCAAACGTGCTCAGCAAAAAGCACATCAATAGCACCTGAAATGCAAGTAATTCAAAATTAATGAGCAATATATACATAATTATGAAGTTGTAACATCTTAGTGCTTCGTAGGGCTCTCACCCCTCACGGTTTTAAAACGTGTTGAGAGGGGAGGTATCCAAACCTTATAAGACGTCCTTCGTTTTCCTCCTTAACCGATGTAGGACATAGTAAGAGTAAACATACTTTACTGTACAGTGTAAAAGGAAAATTAAAAGGACTTACATTGGAGAATTGAGGTTTCTTTCTGGTTGAATTATACATGGTGGGGAAGACTGGATGTGCACAATAACAGAAGGCATACAAGCTAACAGCTGTAGGGATACCTTCCCAATTAACAAGAGTCCCTCTATGGTTAAATCCAACTCCATCTACTGTTGCAGTCCAAAATATGGAGCAAATTATAATAACAGAAGCAAACACACCACTTGCTGATATATAAGACAGAAGATTTAAGTTATCAAGCCAAACTGAAGGCGTGATGATAAGGCCTATCAGTATCACAAAGAGTTGCTTCCCACCAAGAGATAAGCCGGCTAGTTCAATGACAGTGTTGGGGAATATATTGTTTAAGTTATCCCCTTCTAGGATTAAGAATCCTGTTGCGACTAAGTAGAGTTCAGTGTACGTGGTTATTGACACAGCAAGCCTTCCTTTGCCTCCAAATGCACGATAACCTATGTCGGGATAGGATTTGATTCCTAGATTCATGTCCATGCATTTTTTAATCAGCACACCAGTGTAAAATGTTGCCATGGCTATGATAAATAGAAGGATTAAGCTGAGCCATCCTCCAGATGCTAGAGCGTACGGAACGGAGAGTATCCCAACTCCTGAAAAACCAAGCAGGATATATATATAACTTATGCGTTAGTTTCATTACAATTAAGGAATTGTAAATATTGAACAACATATATCTCAGAATCAACGCAAAAAAGAAAAACTATGCTTAATTTTCTTATCTTTTAAGGCGCAGGTATATTTAATGTTGGCTCTAGAGGCAACTGCCATATATCCTCGTTTTGATGTTCAGTTCATCAGGCGGTCCCTATTATAGCTCACTGGCAACCACCGTTTATAGGACCAATCTCAATATCTCATGCTATGTCATGTTACTCTGGCCTTTCCTTTTTCAGTATGTGATTCAAATAACTTGTACTAACATTTAACAAAAAGGGGGGGGGGGATAAACTTTTACAACTTTAACAGCTTCCTGGATCCATTTGTCTCATACAATAATAACCCCGAAGCGTCGAACCAGAGGGGGAAAAAATGAATCATTCAGAGCGAACACACGGATGGTCCAACAAAAACATAATTCCCAGATCGTTTCTGGGAGCGGATATTTTCAAAGGAGAAAGCCATAAGAGACGAAATCCTCGGAACCAGAATTCACCGTTACGGACCGCTTGTATTACGACCATACGATTAGAAGGCTAAATGTTTTTATTCGGAGGAAGTTCTTTATATTATGATGGATATTGCAGATAAATCATGAATGAAAACAGACTAAAGAGTGGATCGGGTGCCTGCTGTGCGCTAGGTGCTGCGCACCCTGCTGCGCGGCAAAAATGGATGCTTCCAAGTGTTTTTTTTGTTCTTTTTTATCATTATATTCTACATGAGTTACAAAATAAAACTGGACCATTTTTCTGAAATATTTTTAAAAAATCATAAAAAATTGAAAATAATTCCATTTTTTACCTATAAGATATCAAAATGTCACCCATTTTATATAGAATATAATGATAAAAAGGAATAAAAAAAAAAACACTTGGAAGCATCCCATTTTTTCCGCGCAGCAGGTGCGCAGCACCTAGCGCACAGCAGGCACCCCAGATCCCTAAAGAGTGATGTGTGAACACGAAAATCAAACGCACCTGATAAGGCGTTGAGGCAATTAAGGCAAGTCTTGACGAAGGAAGTGGAGCCGACGTCGCACGCTTGGTCGTCAGAAGAGGCGGCGGCGTCGGCTTTGTTTGGTGTTGCTTCACCATTGAGCAACGGAATGCTGTGGTCCTCCACATCTCTCTGCTCCGCTTCCATTGACATTAAAGAGCAGGTGGAGGAGATTTCAAGCGCTAGCTTTTGTAGAGAGAGAGAGGGAGAGATTAGAATGAGTGAGTACAGTCACACAAAGCAAATAAACTCATAAAGCCGCCCCTGGCCACATAAATAATATATATAAACCTTTTCTTAGGCATATTCTGGAATCTTTTGTTTATATTTTTAAATAAAAAAAACAAAATTGGAATATAGCAATTAGCCACGTTTTTTAGAAAGAAGAGTTTAAACAGGGTCCGCATATCCGGCTCATCCGCATATCCGGCTCATCAATGTAGATGAGAAAAAAATTTGGGAGAATCACTCCCAAGTCCCAAACAACAGAAATATCCACAGAAAAGTCCCTGGAGATTTTGAAATATCAGAAAAGTCCCTAGAGATTTTTCTGATATTATTTTGCAAAGTAAAATGACACACATGCCCCTAATTGAAAGTTAAACTCTTTTCTTCTCCGTTTGAAACAGAGCAGCCCCAAATCGTGCAAGAAGAGGATTTTAAAAAACGTCCTGCTGCCTCTCCGTGGTAGTCTGGTGCTGTACGATGCGTGTCAGTCGTTGGTCCGGTCATTCCCCGAGCCTGTCCATCGCGGTGGTCCGGTCGTTTCGTCATGTGTGTCCATTATGAAAATAACTCATTTGGTACAGGGGGACTTTCATCAAGTTGCATCAGTTGCTTAACTTCATGCTATGCTATACTTACAGGGTGGACTTTCATCAGGTTGCATCAGTTGCTTAACTTCATGCTATGTTGTACTTACAGGGGGGACTTTCATTTGGTACACTATCGGGTCTGATAGATCCCTTGTGAAAATAACTCATTATGTTGTGAAAACATACATTAAGAGTTGTGAAAATTTGCATCACTTGCTGTCAAATTTTGCAGCAGGATTTGTAATAAAATAGACATTAAACTTAGTTAAAATGATGGGTTGCTTAGGTGACAGTGGTAAGGTGTGAAGTTTATAAAGTCATGAGAGACTTACAAGTCACTTGTGCATGTGTGTAATGCATTTGATACAATAGGCCAACAAGTTATTAACAACTTGATCAATTATGATACAATTCAGCTGTTGTGAGCTACTTAATGGGAACTACTGATGCAGTCACGGCATCCGGTTGTGAAATGAAATGAACAGGTTGTTAATACACGCTTTACGAGTTGTAAATAGCTCAATTGGTCATACTTAACGTGAGAAAACATAGTATCAGAGCGAGAGGTGTTGGAGGTTGTGAAACAAACTGAACAAGTTGTTGATACACGCTTTACGAGTTGTAAATAGCTCAATTGGTCATGCTTAATGTGAGAAAACATAGTGCCAGAGCGGGAGGTATTGGAGGTTGTGAAACAAACTGAACAGGTTGTTGATACACGCTTTACAAGTTGTAAATAGCTCAATTGGTCATGCTTAACGTGAGAAAACATCGTTTCAAGCTAAACGTGTGGGAGGTTGTAAAACACACTAAACAGGTTGTGAATACACGCTTTAAGAGTTGCAAACATACCATTTGTCATACTTAACGTGAGAAAACATCATTTCAAGATAAAACATGTGGGAGGTTGTAAAACACACTCAACAGGTTGTGAATACACGCTTTAAGAGTTGTAAACATACCATTTGTCATACTTAACGTGAGAAAACATCGTTTCAAACTAATTCGTGTGGGAAGTTGTAAAACACATTCAACAGGTTGTGAATACACACTTGAAGAGTTGTAAACATACCATTTGTCATACTTAATGTGAGAAAATATCGTTTCAAGCTAATTTGTATAGGAGGTTGTAAAACACACTCAACAGATTGTGAATACACGCTTTAAGAGTTGTAAACATACCATTTGTAATACTAACGTGAGAAAACATCATTTCCAGCTAATTCGTGTGGGAGGTTGTAAAACACATTCAACAGGTTGTGAATACATGCTTTAAGAGTTGTAAACATACCATTTATCATACTTAACGTAGAAAACATTGTTTCAAGCTAAATGTGTGGGAGGTTGTAAAACATACTCAACAAGTTTTGAATACATGCTTTAAGAGTTGTAAACATACCATTTGTCATACTTAACGTGAGAAAACATCATTTTAAGCTAAAACGTGTGGGAGGTTGTAAAACACACTCAACAGATTGTGAATACACGCTTTAAGAGTTGTAAACATACCATTTGTAAACACACTAAAAGTCTTGTTAATACATGCTTGACGAGTTGTAAACAGACCATTTCATAGTGTTGACATGAGAAAGCATTGTTTTTGGTAGAAACGGTGATAAAGTTGTAAAACACACTCAAAGTGTTGTTAATACACGCTTGACGAGTTGTAAACAGACCATTTGGAATACTGAACAAGAGAAACCATTGTTTCGGGCAGAAACGGGGAGCAAGTTGTAAAACACATTGAACCCGTTGTCAATACATCCCTCACGTGTTGTAAATAGACCATTTTGCATTGTTCATGTGAGGAAATGTTTATTCAGGGAGGAACAGGGAGGAAGTTGTAAAATGCACTCAACCTGTTGTTAATACATGCTTTACGAGTTGTTAACAGACCATTTTGCAATGACTAATTTTTTGAACACAGGTTGTTTGTCAACTAAATGTGAAGTATTTTGTACAACAAAATGAAGTTGTTTCAATACAAACATAACCACTTATACAACAATGCATATGCAATTGTAAAAATGCCTAAACAAGTTGTAAATATGAACTTGTCACCTACACATGATAGTGAACAAAAAGGAATACATGATTGTCTTTCCTACTACAAGGCTTTCCCATAGAAAGACATCAAGTTCTCAAAGGACCCATAACAAAAGTTTGTTATGAGTTTATACTGCTTGATAGTTTCCTTTGAACCTAACACGAAACCCATGTTCATATGTGGTTGATCGCACTCCATCCCTCCTCTATCTAAGAACAGCAACTGGAAGATTATCCAAAATCCTGCATGTTCATTTCAAGGCTTTATTGTTCAAGGTAAGTGCAGAAAAGTAGCAAGTTTCATGAGTAACTTGTGTCAGCAAGGATATACACAGCAAAAGACAAGAAAAGATGACTAATATCTGATAACTCTTCAATAATAGGAACCACTAAACCTTGTGAGACTAAGAAAATGATATAGAAAACCCATTCTTAGAAGAGAAAAGATGACTAATTACTAAATGAGAAAAGTAGAAAATAAAGATGGAATCCATATAACATTAAGAAAATATCATAACACATCAGCCAAAATACTTGATTTGTGCAATATTAGTATTACATAAAACTAAAGAAAGAGATTCCAATGATCATCTATTGCTGCCGCTTATTATTATTAACGTATATTATGCACAACAGGAAAGGTAGCTTCTAATATTACTCACCTGATCAGTTGTTCTAGCTTGGATCACTAAGAAAAGAGAAACTCAAAAAATAAAATATATGGTTAAAGTACCACAGCAGCAGCTACAGGATTCTCTCGATATAAAACTCCAACAGAAACTGCAAAGCTAGGATAGCCATATGCAAAGTTTGTCGTTCCATCTACATACATATCAAAGATCAGTAGGTAATTTATCTGAGTATCTAATCTATATAAATTAAATACAAAATCCATGAAATAGGATCATTTCGTAATGGACAAAGGAGATCCCATATTCTTTTAATTATCTCTTGGATATTAGTAATTGATCACACCCAAAAACAAAAAACCAACCTGGCAGGCATTTACTCGGAGATCCCATATTCTAACACTGTGGTCTAGAGAACCAGACATGAAGCTATCATTGATTGGAAACATGCAAAGTGAAACAACTCTATAAAACAAATTACAGAACATAACCACCATTACAATCGTGCATATAAATAAATTGATATGAACTGCATCATTGGCATATAATACTCCTACATTAGAAAATGATAAAAAATAAAACTGTCATGAAGAGGCATAATAGAACAAATGAAAGAAACTAAAAATTATATAAGATAACTGAAATGAACTGCTTAACTTTGATATAAAAAGTTTCCCTCTCTCTAATTCTAGAACCTTTTTATCTCATCCACAACCAAATTAACTGCCATATAGGAGTGATTTTCCCTATATTTTTTGCCTGACTGAATAGTGCATCTGTATAAGGACAAGCAATATAACAAGAAATGCATCAATCTTTGGTAATTTCAACAAATTTTCTATTGCATAGCTGTGATACTTTGTACAATACTTGGTTTCCTCACATTTTTATTTAAGTAAAATAAATATAGAAACTTGCCCATGTTGCAACCTTTCAAGAACCTTTCTATGACAACAGCGAGAGACGAAGAGCATTAGCCATATCATGGGAAAAACATATAATAAAAGATCAGAACAACCACATAATCCACGAAAGCTGAAGCAGAAACTGTTAGGCAAATAGGATCATTTCTCACTCCCGAATCTTGAACGAACACGAAGGAAAGGACATAGATTAGGCCTAAAATCTTGAATCCAACAACTATCAAATGCAAAAATTAAAGAAAGTCTGGGATTCAAAGAAATTCAACAATCAGAGAGAAACAAGTAGTACAACCATAATCAACCGATATAACTTAAGGAAAATAAGAGTAAAGGGATTGGGAAGCATATAGTATGAAAATCTTGAGGAGTAACGCCGGGAAGGTAGAACGAGTGGGCGCATGAAATGAACATACCTTTGCCTTAGGAGGAGCGACGCTGTGGCTGCGGAGGATGAAGGAGCCTTCTGCACCGGTGGAGTGATGGACGGCGCCTGGGGTGGAGCAGCGACGGACGGCATTAGGAGCGGACCACCAGCGACGGACGGCTAGAAGCAGAGCAAGGTTTTCAAATGTTTCTGAACAGAGGTGAACACACGATTTGAAAATTTGAACGAATGAGAGATTAAATTAGAATGGGGGCATGTTTATCATTTTACTTTAGAAAATAATCACAGAAAAGTCCCTAGGGACTTTTCAAATATTTCAGTTTTTTCAGGGACTTTTCTGACAATATTTTGCTTCCTTGGGACCTGAGAGTGATTTTCCCAAAAAATTTCTCATCATCAATACAACACAGTTTTGTGTAAGGGAGAGATCTGAGTCGTCGATACAAAAATAATCAGGATCGTCTGTGACTTATCTAATATCTTAAAATATTTTTTAAGTCTCTCTTTTCATCCTAAAATAATTTTTATTACCTTTAACCCCTTAAAATATTTTTTCAGTTGTACCCAATGCGTTAGCAGATTGACTGCGATTGTACTCTTAATGTATTTTTTCAGATCCAAAAATTATTTTAAAATATTATATGCTACTAAAAAAATTTTAAAGTAGGTGGAAATCAATAAATCAGTTTCCTAAGTTTTGGGTGCTCGTTACTACTAAGAAAAATACATTAACGGTAAAATTATAGTCAATATCCTAAATCACTAGGTATAATTGAAAAAATATTTTAAAATGTTAAAAGAACTTTTTAGAGCTGAAAAAATAAATTAAGAGTAAAATTGCAGTCAGTCTACTTACACCCTGGATACAACTAAAAAAATATTTTAAGGAGTTACACGTAGTAAAAATTATTTTAGAATGAGAAGAGAGACTTAAAAAATATTTTAAGATACTAGATAGATCACAAACAACCCTAATTATTTTAATATCAACAGCTCAGATCTCTCCCTTAAATAAAATTGTGTCGTTTTGATGATGAGAAAATTTTTTCTCATCACTCTGATGAGCCGGAAATGCGGATGCGTTTAAACATCTAGCAGAGCAGCACTTTGTTGTTGGACGGCTGGACGCACTTGCCTTGATGGATCCCTTAGACCGGGAAAGAGTAAGAACTAGGAACTAAGAAATTAAATTCGGATCACGCGTTGTACGGATGAGGTCTAAACTGGGCCATGAATTGTGTTATAAACTGTATATCTTTATGTGATATATTCTATATATATATATTTTAGAAGTATAAGATATAAGAAAAATATATTTTAACATGTGTATAACTGAAATAAGAAATTACATACACTACATAATCCCATAGAGTTCGGAATGTGTATGTTTCCAGAGCCTTTGAAGTTGGATATAGCTCTAATAATTAATTTAATAATGTAAAGGTAAAAAATGGATTATTTATGGGATCGTGGAACACGGGGCGGATTAAAAATTTGAAGTTGCGATCTAAGTACCTTGTGGAAGACGGGTATATGGAACCGGATTCTCTCCCTTATAAAGTTATAATTCCCCTCCCTTGCGCCTCTTATACTCGAAACATAGCCGTTTTGGGTCCAAAAAATAGATGGTTGGGTCCCTTTTTTTATTTTTTTTTAAAATAGCACCCTGAAGTTTTTTTTTAATATCACCCAGTATCATGAAATAATGTTTTCTATATTCAGTATGGTAAAATATTTTTCTAATTGCAATGATTAGTCTAAACTTAAGATACAGAGTGGTGATAAAAAAATATTTTAGGGCATCAGATGCAAAAATATATATATATTTTAATATACTAGGTATTATTGAAAAAATTATGTAAGGTGCTGAATAAGTTAAAAAATAATTTACGATATTAGATGTTACTAAAAAAAATATTTTAGAATATAGTTTGCTAGGCGGTAATTAATTCTGAAAAATTATTTAAGGTGCTGAGTGAGTTAAAAATTAATTTGTGATACTAAATATTATTTAAACAATACTTTAAAATGCAATTTGTCAGACATTAGTTACTATTAAAAAAATTTGAGGGTGATCAGTGAATCAAAAATTATTTTAAGATATGAGGTATCGCTTAAAAAATATTTCAGAATGTTACATATTTTTTTTTTTAAAAAAAAGGACTCAGCCAGCCCATTTTTTGGACCCAAAGTGGCTATGTTTCGAGTATGGGAGGCACAAGGGAGGGGAATTGTAAGGGAGAGAATCTGGATTCTAGTATATGTGTACTATACGCAGCCAACAAAGCAATATTTAATTAATTAATGAATCAATTGGAGGCGCAAATAATATATATCTGGGATGTTCTTGGATATACAGCTGGATCGTAAAATACGTAAAAGGGAGACAGAAGGAGGAGATAAGAAATTGGGTGAAGCAACATGTGAAAGAGGTAAAGATGTCTAAAGACCTAATTAACTTTTTTTTGAAGAGATTATATTTAAAAAAATTTAATAAATTACTTAATCATATTATATATAAGTTAGATAAATTTATTTAAAAAAATGATAAATATAAATACTTTAAAATATTTTAATTAACTTCTTTAATTTTTTAAAAAAATCAATTAAATTTTATATTTGAGACTAAACATTGGATACCTCCCCCACGTCACACCGGCAGGATCACACAGCATTATAGACACGCCCACACGCTACTCCAACTAATGGATACGCCAAACTCTGCCTCATTTACTGGCTACAGATATTTGCTCATGACTGTATTCGTCTTTCAATATATTACACATATATGGTTGTAGTATCTTTCATAAACTCAATCATGAACCTATATATTGCGTCGCATTTGCATGCGCAGAGTCTGAGAGAATTATTTGGTGTGTTTGGGGAGGCCAATAAGCCTAATTGAGAGAGGCAAAAGCTCAATTGGTAGTAAGTATTTTTCTTTGAAAGCTCAATTGCCAAAGCCAATAAGACTAATGCTTAATATATGAAGAATATCTGCACACCAGCGGCAACAGCTCTTGTCCTAGTATAAAATCCTTCCCATTCAGTTCTTTCTGGCTCGTCAAGATGTACGTGCCTGCCAAAAGTAAAATTTAGATCGTGACTTTAAAACAAATTAGATCTTTCATTCAAGTAAATCATAGAAAGGCCCCATGAGAAACTATTCTGAAATCACAAAAAGGTACAAGTGAAAGTCACCTAAGACTTCACTGATTTTGGAGGGAAGAATCTATTTGATTGAATTAAGCACTCTTGATTCTCTCAATAAATTTGTCTCCTTCACTAGTAAAATCAAGTTGACCCAAAAATTACCCATGTGATATTTGTCACACACTATCAGTACTTATTTGGTGCCATATAAAAGAAAATCCATCTTCCTTAACAGGAGACATGCAGTAGCAGCAACATGGTTTAGAAGTAGAACTAAGAAAATTTATAGCATCAAGAGATTAAGCCGTCAGATACTAGTTTCTATTCCCTTTATTTCAACTACTTTGTGATTTTGGCAAAAAAAAAAAAGGCTTCCATATCAAATTAGAGTGCATACTAACACCACTCATGTTCATTGCATTAATTAAATAAGCGAATCAACTTCATGAAAAACATCATAATATAGTGAATACTAATGCACAAATGAAATTGAAGTTAATAATAACGTCACCTTGATCCCAAATACTTGAAAATTAGATAATGCAGCAACAACTTCTACCAACAGTTCACCACAAAGACAGAATATAAACAGAATAGAAGAACTCTAGAAACTTGATTCTTCTTCATGCCTTCTCTTCATTCCCATCTTTCCCTTCGCTCATAAGGCAATCTCGCTGCCTTTCGCATCAGCTCGCTGGTAAATAATATAGATCATGGAGAAAACGAATATTGAATGAAATACAAATGAATAAAAGCCTTCATATTTTAGAAAGATGAAAAAAGCACAGACGTTCACCACATTATGATTTCATTAATGTCTCTACTTCTGCAACGTAGCTTTTTCTCACAGCACTTATAGAGATGTAAATTCATAACTCATCATTCCTTAACACTTCACCTTCGCTCCTGATGCAATTTAGGTTTTAAAACAACAATGAGTCTATAAATATTTAGGGCATTTTGCATTTCAAAATCTAAATTTTGAAAGGATTGGGACAAAACCAAATAGCTAAGACAGCTTTGAAAATGAACCATAGTCACTACATTTCGGAGGTTTATGAGGGTAAGGTTTAGGAGAAGTTGCAGACAAGACCGATCCATTGACTCCATTCACTGCCACTGTAGGAGCTTCTGCCCTTCAATTCTTAAGATTAACATCTTTCCAAGCCAGCACAAAGGAGATGATGGCAGCGGCAAGCAGAATCCGAACCAATGTGTCATTGAACCGCTCAGGGATCAGACTCCAGATCGACTGGCCCTCGTGCTTTTCCAACTCATTCGAACCATGGATCCGGCGGCGATTCTCAACCTCATCAGAACTTAAACCCACTTTGACCTTCACCTTATAAAAATCCTCGCATTCCTGCACATCTTTAGCCCAAGCCTTGAAGGCATCCCCATCCGAAGAATTGGAACTGAGGTTTTATCTTTTGCTATAGTTTTGGCTGAAAGAAGCTTATGAGAGTGAACAAAAGCTGGGGAGATTGGAAGAGATTTGGCAGGGACTCAGAGATTGGCGAGGACCTTGATAGAAATACCAGAAAAGCTGGGGAGCAAATCAGTAATGAAGATAAAGAATCTTCTGCAAAAAAAAAAAAAAAATCTGAAATGAAGCTGGAATAAAGGCCAACTCCAGATCCAGATCTTCGAGCAAGAACAAATTTTTTCACGAGCACAGGTGGAAGGCCAACTCCAAGCAGAAGTCAGAAAAATGAAAGGCATCAGCATGGGTGAATGGGTGAAGATCAAAGTTTTGCAATCGGGAAAGAGTTGGTGAAGATCAAAATTTTGCAGTCGGAAAGAGGGAGTGAAGACCAACGCCAATTAGAAGTCAGAAAATTCAAAATTGAAAAAGCAGACGGAGACGGACAGAGGGGGTGAAATCTGAAAATTGAAAAAGCAGATGATAAGTGACATTGGCACAACATCCAAGGCTCTGAACTAAGTTACTGACTTACTGCTCCATGTCCGATTGGGATGGAACGATGCCAACTGATATGAAAACAGCTTGGCAAGTAAGTAAAGCCGGCACTGTTGTTAAGAACAGTAAAACATGAGACAGATTGGGAAAAGAAAAAAACAACGCTCAGGCTGTGTTCGGGAACACTTATTTTTGGATAATAAGTCCTTATCACGTAAGCCGAGATAAAACTCCTTTCACATACTTATCTCGTATACCGTAAATCACGATTTATAAACACTTATTACCCAAAAATAAGTTATTCCAAACAAACAATTATTCTCCTATTCCTATTAAGTATATATTGATGCGTTTTTAGCAATAGACCCAGACCGCAAGTCAGGTTTTTTAAGTTTGCATGTAACTAGAAGTTATCATGCATTCATATGAAAAAAAGAGGATATCAACTTATCATACATATTTCAGTTTGTTTTCAAAAGAGAGAGAGAGAGATATAATGCATTTACAAATAGTTTGAAGCGAGTTATACTATTTATCCTTTATTTTTTTAAAAATGCTCTCCCTGTTTTCACTCCCCATTACTACTTTGAAAAAAGTCACTACGTAGTGCCGTTAAACCTGAAGAGATATACGTGACAAACCTTTATATTGACGTAGAATCGAACACTGCTTAAGCAGAACGACAACGGTCAGAAATAGCCGTCAATAACCGTAAAAAGTTTTGAAATTGAAACCGCCTCATGTATATGTTAAGCACAAACCGCCCAAACCCATCCCATATTGTTATTCACTTGGCGATCGAGAATCCCGCGGTAAGTTTTTTTTGTGGAGAGCGAGACATGGATCACATTCATACTGACGAAGCAATAGGAATCAAAGTGTACAATGCAAGCCCTCGTCCACCACAAGAAGACGCAGCACCCCATGGAACAACTTCCGGTGAGGCCCCGGCAGAAGAAGGTGGCCGGAAACGACGTGCCGTTGCAAAGGGCGTCCAAAAGACCCTCTCCAAGACCTCCATGTTCGTCAACTTCCTCCCAACCGGAACCCTCCTGACCTTTGAGATGGTTCTTCCCACCATCACCAAATCCGGCCACTGCTCCGATGTCCACTCCTTGATTATCCACATCCTCCTCGCCCTCTGCGCCCTCTCCTGCTTCTTCTTCCACTTCACCGACAGCTTTCGCGGCCCCGACGGCACCGTCTACTACGGCTTCGTCACCCCTAAAGGCTTGTCCGTCTTCAAACCTGGGGCCTGCACGTGGAAGTTCCCAAGGACGACAGGTTTAAAGTGGGGCTCACCGACTTTGTGCATGCCATAATGTCAGTTATGGTGTTCGTGGCCATCGCTTTCTCCGATCACCGGGTTACGGATTGTTTGTTTCCGGGGCACGAGAAGGAGATGGATCAAGTTATGGAGAGTTTTACATTGATGGTTGGAATAGTTTGCAGTGGCTTGTTTCTTGTCTTTCCTAATTCCAGGCATGGCGTTGGCTGTATGTCTCCTTAATTAATTATTGTTTTCTTTGCGTCTTTCTTCATATTATGCATCTAATACTCTCTACTTTCTGGCTTTTTCTAGTTTGTGTGTGGTGATAGTTTAAAACATGATGTCATTATTGGTCCATGCTGTCCAATCACACACACACATACACCTATACTTTTTATACAGATTTCAGTGCGAATTCTTATGGTTGTTCTCTTAATTCAGTTGTTAATGTGTCTTCTGTTTTTGTTGACATTTAACAGATTATATATGATGTCAAGTGTATGTATTGTAACAATTTGATTGTTATATAGTTTGGGAGCTGTTTGTGACTTTCTGTTATATAATTGTTAGTCTGGTATCTATAGTGTGTAGACACATTGTGTGTGTATACCTGATGAAATATTAATTTATAATGTCATTTATATTTTTCCCTTTGTTATGCATGTTTGGTAACTGCGAAGCCATGTTTTCAGAATTTTTTTTTGTAAGCGAAGACAAAACTCATCTCACCTACTTATCTCATAAATCATAAAAACTATTAACTTATTGTTCTACCCAGTGTTAGTGAACCCGGACAGGATCGGAAACCAGCGAACCGGCTAGAAAACAGGCCTGATTCAAGGTCCAGTTCGGGTCACTACTTTTTTTTAAAAAAATTATTTTTTCTTTAGAATTACATATTAATAAGTCTAAAATTTTCAATTTCTCATCGGTTTGAGCCTGATCTAACCCATTAATCCTCAACTCAGTATCCTGACTGGTTTAGTACCTGATCCGAATTTTAATACCTTGATTATACCGTGAGATCGTTGGGTCTATGAATACGGCCTGTTTCTAAGTGCAACTAATAAATCTTTGGTAGTGATATGATTCTGGTCCCCCGCCCCCCGGTTATGCACGTGAATTGTATACAATTCAATCATGACGACAAAAAGTCGGACTTGGCTTGCGTCCGCTGCCTCAGCGTCCGCTGCCGGTCCCTTTCTCTAAAACTATACCGTTTTGGTGTAGTTTTGAGATAAAATGTTGGCTGATCTCTTTTCTTTTCTTTTTTAAAATGGTGTCTAGTATTTTAAAATATTTTTTTGGATTTATCTAGTATCTAAAAATATTTTTTAAGTAATGCACACTATCCTAAAATAATTTTTAGTGCTTTTAACCCCTCAAAATATTTTTTTAGTTATACTCAGTCTGTTAGCAGACTGATTATAATTTTACCTTTAATGTATTTTTCAATTTTAAAAATTACTTTAAAATATTTTAAAGTGGGTGGAAATCAATAAATCAGCACAAAAAAAATAACAACTAAAATTATTTTAAGGATAACTAAAAAAATAACACTAAAAAAATTATAATCAGTCTGCTAACAGACTGAGTATAACTAAAAAGATATTTTGAGGGGTTAAAAACACTAAAAATTATTTTAGGATAGCGCGCGTTACTTAAAAAATATTTTTAGATACTAGATAAATTCAAAAAAATATTTTAAAATACTAGACACCATTTAAAAAAAAAAATAAAAGAGATCAGCCAACATTTTATCTCAAAACTACACCAAAACGGTGTAGTTTTAGAGAAAAGGACCGGCAGAGGACGCTGAGGCAGCGGACGCAAGCCAAGTCCCAAAAAGTCATAGACACATTCTAGTAGATTTTATATGAAGCACATACTTTTTCTATAACCCAATATAATATTTAATTAATAAAAATAATGTAAAATAAAGTCTGATGCTAGATGTAAATTAATGTTTTAGGTAAATATATATGTCTGACGCTGGCTCTAAATAAGTCTCTAATTAAGGAATTGCGAAAGTGTGAATGGAATGGAAAAAGTTTGGCTGTTATTTTATATTCTATAAACCCGTCACTTCAAACTCACATCTGATGCACCTTTATTGCCTTCTTTAGGTCATACACACATATATATAATGATTTCGACTGATACACCGGGATTTTATTTTGTAATTTTATTGTCAAATCTTTTGGTGTCTTTACTTTTAGAGTTGTTACGGCCTTTTGATTTGTTCATTAAGCTTCATCCAATCCTCATTGAGAGTTGAGACTCCCAGCAAAGCCAACCCAGCTCCTTTTGTCTCCAAGCATGGCGTACTCTCTAATTCATAAAATCGGCCAATTATTTAATGAACCTTAGCAGAGAATTGGTCTTTTTTAATTCTTTTCTAATTTTAGTTTCTCCAAGATTTGGTGCATGACAATTCACTCGTTATCTAAATATTAATGTCTTTTCTTGTGATCTCGCAAGAGGAATTGGCAATGGCATACCCCACACCAAGTCTGACGTTGGAATATTAATTTCAGATAGGAACAAAGTATATATCAAAACCCACTTGTGGAAAAAATTGGGAACTTGAAATATCTCTCAGAATCATATCATCATTGCTATAATTTATAACAAGATTCTAAGAAAGTAATCACTACCTTTTCAAAGAAAAAGTCACTATAAATGTTATTCTAAACTCTAAACTGCTAGCATAATTTCCTAAATTTTGATAATGATTTTTTGGAAACCAGTAATCACTAATTAAAATCTTTCAAAATAATCATAAAGTTGATATCTCTATTTTACGATCTTCTCATCGGTACCGAAATTACATAAAGAAAAATCCACCTTTTTTTTTTTAATTTTGGACTGAACAAATACTTCATTAATATATACCAAGCAAAAAGCAACCAGAGACAAAGGCACAACCAAAAGAAACAAACAGGAGCCTATTCATTCCCTCCCTAACTCCAGAAGCTTGCATTCGAGTCATCTGAATTATACATCCTCGTCCAAAACCTTAATTAGCCAATCAGGTTGTCCCATGAGGCATTTTCTGTCGGCAGCTCTATTGTATAGGGAAAATAAGAGTCCACTATATATGACTCTTCTTCTCCATAATCAGATCCTTCATGATGCTCAAAGTAACACTGCCTTTCACAAAAGGCACCCACTATATATATGACTACATTAACTGCTCAATAATATTAAGGACTGAAGTGTATGTACCAAATATTCCTATCACTGCACCTATGAATATTATTCCCACTATGGCTACAGTTTGACAACAAAACTTTCGATGCGTCCCTGAAATCTTTAAGTAGCAAAAGCATGGAAGTAGAAGTGAAGCAGTGACGCTCAGAACTGCTCCAACTAAAGACATGAGATGTCCAAAGAAAGGAACACTCAGGGCAACTATGACCGTACTGATTACCAAGGCTGTGCTTATCAAGATATTTGTGAGCCTACTGTTCTTGCAAATCCCATCAGCTGGTAGCAACTCTTTCAAAGCATTCTTAATTGGTGTCACCATCAAAGCATACTTGGCTATTGGATTCACCAAAGTAGTAAAGATTGCAACTTTTGAACTTAACCTATTCACTGGTAGATCCAACGTTATCTGTGATTGTACCTCTGAACCATACATCAAGTAACCAAATATAGCCATTGATGCATAACCAAACGTGCTCAGCAAAAAGCACATCAATAGCACCTGAAATGCAAGTAAGTCAAAATTAATGAGCAATATATACATAATTATGAAGTTGTAACATCTTAGTGCTTCGTAGGGCCCCTCGCCCCTCACGGTTTTAAAACGTGTTGAGAGGGGAGGTATCCAGATCTTATAAGACGTGCTTTGTTTTCCTCCCTAATCGATATGGGACATAATAAGATTAAACATACTTTACTGTTCAGTGTAAAAGGGAAATTAAAAGGACTTACATTGGAGAATTGAGGTTTCTTTCTGGTTGAATTATACATGGTGGGGAAGACTGGATGTGCACAATAACAGAAGGCATACAAGCTAACAGCTGTAGGGATACCTTCCCAATTAATAAGAGTCCCTCTATGGTTAAATCCAACTCCATCTACTGTTGCAGTCCAAAATATGGAGCAAATTATAATAACAGAAGCAAACACACCACTTGCTGATATATAAGACAGAAGATTTAAGTTATCAAGCCAAACTGAAGGCGTGATGATAAGGCCTATCAGTATCACAAAGAGTTGCTTCCCACCAAGAGATAAGCCGGCTAGTTCAATGACAGTGTTGGGGAATATATTGTTTAAGTTATCCCCTTCTAGGATTAAGAATCCTGTTGCGACTAAGTAGAGTTCAGTGTACGTGGTTATTGACACAGCAAGCCTTCCTTTGCCTCCAAATGCACGATAACCTATGTCGGGATAGGATTTGATTCCTAGATTCATGTCCATGCATTTTTTAATCAGCACACCAGTGTAAAATGTTGCCATGGCTATGATAAATAGAAGGATTAAGCTGAGCCATCCTCCAGATGCTAGAGCGTACGGAACGGAGAGTATCCCAACTCCTGAAAAACCAAGCAGGATATATATATATAACTTATGCGTTAGTTTCATTACAATTAAGGAATTGTAAATATTGAACAACATATATCTCAGAATCAACGCAAAAAAAAAAAAAACTATGCCTAATTTTCTTATCTTTTAAGGCGCAGGTATATTTAATGTTGGCTCTAGAGGCACCTGCCATATATCCTCGTTTTGATGTTCAGTTCATCAGGCGGTCCCTATTATAGCTCACTGGCAACCACCGTTTATAGGACCAATCTCAATATCTCATGCTATGTCATGTCACTCTGTCCTTTCCTTTTTCAGTATGTGATTCAAATAACTTGTTGTACTAACATTTAACAAAAAGGGGGGGGGGGGATAAACTTTTACAACTTTAACAGCTTCCTGGATCCATTTGTCTCATACAATAATGACCCCGAAGCGTCGAACCAGAGGGGAAAAAAATGAATCATTCAGAGCGAACACACGGATGGTCCAACAAAAACATAATTCCCAGATCGTTTCTGGGAGCGGATATTTTCAAAGGAGAAAGCCATAAGAGACGAAATCCTCGGAACCAGAATTCACCGTTACGGACCGCTTGTATTACGACCATACGATTAGAAGGCTAAATATTTTTATTCGGAGGAAGTTCGTTATATTATGATGGATATTGCAGATAAATCATGAATGAAAACAGACTAAAGAGTGATGTGTGAACATGAAAATCAAAAGCACCTGATAAGGCGTTGAGGCAATTAAGGCAAGTCTTGACGAAGGAAGTGGAGCCGACGTCGCACGCTTGGTCGTCAGAAGAGGCGGTGGCGTCGGCTTTGTTTGGTGTTGCTTCACCATTGAGCAACGGAATGCTGAGGTTCTCCACATCTCTCTGCTCCGCATCCATTGACAATAAAGAGCAGGTGGAGGAGATTTCAAGCGCTAGCTTTTGTAGAGAGGGAGAGAGGGAGAGAGGGAGAGATTAGAATGAGTGGTACAGTCACACAAAGCAAATAAACTAATAAAGTCGCCCTTGGCCACATAAATAATATATATAAACCTTTTCTTAGACATATTCTTGAATCTTCTGTTTATATTTTTAAATAAAAAAAACAAAATTGGAATATAGCAATTAGCCACGTTTTTCAGAAAAAAGAGTTTAAACATCTAGCAGACTAGCACTTTGTTGTTGGACGGCTGGACGCACTTGCCTTGATGGATCCCTTAGACCGGGAAAGAGAAAGAACTAGGAACTAAGAAATTAAATTCGGATCACGCGTTGTACGGATGAGGTCTAAACTGGGCCATGAATTGTGTTATAAACTGTATATCTTTATGTGATATATTCTATATATATATTTTAGAAGTATAAGATATAAGAAAAATATATTTTAACATGTGTATAACTGAAATAAGAAATTACATACACTACATAATCCCATAGAGTTCGGAATGTGTATGTTTCTAGAGCATTTGAAATTGGATATAGCTCTAATAATTAATTTAATAATGTAAAGGTCAAAAATGGATTATTTATAGGATCGTGGAACACGGGGCGAATTAAAAATTTGAAGTTGCGATCTAAGTACCTTGTGGAAGACGGGGAAACATGCATGCATGTAGTTATATGATAAATGAATAATAGAAGGAGTAATTAAAAGGAAAGGGACTTTTCGGAACACCTCAATTTACGAGTATATGGAACCGGACTCTCTCCCTTATAATTCCCCTCCCTTGCGCCCTCATACTCGAAAGATAGCCGTTTTGGGTCCAAAAAATAGAGGGTTGGGTCCCTTTTTTTTTTTTTTAAAATAGCACCCTGAAGTTTTTTTTTAATATCACCCAGTATCATAAAATAATGTTTTCTATATTCATTATGGTAAAATATTTTTCTAATTATAATGATTAGTCTAAACTTAAGATATAGAGTGGTGATAAAAAAAATATTTCAGGGCATTAGATGCAAAAAAAAAAAATTTATTTTAGGATACTAGGTATTATTGAAAAAGTTATGTAAGGTGCTGAATAAGTTAAAAAATAATTTACGATATTAGATGTTACTAAAAAAATATTTTAGAATATAGTTTGCTAGGCGGTAATTAATACTGAAAAATTATTTAAGGTACTGAGTGAGTTAAAAATTAATTCATGATACTAAATATTATTAAAACAATACTTTAGAATGTAATTTGTTAGACATTAGTTACTACTAAAAAAATTTGAGGATGATCAATGTATCAAAAATTATTTTAAGATATGAGGTGTCACTTAAAAAAATATCTCATGATGTTACATTTTTTTTTTTAAAAAAAAGGACTCAACCACCCCCATTTTTTAGACCCAAAGTGCTATGTTTCGAGTATGGGAGGCACAAGGGAGGGGAATTGTAAGGGAGAGAATCCGGAATCGAGTATATGTGTACTATACGCAGCCAACAATGCAATATTTAATTAATTAATGAATCAATTGGAGGCGCAAATAATATATATCTGGGATGTTCTTGGATATATAGTTGGATCGTAAAATACGTAAAAGGGAGACAGAAGGAGGAGATAAGAAATTGGGTGAAGCAATATGAGAAAGAGGTAAAGATGTCTAAGACCTAATTAACTTTTTTTTTAAGAGATTATATTTAAGAAAGTTTAATAAGTTACTTAATCATATTATATATAAGTCAGATAAATTCATTTAAAAAAAATGATAAATATAAATACTTTAAAATATTTTAATTGACTTATTTAATTTTTTTTTAAAAAAATTAATTAAATTTTATATTTAGGACTAAAAATATCCAACATCATTGGATACCTCCCCCACACCATACTGGCAGGATCACACAGCATTATAGACACGCCCACACGCTACTCCAGCTAATGGATACGCCAAACTCTGCCCCATTTAGTGCATGTTTGGCTGAGTTTTTTGTACAGGAAATAAGCCCTTATTACGCAAGCCGAGAAAAAACTCCTCTCACATACTTACCTCGTATACCGTGAATCACGAATTATAAACACTTATTGCCCAAAAATAAACTATTCCAAACACGCACTTACTGGCTACAGATATTTGCTCATGACTGTATTCGTCTTTCAATATATTACACATATATGGTTGTAGTATCTTTCATAAACTCAATCATGAACCTATATATAGCGTCGCATTTGCATGCGCAGAGTCTGAGAGAATTATTGTATTTTGGCCCAATTTATCCTTCACTTTAATTAGACTCATTTGGACCCCATGTCATTACTTTTTCTGATTTTAGGTTTTGATCGTTATCACTTTCTCCAACTTGTGTTAATAGGGTTAAGATGTAATTTTACTAATAAAATTTTTTTTGATGAGTGTTTGGCATAAATAAGCTTTGAAAATAACAAAAATACCAATAAATAATTTAAAAGGGTCAAATTTACCAAAACAGTTAAATTTGAGTAAATGATAGTTAAATTGCATCATTTTAAATTGTTTATTAATATTTTTGCCTCCTCCAAAACTTATTCGTATTAGACGTCCCTTGAGAAAAATTTTGTTGATAAAATTGCACCTTAACCTAAATTAATATTTTTCAGTTTGATATTTATTATTTAATATTTGTTATATTTTAGTATTTGAATTAGATATTGATGTAGCTATTCAGGATGCTGTTTAATTTGTATTTTCTCCATAAAAAAGATTTGATATAGATATTATATCATGTCGTGTATTAATGTTTCTCATATTGTATCTATCTTCGATCAAAAAAATGTTGTATCTATCTTAGAACTATATAAATTTGAGATATTATGATTAGACAATATTAGATTAGATGCCCTTATTCAAGGATTAATAATATTTAGCCTTTGGGACTTCTTCGGTTGGTACAAATGATTTCAAATTAATTAACAACTACGTTGCTCCTTTTTGTTTATTATCTGTTGATTATTATCATAAATGAAATCAATAATTTATATAATAAACGTTGAATATGTATATAGGGTGAAACCAAAAAATATAGCAAGAGAGAACAAAAACAATCAGAAAAGGAAAATACAGGGTGTTCGTGTTCTAATAGAAAACTTTTTTTCTTCGCCAACGTGTTCTAATAGAAGACGGAACTATATATATGGGGACTAAAACATTAATTAAATTTATCGAAATCACGATCAAAGGGCCATTCATTTTTATCATGTATGTTTTGACTAACGTGGACCACATTATATTGAGGTGGTCCGTTTTGCGCCATCAGAATAAGCTACTCCCTCCGGTCTTAATTATAGAATAATATTTAGAAGTTGATATTGGCCTTAATTATATGATAAAGTTTTAATTTTTATCAATTTCTTTCTAAAATATCCCCTATTGATACTTTCTCAATAATAATTAAACACAATAATAATTTAAGAATACACCTATATATTTTATAAAGTGAGTAATACTTGCAACTCATTAATGCCATATACACCTCAATTCTATTGTTTTTTTAAATTTTAAATAAGGGTATTTTAGAAAAAAAAATATGATTAACTAATCTAACCACTATCCTTAATTTCCCTAAAATTAGATAAATATATCCTATAATTAGGACCGGAGGGAGTATATCCCTTCTTAAAAGATTAAACAAGTAATAATAATAAACCCATCCAGAATGTGTACTTGTGTGTGTATAACTCTCTGCGTGTGCATATATATATCATGCGCGTATTGCGTTATAACTTGCAGAGGTTAAATGCGCATGATACTATATTGTTTTATTTAAATAACAGGATCATAATAAAACCTTATACATTAAGAAGGCCAAAAAATCCTACTACCTCCGGTTCTAATTATAAGACAAAGTTAACTTTTTTTGGAGAAATTAAGGAAGCTAAATGAGTTACTTAATCATGTAATATGTTATGTATCCTTAGATTATATATTAATTTGTTAGACAAATTAATTAGTTTAAAGAAACAAAATATAAATATAAATATTTTAAAGTAATTTAATTAGATTTTTTAATTTCTCCAAAAAAAATCAACTTTATCTTATAATTAGGACTGGAAGGAGTAATATGTATTATCACTAAATAATAATATGAATTATAATCACAATTATTGAATATTATTAAAATGATAAAAATCATACAACTATTACATGAATATGATGACGTAAATGTATAATTATTGATAACTAACCATGGTTTTTTTTTTTTTTAAAATTGCATACATATAGTTTCATTAGAATTAAGTAAACTATTATTTACCAAAGTTAGTGCTATACACGTATTATAGAAATAGACAAGTAACGAAGGCATTAAAAACTATTTCTACGGTGCTTTTAAGGATAATCAAAATTATATGTTGTGACGTGATTTGAGAAATGAGCAGTCCAAATTTTAACTCAGTAAGAAACGAGGATACATCAATGGGAAACCTTCTGTTATGACTTATGGCTGCATTATTATTGGTGAACGGTGAATTAAATAATTTTTTTAAAAAAATTAGCATGATTTTTTTGACATAATTAAATTATGAAATTGAAGCATTTTTATCAAATTAAAAACGCTTAAAGCTTTTTCTTTTTTTTGCCTTCGCTTAAAGCTTTTTCGGACACAAAGAAACACTTAAAAGTTGGATGAAATGTAACAACATTTCTAACTAAAAACTTGTTTTAACATGCAAAATTGTATATTAATTCATTCAAATAATCTGGTCCGCATCGTGAACAAGAATTTATTGATCTAGATGATCAGGTCAATTCTTTGTACTTTTACATAAAGATAAGAACTTCTACTTCCCCGTTGCTTTGGTTTGATTGCAAGTAATTGCACGTGTTTTGTGTTAATTATAAGATGTCGTTTGAGATAAAAAGGGACCTAACAGTGTGGCTTTGAATTTGGTCGGAAAGACGCGTGGACTAGGCATCGCTCATTCACTCTGGATGGATCCTCCGTGTCGGTCAAGGGTCATTCTCATATTTGCCTTCGGGTTTCACGTGGCAATTAAATCCTTTAGATAATTGTGCATGGAAAATAAACGTGGATAAATAAATGTTTTCTCCTTACTAACCATACAATAAACATTTTAAAGATTTGTAGTACATTAAAGAAGATCTCATGAAACTAAGGGTGTGTGTACAAACTTAAGTTTATGTAAAAGTCAAATAGTATAATATTGTGATTTATGATTGAACTGATTTTTGTGAAAAAATCGGTTGATAAATTGAAACTTATTTTGCTCGTTAATAAAAAATAAGTTTATATGTAAAATGAATAATTTTGATTAAATTTCATCTGTAATTTTAATTTTTTTAATTTAATCATAACAATTAAAGTAATTAAGTGTAATGAATTTAGTTCCCAACAAATTGTGCCTAATTTAGTCTCCTTGTTATTAAGGAGATTTATGGGATTTTTTTTAATTCTCTTACGTTTCTTGTTAATGACCCAATTTTAGTTGTAAATAGGCCTCTTGTCTCATTTGTTCATGCCGCGTCATAAACACATGCATTTATTTGAGTTGTTAGTTCTTTTATGTTTACTGCTAATGTGGTCTTCTGGTGGCCGGTCACCGGAGTTCAACTGACATTTGACCCCTTTCTAAAAAAAAATAAATAAATGAAGGGTACTAGTGTCTTTTCTCCTACAAAACTTTATTTAACTTTGACGAATAGAAAAGTAAAATTTCAGAAATTTTTAGGACGTTATTGGATATTAAGTTACTATGGTGAGGGTCCAGTGAAAATTTCCCTCAAAAGTACTTAAAACACTATCAAAAGGGTAGAAAGTCAAAATATAATACTCCCTCCGGTCTTAAATATATTATAAAGTTTGTAGTAAAAATTATACTATAAATTTTATCCTATATTTAATATAGGAGGTAGTAATATGGACAGGCGATGCATCAGTTAATCTGCTAAATAAAATGTTGATAATGCACGGGTGGGCTTCATGGCATGAATTTATGGTTAACAATCATTTACATTCATACGTTATCCGAGATGAATATAATTCAATGTGTTGTTGTAAGTGAGATTTCTCCATATATGTGTGTATGATGGACCTAGTTATTTGGTTAATATTACACTAAGAGATTAAAGTTAAATGCAACAAATTTCTGTATGCATTTATAAAATAATAGAAGTTATTAAACTCAATATATATAATTCAACAATAATAAACTAAATTGTAAATTAATGGATTTTAAATTAGATGTCACATCAATTTCTAGGGTTTAGGACTTAGAATAATCAACTAATATCACTTGAAATAAAATTTCCCCTAAAATCACTGTCACAATGAAACTGACAGCGAATAAAATTAAAATATTCAATATATTATTATATTCACTCATAAAACACAAAAAGCTATACTTCACTAATTTAAAGTAGCTAGAAGGTAATTGTTAATAACAAAAGCGGCCCCTCCCATACGGTAAGACAATAAAAAATGCTAAGTAATGTGTCACACTCTTTAGAACCCACTAACACATGCTCCTGCATGCAGATCAACAACTATGAGAGTAGGAGAAAAAAAATACTAAAAAAGAGGGGAGAGGTAGCCTAGTTAAGGGGGAAAAAAACTTGAGAGGAATACACAAATAGTGAGGAAGAGGACAAGTTGCACCTGAGCAAAGCAAAAAACCCTTAACACCAATCGTCCCCTCTTCATTCCTTCACCATGACTTCTCTTGCTTCACTATTGAAGTAAATGAGAATTTCCACATATAAATAAAAGGGTTAAGGTGTAAAAATATTCATAAACTTTTTTCAAAAGTGTACCATAAACTTTTTTTTAGGTGAAAAAATATCTATGAACTTCTCAAAATGGGGCAAAAACGTCTAAACCGTTAATTGGTACAAACATCTGTTTTGTGGAACCCACGTATTATTTTTTGAGGTGCAAAAATACCCATGAACTTTTCTCAAAAGTGCACCCAAAACTATAAACTTTTGAAAAGTTCATGGGTACTTTTGCACCCAGAAAAAAATGTTATGGTGTAGGATGCACTTTTGATAAAAGTTTATGGGTATTTTTACACCTCAAGAAATAATAATGTGGGTCTCAAAAAATGGATGTTTGTACCAATTAACGGTATGAGTATTTTTGCTCCATTTTAAAAAGTTCATGGGTATTTTTGCATCTAAAAAAATTTATGGTGTTAGGTGCAATTTTGAGAAAAGTTCATAGGTATTTTTTCTCCTTAACTCTAAATAAAAGGGAAAAAAAGAAATAATCATTAGCAATGTCTCATTAATAGCATTAAACAAATTAGATAGGAATACTCAATGAATATTTATTAGGATATTATTGTAAAAAGGAAGTAATTGGGATACTATTAGTTGAGGTAAAATCAAATATTGTGTATAATAATAAAATCATATTGTCAAATATTATATTTTGAAAAAAAAATGATGAAATCAAAGTCAACCATTACTTCGGCATTCATTTTTCATTTCAATTGTGAATGAAATTAAAGTCATTACCTCAACATCTAACCCTTTTAAATCTAAATTCTGTAATGATCAAGCATTCTATTGATATTTGAGTATTAAGAGACGGTGAATTATTAAGAAAAACAGGAAGACAAATATTACAATTTACACATGAAGCAACAATTACATAAATGAAGAGATATTAGACAACATGATTATTAGAGACACATGTTTGTATCAATTTGAATATAAAAACTGTGGGAATATTATGCATTTATTTTGGATTATTTAGATTAATTATTATTTTATTATTAAGTTTGATATTTATTATATCTTAGGATTTGATACGGATATATTATATCTTAATTATTTTGATTTATTTTGTTTTGATTAGATTAAATTAGATTATAGGGTTAGCTTTAAGTTTGTCTATATAAATGTCCATATGTACTCTCTTTTATTCATAGATTCAGAATAATATTTTTCTCAAATTATCCATATGGCATCAGAGCAAATAAAGAAGAAGAAGAGAAAGAAGAACAAGAATAATCAGAGTTCTTCTCAAAATCCGTTCTATTGATTGGTGCTGTTAATTCTCAGATCTATCAAGTGTCGTCGACCACCAAGCAAGTTAGCCCCTTCTCAGCATCGTTGGCATTGTTAGAGTTTGCCATCTGTATCTTCACAGGCTAGTCCATCCCTTTTAGTATTGTCAACTACTAACAGAGTTGACCTCTTCACAGTTCACCGACCGTTCGTATGTCAACCTCTACACATCTCGCCATCTGTACGTGTTCAATAATTTAGTATGTGGTTTATTATCTGAAAGTGTTTGTCATAGGTCAATCCCACGTCAATTTCTAATCTGTTCATGTTCTCATAATTTCTCTCTACCACTAATCCAAGTACGCATTGAAAAGTTCAAATCTAGTCTGCAATCCACCGTCACCGCACCCAACGTCTATCCGTCTCCTCTCCACGTATGGGAAATATAATCATAGATGGAGAAAGACTTATTCTCTTTGAAGAAAATATTCAAAGGCTCTTTCAATATCGATGCTGTCAAGTCTGACTGTCATTTCAAATTGGCGATTTAGGTTGCTCTTCCAAAAAGGCGCAATCCCCAATTCTACTAAGCATTGTTGACCACCAGCTAAGTCAACCTCTTTTCAATTCATCGTTGGTACCTGTTCAAATACCCGTTCATAATTGTCACAAGTCGGTTCATCGTCTAAGATTCTGATGGTCTCACATTCTCGGAATTTCTTATGAGATCCAATTTCTCTGCAAAGTATAGCCAGCTTCAATTTATTGCGAAATTATCATCAATTTCTCATTAGATTCATATGTGACATGTTTTAAGTCCTTCCAAGTGGTATCTCTCTCATTAACCTATAATGAACATTGGCTCCTTCCACGCTTTAAATACCATAGGCAAAAATGCCTCTAAGACTGAGGATAGAGCTTTAGGCTCCTCATTTTTTACTCTTGCATCTTTAAACGAGTCACAACATCTCTCTATCACTACTCATCGTTTCAATAGAAACAATATCTCCAATGGTCCCAAGGCATTCTAATGTATATTGTTGCCAAAGGAACAAAGGATTACCTCAATGGTTTAGCTGCTAAGCCATCTCGAATAGAACCCAAATAAAAAATCTTGTATGCAAAAAATGAATATGGTCAAGTCATGGCTCATAAATTCCATGGCTCCAAATATTGGCCAAAACTACCTCTTATTTTCAATTGCCGGAGGAGTATGGGGAGCTGTCAAGAGTTGCTATTCTACCAGAGAAAATGTTGCTGCTATTTTACAAATTAATGGGCTTATTCACGAATTGCAACAAGGTAATATGGATATTGCTAAACTTTACGATATGCTCATAATGTATTAGCAGCAACTTGTGCTCTATGACTCTCATATACACTACAACAACAAAATAATAAACAACGCTTATTTTTATGAATACTATGGTGCTTCCCAAGCGCCATAGCTTTCAACGCCATAAAAGTAAGTTACGACACTTCTTGAATTTTTGAAAGTGTCGCAGCTTGTGTTATTTTTTTTAAAAGAAACCTTCTATAGCCCTTCTCCCTATAAGCACTATAATAGGTAATAAATTTTTTTGTTATTTTATGTAATTATTTCCTTGAACCCAGCCAATTAGAATCCACAGTAATTTACAATTTATATGCTTCAATTGCCAATTGTTGTAGCTGATAATATGTGATTGAATGAGCAGGTATATTTCGGTAAGCACTTCACAATGGTGACAACTGAGAGACACCAATATGGTGATGCTATTAAGTATTGGACTAAGGAGAGATTAAAAGAAATGGTTAAATTAGAGAAGGAAAGCAATATGGGCATACTATTTGGAGGAACGACATCCCAAACATATATGCAGCTAGAGGACAACATAGGAATTGACCATTTAGACCAGGTATGTGTTTCGAACTTCCCGCAGTTGTACGTTACAAACGAATTCATAAGGTTGACATTTCATTTGTCGCGATTAGGACCTGAAGGATATGTATAGAAGATTGACGAGGGTCATTGCTGAGGAGTTGATAAAAGTCCAAGTGAAGAGAGGGGGCAGTAAAAGATCGAAGGACAAAAAGATCACAAGAAGAAAATTGACCATCGTGCACACAAATGACACGATGATGATAACGTTGTTTCTACTGAAGGAGAAGAAAATGATGAGGAGGAAGAGAAGGTCTCAGAAAGTGATATTGGTGATTCTCCCATTAACATATCAGATAGTGGAGGAAAAGGAGGGGACGTTGTTGAGGAGGACGAGGTTGGCATGGTTCAAGTGTTGCGCAGATCATGTAGGGTTAGAAAAGAGAAGAAAATAGAATCCCCTTATGTTATGCCTAAGGAAATTAAGCGGAAAAAGAAGGAAGTAGACGATAAGGATAGGTTTTTCAATGTAATTTACCAGCTCCCTCCAAGCATAGGTGGAGATATGTGAGTGATCAATGTTTGTCTTATCTGTCATTTGTATTTTAGAGCAATTGAATAATGTTTTCTGACATTTATTTTGTTGTTGCCTTGTTATTGAATGTAATGATTGCGAAATAGTGACCATGCTTAACGAGTATGTCACTCGAGAAGAGCTATATTCTTTGAGTGGAATTCATAAGGTGAACAATCGGGTAAATAAGACCAAACCTAGATGATATGCTGTATGTTGTTAAGTAAATGCCCAAGGTTTGATTATGTCGTTGTGAACTGCAGGTGGTGTCGCTTGTTTACAAGATTCTGATGGCAAATATGAAGGAACAAGGAGTCGTTAAGAGGCACATTTTTTATGCAGACTTTATAGTCAGTATATTATAATTTAAGCAAGGGTTGTGTTTTTTTTGTTGGTACTAACATGTATATTTTGTAGACGCTCGTTGTCGGCAAAAGTAAGAATTGGAGATCGTCAGATTACAAGGGTTAATTACTGTTGAAGCAAATAGGCTACGATATAGTGGATTGTGATTTGGTTATTGGCCCTGTACTTGTGCGTGAGCATTGGTTTTGTGTTGTCTTAGTGCCAAAAACCATGAATTTCTTTGTTCTGGACTCTATGCAAACGACAGTTGACCCGACGAAAAAAATAAAGAAAAATAGCATATTTGAAAATCCCCAAGTCTATGTAGTTGAGACATGTGTACTATGCTTTATCACTGACCGTTTCCTTTCATTTAATATATAATGATCACAACTCTACTGATGTTATTGTTTTTTTCCGGTTTAGCGGGAAAGTTTTCATGATATAGTTCAATTTGTCAGTCACAATCGGCATGGCAAGAATCCAAAAGGTGGTATCATTCTGGCGCCTATACCGCAGCAAAATAATCTATAAGACTTACCTTATTTGCTGTGTAGAACACTTTGACTTTTTTTACTTATGTTACCAAGGAAGTGATTGTTGTTTGCAATTGTAAGAAAGACTGTGGTGTCCACATGTTGATTTGGTTATTTCAATGGAATCCAAGTGTGACACTCAATTACACAAATGAAAGTACTTTTGCAGAAATGATTCTCAACTTTTTTGCATGCACTTTACTTTTCATGAAAATGTTCTCAACTTTTGATGCGTACTTTATTTTCTGTAGGATCAAGTTATACAGTATAGGAAGGATATTTTATGGTGGCTGGTGAATCATCCTCGAAATTCATCTCGAGTTGATGCTCTTAGTTTGTTGGCAAAGCCATCGACTAAACGAAAATGGTAAACACAGTACACTTCAGTGATATTGTCTACCACAATAGGAGCATGTTGGCAACTTCCTTTTTGTTATGGCCAACGTTATTTTGTGAAAATCATGCTAGTTGTGTGCACATGTTGTGCCTTTTTGTCGCCCAGTTTGGACGCTAGTTTGCCACTATTGAAAGTGCAATCTGATGACGTGTCGCATGTTTGTTCATTTTTGGAGTTGATTGTCTCACTTTATGTACATTTTTTATTAACACCAACAATCCATACATTAACAGCGCAAACCTCTAAAATAACACCACATGTTGCATTTACAACTCTGCATGCTATTAACATAATTACATCCGCTATTAACGACTAGGCCCCGTCCATTAGCAGCTTTGAATGAACAGGTTAGGACGGCATCATGTAAATGGGAAAACACAACTTGTATCCGCGTAATAACACCATTACATTCGCTATTAACGACTAGGCCTCGTCTATTAACATCTTTGAATGAACAGTTAGGACGGCGTCATGTAGATGGAAAAACACAACATGTATCCACGTACTAACATCATTACATTCGCTATTTACGATAGGCCTTGTCCATTAACATCTTCAAATGAACAAGTTAGGAGGTCATCATGTAGATGAGAAAACATAACGTGTATCCATGTAATAACATCATTAGCTTCGCTGTTAACGACTAGGCCTCGTCTATTAACATCTTCAAAGGAACAAGTTAGGAGGTCATCTGTAGGTGGGAAACACAACTTGTATCAACGTAATTACATCATTAGCTTCGCTATTAACGACTAGGCCTTGTCCATTAACATCTTCAAAGGAACAAGGACGTTGTCATGTAGATGGTAAAACACAACATATATCCACGTACTAACATCATTACATTCACTATTTACGACTAGGCCTCGTCCATTAACATCTTTAAATGAACAATTTAGGATGTCATCATGCAAATGGGAAAACACAACATGTATCCACGTAATAACATCATTAGCTTCGCTGTTAACGACTAGGTCTCGTCTGTTAACATCTTCAAAAGAACAAGTTAGAAGGTTGTCCGTAGGTGAGAAACACAACTTGTATCAACGTAATTACATCATTAGCTTTGCTATTAACGACTAGGCCTCGTCCATTAACATCTTCGAAGGAACAAGGACGTTGTCATGTAGATGGGAAAACACAACATCTATCCACATAATAACATCATTCTTTTCTTTATTAACAACATTATGTTCATTGTTAACAACATTATTTCGTTGATTAACATCTTCCCAACAAGAAATGTGAAATTTTTAGCATCGCTGCCCAAACGCAACACCTTTCACATCTTCCATTCACATGGACAACAGAAGACGTGTGTAGGAACAAGTTTACAAAAAAAGATGTTACCAACGTAATAACACCATATGCCTCTATAATAACAACATGGTTATGTTGATTAACACCTTCATATATTTATTAGTTGCTGTCAGATCACAATCTGCATAATTACATTTAGCAACCATATAAAGCCCAAAAAAGAGCTACACACTGCCCCTTGTACACATTCACATATTTCATGACAAGGGAACATTAACTGTGGAGTGGTACATAATGTTTTCTTGTCACAAACATTGGATTACATCAAACACTAATTACAGTAAGTACCTACAAGAGCACACAACTGACAGCAACCCATCTCCCAAAAAAACCATGAGTGGGTTGACAGTAACTTTACAAAAACATAATCAAAAAGTTTCACTTCACAATATTGCAACTCCTTCATGTTGCCAATTTTACTTCATCCAATATCACCTTGAGTTTGGATTTTTGCATGTCCTTTTAGTGTGACCGGCTTCATGGTAACTTGCATAGTGGTATATCTTCTTGTTTTGGAATTGTGATTCATGCCTTTTGGTTCTTGGCCTACCTGAAGGTCGGCTAGTCCTTGGGGGCATCAAAAAAGTTTAACCTGCAAAATTTTTCAACATATAGTTGTTTGTGTCAGGTTTATCGATTGTCACAATTGGAACCATGCTACGGCTATAAATCTTTTGTTGGGATGTGATTTTGTAGCATTCTTCAACGTACTCATACACATTGGCATGGATATGCTTTATGGCTGCACAAGTATATGCATAAGGGATCCCTGACATTTGCCACACTTCACAACTGCAAAAACATAAACGAAGATCAACACTTAAGGATCTATATTTGGTATGAACACAAAGGCTACTCCTACCATAATTTTCAAGGACATATGTTCAGCATGAGCAATATTTTGCTTTAGCATAGACTCTATGTTGGGGCCTATCCCATTTTTCTACGTACTCATTGTCATACTAGATGCATACATCTTCTTAGAAACCTTCTCACGATGTTCATGGATAAGTTGGGCAACATTATGTTTCCTCTCCTTCACCATCCACGCGTTAAATGATTCAGCAATGTTAGTAGTTATCTTATCCCATCTTCGGAAGGGGAACTTGCTCATTGCCCATTTATCAATATCCCCTTGCTGATTCAGCCACTCATACATCTCTAGATAGGAATTTTGCATGTAGTCCATTGCCTTATTGAAATTGGCATCCAACCTTGCATATGCAATATTATCGAGCAACCATAATGCATCTTCCTTTAAATACCCACTAGTCTTTCTCTTGCCTCTATTTACAACTAAAATTCTCCTTCACATGCCTATAACAATAAGCACGCCTCCCCCCCCAAAATTGTCCTCATCGCCCCTTTAATTGCATTGTGATGGTCAGACACGATTGTTAATTCAATTGACCCAACTATTTATTTTATCTTGTGTAAAAACCATGACCAATTCTCTAATGTCTCCCCCTTCACAATAGCGATTGCAAAGGGCAACATTTCATTATCCGCATTATACGTAGAAGCTGAAAGCATCGTTCCCCTATATGGTCCGGACAAGTGGGTGCCATCAATGTATAGCACATATCTAGCACCAGTCATGAATCCCTCAATACAGCAAAACATATGCAATAAATACTCACTCAAATATGTTATTCGCGCTTGCTTCCCATTCAGCAACAGTTCTCTTATCTGATTCCTTCAAACGGTCACAAATCCAAGGTATCAACATATATGAATCTTGTGGTCTTCCTTGTATGTCTTCCATGGCTTTTTCCTTTGCCCGGTATGCTTGCTTGTACGTAGGAGTTGCACCATATTCTGTTTGCAACGTCTTCCATATTTCATTTGGACGTTTGTCAATGTGATTTCTCACCTTATCAACTATAATTGACGATGTCAAATTAGATCTTCCACTATGACTAACCTGAAGATTGTCTTAGGCACTATGAAAATGTTCATCTTTGAATGTCGTTACCAGTAGTAATAGGCTCGTCTTACCGATAGCATTTGCTGTTACCCTCCAAGGACATCCAAAAATCTTACATTTAAATAAAATGTTGTCCTTGCTATTTCTCACATATTCAAACTCAAACTTGTGTACTATGCTGTACTTGTACAGTGCCTTCTTAACAACATCTGCATATGAAAAACTTTGCATCACTCCTGAAAGTAATCCCCTCCATTTCATACAGTTCAACTCCGGCATTGGTGTAGATGCACTCTCTACTACACATGGCAATCTATTACATCCTCCACCAATTTCAGCCGTCAAACAAGCAGCAATACTTTCATAACTGACTGGTTCATAATCATTTTCCACAATGCTTGGACACTGAGTGGATCTTTGTTGTGACAGTCTCAGTAGATCTTCAATCTTGCAGTGAATAATAACTGCAGTTCGTTAATAACCAACAAGAGCTTCATAAATAACAACTATAAAACCTAAAAAATTTTACACTTACATGTCTGCCTCAACTGATATATCTGACACATTATTATTCCCTTTTTGTGTTATATACATATGCCCATTCCTTTCATTATAGTCATACAAGTTCTTAACTTCACCATCATTATTTAAATCTATTAGTGTCTTCTTATCAAAGCTTACTGTATATTTCATCTCACACATGTTACAATCAATCCCAAGCCATGATGATATCATTAACCTCAAATCTTTCAGTGTTATCAGCTGTTTTAGCCACTTCACCTTCACATAACCTCAAACATATTGAATTTTACCTTCATTATTACACACTAATAGCCCTGTTTGGTACGTAACACTGAATTTTGATGGATTAGGATTGGGATTGGTATGGGGATTGGGAGTGGGAGTGGGATTGAGATTGGGATTAAGGTTTTATAATTATGTTTGGTATGGAGTTCTATTGAAAGGGGCTGTTTAAATTAATTTTATTTCTTAATTATTTAATAACCGTAGAAAGACTATAATACCTTAATGATAATTAAAAAAATATTATAAAAAATTTTATGGCTTCTCCGATCTTTCTCGATCTTCCTCTCCATGAGAATAGAAGACAACAGTTCTCTTCCACTGCCTCTAAGGAAGTTGTGAGTCCTTTTGTTCATCAATATTGTTGGAGAATAAATTATACCCTAAACAAAATCAGGGGAAAACAAACAAAATGAAATCAGGGGAAAATGAAAATAATCAATATATTCTAAATATTTGAAGAGCAAAACGAAGTCAATTGAATAAAAAACAAAAAGAAAACTGAATATTAGGATGTTGCGGTTAAAGAAGTACAAAATATCTTTTGCAGTTTGTTGCGGCAATGGAGGGAGAATGATTGTGCGAAAATGGATGAGTCCTAGGTTAAAATGAGAGGGTTAATTTTGTCCAAAAAATATTATAATCGAGGATATTTTTGTCCCTACAATTTGCAATGCCCAGGATTGAAAACGCAATACCATGGGAGAGGTGGCTTTGCCGCAATTCCACTTTTGTGGTACTCCCAGTCCCAGGTTCTCTAAAGTCCCTCGTACCAAACAAGACAATTCAGCCTAATCCCTGACCCAATCTCAATCCCTGCACCCAATGTTTTGTACCAAACAGGGCCTAATTTGCCTCCAAAATGAAAAAAACAAAATAGTTCCTTCAAAGATGATGAACCTTCATTACATGTCATTTTGCATGTTTACTTGAAAAAAAAAAAAAAGTTACACCACTTTTTATAATCTCACTCCAGTAAGCTTGTTTGGATAAAAATTTATTATTACACCGACTAACTTCCCTACCATCACCCACTACCTACAATTTACAACAATACTATATGTTTTAACATCTCCATCCTCACTGTTAACAATACCCACAAATCATTACCCCACATCTCCTATTAACAACAACATAATGTACTTTTACATCTCCATATTCATAAATAGCAACACTCTGCTCATGTCATCACTCTGCCTCTATTATTAACACTTAGCCAATAGGTCTTCACATCTCCATACTCACTAATAATACCACTCTCCCCCAACCTTACTATCCACCACTAGCCCACCTTTCCCTTGATTCAACACCCATCCCGTAAGCAGTCACAATGAACAAAAAAGGCATAAGCTTCATCAATCACTCAACAAAACACAATCGAATTCATCGCACAACCATCAACATTGTCCCATTACCTTAAAGCCACTATCTTTTCTATCCGATCATCTAACACCCCCTACCCATAATGCGTCGGCTCTGATTTCGTAAATCACAACCACAAACCACATAAACAATTTTCCATTAATATTCAAGAAACACAGCACAATGATCATTTCTCTCTCAAATTTACTTACCCGTGACTTGCCTCTGATTTCTGTAGCTTTTCCTCCTATTTCGTCACTTTTTGGCGCCACAAATCTACACACTCGTTAGCTGTTTTCCTTTTGGCTGTTAATTAGGAGAGTATTTATGTTATTGTGTTAACATTTCATATCACAGATTCCTCATACCTCATTAATTTAGGATTTGTTATTTTCACCCAACTTTTCTATCCTTTTCTAATTTTATCCATAGTTTTCTAGAATTTTCCCTTAAAGTTAGATCAATCTCTTCTCACCTCAAACTAACAGCACACAAAACCTTTGTCCATTTTTTCTGTCTCTTCCTCCATTAAAGTTTTGCAGGTGAGAGAAGTTGGAATCATCTCCCCACGGAGCCACGAGTTCCACGAGCGTCTTCTAGAATGTTCTGGATACTATCCATCATCTTTTTAATTAATTATCGACTCGTTAGACACGATGAATTGAAAAAATAAAGTATGAGAGGCTTATCTACAATAGTGAATTCCAGAAAAAGCATACTTAATGTTCAAATATTAATATAAAATTTAAAAATGATCATAGTTAAGAGTGGAAATGCTAGCAATGATTACAAAAGCTTATAGTATCTTTTAAAGGTCTAACTTTTTAAATGCAATCGTTCGTTAAATCTTTGCTGATGATCTTTCTTCACCGGTGTAGCTTATAGATTTTGTTTTATTTTGTTTATTTTATTTATTGTGAGGCTGGATTTTTCTTGTTGGGATATATATGTTTAGATTTGTGAGTTGTGGTGTGGGCTTGTAACCATGTATAAAAATTAATTACTTGTATATAATTTGTCATTTCTCTATCACGATCAGGTGAGCTGCCGGGCAATAATGTTTCTGTTTTTTAAAAAGACATTTGTTTGATTTAGTCCTTTCCTTTTCTTTTTTTTTTTCTGTGTCCCCTTCATACTATCCGACCATTATGAAAAAATAATGGAAAAAAAAAAGAAAATCCAATAAAAAAGTCTATTTAATTTTTGGGTCAAAATAACTTTTCCTCCCTGAAGTTTGAGCCGATTTTGATTTTAATCCCTCAAGTTTACTCCGTTTATCACCATTAGTCCCTCAAATTTGAAAAGAACTTGATGACGTCTTTAACAGCATTAATTCATCCGACGTGGCACTAATGCCGTTAAAATGTTTTGAAACCCGGACCGAACCGGCAGGTACGGTGAACCAGGCATGGTATCGGTCTAGTTTGTGAACCGGACCGGTTTAGTAATTTTTTTTATTTTTCTTTAGAATTTTATATTAATAAACCTAAAATATTCAATTTTTCACCAGTTTGACCCTTGACCCAGTATCCCGACCAGTCCTGTGACCGATCCGAGTTTCAAAACCTTGGTTAAAATAACTTAAAGTCAACACAAATTTTTGGTCCCTGATATTTGACTTGATTTTGGTTTTGTTCCCTTAAGTTTGAAAAGGACTTAATGATGCCTTTGATTGCGTTAATTTGTCCGATGTTGCGCTAACACCATTAAAACAGTTTGTGTCATGCCTTTTAGGACAGTTGATATGGCAAATATACTATAATATATTATATTGTGCTAAAAAAGGGGGGGCATAAAAACGAAACACACGAGTCAGAAATAGCTTATGTGTCATGCTTTTTAGGCTCGTGTGTTTCGTTTTGATGCCCTTTTGTCCTTTTTTTTCCAGCACAATATAATATATTATAGTATATTTGCTATATCAATTATCCTAAAAGGCATGACATATAAATTAGTTTAACGGTGTTATCTCCATATCGAATGAATTAACGTAGTCAAAGGCGCCACCAAGCAAGGTAATTAAACTTGGATTGGTCATTGAACTAGTCGGGGTACTGGGTCAAGGGTCAGTAAGTTAGACCGGAATCAAACCAGAGCTAAACCGAAACCAGACCGATAAGAAAGTGAAGATTTGAGGGTTGTTAATTTGAAATTATAAAGAAAATAAAAAAATTGATTTTTTTTAAAAAAAACTGAACTGGGTTGATTCCTGGATAGGACTGGTTTAACGACTGGTTCGCCGGTTTTCTGGCCGAACCGGCCGATCCGGTCTGAGTTTCATAACCTGGCCACTAAGTTTTTTTTGAACTTAAGGGACTAAAACCAAAATCGATTCAATTTTCAGAGACCAAAAATTATATTAACCTTAAGCTATTTTAATGGCGTTAGTGACACGTCAGATGAATTAACGTTGTCAAAGGCGTCATCAAGTCCTTTTCAAACTTGAGAGACTAACGGTGATAAACGGAGTAAACTTGAGGGACCAAAACCACCGATTTCAAATTTGAGGAACCAAACCAAAATTAAGTCAAATTTCAGGGATCAAAAATTATATTTACCCTTAATTTTTTTCTCTTTGGTATGAATGACACATATTTTTATACATAGAAAATATCAGTATTAGAATTCAAAACCATTTTACCAACATGTTCAGATAGAGACTGCTCACTGATTGTTTTTGAAAAATTGCCAGCATTTGTATTGTGCGTGTATGTGGAGGTAGAGCATTGGAATTTGGCATTTTATTACAATTTGTATTTCTCTTAGCCCCTGTTTGGTTGGAGGGGATAAAAATAAGTCCCTTCCCTTATTTGGTTCGAAAAATTGGAGGGGAGGGGCCCCAAAAGAGGGGTTCTAAATCCCTCTCATCCCCTCATATTTATTCCTCCCAAATTAGAGGGTTTTGGAGGGAGTAAAAAATGTGGGACTATTTTATCCCTTTGATTTTTTCATATTCCCATTTTTATCTTGTGTTGAAAATAAAAACATACTTCCATTCTTCAGTGTTTCAAGTTCGGACCATGCATCTATATAGAATAATAAATATACCTCCGTTCTACATAGAATAATAAACTTAGCAACGCAGTTCTATCCATGCCTGACGCCATTGGCTTCCAATTTGGTGGTAGTTTGGTCAATTTTTTTTTTTTGAGAAATACAACTCAAAGGCATGTAAATTTTTTTTTTTTCTGGGATGAGAAATATAATGCACGGTGAATTTTCAATATTCATCATATGGATAGGATTGATGTTTTCCATCAAGTATTTGTACATTTTTGTTATATGTTGATGAAACATAACGCATTATTTTTCAACCTATAGCCTATGAACCAACTCATAATATTAAGATCGAGGTTTATCTTTTGTGTCCCAGATGTTGGGTAACCTCTAAATTATTTTTATTGCTTTGAAAAACTTGTGCCTTTTAGGACCATCATTATTTAATTCACTACATGGAGGTTGCCCATAAAAATATATAAATTAATATTTAAGGGTAAAATGGTAAATTGGTCATTATCTTCTCTTCCCTTCCCTCTTAAACTAAATAAAGGATCATTAAAAAACATTTCCCTTCCTCCCATTCCAACCAAACCAAACAAGATGACCCTCTATCCTCCCATTCCATCCCCTTCCTTTAAACCAAACAAGCCCTTAAGTGGTCACTGGTCACTCCCACGTCTCCTTCTTCATCCGCTTGCTTTGTCTGTGGTCACCATATATCCCTGCATTAATTGGTTTAATTAATTTTAATGTTCCGGAGAGTTATCGTTGTTGCTAAGTTCCATCCACCTGCCCATTTCGTGGACATTCATTATTCCAGCGGTCTTTCTACCAAAAAAAAAATTATTCCAGCGGTCCTCAAGATATTGAATGGGTGTCAATTAAGGATTATGAGAGCCGTGTTATGTGTTGTTTACAGCTATCTCATCTTATCCGGTTGTCCCGTTCCTGAGGTTACCTTTGTTTAGATGAAAAGAAAATGAGGGGAGAAAGAAAATTAGAGAGGGAAATGGGCAGAGAAATGAGTTTTCCTCCCTTCCCCTACTTGGATGAGGCAGACAAATGGAGAGAAAAGAAAAGTTGGCAGAAAATGGGAAAAGTTGGTAGAAAATGGGATGTGGCATGTAAGATTGTCAAACTCACGAATTTAATTAAACTTGTGACAGTGACAAAAAATCGTATTGTGAACTCATATCATAAACTTGTAAGAGTTTATTTTTATCATTAAATAGATATTAACGGTGCATAATTAAATAATTTAAATATAAAAAATAACAACAATTTGATTTAAATATATTTTAAATCTAAATAATTGAAATTAAATATATCAACATTCATAATTTATTATATTTAATAAAAAAAATTCTATAAAATTCATATATAAAGCCACTGAAGATGACAAAATCAAAAAAAGTTAACACGAGTTTAAGAGTGAGTTAACATGATTTTATAAGTTAGAATCGTAAAAACAGTAAACTCGATATGTAAATTCGTAAGTTTAACCGAATTTATAACTAACACGAGTTTATCAGTGATTCCACTCAATTTAGTAAGATAGAAACGATAAAATGACAAGTTTAAAGAGTCAACTCGTGAGTTTAATAATAATAGTAACACCACCCCATTTTCTCCCTAATTTTTCTCCACTCATGTGGAGAGTTTTGGAGTCAGAAACTCCAGTTGCATTGCCTAACTTTTTTCTCCAGTTTTCTTTTCTTTCCATTTTTTCTTCTCATATTTTTTTTCCTTCCCATCCAAGCAGAACGTCGATGTTTAATTTTTTTTGTGAAATATAACCGAATGTGATAGGAAGTGTGAGAAAACTCTAACTTTATAAGCCTCGGCACCATGAATATTCCAATTAATTATTGGTGGATAACTTTCCATATGCTTTGTTAATTCCTACCACATCAAATGGTTGTAAGATTAGAGTCCGAAATTCGGGCCGAGTCTGTTAGGCTGGCTCGTTTAGACCCTGAGTCTTTTAAGGATTGGGTTTATAATTTAGAGGCTAAAAATGGAAGTGAGTCTAAAAGGGTCGGTCTTGTAGGGTTAGTCCTGCAGTCCTATAGCTCGTTTAGACCCTGAGTCCTTTAAGGATTGGGTTTATAATTTAGAGGCTAAAAATGGAAGTGAGTCTAAAAGGGTCGGTCTTGTAGGGTTAGTCCTGCAATCCTATAGGGTTAGCCCTGCATTCCTGTAGGGCCGGCTCTTTTAAGCCAATTTAATATTTTTTTAAAATAAATTAATAAATATAATATCGTTATATCAAATTATTAACATAAGAGACACCTAAGTACATAATAGAGTATTAATAACAGGCAAAAAATTATTAATTAGTTTAATTTATTTTATTTTCTACAATGGTTTATTCATTTAAATTTTATAAAAAAGGCTAATTTAGACATTAGATCATTATTTTAACTACAAATTTATGAGTTTTAAAAATAATGCATATCAATTTAAAGCAAAATAAAAAAATAAATTGTAAAATTTGAAAAAGAATTTTTTTTTAATTAAAAGGAGTTTAAACATGTTTAGACCCGAGCCCGTGAAGGATCAACTTTGTAAAGCCGTAGGCTTAAAAAATATGATACCTTTTAAAAAATGGGACTAAACGAATCGAACCATATTCCCGACTCTAACAAGACCTACATCACCCAAGTTTCCCTCACTACTTTCCAGTTTCCACCTACTCTGGAATGGTTAGGAAAAAAATGGATTATCCAAGTATTACTGCAATTTTATATATTGGACCGTGAAAGATGGGCTGTTTGTGTAGTTGGGTTATTCCATTTTCCGGGCCTATATACACATTCACACACGAGGGGCCAGCGCCCAAGACAAAATAATATTTTAATAATTAATGAGGTCTATAAATTACAGATTAGATATGAGACCGAGACCTAATGTTCAATAATATCTGAGTTTTGAATGTATCACCTGAAACTCTCTTATTCAGTTTTAAAAAATCCTCACACTCACCAAAATATTCCAGTTTACTCGTGGATCATTTGGGTATACTCAAGAACCTCATTAAAATGATCTCACGTTCCGGTAGAAAACAAAAACTATATTAAAATGGAAACTATCTGGCAATTTATTTGTTTTCAATGGAATTTACTTTAGAACCATCATTGAAATGTTGAGCTTTATTCTCTATCTTGGGGAATCCCCCTCTTTTCGTATCTATTTAATTTCTGGAATCTCCTGACCTTGGTTCTCAAGGTCATATGCAATCTGATTCAGCAATATTCCTCATCTTTGGAATTTTTAATTTAATGAATTACTCGCACGTCATAGTTGATATATCTCATATACCAGAAAGCAAATTAAAATAGCAATCCTGATCTCACAACGAAGAATTCCTTAGTCTGTTATTAGTTCTTGCATAGCTTATATAAAAGATGCCGTTGTTTTCGTCTCTGACAAAACCTAGCTTTCCACGTAAACACTATTAGTTTACGTGAAAATACAATTATAAATGATTAACGCTTTCCAGTTTCCTCGGCTTTCTAATTTCGTTATGTTAAAAGGAATTTAATTATAAATGGACTGAAAATTTCATTTTTTCACATTACTCTTCCATTCGGACTCTTCCCGGTGCCAGACATCTCTGCCAATTTCTTTTGTCATTCTTTGCTTAGAAATATAGAAACTGAAATAGGTAAAAGGAATATTAAATGCAATCATAAACTATGAAAATTCGGAAAAAACTAAAAGGTAATACTATATATATAAAAGTAATGACAAAAATGAGTTACAAATTCAGCACACCGTCGAATATGTGTGTGTGTGTGTGTTATTTCTGCAATTTTAGGAGCCAGTCTAGAAGATATTGACTACTACGTCCAGTCATAAATATAAGTTGCATTACATACCCCCTCCCCCAAACACACACACACACAAGTTACTCTTAATAATTAGAGTTTATCTCTCTTTACTTGTTGATTCTTAAAATAAGAATTAAATGAAAAATAAAGATATTTGTGAAAAATAAGCATTTTAATGGTATAAAAGGTATCTTATATTTTGTACTATAAAATTTTAAACCAAAGGACTTGCTATATATATATAACCAATCCCAATGGATTCGTGACAGAGAAGGATTTTTTCCAAAAGATGATGTTCATATTTTGGTAGCTAGAACGATAATTCAAATGATAAGAGGCTAGCTTAGAGGTCTCGGATTTTCACACCTATATATAAGCGGCTCTTCAATATGTCGCATGTCGCATGTGGTACTGTGTTTCTCGGTGGAATCGAGGGATTTGGGCCCCAGCTGCCCATTTACCGTTATGCTCTACACCTCATTTTGGAGTCTTTCTAAATATGTTTTTTATGGCTTTTTAAATCATTAGATTCTATATAGAATAAGTGACATCTTAATAACTTATAGGCAAAAAAAGGATATGTTTTCAATTTTTTATGATTTTTCAAAAAAATTTCAGAAAAAAATGCTTAAAGTGAAAAAAATACACAATTTTTCTGAAATATATTTAAAAAATCATAACAAATTAAAAACAGATCCATTTTTTATCCATAAGATATCAAAATAGCATTCATTTCATGTAAAATCTAATAATTTAAACAGTCATAAAAAATATATTAGGAAGCCCCGAAAATGGGTGCCAGCAGGGAGCACAGCTGCAAATGGACAACTAAGGCCCCAGATCCAGAATCGAGTCATAACAATGCTATGCCTCATGCACTAATTGCTATTATGGATATGCCATCTTATGTGTGCGTGTGTTCATAATAGCTCGTGGATCTGTCGTCATTTTATGTCTCACTCCATATATAATATGCCAGGTTCCACCCATGCGCCGACGAGGCACCAATTAATATCGCAGATAGTAATTAATTAGAAACCCAATAAGTAATACAAACAGATTCAATTTTTAAATACAAACAAATATGGGGGTTCGTCGTGAGGTTTTATTATAAATTAAAGAGCACTTCAATCGCTACCCCTACAGAAAATCAAGTTGATATGGCATTAAACTCTTGAGGGATAAATCTGCTGTACTGAACAACAACGTAGGATGCAGAGAACAAATGAAAACATGCGCAGCTTGAACACTGCTGCCCAGAACCAGTATGCTGGGGACCACTCCATTGCACTTGCAGACAATTACCCTCCTGGTTTTCGCAGGTAGGTAACAGAAATTTAATGGTCTTTAATTTGCTCTCTATACCACACAGACTCATCCATATATATCTATCGCCCTTATATTATACAATCTCTGCTTGGTTGTACGTCTAGTAATTAAAAGCACTCGCTTTATCATGAGAGATTAATTAACGTTTGGGTTGATGCGATAATTAATATATCATAATTAAAACAGGTATTGGCAGAGCTAATCGGGACATATCTATTGGTGTTTGTGGTAAGTGGGACGGCTACACTTATTTCTGTTGATGACAAGAAAGTATCACAGCTAGGAGCTGAACTTGCCGCCCGATTCATTGTCATGGTCACGGTCTATGCCACCGGTCACATCTCCGGCGCCATGTAAACCCAGCTGTCTCCATAGCTTTCGCCGCTGCTGGCCATTTCCCAGGGAAACAGGTACTATATATTAGGGGTGTACATGGGCAGGGCGAATCCCTTGCCCGATGCCCTACCAGAAAAATTATTGGGCTGCATTTTACAGCCCGATGCCCAATCCTACCTGTAGAAACCTAGACATTTTTGGGCTGGGTGAGGGTAGGCTTCGCCCTATCCAACATTTATCAACCAAACTTTAAAGTTACTCTTTAAGGGAGCACAAATAGGTTCACAATCAAAGATGCTCTACGCATATCTTATGTGGAAAAAAAAACAGCTTCCATGACAATAACCAATATGGAGAGCTTAGAAAAAAAAAAACCTCTTCAATTACCATTAGCCAATCATACCCATTACATCTTCCTTCTCCAACTGCTGAAAACAAAACCCTCGACCTTAACAGAACCAAGCTCAGGACAAAAAAAAAGAAAATCATACGGAGAGAAATCACAAGCTTTACACAACAAATAAATGCTGAAAACAAAACCTTCGATCTTTTATTGTCTAGAAAAAAAAAACAGAACCAAGCTTAGGAAAAAAGAAGAAGAAAAGAAAACGAGCACAAGTTCTAAAACTACCCCAGATAGAACCCTCGAACCCTAAGAATCTAGACCAAGATGAGAAAAACAAAACCATAAATAATATATAATACCAAAGGAGCCTAATAAAACAAAACATATAATATAATATAATTATATAAAGTTATAAACTGTTATACAAAAAAATATTTACATCACATATTTTAATATATATAATTATATACCTACTGGGCAGGGCGGCATACCCTGCCCGCTAAAATGCCCAGCCCGATTGTGCCCAATTTTTTTCGGGCTGCTTTTTTTTTTGCTGGGCAAGGTAATTTTTTATTGGGTCGGGGTGGGCGTACTGGACTTTGGGCTTCATGAACACCCCTACTATATATATAGTATATCACTATTCGGGATATATTAATTAATTAAAGGAAAATGAAAATCATTTGAGTTGATAGATGAAAAAGATACTTCGTCCAGTCCTAAATATAAGAATCAATTAACTTTTTTTCTAAAATCTTAAGGAAACTAAATAAATTATATTAAAATATTTATATTTATCATTTTCCTCAAATTAATTAGCTTGATTTATGTCTTCAATATATATCATTTTGTCTGTTATTTCAAAAAAAAAAAATTAGTTTGACTTATAAACAAATATATAATAATGATACATAACATATATTATGATTAAGTAAATTATTTAACATCCTTAATCTTTATATTAAAAAAAGAAAAAGAAAATCAACTCGTTGTTATAAAAACAACGATACAGTATCTATACAGCGTCACTTGGACTTGATTGGTCCGTTCATGGGCGCAGGTCCCATTTTACGTGGGAGCTCAAACGACAGGAGGCATTTCTGCCTCATTTACGCTAAGACTGTTATTGCATACTATAAAAAAGCTGGGAACAAACTCTCCTTCTGGAACAGATGTTCAAGCTCTTGTCACGGAGATCCTCATCACTTTCATTCTCATGTTCGTTATCTGCGCCGTCACCACTGATTCCAAAGCTGTGAGATATATATGAATCCTAACACTTGCGCAAATCATGCTCCTATATATATATATGTATATATATCTCAATACTTTACGTTATTAGTCCCAAAAAAGAACAAAAATTATATGCTATAGTACTTTTACCCCCTTCACATATGTGCATAATACACTTGGCCGGTTGGAGACCTGGCAGAAGTTGCAATAGGGCTTTCAGACTTTCAGTGGGCATAGGAAACATCCTTGGAGGGTAAGTGCAGTAAAAAATATAATAATATATAAAAAAAACTTTTAGGTTCTTTAATCCCTTTTGTTTTGTTGGTTGCAGGCCAATATCGGGCGGATCGTTGAATCCAGCAAGAACATTTGGTCCAGCAATAGCAAGTGGGTCCTACAAAGGAATTTGGGTCTATCTGGTTGGACCAACTGTTGGGGCCGTTTTAGGGGCATGGTCCTACAGTGCTATCCAGGACAATTATCATAACTCTGCTTCCTCCCCTAACCTATCCAAGCTCCGCTCCGTGAATAATAAGGAAGCTAATGAGCAAGACGATCCACGCGTCATGCGTCCGAACAGTGTTTAAAACTTCAGTACTTCACCTCCATCAGGATCCACACGTGCCAGGACTTTGAAGGATCTTAGTTGAGGGTCTTCCAACAACTCTAGAACACGTGTATCACTTATCTTCTTAGGAGATGTGTATCTAAAAAAAGAAAAGGGGAAAATGAGCGGAAAAAAAAACACTACACCTGCCGCACAATATCAATATGCCTGCTTTCAGGGAATCAGTCCTACCTATTTATTTGTATTAGTTGGCCAAAAAGTGATCTCATTTTAAATAATGCAAAGTGGGAATTTCTCATGTAACTTGGAATCGTTACCTTGAGTTGGGGAAAGTTGGTAAAAAGCAAATTTGGAATCTTCCAATATAAAATGTCGTACTTTAAAGTTTAAACACAAGAAGCACTAATATTCTCTCACGTTAATCTTTTGCCGTTATTCGTTTTCTTTCCAGCATCTCAACCTTAAAAACGAAATAAAAAGTTTTACTATATCTAGTAGATTTTGAATTATATTGGTCGGAAAATACTTCCCTAACTTTACCAAACCTGGGCATCCAACAATTTTAAGATGACGGACTATTTTAAATCTTTTAGTATTTGCACACGTCCTACAGCAAGTAATGAATATATATATATATATATATATATATATATAAAAATAGTGATGCGGACCCCATACGATTGAAAGAGGCAGGTACGGAAACTTGAATGTTAAGGGGATAACAACATATCCAGAGATATTGAGCTGATTCTTAAATATTTATATATTATAATATAATATATATGATTGATATATTGAAGGGAAAAGATTTGGATAGATCCGGAGAAGTTCTGTACACCAGGCCCAAGTAATATATATCAGGGGAGGAGAGCGGCGAAACAGAACCGATCAAAGCAGAACAACAAACACAAAACAGTGGAGATCTAGCGAGGAATAGAGGGAGTGCTTATTAGATTCACTCTCTTTTCTTCTTTCTCTTTATTCTTTGAATCTGAATTTCTTTGTTTTATTATGGATTTTATTATAGCCATAAGTGGCCAATTTTTTTTTAGACCTAGGGAAACTATGAATTTACTAGTGAACTATATTTTATTTCTATGATTATTTAGTTATGATTTATGTTAATGTTGGTTATTTAATCTTGTTTTATTATGTCCGTTTGATAATTGGCCACCATTAGATGTGAATTTGAATATTAGAATTTATCTTGACGAAGGGAATTTTAATTAGGCTCTGAGATTAAGTAATATGGGATTAAATCATGATTTAATTTGCGATTAGGATAGACATGTACCTAATAGCCCCATATAATTGCTGAAGAGTGTGTTATCTTGCCTCTTGAGTAATTTGGTTAGACATAACAATTATACTTAAAAAAAGGTTGTGAGTGAACCGATAGGCACTTATAACTATTTATACTCGAGATTAACAAAATTAACATTTGAGATTAACTAAGTAAATGGATTTGAGATTTGGAGAGCTAGTGAGGGATTAGTAACTTTAGGTTGTGTTTGATATTGATAGTTTTCTTTAATTAATTTCCTTTGAATTTACTCATAATTAGTTTCGTTTAACTTAAAAGAAATTGAGATTTTAATATCTAAAAATTAATTAATTAATTCCTCGTAGGATGATACTCTACTTATCACTTTATTACTTGGCACGACCCGTATACTTGTGGAGCGCATCAAGTTTTTGAGAAGTTTTTGGATATCTTCAAACAATTACACATTAACATCCCATTGATAGAAGCTTTGGAGCAAATGCCTAAGTATGCTAAGTACCTAAAGGAGATGTTGAGTAAGAAGAAGCATTTTATTGAGTTTGCAAAGGTAGCACTAACCAAAGAAATCACTAGTGTTATTAAGCCTAATGTTCCTTTAAAGTGTAAATATCCTGGTTCTTTCACTATTTCTATGCATGATTGGTGAAAAATTTGAAGGTCGTGCACTGTGTGATTTGGGGTCTGCTGTGAATCTTATGCCCCTATCTCTTTTTAAGAAGTTTCAGCTAGGGGTAGCCAATCCTACAATTGTTACACTTAAGCTAGCTGATCAAAGTTTCTCTTATCCATATGGTATCATTAATGATGTGCTGGTGAAAGTTGGATTTTTTATATATCCTACTGATTTCATTGTTCTTGACATGGAAGAGGATCAAGGCATTCCACTAATTGTTGGGAGACCATTCCTAGCTACGACAGGATCATTAGTGGATGTTGAACAAGGATAGATAATTCTACAACTTGGTGATGAGCAAGTCAAGTTTAAGAGGGACAAAGCAACAGAGTATCAAAATGAGTTTAAACAATGTGCAAATGTTGTTGTAATGGATAACCTCAATCCAACTGAATTGGATTTATTTACCACCAAAGAGCCCCTTGAGCAAATTTTAAACACCTCTACATCCTTCTTTGTGTTATATTGGCATTGCTTGTTCCAACCTCCATAACCTGCTGATATAGTCAGGTTGAAGACTATAAAACAAGCGTTTTTTGGGATGCAACCCAATGATTTGGTTTTCATTTATTATTTTTCTTTTTTCTTCTTCTTATTTTTATTTAGGTTTAAAGATGATCACTCCTCTTGTGGCTGCAAATTCTTGCTCGTGCACTCTTTCCTCCCTCAAAACTAAAAAACATCCTGCACGGTACTAGACGAAGAACTCCACATCAAAATCAGAGATATAAACCAAGGGAGTACTAGTTCTTTTCCCTCTTTATTGATTTTTGCAACATTGAGGAAAATGTTTGATTTAAGTGTAGGGGAGGGATATGATTTTTTTTTTATGCTTGTCCTTATGCAATTGAAAAGAATTTTTCTTGGTAAAAGTTAAAATTTTTGCATTGCTTAGAATTGACCTTAACTTTAAACCTTCCTCATCTTAAAGAGTGCTATTGAAAAAAAAAAAAATAGAAAAGAATGTTTCAAATAAGCCTCTGAGCCTTGATTTTTTTTTTTTGTATAAATCTTGAGATGGATTGTGAGAATAGGAAATAGTTTGTAATATGATCAATAAATTATTAGTTTATGAATATTTTGCTACCTGATTTCTTTAGGAAATTAGATAATGACATTTGCTGGCTAAGTAAGATTTTGTTTAGGGACATGACAAGAAAAAAATAGCAAAAAAAAAAAAAAGAATAAGAAACACAACTTCAATGGCTTCTCTAGATCAAACTTAGTAACCGAGGGCACTTTATTGCCAATGTTGGCACTCGCGTCAAACGGTAAAGTCAAAGAGAGTTATGAGTTGGGCTAAAAGCCTCTTGAGGTATCTGTTGGAGTAACTGAGTAACCGGTGCTGCATCACCCATGCGCAGGGTCACGTCGAAAGGAACCTGCAACAGCCCAAGATGATGAAAAAAAAAGAAAAGAAAAATAAATGAATCAATTTTCTACCTGAGGATCCTTAGTAAATTAAAAGAAAAGCTTGGTTAAGTGTGGGGGAATTTGAAATTTTCTGGAGGAGTTTAGTAGCGTAATATTCCTTTACTAATCTTATTGTTGCACTTATTACTTGCCGATCCTTTGATCATGGGATATTAAAAGATTATTACAATTGTTTAAGGCTACTGACTTAGTGACACATTCTCACAAGACATTAAATTAAACAAAAATTGATAGTATGATCTAAGTATAGTGGTGTGCTCTTCTCTATTGAAGAATTTAGTAGGCAATGTTTTTTTATTCAAATAATAGATTTTCTTTCTTTTGCTTGAGGACAAGTAAATGTTTAAGTGTGGGGGAATTTGATAAATATATATATTTTTAATTAAATAGGTATAAATTTAAAGATATAATTAATTAAATTTATTAATATTTTATACATATTTAATTATCTTCTATATCTTTTCTGATCACTTTCATGATTTTCAGTTGGGGGATTATTTTAAAGCGCAGGGGGAGGCCGAAACAAGAATCCCACAATAATTCAAAGTGGAGTTAGGCGTGTGGCTAAGGTTTAGACAATGTAGTCGTACTCTAATTTAATTATTACAACTAAAATAAGCATTTTTGGGAACTTCTGGACATTATAAGACGGCCCTCTGATAATTTCCATGCGCACCATTAATATGCACTAAGTTTAATTTGTGAGAAATCCCTTCCCTCTAAACAACGATACATGCAGACGACAAGTCAAAATATGTGGAGCGTCGATCCTGAAAGAGAGCAGCCGGACTACCCAGGAACCCATAAACGACCTTTTCTTCTTCTTCCCTTCGCAAAACTTGCACAGAATTATCCTCCTGGTTTTCTTCGAAAGGTAACAGAGACTATCTTTGTCCTCACCCACATCACAGTTATATTAGTCACAGTTATTTGCAATTGAGGATGTCAGCAAAAGCTTCGGCCTTTAAGTAGTTTAAGGAATATGTTAAAAGGTTACGAGGAACATATCATCATATTGTCTGGGTTGATGCCATGTATATATATGTGTGTGTGTGTGTATTGGTGCATCATATATATAACATTGTAACAGGTATTGGCAGAGATTATAGGAACATATCTGTTGGTGTTTGTGGGAAGTGGGTCGGCTGCTCTTAATGCTTATGATGAGCAGAAAATATCAAAACTAGGAGCTTCACTTGCAGGAGGATTCATAGTGATTGTGATGATCTATGCCATCGGACACATCTCTGGTGCTCACATGAACCCAGCTGTGTCCTTAGCTTTTGCCGCTCTGAAGCATTTTCCATGGAAACAGGTAATTACATAATTACTGCTAATCGCTTCAATTTGAGTTGTAATGCTATTAACTTTTCGACGTATGCGTTTCTTGGTCTAATCGAAGCATAACCATAGCCTTGCCTGTGAGTCTGTGACTCATAGCCATTAGCCTGTCTGTGGAGGCCGCTTTGTGTTGGTTGGGGTCCACGTCCTACCTGGATGGGCCCCACCACATGTAAGCCTTCCATCCACTCATTTGACGCCTGACCCACCAATTATTGCAATTATTAAATTAACAATTACAAAGGGACAACGATGGGCCTCTTGGAGAACATGTGCTTACGTTAACTCTATCTTCACATGTTATTCAAAATAAGATGAAAAAAACAACTCGATCTTCCTCAATCCACATGACCACAACTTGCATATCCGGGTTATTTTGTTCTATGAAAAGGCGCATGTTTTGTAATTGGAAGACGGGGAGGTGGGGAGTGCCATTTTTATATGGTTATTACGTCCCTTTTGCTCAACTGAGTACCCATAAAATAATTATTAGAATAACTAAATTTCGCAAGTGGGTTGTATTTCTTTCACGCGGTCTAAGAATATACGAAAAAGGGATTGGTATCACCTAAATTAAGAGCTAGATGGAAAGGCTAATAATTTTGTAGTCTAGAGACGTGAAAGATTTTCTGTAAGTAGCCTGTAAATGTTTATCTCTCTTAGATGCAGAGGCCTAAAGTTTCCTGTAGAAGTCAAACTAACCGAATTACCTATATTGTAGGGTTTTAGGGAAGGCGCTCAACTCAAATAATGAATTACCTATGACTGTCCATGCAGGTCCCATTATACGTGGCAGCACAATTGATAGGAGCCATTTCTGCCTCCTTTACGTTGCGGCTGATATTGTACCCAATAAAACAGCTTGGGACAACCTCACCTTCTGGAAGTGATGCTCAAGCTCTCGCCATGGAGATAGTGGCAACGTTCACTATGATGTTCATCGCCTCCGCCGTGTCAACTGATGCAAAAGCGGTAAAATCACCTTACATTCATCCAAATCATACTTCTTTTAAAACATTTTACACTTGAATGTATCTCACCTAACAGGTCGGAGAGCTCGCAGGAGTCGCAGTAGGCTCTTCAGTATTCATTGCAGGCATCCTTGCCGGGTAAGTACAGTACAACACACATTTTTCCTTCCTTCTTTCTTTGTTTTTTAAAAGGCACTCTTAAAGATAGATAATGTTATCAATGGTGGTTCGGCGGTTATGCAGACCTATATCAGGGGGATCAATGAACCCGGCAAGAACACTTGGTCCCGCAATAGCAGGTGGATGCTATAAAGGACTTTGGGTCTATCTGGCGGGACCAGTTACTGGGGCACTTTTGGGAGCATGGTCTTACGCTACTATTAAAGGGGCAGATGAGCCAGCTCCGGCCACTTCACTGATATCATTTCCCTTCGAGATACGCTCAAAGAATAGGGAAACTGAGCATGTTAAAAGCAAAGACAACCCACAAATTTTGAGTGAAAATATTGTTTAAAACCCTCAATTATGGATATTCATATCACTCAGCAGCTTTGTACTGATGAAATACGTTCTGCTTACGTTTACACTTGTCCTAACTCAGAGTACCAACATTAGTTTCTCTATAACAGATCCAATTTCAATACGCATAATTATGACTAATTTGAACTTGGGACGACCAACAGATAGGAAACCTAATTTTGAAAAACAAGCAAGAGATTGCAAATCAGATGAAGCAATCTTTCATTTTTGTTCCCACAGGTTCGTACTATGGAAAAAGGTCAATTACAGTTATATGTTACAGCAATTAGAGCACGTATGTATAAATAGCAATAATACAATATTATACAAAACTAGTACAAGAGACGTAGTAATCAAGCATCTCCTTGCCAGCATCGTTAGTGACATCCATCAGGCAGCTTTTTGACATACAACGAAACTTCCTGGATTTATAGTAATGCTCTTGGTGCAATTATCAGTTTTATAAATCCCAACTAGTCGATCTGCCAGCTCAAACATATTGTTCCTCAGGCTGTTCAAGGCAAAACATAACATGGCAAATACAGTAATCATCATCAGCTATACCAATAATCATCATAAATAAAACCTTTAGGTGAGCACCAAACCAACCTTATGATAATGAACTGCGCATCCTTAGTCCTGTCCTTTACATAATGCCCCACGATGGATACGTTCTTGAAATCTGTCACACCAAATAACCCATTAAATCATTTATATTGCAAATCAAGAACAAATTTAATGAACTGAACAAGGTTAATCAAAAGTACCTAGAGCAGCATCGATTTCATCCATTACATAAAGTGGGGTAGGCTTATAGTGATGAAGAGCAAAAACAAGCGCCAATGAGCTAAGAGTCTGCAAGGGAAACAAAGAAGAATTTAAACATGCTATTACAGGTTTGGCCAGAAAATCAAAGACATGATGATGAAAACATAATTTGCAATCCTTGGAATTTGAATCAAATCAAAGCCTAAATCCCAAAAGTTTGATAACTAACCTTCTCACCACCTGATAAATTCGCAATATTCTTCCAGCTTTTCTTTGGCGGTCTAACACTGAACACAACACCTTCAGAGAAAGGATCCAAAGAATCCACAAGCTCAAGTTCTGCATCACCTCCAAGTGTGATCATCTGCAAACACAAAAGAGGAATTACATGCTATTTGTCATAACCCTACAAGGTGTATGCGCATCATCATACTAAGCATGCTGAGGAAAACAGTTCAATAAAAGATCAATAGCTAAATAAAGGAGCATTGATTGGAAAATTTTGAAAAAGGAACTGAACAAGACAATTAACTGGAAAAGTTCTAGATCCAGAACCATATTGCCAGTACGCAAAATCAGATTGGCATCCAAATGATGCCAACTTACGGGAATAAGGGTAAACTGTAATAGAAATTACAGCTATAACAATTTAAACTAAGGAACAAGCGTTACAGAGAGAGATTATCCAAACCTGATACATTTCTTTCAACTTTAAAGAAATGGCGTTAAATCCTGCCATAAATTCATCCAATCTGAAATAACAGAATCACCTAAGGTTATTGTCACAAAAGGAGATATGAAGTGAATACAGATAAGAAAGAGTTTACAGACCTTCTCTTCCTCCATTCATCATACTGTTTCTTAATATCATCCCGCTCCTGAGTGACTTTGTTAAGTTCCTCAACCCGGTCATTGTACAACAATACCTTTTTACGATATCTGATAATCCAAAGTAACTACATCAATGCAAGTTCAGATGGAAAGATAATAAACAAAATAAACTTGCAAACTCATACTCTGAAATTGAATCAAGATTGGGATTCATCTCCTTCATCTGTGCTTCCAGCAATGCAACCATTTCAAGGGCCCTTTTCAGACTACAAGCTTCATTGAGATTATTTTCGGCCAATGTAGCCTGAACCTTCTCATGATCCACCAAATCAACCTGAATCCTGCAACCAATTTACAATCTCATGGAACCTTGAGAATGTAAGACAATATATTCCACATAATTACAAAATGACATACTGTTCCAGATGCTTTTGAAGAGCTGTTTGCAATTCATCAAGTCTTTTCTTGTAACCCTTCCCCTTCATTTCCCATTCCTTGTATTCTCTCTTCATGTCTTTCAATTTAAAGTCAGCATCAACCTGGGAAATCATCATGACCGTGATAAATTCCATACTACAAAGTGACAGAAAATCAAAAGAAAACACCACAAGAGAAAGTACCTCAGAAGCACGCAATTCTTCTACTGTTTTCTTCACCTTATCATACTCAGATTTTGCTTCATCCAAGACCTCTTTATGTTTTTCAAGCATCTGTACAGCAAAAATAGAGTACATACATGACAGGAAAAGATATGTTGCATTGTTTAATCTACATATAATTGTGTCAACACAAATTTATGTGACCATAAGAAAGGAAAAAGGGCAAACCTCTTGTGTTTTCTTAAAATTTTCTTGCACCACAAATGCTTTCTGTTCTATTTCTTTGAAAGTAGCTTTTGATTTTTCCTTCTCCTCACCTAGCCGTTCTTTCTCCCTCTTAGATTCCTCAATTCCTTTATTCAACTTTTTAATCATTTTTTGTCCTGTCTCTATTTGGACTTTATGGCGGTTGATCTCCGAGTTATTCTTATCAATATCCTAGTAATTGAATGCCATTAGCACAGACAACGCATCAAATTTATCTGAAGATTATTCTCAGTGTAGTGGATGCTTACTGATTGAATTTTCTCGACCTTTGACTTCTGTCGTTTCAACCTTTCACCCCCAGCATTTTCCATATTTCTCTGGAGCTTCAAAGCCTAAAAATAAAAAAGCCAAGAATAGATGAGACGAAAATAAGTAAAGTCCAACTCACAAGATTCTATCACATTAAAATAATCAAGTGCAAAACCAGCCAGGCACAAGAACATAAGCAATAAACCAACCAACCTCTTCCTTCAGCTGTTTAGACCCATCAATAAGCTTATTAATTTTCAATTCCTCACTAGAAATAATCTTCTTCAGCTGTTCCAGTCTGTCAAGCTCATCCTTTTTCGGCTGTGAGGCAGCCTCAAGAGAAGCAAGTTGTTTTTCAATATAACTATGTTGTGAATTCAAACTGTCAACCTGTTGAGGAAAAAGTACTCAGTGTGTGATATCAACACGAAATAATGTACTCTTCTCAGAATGTGAAACAAGTATTACCTCCTTCTGTGTTTTAGCAAATTCCATTTCCAAGGCTGTAACAGCTTTCTCTGAGGCCTGGTATTGTCGCCCTGCGTCCAGGATCCTCTGGCGAATAGTAGTCAATGTATCAACCATCCCAGACAATTCCTTCTCAGCATTTGAAACAGCTTCTGCAGACACACTGCTGGCTCGAATTGAAGTCCCCATTTTACCACCACGTGGCTTACTGCCCCCACCACTCATTGTTCCAGATTTCTCAAACAGTGCACCATCTAAAGTAACAACTCGGCGAAAATCATTGTTTCTACCATATGCAATACGTGTTGCCTACAATTAGAGGAGAAAAACATGGTGCTTCATTTTTTTCCCTCACTGAAAAAAACAGTTGCAAACATACTGTGAAGTAGCTAATGAACTTCATGGTACAAACATGCAAGCTAATTCAGAGCAACAAAGATTGACCAAGCAACAAAATTTGCTCTTCAGCCAAAAGTCTAAACCAGAGACTCATCAGCAAGATTGTAGAAGGAATTTTCATAAATATAACTAGGCATTATGATTTAAGAAATGCATCCTGACCTGGTCAAGATCATTAGCCACAACTGTGTTCCCTAGTGCTGCAAAGAAAGCAAGTTTCATTCTCTCGTCTTGAACTTTCACTAAATCGTAGAGACGGGGAACTCCCTCTGGAGTGCTTACATTCTGTTTTAATTTTGGAAGAAGATCGACTTGCTTCTCCTGGATAAGAAAACAATGTCCCTCACATTTATTAAAAAACATGCACTTTCAAGTACTATCAGTATATATCCAAAAAAATTGAAGTATATCAAAACTATTAGAATAAACTGAGTCATCATTGGTCACTATGATTTTGTATTCAATCAAGAGTATTAGAACATAGTATCATTTAAAGGGTGGACCAGCTTGCTTCCATTCCCCTACTCGGAATTAAAGTGCTCCCATGTGTGGACTTTATAAATTAACCAATATTAATGTGACCTTCTGTTAGTTAAAAATAAATATATCAGTTTTAAACATCCATATACATCCGAATCTTCACTTCCATCTAGGCGGAAAATTTAAGCCAGTTTGAAGTTAGTTGCACAGTTATTTAAGGTATAATGAGCAGATTGAACAGCCATTGGTCTTAAGTCTAAACAAGCTGAGGCCTGTGGATTTAAATTCATCTGTTTTCCCCATAAAATATACGAGAGCAGCTGAAAGCCCAACTTAAAGAGTGAGACGATATTATTGATACTATTCATGATATAAAAACCACTAAAACAACCATAGAAAAATACCAATATCATGAAAGTTGCCACACCAAGATTCTCCCTTCGAAGTAGCTCAACACATGATTGTGCAGCATTGGTAGTTTCTACCACGATATAATCAAGTCCAGCACATGCTGTTGATATGGCAACATCATATTTTGCTGCAATGATCGGTTTATGAGAAGTCAACATATTGACATGTATTGATCAGATAAAAGTTTGGTTACTTGTTTTACCTTAAAAAGATGGAACAAATTAAACTTTTTAATAGGAAAAAGACTGAAGCTTGAGGAACAACAGTTGAAAAAACTCACCATCAATAGCACCTAAATCACCCATGCGGCCATAAATTCCTTCTATTTGTTTGGTTTCCTTTGCTTTCAAGATTGCCTTCAATACTGATCCCTGACTCTTCTCAGAATCCATAATAGACTTTAGTTCTGCAACCTTTTGTCTAGCAGCTTGTTCAAGAGGAATCAGTGCATCTTGTTCTTTGATGCATTTCTGAAAAAGACAATCCACATCACCCAATGAAAAATCTTACAAAGAGCTAGAATTAAGAAAGGAAAAGCACAAACTTGTTCTTCTTGACGAGCTTCTGATGCTGCACGCTTGTTCTTTTCTATACCACTCTGTATTTGAGAAATGCTCCCACTTCTTATTTTAATTGTTTCCAATATACTTTGCATCTGGTTTTTAGCATCTTCATAAGCTCCACAAGCAGCTTGATGCTGAAAAGTTAAAAATCACCTTCAACCTGCTATTAAATATGATAAATTCTGGTCTGAAAAGTATACATTTGTGCCTCCTCCTTAAGTTCACGGATTACATATCAAATGCAAAAGTTATCTTTTTAAAAAAATGGATAAAGAATTTTGGTTCTTTTTTTACCAATGTCCACTGATGCTTTCTTTAAGCAAAACAGAAACAAATCACCATAGTAGTGAACTTTCATTCAAGAGATAGTTAAATGAAAGAAAGGGAGAAAACACCTTTTCATTCAAAAGCTTGCTCTCTGTACATGCAACTTCTAGTTTCCCTTTGTGCTCAATCAAATCTTTCTCCCATGGTTCTAGCTCAGCACGAACTTTAGCAAGCTCCAAGCGATATCTCTCAGTTTCAGCTGTTTACCAATCGACAACAATAAATTTGAATAACAATGTAGAGAGAGAAATGAAAATTCTAGACACAAACACCACTACTGAATATAAAATTCCAATACCAATCATGTGAAAGGTATGCAATAAACAAATAAAATAGAGAACAAAGACCATCATTCACCAACCAAAAGACTCAAAAGAAAAGGAATAGGTCTGATATACAACAGTAGCCTATAAGGATTCTCAGGAACTCTGAACATGCAAACAAAACCAAATTTATAGGCTATTTCTGCACAAATAAAAGCTCAGAAAATAATTTCTATCAACGTGATGCTGGCTCATATTGTATGACAAAACAATCGAATGCATGCTTACATCAATATTAGTGTTAAAATTAGCAAATTATATATCAAATTCAATCAGACCAACATTTTGCATATCACAGTTATACTATAACAAATTGCAGATGGTCAAAATGAAAAACTAGAACAGTATGATGCCATGATTCCATCCTCCTTCTATCAAAATCAAGACACAACGATAGTATCAAAAAATCTGAAGCAGCATGAATCCATGACTTTCTTATGAAGAATGGTCTGTTGAACAAATAGGAAGTTTGGGAGCCAAAACCTAGAACTTTAGAGCAAAATGAAGTGTTCATATTCAATAAAAATAATATAAGGCGGGGTTAATTTTGGTGCATCACTGCTTCAAAAAAAAAATTGATCAAAACACAAAAGAACCTTGCAATTTCTTGGAATTGAAAATGACAGGACTCCACCTTTAGAACTTCCTTTGATTTCCTCTAAAACCTTCTCCTCATCCAGTAATGATTTTTGCAGCCTCGGGATAGCATCCTCAAGTTTTGGTATCATATTAGTTGATTCCTCGCACTCCTTTACTAGGGATTCAATTTTTGATGAATCCTGAAATAAGAACAAATGAATAAGGTGCGCCATTTGTGGATATGATCAGCTGCAGCAAACTACACCTTCCTCTTACCTTTTCAACTTTTTCAGCCAGTTTCTTGATCTTTTGATTCATGTGCTTAAAATCTTCCCGGTACTTAACATCCTGTCTCTCAAACTCCTTGAACTCTTCCTTACACTTCCTCATATCATTATCTAGCTCCTGCTCAATAGAATAAAAGAAAAATTGACCAGAAGATAACCTACATGCTTGATCACAAAATAATTAAAACATATAGACAATGGTACATCATGTCAAGCAAACTGATATAACTTATATCCGTATCATTCAAACCTCTTGTCTTTTCAAATAGTTGTTGTGCTTAGCTTCAAGCTCCTTCAAAGTTTGTTTACTTTCTTGGATTTTTCCCCTGGCATCACACATCAAATCCATGATCAAGAAGACATATTTTCACCTACAAATGCATAAAAAACAGGCTCGTGAGTTACAAGTCAAAAACTAAATTTACCTTTCATTCTTGAGATTTTCTTCTAGGCTAGCAATATTTCCTTGTAGTCCCTCCATTTTTCCAGAGCTATCTTCATAAGCCAACTGTGTGGCTTTCTCTTGCCATTTTAGAAGAGACAACTCTTTCAGCATGTATGCTTCTGCTTCATTCTTCACATCCTGTCCCAAGAAAATATGTTAAATGTTGTTCTGAAATCAAACAACAGATGAATATGACCACTTTATATGCATGCCTCCAAACTATCTCTTTCTTTCTCAGCTAGCTTAACCATTTGTACCACTCCCGATCTTCTTTCATTGAGGAGCTCTAACCTAAAATATCAACAATATCATTGCGCGCATTAGAAATCCTGAGTTTGAAGTTAAAATATAATTAAACGCTGAGTCAACATAGAAAATAATAATAAATCTATCCAGCAAAAAGACAAACAAGAGGAAAATTGCATTAAAAATTTAATTTCTATGAAACTCCAGAAAATCCAATCTTACAAAAGCAGCCACATTTAAGTGTGAATTTTTGTGATGAGTCAGTCAATCATTTGTTCACAATTATTGTTTAATGAAACAGAGCAAGAGTGCTCACTGTTTATATGATTCGTCAATCTTTTCAACATATTTGTTGGTTCCGATGATGTCTTCAAGATATTCTAGAAAACCCTCATCATGTGGTCCTTGAGCTTTTGGTTTCATAAGTGAAATTTGCTCAACCTCACCCTAAAAACAAGCACATCAATTCCAGGGAGATGGATAGAAGCATATATAAACAAACTAAAGTGCCATATAACAAGTTCCTAACCTGAAGGATCAAAAACCTATTATTGTCAAGGTCAACACCTTTGCCCTTGAGTTTCTTGGTAACTTCAGTGAAATTACTGAGACGATCATTAATATAATATTTTGATGAGTTATCACGGAAAGCCACCCTAGTGATCGTAAAGTCACTTCCTGGAACAGCCTCATATGTTTCACCATCCTGGAAAGTGCAATAATTAAGTCATTCGATCACTTCAGCTGTGCCTCATTCTTTCTTATATTTAGTGCAATTAGAACCATCATAAAAATATGTACCAAATCAACAATTTCCTGAAAATGAACAGAAACGCCTGCGCTATCCAGATTCTGGTAATTTGTAGAATTGTGTATAAGCTCAGAAACTTTGTTCAGTCGCATCTGCAAGTATAAAGATCATATATGATGGAGAAAAATGGAAGAAAATAACAACAGAAAAAATCTTATACAAATGATAGACCACTTCATTGATTTCTCCAGCTATGGGTTAAAGTTACAGCACAGGGATGATCATAAGGTCATAGATACGCACCTGCTTGGCTCGCTTCCCAAACACGAAGAGCATGGCATCGATCACATTGCTTTTACCACTCCCATTTGGTCCAACCACAGCAGAAAAGCTCTGACGCCCAGGATGGGTGGGAAAACAAGTCAAAATTGTAGAGGTGGAAACATAACCTTTTTGTGCTCATATAATTTACGAGAAAACGCAATTTTTATTTTTTGGGACGAATAAAAGAAACCACATTGAAAACATCAAGGATGCTTCTTTGGCTTCCTAAAGATGCTTTTGAAGGAGACTTGGCAACATGCCCTAATATGTAGATAGGTGGCGTGTTATTCTACTTTTGATCGAATTCATCACCATGAAACTGCGGCCCCCAGGCGAAACATTCATATGCATGAAACCAATTGATGAAACGCATGAAAAACCTAGGTGTTAAGTTAAACATGAAGGAGATGAGAATAGATGCAAAACCTTGTGGAAGGGGCCAACTCGTTGCTCGCCGGCGTAAGATTTGAAGTTTTTCATGACCATTTCTTTGATGAAGAGCCTGGGTCGTCTGGATCCTCCAGGGACTGAGTCAGACCCATCAGCCATAACCTGTTCGTGCGGCTCCATCTCCAATCAAGTCAACTAAGAACCCAGAAGCCTTCAACGGCTGAAACTGATCTACACTCTGCAGAATTTGAATTTGAATTTTAGCAGAAGCAAGAATATAATCTCACCGCTCCTCCTTAAGTTTCTGGCATTTTTTTTTTGGTCGTTTTATTGGTAGCGGGAGGGTTTTTGGCGGGAATTTAATTGCGTCGCCTTTTAAATTTTCAAAAAAATGGGCCTACAGGTACAATAAAGCCCAATTTTATGTAACAGAGTCTATGGCAGAAAGAGACTTTACCAAGGTCAAATTTAGGCCCAATAAACCCCCAAAAGCTTGACGCTTTTTATTGAAGATGTGCTTGTTTGGATGATAAGTCCTGATTTTATCATGTATTTTTATAACTTTTTGGGAGATTTTATTGATAATATTATGTTTAGAATGCATTTATGATGACAAATTGTGATTAATATTGATTATGTGAAATTAATCATTAAAAGAACTTAATTGATACATTTTATAATTTTTTCTAAGTACTTTAGTTGTGGAACAAATAATAGTACATTGGTATGAATTATTTTGTAAGAAACTTGGAAGAAATTGGAGTCAAAGAGTTGAAAATTGAAAAAAGGACTAAACTGCAAACTCCAAAAAGTTTGCAAGCAAGCAAAAAAAGGGACCAAAATACAAAGCGCAAAAAGTTTTATGGGGTTAATTGCAATTTGCCCCAACATCAAAATTCTGATCACCAACCATCCAAATTCGTTGGGAGGGATTCACAAGTGTTGAATCTTCATCCAGAAAAGGGGCGGTTCATTTCGATCACTTCCACACTCCTTTTTACTTCCAACTCTCATCTTCATCCTCTTCCATTCTAACTTTTATCAACGCCACATTCACCTCGGATTTCATAATTTTCACTATGGCAACAGTTGGAATGAAGCTCAGAGGAGTTGATTCTTTAACCATGTGTGGCTGATTCAATTCTTGCCTAGAGCTATGATCTATAATGGAACTATAGAGCTCATTGGAAGCTTATTCTTATGTGTTCTTAACTAGAGTATGAGTTTGTATATTTAACTTTGGATGTTGATAAGAGGAATTTTGTATTTATTTTTCTAAAATATAGATAGATTCAATTGTGACTATGATAGACATTGTATTCCTTGATTTCGTGCAGGTTTGATTACTCTCGAATATCTATTTGATATTTGATAGTGATTAGATTGATAAACTCATGGCATGAATCATTTGATTATATCTTTAGAATTTTTTGTCACATTGCATCTGATTTGTTGCATTATTGGATTCGAATATGAATTTGCTCCATATACCATTTAGCTATGATGGCAAACTCACGTTTATTCATCTCATCTAAATAAACCAGAAAATTTTAGACAAAATAGTTTAGGACTTTAATTCAGCGATTGGATCTCACGAATGCAACCTCTTTGCTGTCATTGTTCTCTTAAATTGTGGCTCATTAGATTTGCTCAGAACTTTAGCATCCATTAGGCTCTTTAGAGAATAATGACCTAGGCTAGTTATCACTATATTATAGTTAGTTTAGTATTTTTTGTAGGTTTAACGACAAGCTATATCATTGGAATAGCGATTAGAATCTTCAAGAGCACCTTTTCAATCGTGATTTACAGTATATGAGGTATGTATATGAGAGAAGTTTTATTTCAATTTATGTGAAAAACACTTATAAGCTCCTTAAAAGCTATTCTAAACATGCTTGATATCGATTTTACTTTTTTTTTGGCATAGAAGATATTGAGTTTAATTGGCTAACGTATACTTTTAATCCTTTATTTTTAGATTAAGTTTAATTCTAGTTCTTTAAATTTCTAAAATATACTTTTAGTCCTGTAATCTTAACATAGTTAGCCTTATATAACAGAAACTACTGACTCATCAAAGTCACATTATTTTATTCTTAAATGTTCATCCTAACAAATTCATATTTTAATAATAATAATAGAACAAATTTTCAATTTTTAATCAATATTTTTTCATCTCGTCCTCTTCCCCTATTGAAAACCCTTCTCCCACCATCAAAGCCCTTTTTATCTCCTTGAATCTCCCAATGCGTTGGTTATACCTTTAAAACCTCCACCTCCACCACTAAGTACTTGGTTCAACTGATAAGAAATTATACTGACTTAACTAGAGGTCTCATGTTCAAGCTTTGGAAACGCAATAGCATTAAATACACGGTGGCAGGGCTTTGCTGCCCTAGTAATCCTACCCTGCTTGATCCAAATTAGTCTGGACCCCCGATAAATTATCCGAGTTAAAAGGAGGTAGGTTCAAGACACCGGATGCTCCATGAAAAAAAACACCTCCAGTTCTGCTCCTCCCTAGCTACATGCTCTTGCTTGGGTTTTCTCATAATATTATTCAATCGCCCCTCTCCATGGCGCCCTCTAAATATGCCCCCTGATTAAATATTCATTAACGCAAGTGTATGGTAATTCAACTCTCTACCTATGGCGGGATTGAGGTGTAAATCTGTTCCGGAAGTATTCACGAAAAAGCAATATTGTCTTGGAAGTTTTTTTTATCTCAATATCGCCCCAAAAGTATAAAAATGTTGCAATGTTGCCTCTGACAATAAACAAAGTTAACTTTGACCGTTAACTTGTTTGTTTGACTTATATCATACACATATGCCACCTTCCCATTATCACTCCAGACAATGACATAGTATCCAGGTGGCAAATTGTTTTTTATAAAAAAAAGTATACACAGGCTTCTCTTTCTTCACGGTCACCATTGCTCCCACCCACCACCTCCTTCTTACTCATCGGTGGCACAACAAAATCATATGAGCAAAATCAAGCAGCTCTCTTCTTCTCGTCATCCCCAAACCATCATCAAATGATCCCTTCACTACTACAAAAAGGTTGAAAGGTAGCGCACATATTATGACCCTTCCTTAATGAAGTGCCACAACTGCTTTTTTTTTTATATATTTTATGTTTTTTTACCAGCTGTGGCGCCTGGGAGGCTAGGTGCCACAATTGGGGAGGCTAAGTGTGACGCTTGCCAACACAGGCGCCATACATCACTAGGTGGGACCAGCTGTGGCTCCTGACACGCCAGGTGCCATGCTATTTTTTGTCAGGTGTGGCGCCTGCCTGGCCAATCGCCACACTTGACCCATTTTTTTAAAAAAAAATTTTAATCAAGTGTGGCGCCTGCCAGGCGCCACACTTGACCAATTTTTAAATTAAAAAAAATATATTTTTGGTCAGGTGTGGCCCCTGCCTGGTCAAGCGCTACACTTGACCCATTTTTTAAATAAAAAAAACAAACTTTGATTGCATATCCCTTCCCCACCAATCAGAATTCATCCCGCCCCCCATCCTTATCTTTTCACTTTCCCGCCTCCCCCCTCCATCTCTTTCCCTACCTTTAATTATTCCTTCCTCTCACTTTCCCTTTCATCTGCGTGCACCCCGTCCCTCCATTTTCATCTTCACATCTTAAAAATACACCCACACGCGCACACGTCTTTGTTTTGTTCCAACTGCCATCCCCACTCCTGTCCCTATTATTCCCTTATCTTTGTATTATCTTCCACTTTTGGTCCCCACTCCATTTGGTAGCTCAAACTTCTTCCTCCCCTCACTCAAAATTGCGTCACCAACGGCAATTACGTGGTTCCCCACTCCACTGCACTGATCAACCTGTAAGTTCAACTTGCTTCTTCTTCTTCTTCTTTTTTCAGGTTGTTCTGCTTTTTTTTTATGGCATGCGATGCTTTTTTTTCCTTTTTATGTCACGCATGTATATTTATATGTCATATATATTTGTGTTAGTTCTATTTTGTAGAGGTAATACCCATCGTTGTTAATCAATTAGGTTGGTGAGTGAAATTAATAACAGGGGGTTAAATTAATGCGCAAAAGAACGTGTAAAATAAATAAAAATGAAAAATATGATGGCGGCGGAGTGATATCTGTAGAGAGTTTTAACTCGTGCTTAAGATAATGGAGGAAAGTTGGTGGATAAATGTTTGATTATTAGAAGAACACACACAAAATTAAGTCCAAGCTAAGTGGGATCCTACTAATAATTCTATTGATCATTCTTAGCTTCATTGTCGCTCTAGGTTTATTTTTTCTTATTTCTTTGTTAAAAAAAATAACGTAAAAGATATTATTGTATTATTTGGTCTTTACATTTGGAGGTTCCTGCCAAACTTGCATTAGATAAAGTTAGCAATATTTCCTTAGATTCGATGTCAGAGTAAAATTCAAGAAATCGCTGATATCTTTGCATCTTATGTGATTCACGTTCTTTGAGAAGTAAATTCTTGACTTTCCAGTGTTCACTTCTGGCCCGAAATATCGCAGAAATCATCCAGAATGGCCTTCACAACCCCTGCATGATCTAGATCTGCTTCTGCAAACAAAATGAGTTCATCAATAAAAAAGATATGAGAAACAGGAGTACCTCTTTTAGAGAGCCTAAACAGTTGCCAGTCAACCTCTTCTACTATCATTTATATGAGATAGCCCAACCTTTTCATCATGATAACAAAAAGATACAGCGATATTAGGTAACCCTGTCAAACCCCATGGGACAGACAAAACATATTAGAAGTCTGTCTATTCCAAAGGAGTTGCATGAGACGTCAACATACAAACTTGAATAACTTTAAGAGATAATCAAGGATCTTGAGTTCTCTTAAATAGTCTATGATAAAACTCCATCTAATAGGTCATAAGCCTTCTCCAAATCTATTTTTATAGCCATGAAACCCTTTTTCTTCCTTAAGGACTTCATAGAGTGAATAATTTCTTAAACCAGGATAAGATTGTCCGAGCTCTGACGCCCTTTCACAAAACTGCACTGATTTGGAGCTATCACTAAAGGCATTATGGCCTTGAGTCTATTTAATATAACCTTTGTAATTAACTTGTACACAACATTGTAAAGACTTATAGGGCAAAAATATCAAACTGTCTTCATATGGTCTACTTTCGGATTGAGTATCATTGATCTGTCCTATCCACATTAGATTATTAAAAACTCTTTTAACTAAGTCAAGCACTGATGGTCCCACTGTCTTCAATTGGGTCTAGTAAAATAGCGGATTAAAATCATCTGGGCCTAGCGCTTTCAATGATCCCATATCAAACAAAGCTCGTTTAATCTCATGATCTTCAACCAATCTCCCCAAGATTCGCAGATTGACATCATCAATTTCAAGATACGTACATTCGAATACCAAGGATCTATTATATATTTGCGTCTCCGTATACAAATTTTCAAAGAATTGGCTTCCTATTCTCATAATTTGCGCTGCATCATATGTCCACTCCCCTAATTCAAGCTTCAAGGCCTCTATTTCATTTCTTTTTCGTCTCCTATTAGCTACTGAATTGAAGTATTTGGTATTTCAATCCCCATCCACATACCAGGCAGCCCGAGAGTATTGTAGCCACGTGATTTCTTCTCGTGCCAAGAGCTTCTCTGGCTCGCCCCATAGCTCCCCTCGTAACTTTTTAATCCGATACACCTACCAAAACTAGCTTTGCATTAATCCCATCAATCGTTGCTATAAACTGTCTTTCATATAGGAGATGTTACCGAAAACCTCCTTATTCCATAACCTCACATCCTCATTAAACTATTTTACAGAAATGCACCAGTTATCTTCTATCCCCCAATGTGACTATACAAAATTCTTGAATTCATCGTGCCTAACCCAGGGGGCAAAAATCTAAAAGGCCTTCGATTCTTTGCTATAAGAACATGGGATTCAGTATCAACCAGAATCGAACAATGATCAGACTTATATTTTGCCAATTGTGTCACCGTAGTATTAGGATTGTTAATAAACCAGCAGTTATTCACTAAAGCTCTGTCAATCCTGCTCTGGCTAGTCAAATTACTCTATGAAATTGAGGTCCATTAAAACCAATATCAAGTAATTAGCTACCCAAAAGCCAATTCTGAAATGACTTATCAATACCAGTATTTTCCCTGTGATTCTTACTCTACCGATCTTTAGGACATGAAATAGCATTAAAATCTCCAGTCACTACCCAGCCTCCAAGAACTAATTTTGAATATCCTCAAGATTTTGCCACAGTTGACATCTAATAACAATATTTCGATGCCTATACACCACAGTAAGTGATCGCTCATCACCTATTCCTTGATTTACCATTCCATGAATAAACTGAACACTTGAACAAGTCACAGAGAACTATAACATAGAATCCCAAAACAACCATATACCTCCACTAAATCCTCATGCTTCAACCACGTGCATGTTCGTCTATCCCAGCTTTCTTGCAATAAGCTTCGCTTTCATCCCTACTTGTCTAGGTTCTAACAGAGCAAATAACTTAACACCGTGCCTAGCAACGACGTCACTAACTAATATGTTAAAAGAGGCACCGCCAGCACCCTTGGTATTCCAAGTCATAATAATCATTAAAAAACTAATAACAAAGAAGAAGAATACAAACAAACCAGGCATTATTGAGACGTACATCCCTCCTCCTCTTCCTCAACACCATACATCACCATGTCATTCATTAACACCTCCAATTATATTATTTCGAGTTTCAAAAGTCTCCCCTCTTTCTTCACCTGGATCAAGAGGATTAGAGGCTTCTAGGTGATAGTCAGGGGCCTGGAATCTATTCTAATATCATTCTTTTTCATTTTGAACCCCCATCCCCACTTGAATTACATGACGATCCATCTTCTTAAATTACTAGATGAGAATTCAATATATAATGTTCCAGTTGTGTCTTTGTTTTCTGCATTATGGAAGCTTCCTCTTCGATCCCATTCTTCTTAACTACCTAGATCCCACGTGGCTTATTCAACTTATTTAAAAGGTCAACACTATTTACTGGATCACAATTTCTCTCCTTTTCCCCTGCATTTAAAATATCTGATCCATTCTTCCCCTTGCTCCCTTTATTGACATCAGATATGTGACCAGACTTTCCCCTTGATTCACTCGATCTCTCTCCTGGATTTAAACTAAAAAAAAATCTTCCCCTGATTTGTGCTATCACTATAACCTCCATCATTAGTTCCCATATCTTCAGCATTAAGAGCCTCAAAGCATGATCCTCCTCCCATATTCCAAGAACGTAAATCACGCCTAAACTTACGCCCATAATTACCATTTCATGCATTCGGGATCCATTGCCTCCTTCCTCAATGTGGCACTACTATCCACTCCCCATACTTTCCAGTGGTTGTCTCAGAAGATATAGGCAACAATGTTGTAGCTATAGAAATTGACGTTTTTGCCATGCATAACGACTTTGATGTGTTTATTACTTGATTATCAAGACAATACTTAGTGTCATGGCTATACTTCCCATATGAGAAACAAATTAAATGCAAACCCTCATAAACAATAATCTTCTATTTCCCATTAATCATCAAGGACGGGAGCAAAGGCGCACTCAAATCAACCTCAACATATATACATGCAAATCGCCCTTTAGCTTGTCTAAGAGTGTTTGTATCCACTTTCAGAACCCATCTAATTTGGTTACCCCCCACATATAAAATACCCTTATCATAAAAATCAACTGGAAATTTATGAATTCTTACCCATACTGCGATTTTGGAGACCTCACTAGAGTTGGGATCAAACTCTAACTTCTATGGTTACACTGCTAGGTAATGATCCATGTATAACCAAGGGCCTCCCATCAATGCAAACTCATAGTCCTCCTTATTGCTCATACAAACTAGAAATAACCCTGAATCTATCTTAATGTTTAGACCTCCTCTCTATGCCCCCACAGTTGTTGTAGTTTGTGACCTAATTGATCCTCACGCACTATCCTGCCAAGAAGTCTAACAGACAAAGAGGTTGACCATTAGCGTGTTAGCTTCTTTCTAAATTGCAGAGACACAATGATGTTCGGTCCCTTAGGCGTTTTCTCCACCTCAATCCTAGACTTCCATATGTCCCCTCTCCACCATTATTCTTCTTCATCTAAGTGATCATTCCCCATCTAATCCTTAACACATGTATCCTTATATGACCGTTTAGGTGCTTTAGGTATGGTAGTTTCCTCTCTAATATCATCGTCAGTCATCCAGTCCTGTACCCGTAGGGCTAAAGATTGCTTGTCTGTGAAATCTTCATCATCATCATGAACTTTCTTTCCATTATACTCCAAAGCATCAGTCTACTCCAGCATTGGGGCCAAAATCCTTCTCTCGAGATTGCATTCTCTCTCTCATTCGCTCATCTTTAGTATCTTCTGTTAAAACTGGAACATCTAGCTCGTCGATGAGAAGCTAGTCTGCCGCCGCCCCAAAGTCGTCCTGATGGAGGCTACGGCGAAAAGCAGCGTCCACGATGGCAGCAAGCAATGATTCTTCTTCTTCTCAACTAATTAGGTATTATGTTTTTATAATATACAATATTAATATAACACACTCTTTCTGTGCTAAATATAAGATAAAGTTAACTTATTTAGAGATATTAAGAAAGCTAATTAAATTACTTTAAAATATTTATATTTCTTATTTTTTTCTCCAAACTATTTTGTATGACTTATAAACTAATATATAACTAAGAATACACAACATATAAGCTAACTATGTCTTACATCTAGGATCAGAGGGAGTATCATGCCCATAGGTGAAAATAACTTGGAAACAAAAATATTGTTAGACAGTTTTATGTTTTTTTACAATATATTAATTAAATATATTGATCCGTACGTAATATCTAACAAGTGAATCATTAACATATCAATGAAAGAGAGCATGCAAATTTGAATGTTCATCATAATTATTAAAGCACGAGAGATAGATATCGATCATTGTTGGTGTCCGTGGATGGTACGTACGAGAGGATTAGAAGAAGAGGTGAAGCTGTTTTGAAAAATGTTTTTTCCAATTATGCATGGGTATAGTTGTAATTGCCTGTTGAGTTGGAATTGTCAATATTGCAGGGAAGGGTGTAGAATTCGGGGTACTAATGCTCGTATTTGTGAGTGGACGACAGCTAAAATTTCATTGGCATTGCAGTGTTTGGTGCTTGTTGACATTGGAGTAGTATTTAATTGTTTATTTTGTACTTGTTGACATTCAATGCTATTCTAAAAGTAATTAACAGATTAAAACATTGGTATTGCAGTGTCTGGTGCTTGCACTGGCTCCGTTCTACGTACTGTCCATGATTTACGAGTGCCGATAAGTTGCTTTTTGTAGATGAGGTATACGATAGAATTCCTACACTACAAAAAAAAAAATGATAAATCATAGTGGTGCATTTATAGCGGTTAAAATAAACCGTTATAAATTTATAATGGTATACTTGGCGCCAAGTGGCGCATGGGTTAGGGAGTGCGATTTGTAACGGTTTACAAGACATAACCGCTACAAATTTTGGCACCAAACTCGTGCCAAATTTGTTGCGATTAGTCTATATTAACTGCCACAAATGTGGCGCCAGCTTGGCGCGAAGCTAGCGCGACTATTATGGTGGTTTTTTTGTAGTGGTTTTTACGATTATAACAGCTATGAAGTTTAGAGAGCCGCCTTTTTGTAGCGGTTACAAAGAACCGCTACAAAATTTTACTCATATCTGTAGCGGTTACAGTGTATAACTTCTACAAAATCATTAGAAATAAATATTTATTAAATAAATAAATAAAACATTTGTAGCTGTTTATATATAAAAACCACTACAAAATATAAATATTTATAGCGGTTAAATGGATAAAACTGTTACAAAGTGATACGTAACTTTGTAGCGGTTTGACAAATAAAACCACTACAAATTGAACATTTGAAATTTGAAAATTTTAATTCCCGCCAACGGTTATGAATATTTATAGTGGTTTCTCAATACTAACCGTTAGAAAGTGTTCATTTAAAATTTGAATATTTTAATTCCTGCCAACAGTCATGAACATTTATAGCGGTTTTTTTGACATAAACGCTACAAAGTGTTGCACATTGAAAATTTGAATTTCAAATCATATTAACGGTGATGAAAATTTGTAGCGGTTTTTATCATATAATCGCTACAAAATGCATTTGAAATATATATTTATAAAATAAAAAAATAAATTTGTTGCGGTTTTTATATATAAACCGCTACAAAGTATAAATATTTGTAGCAGTTTTACAAACAAAACCGTTACAAATTAAACATTTGAAATTTAAAATATTTTTATAAAAAAATTCAGACAAATATTTGTAAGAGTTATGAAACCGCTACAAAATCAAATAAAACCGCTACAAGTGTGAAATATTTTTATAAAAAAAATTCAGACCAATATTTGTAGGGATTATGAAACCGCTACAAAATCAAATAAAACCGCTACAAAAAATGTCACATAAACCGTTATAAATATCAACCGCTACAAAACTTGTCACTTTAACCGCTACAAGCGCTACGCAGATCCCTATAAATACCCTCAGCACACCTCATTTCAAACACTCCTCCATTTCTTTCGGCCCTTCTTCTCTTTCATTTTCTCTCATCTGAAATTTTTTTTTAAGAGCCGAAGAGCTGAGTAAGGTAATCAAATATAGTAAAAAAAATTTCAATTCTTTGATTTCAACATGTTTTCCCCTCTCATAATATTTATGCTCATTATCTGCACATTCTCAATAATATTACCTATATAAAGTTTATACTTATCTAACCTAATTTAATCATTCTTTATAAATAATAACTACTATCATTTAAGTTACTTAAATAATAAATTATTCAACACAATATTATAACAATGGACTCAAATAATTGTATAATTCTTTAAAAAAATTTCCCAAAATTTTGTAGCGGTTTTAAAATCGTTACAGATTTAAACTCAAAATAATATTAAATTTGTGGCGCTACTTTTGAAATTCTCATTTGAATTTAGTAGCGGTTTCCCAACTGCTGCAAAATTGGTGCAAAATTTTTATTTTTCATTTCCCACCACGCAAAATTGTGGTACCAACATTTGTAGTGGTTTAGTAACCGCTGCTAAATTTTTAGCGGTTGTGTTATGTGAGTAGCGATTTAAGTAAACCGCTACAAATATATTTGCAACAATGAATTTTGTAGCGGTTTTTACAACTGCTATTAATATATATTTTTAACCGCTACTGAATTATAATTTTTTTTGTAGTTAGCTGCTTCATGATTCTTTTCAATGGATAACTTTGACTATGAATTTGTGCGTTATTTAGGGCCTGTTTGGTTCAATGCGAGAGGATGGAATGGGAGGGGATGGAAGGGCAGGATAGGAGGTTACCTTGTTTGGTTTGGTTGAAGGGAAAGGAAGGGGAAGGTTTTTTAATGATCTTTTGTTTGGTTCAAGAGGGGATGGGAGGGGAGATAATATGTAATTTACCATTTTACCCTTATATATTAGTTTATATATTTTTACTTATATAAATTATTTAAATTAATTTACACCTTAATATAAATTATATAATTTTTTGAAAACTTACTCTCACCTTAATATGTATACAACAACTAATATAATAATTTTTGTTTTAAACTACGTTTTCAACGAAGGGCTAATTTGACTCTAAAAAAAGATAACTTCAGTAACAATGCTTTAGCCAAAAATGACTAGCAACAATGCAAATTATTTAGATCACCCTATAACGTGGTTCTCAAAATTCAATTGTTGACAAAATTTATTGAGCCGAATGTGCACCAGGATTTGTGAAGATGAAACTATCAACCATCAGGATTTCTTATATGTTACTGTGCAAAAAATGAGACATAAAAATAAAGTCCAAATTTACGTTTTTGGCAGAAAGTAGAGGAAGGGAATTGAGGGCAAGAGACTAGGAGCAACAGCAGCAGAGAGGGCATGAGTTGCAATCATGGGCATTGATGGGATATGACAAAGATTATGAGGGTAAATTAATCCCAATATTTGGCTCCCCTCCAAAACCCCCCAATTTGGAGGGAATCAAAATAAGGGGAGGGGAGGGGAGAGAGAAGCAAATTTTTACTCCCCTCCCTTTCAAAATTTCAAACCAAATGAGGGGAGGGGCTCATTTTTCCTCCCCTCCCATCCCCTCCCCTCCAACCAAACAGGGCCTTAGTCTGTGGAGATATTTCCGGGAAAGATACCAATCGGAGTGACTACTTGTGATCCATGGAAGGGTCCTGATTCTGCAACATGATCAGAATCTGGGGCCGAGTAGCAGCTCCGAATCATCGCTTAGGAGTTATGCAGACAGAAACTGATGAATCTAAAGCGCACTAACTTATGCTTGGGACTATTTATATATAGCCGTATCTGTGTATATATGCATGTGAGGATGTTCAGGAATTAAGCGTATGTTTGGTTGGAGGTGAGGGGATGAAAAGAAAGGAAAAATACCCCCTTCTCTTGTTTAGATTAAAATTTTGGAGCGTAAATGAGCCCAAATATGCTCTCTAAATCCCTTCCTTCCTCTTATTTGACTAATTTAACTTTATGATAGTCTTATTGATGCCCTTGGCGAAAAAATAAAAACACAACCCCAGACAAACACTTTGCCGAACATCAGAACTCTCCATTTTCACCCAACGCTTTCTTCCTCACCGAACATCAGAACACTTACCCAACACTTCGCCCAAGTATTTGTTGACTGAAAATAAAATCAACATTTAGATTCCTATTTGAAATTTGTTTTCCCCAAGGTACTTGCGTTTTTTAATTTAATCTTACTTCTCAATCAACTTAACCATATAGTTGTTAATTGTTATTGCCACTGGATGCAACTCGTGTAGCTACATATGCGATTCACCTTCAGACAGTAACCACAGCACGGAATTGAGATATGTGTGTGTGTCTATATATAATCACCAAAAAGTTTCGTAAAAGCCTAAAAGGGTGGATGGGAGGATTTTTTTTTTTTTGGCAATGAAGTCTAAGATTTGAGGTGTGTGTGTGTGTCAAGTTTTTTGAGGCTTCGATAACCATTCTAAACAAGCCCAAATTTTTTAAGAAATGAGCAAGAAAAAGTCATACTCGATACCTCCATTTGAACGTTATTTTTAATTTTTTTTAAGCAGCCAGGTGATTAATTTGCCTTTTATTTATGCCTCCTAAAATTTTATGATAATTGTTATTTTTTAAGTATTTTTTGCTTATTATTCTACTTTACTAGTTCTATAAATCCAAGGCATGATTGGTTGCTGAAATAAATTAATAGCATATCAAACAAATAAAATAAATTTGGGAGAATTGCAATATGGGACAATTGTGAAAAAATCTCTCATTGGTAACTTATTTGCTAAATGGGACTTTCGCGTGCAAATTATATTCACGTGCACAGAATTTCTTTCCTATGTGTAAAATTCTTTCCTATACGAGTGCAAAAAACTTTCCTACATGTGCAGAAATCTTCCCTTCGTGTGCGGATATCTTACCAGGTCCCATTTAATAAATAAGTTGCCAATGAAGTCTTTTTTAGCAATTCTCCCTTATAATAAGGTCTTAGGGAGAAATATAATAACCAAAAAGTTTCTTAAAAAGTGAGTAGCATATAATGATAATTCTAGTGCAAACTAATTTAAATAATTTATATAAATAAAAAAATATAAACTAACATATAAAGGTAAAATGGTAAATTAGTTATTATATCACCTCCCATCCTCTTTTGAACCATATAAATAATCATTAAAAATCTCTTCCCTTATTTTCCTCCAATCAAACCAAACAAGGTAATCCTCTATTATTTCCTTCCATCCCCTCCCCTCATTTCACCCCTTCCTTTGAACCAAATAAGCCTAAGTGAATGTTTGGGTAAGTCCCAAATTGTGGCTTTGAAAGTCATTTTTTGTAAATCGAAACAAAACTTATCTCACATACTTACCTCATAAATTATAAAAACTATTCTCCAAAAATTAATCCAAACACACACTAAATATAAATTTAGAGTGAATACATAAATTTGGGCGCAGATGAAGATAGGAATTGCGTAGAGGTGCGAAACCTCAGCGTTTCGATCCATGACTCCGTGCTCGTTTGGAATAGCTTATTTTTGGGCAATAAGTGCTTATAATTCGTGATTCACGGTATACGAGGTAAGTATGTGAAAGGAGTTTTTTCTCGACTTGCGTAATAAGGGCTTATTTCTCAAATTTAAGCTCTTTCAAACACAACTTCCATGTATTTTCCTGCCCAACATGCTGCTCGCATTCACAGGGCCGATTTATCAGTGGTTTCAGTTCATATAGTTGGCCCAACCCAAATGTGCCATAAGTTTAATATTTTAGTTTCTTTAACATCAAGGTCAAAATTTATTCAAAAAAAGCAAACGATAACCTCAGAAAAAGCCCAAGCTTCCTAGTAAATATAATATTTTTCATGAACAAAAGAATGAGCATAGGTATAATGTTGGAATAAATATAGAAATAATTCTCAAAATACATTATATGAATTTTAAAACAAAGAGCAGTAGAGTAAGACTTCGTTAGTAGCACCTTTAGCTATAACACCTTTGCACGTTATATCTCATAGCCTGAGAATTCAAAAAGAGAAAAAGAGATTATAAGAAAATAACTTAGAATTCTTATAAGAAGAAGGTAAGGTACAATGATGGTCTAAGAATAGCGGTCTCTCATCAGGGAACCCTTAAGAAGCAATTAAGTGTATTTTAACATTACTACTCTACAACCTGGCCTGCGCTGTTTATAACCTCCAATCAAAGCTTGTAACAACTTACCGAATATGAAGGTAACCCTAAATCAAATCTCTATTCAAATCACGTGTAGGCCACAATTAGGAGATGTTTTATTCAAAACAATGATAAGATGGTATCTAGATATAATATATGTTAAATAATAAAATCTATAATCATAAATAATAAAATATCTAGCGTCCCAAGAATTTGAACTTTTGAGGTGTGTACTGTGTAGCGTGGACCAACTTTAAGGGTCTGTTTGGTTCAATAGAAGGGATGATGTAACCCCCTTCATAATTACAATTTGAAATGCACGATTAAAATGAAATAGAGACCAATAATAATCAAAACTCATTTATAATCCCATCCTTGAGATAGGGTTTTCCCACATACGTTTCAAAATCTAATACACCTGATCTCATATTCACATTTCGAATACAATTATTCCACGAAGATAAATCACATTTATTATAAACATCAAAGTACACAATAATAATATCGGCAAACCCCGAGTTCCATATCTTAACTAAAAAGTTCACAGGGCACTTTTGCCCATATACAAGTTTTCATATGAGGGTTATACAAAATCTCGTTTCAAATATACATTCAAATAACCAAATATACATCCAAAACATAAACAATCATCCTAATCCATATTGAAAACCAACTACCAAAACTATATCCCGAATGAGTTCTCGTCGCCCTTGGTTGCTTGCTCCCTCCACGAGCTACTTGCCCTGTCTAAATTGTCGGTAGGGGAGGGTGAGATTCGAGAGAATCTCAGTAGGAAAATAATACCAATATACATGCAAGATAAGTATTTAATACATAACATGCTTGCATCACATTAACTCATGCTCACGCAATGACATATCTGTGTGCTTAATGTTTCAAACAACATACTTATGGCCATAGCATAAATAAAGATAGAGCTGTAATCATTCATATATGTTACACATGATCAAGCAAAGCAATAACATGCATTAATACACCAACACAAATATCAAATACATGCAAGAGTGGTAAGTTTCCTACACTTCTTTCCACGTGTGCTCCAGCACCGGCTACTCATGATCAGAAAGAATACCAAACCCTATAAACCAAATCAAGGATATAGGATTAATCTTTAATCCAAATCCTTACTTTCATATCACTTAGGCCATGTTTGGTATGATGGAAATGGAATTGAGGGTCAATTCCATTATGATGCTTGTTTGGTATGATGGAATTGCAAAATTTTTCAATTCCATGTGGAAGCCAAATAGGCTCAATTCCACCCAATCAATTCCATCAAAATACCTAAGATTTACAATTCCATGTGATCATTTCCATCTATTACCCTCCATTACCTTCAAAAAAAATAAAAAATTGAAGGACATTTTGGTATTTTTATACAAAAATTAGATCTCATTTCCATGACATACCAAACATACTTTTAATCCCCATTTCCATTTCCATATCCATTTCCATCAAAATCAATTACAGCGTACCAAACGGGCCCTTAAAGTTGGTTGTCATCTGAGTCCTTTAAGTGTCTAATAATAAGCTCAACGAAAGCTTGAAAGGATTGGAAAGTACTAGATTGAAAATTACTGTTCAAAATCACCAAGTGCTGAAAACAGAGGTTGGCTGTAGCCAAGAATCCTCTGGCTGCGGCCAAGACATGCATAGAAAGTTTTGCGCTGCAGCCAAGGAAACTTCAAAAAATCATAATTAATTCCAAATAAATCAAAATGAGGTGATCACAAAGCTCATTGAAAGCTTTTTAAGTCATCTTCATAGAAAAAATATGAACCTTTGCTAAAAATCACCACACAATTTCAAAATTACACAAAATCCCACACTGCTCTAGAATTAAGTCCAGTTTCAACATCAAACTTTGGGCAACCATAACTCCCAGCTCACAAAACAAAATGACATAAATTATATATCCATTTTAAAATCTGGGATGTGAACTTTAAGAATAGAAAGTTTCATAATTTTTAGATTTCATTTGCCGATTCAAAATTTCACTACAAACAGACTACCCAGAACAGAATTCACACTGGACAGAATTTCAGTTCTGGCTCAATTGTTTCCAATAGTCCAATTTCCGCATCAAACATCATTCTCACACAAAATTTCACAAGGAATCAATTGGAAAGATCAAATCAATCAAATTCAAATTATATTGACATATTACCACAACATGTCACACAAATCACAATTCAAACCACAATATTACACCACTTTCCATTTCAAATTCTCAAATCAATTTCAATGACATCATAACACAACTTAACATAATTTTCAATACAAAACACAGTCCGATTACACCATTTACATACCACACAAAATTCATCACAAAATCAGGGAAAAATTCACAATTCACAATACTCAACCAAAAGCCACAAAACTTAGATCAAAATGCTTCAAATACTCACATCTTCCTTTTTTCCAAACTAATTCTTTGATTCTTCATCTTTTCAGATTCTCATAAGCTCTCAAATACCTTCTTTCACAAATCTAAAACCATAGAGATGAAGCTCTCATCACTATGAACAACATTAAAGAATGATATTGGAGCATTAGAGGACCACAAATAAGCCAAAACTCACCTTGTTTCTTTCTCTTTCCTCCCCCAAGCTAGCAAAAATGGAGAAATAAAGATAGAGTGGAGAGGATCAGTTTTGGGAAAAAGAAGGCCATTTGGCCGATCAAAAAGAGAGGAGACGAGAGAGGAATGAGGGTTGAATCTTTGACCCAAATCCTAGGGCTCTCAACTTGACACTTGACAAAATCTTATCAAATCTCCATGAGCTCATATGAGCTTACACACATAGAATTCCACCCTTTTGACCTCTTGCACAATCAATTACAATCATTGATCTTTAAGTTACCAATATGTTTCCTCTTCAGTAACTGATCAATTGGTCGGTAACTTTACCGTTTTGCCCCTGATTACGGCAATTCCCATTGAATCACCACAAAACACACCTTATCAATCCATATCACCACATTATGTGCCCTCTATCTATTTTAAGTCAATTTAGATGTTAATCCATAATTAAGCTTAAATACAAGATTTTTGCGCTACTCACAATACATTCGAATCACAATCCACATCATAATCTCTAAAAGGATCCATTTATCAATAATCATATCCATTTTTGGAGTCGTTTACCCTTAATTGAAACTTGGGATCCTGCTAAATCAGGGTTTAGCAGTCCACTTATTTCAGGCTTATTCTCTAGCTTCAAATCTCAAAATTCAGGGTATTACAAGGGAGATAGGGGATTTTAATAAAGGGGATGGCCGGATGGGAGAGGAAGGGAAGAATTTTAATATTACATCATTTTGATTGATGAAAAGGAAAAGTAAGGGGGTGATTTTAATGTTACTTGCTTGGTTTAGGACAGAAGAGTATGAAAAATATTTTTATACGAACAGCTTTACTCTTTTATTATTAAATATGTTTTTTAAACTTTATAGAATAATTAATAAAATAAAATTATAATTTTATAATTATCAAAATTAAATAAATATAAATAATACATAATCAATTGTTTATAAAAAAATAGTTAACATAGAACAATAATATATATGAAATAATTATAATGGCTTTGTTTTGATTGATATCCCTTTTTTAATGGCGTGAATAACTTTCTCTCTCCCTCTTTCTACACACACACAATGGAGTGAATAAATCGTGAAAATTTTCGACAAAAAAACAACGCGTGAAAATCAAGATCGCCGTCGATAATGAAGATTCTACTGGTCAAAGCATCAAAGAGCCACCACTTCCTCTATTAACGTTGCCACCCCGCCGTCGTCTCCAACTTTAGAAAACAGCTTGTTAGCCTACAAACGACCCAGTGAACTAATATTTTCTGTCGTTGTGGCGTCTTCTCTTCCTTTGTCGTTTTGACCTTTGCTGCGATGAAAAAGGCGACGAAAAGCTGCTGGGTGGTAGACGCGTTGGAGATGGTGAGCTCGGCGTGGAGGGAGGGGAGAAGGTGAGAGCCGCGTCGGAGGGAAGGAGGAGGACAGAGGGCTTGGCAGTTTTGGAATATTAAAAATAACCATGGGTAAATATGTAACACCGGGGCAAAATTTTGCCACTCTCCTCCAAATCTCCCCGATTTGGGGGGCTTGGGGTTTTGAGGGCAGCAAGGAAAAAATTTTAAAAAATTTCTTCCTTTTAAATTTTTTATATTGTCAATGAAGGGGAGGAAAACAATCCCCCCACTTCCTCGCATTCTCCTTCTTTCTTCTCAAATCAAACAGATCCTAAGGATTTGTTCAGTGTGAGGGGAAAAGAAGAAGAGCAGAGAAAAAAAAAATATTTTGTTGGATTTAAGAGAATGAGAGAAATAGAGTTAATAGTTTTTAATTTTTAATTAATTTTTTTTTATTCTTTTATCTTATTTCTTTCTTTTATTAAGATTTTATATCCTTCTCCTATTTCTTAAATCTAACATTTTTCCTTACTTCCAAATCCTTCGCACCAAACATAAAAGAAAGGAGTAATAATGTCAAGACACTTCTTAGGCTAAAGTTATCGAGGTCAGTTTTGTCCAGTTCTTTTTGTTTTTACTCCTTTCCACATTTTTTCAAGATCTGCGGTATTTTGATTTAATAATGCATTTATGATATATCAGTATCAAACACTAATCATCCAGACGGGTGAATTGAAACATTCGTGCATCCTTATTATGTGCGAGCAAAAAAAATTTCTCGAGTCGTTAAGTTCTCTGGTAATTTCCCTTCTTATTCTTTTTAACTAGCAAGGCCAGAACATGTAAGCACGCAGAAGAGTAAAAAAACAAATCATTTGTTGGCTTTTATAACATCCAGATCCCTCTGATTGGTTTATTTCTCTTTATAGCTACATTGAGTTACAATTTGTGCTATATTATATATTCTCGCAGACACATCGATTTGTTTTTTTATTCCTTTAATTAGTTAATTCAAGCTCTGATTCTTAAATGTTAAGGGCGGACAACAAACTTCTAATTTTCCAAAAACGACGATACCAGAGAAAGTGGAAATATATGAAATATCATTAGAAGTTTCATAGATAGTAGCGATATAACAAGGATCAGACAAAAGCCACTCTCACCGGAGGCAAGGCCTTGTGGCGCGACAACTTAACAGAGGAGTCTAGGTTGACAAAAACAGGAGACATCCTCGAGCACAACAAAACATTTGAGAGAGCCAAAAGGGCAAAGCATTTGAAAATATGATAGAAATATAGTAGTAGCCGTAGTACTAAGGTATAGTCATAATGGGAGTCAAGGAATGGGAAGATATTAGAGCCTAGGGGCACTTGGGTCCTCCTTCCTTGGTCTTCCAGTTATTGTAGCAAGGGCACACAGCTTTGTTCCCATAATACCCCGGGGGCACGCACAGGCACTTCCTGCAGCACTTCTGACAGAAAAACATGCAAGGCTTCCTGTACTGCGTCTGGCTGCACCTCCTATTGCACTGAGAGGGGCATTCTGGTCATATCACAACAAACTTCCATTAGTTTTCAATTTTTCATCCAACCTTCGTCTCTTGTCATGCACTTTGGTCAAAATTGCAGCTTTTTACTTAAAGCCAGCTTTGACCGCAGTCCAAGTAAAATTGACTGACAACCGAGGATAACAACGTAATTTTGAATATTTCATTCCTTTCAAACAAACAGAAAACTACCCTGGCTCTACCCGCTGGATTTTAGTAGAAGAAAAAAAAACTGAAAATTGTTCCTTTTTCCTTCCCAGTCCCATGGATTACAAAGCTTGCTCACAATCACAATGAGAGAAAATGAAGCCAAGGCAAAAAAGAAATGAAGGAACTTTACTTACGGAAGCCCTTGAGACTGCCGGGTCCATATGGGCTTCGACCCTAAAAATCCACAATGAAGCAACACAGAAACATCAGAAAACACAAAATGGTTCTTCACGCCAAAACCTACAGAAAAAAAACGAGAGGCTGGGTTACCTTGTTATCACCATAGAGATTGCCTCCTTGCCCATGAGCTGCTATGACCTGCAAAAAGATCAGAGATACTGCAATGTGAGAAGAAACCTTCACAACAGAACATACAAAGCCTTTAGAGATGTGAGAGGACGCCTTGTTGGTAGAGATTTACCACAGTTTGGAGCATGGAGATTGCAATGATGGCCAAGATCAAAGCAGCAAGGAACTTAGCCATGGCAAATTTCTGTATGTAAATGCAGGGGGAGGATGGTGGGATCTCTGAACGCGGCGAGGGGGGTTTATATAGGGCCTTTGAGCGGTGGGATTTTGAGCTGCGGAACTAATCAGGTGCATGCACTCGCGCGGTGGTATGGGTTGCCACGAATCAGAACATGACACCTAAGTCGGCCCATCTTTCAATATGCTACCATAACGCTTGGGTTAAGGATTCGTACGGCAGAATTGTGGATGGGGATTTGAATAACAAATAAGAAAATCCTGGTAGGTGTCATAGTGGTTGATTTCAACCATTCATTTATGACGTGCTAGTATTCTAATCGTAAATGCTTCGGTAAATTGGTGTGACGGTGTGGCACAAGAGGAAAAGGTAAGAACGTGGGCTGCACATGATGTTAAATTGCCGCGCTTTAAACTGCAGCTAGAAAGTGGGCCCCCTAGGGAGGGGGAAAAGCTTCAGTGGGATAAGCAAATTATGGCTGGTTATGTGTGCGTTTGGAATGGCTTATTTTTGTTCAAAACGTGCTTATAATTCGTGATTCACGGTATACGAGGTAAGTATGTGAGAGGAGTTTTTTCTCGGCTTGCGTAATAAGTGCGTTTTTACTGTGCAAAAAGCTTAAACAAACACCCACTATGTTGCATTACACACATGTGTTTGGTTAGATTTATATTTAAATAATAATTTCTTATTACGTAAGTCGAGATAAAACTCTTCTCACATATTTACCTCGTATACCGTGAATCACGATTTATAAACACTTATTACCTAAAAATAAGCTATTCCAAACGAGCAAATTGTTTATTACCACTAACTTTCTGAAAATGTGGTTTTGTTTGATTTTTCCCTCATACTACTTTCTATAAATGATAAATACATGATGTGGATAAATAGTGGATAGAGATGGCAGAGACATGTGCCTCTCCGTTTGATGATTTGGATTTCAATTTTGAGATGAAGGATGAGCGAATTCACTCTCTTGCATGGACCAATTCATGTATGGTGCAGGAAAACATGTCTAGATATTAGTTATGTTTGGAATAGCTTTTTTTTAAAAAAATAAATGCTTATGACTTAAGCCGAGATAAAATTATTTTCACATACTTATCCCGTATATCATAAATTATGATTTATAATTATTTATAAGTAAAAAAATAAACTATCTTAAATGAGCACTTATTTTTAACTGATGTACGGACGGAGTTGAATATTTTATTCAAGTGTTCTATTTATGGCAAAGATAAATTTCAAGTGATTTAATTATATGATGACAGTTATTAGGCGAGAGAGGGTAGATCGAGTAGGAATGATCATTGATTATCATAATTTAGTTATTGGTACATGTTCGGCAAGATCTTGGATTTTAAAACATTGAAGCATTTAAAGTAGCCAGTGCATGATGCTGAAACTGCACGGATGAGGGAGAAATACTTACATATTTCTAGAGTATCAGATCATTTATACTCTCTCCAACCAGAACACAACACATCACCCAATTTTTATCCTAGTTGTCGGCTTATATGTTTTTTACTTAATTTATATTATTTTCTAAAGTATAATCCAATTTGCTTAAATTATTTTATTAATTTATTCATCAAATCTCCCCTCCCTCTTTAGCAAAACCCTTGTTTTTCACTTTTTCTTCTATTTGAAGCTTCGCCACTAACAAGGTTCTATGGCACCATCCTTTTCCTTCTTCCCCTCTTCGTCGATGGAGCTCTGCCGCTAAATACAGTGGCCATTGATTAGCTAGCAAACTGGCCGTTGGCCTCGCCTTCGATCTCAACAATACCTCTCGTGGAAATCAATCTCATCAATCTCAGACTCCATGGCTTTTGTGTCATTCCGTTAGTTTTGTCGCCTTCATGAGTTCTCTCTCTTTCTACGTCCAATGTCATCATCAATTTCATTGTAGCTAGCTCTCTCCAAAGGATTGCTGCCCTTGCCTCTGACATTTCTCCCCGAGATGAAAAACGATGGTTGCTTTTAACACTAGAGACATTATTTTTCTGATAGGGAACTTTTTTTAAAAATAGGGATCACCAGAGGCAATATAGCAGAATTAGTAGTTGCTATTATATTGTGATTCTTGCCAATTGCCATCCCATTTCAAGAAAGGGAGAGAGACTCTGTAGAGAGGTACTGTTGCGGTGAAGCTTCATCGGGAAGAAGAATACTGGTTCTCTCCAGGAAGAGAGAGGTTTGACGAATAAATTAATTAAACTAATTTATGCAATTTGGTTTTTAATTTAGAACATTATTTTTTAAAAGTAAAATATTGTAATTATAAATTAAGTAAATAACACATAAGCTTACAATTAAGATAAAAATGGGGTGAGATGTTGTGTTCTGATTGGAGAGAGTACAAACGATCTGAAACTCTGGGAGTATATAAATATTTCTCTAAATGAGGTGCCTTATTGCATTGTGGATGGAAGGTGACGGAGGAAAAGTGAGCATCTCCCTTGATGAAAGGAGGCTTAGTTTGTATTAACATTTATAAAAATGACTTTTGTTCCTACTTACTTTTGTATATTAAAGTTGGGTAAAAGTTAATTAGTGTGATGTAACTTATATTTGAAAGATTTTTATTTAGAAAAAAAAAAATTTGTTAGAAATTTGCTCAGACAAAATATTCAAAAGTTAATTTCAAAATGTTCTGGTCTAAAAAACGATATAAAAAGTTGCTCCAACATTGTCAATCCTTTTTTCTCGTTAATGGTAAGAGTGAATGTTTAGAAAGCATCAAACCCATGATTTTAAAAATTCTTTTCAATAAATCAAAATAAAACACTTCTCATATAGCTTTACCTTATAACCCATAGAAAGAGGTAGAGTGGGTTGGGAAGGAAAAAGGGAAGGAGAGAGAGAGAGAGAGGATGCGTTCATGTGGGAGCACGTGAGAAGAGGCAGGAGGGGCAGAGTGGATGGTAACCACACATCCGCATTTGTGATCTGCAGGGCATCTTCCAATAAATGCATGTAACTCCGGTCAATAAAATAAAATAAATGCATATATTTTTTTTTAAATATAAGATAAAATTAATTTTTTTAGAAAGATTAAAAAAGTTAATTAAATCACTTTAAAATATTTTAATTTTTACCTTTTTTTCTAACTAATTAGTTTGACTAATAAACTAATGTATATCTAATGATATATAACATATGATATGATTAAGTAACTTATTTACCTTCCTTAATCTCTTAAAAAAAGTAAACTCTATCTTATATTTAGAATCGAAGAGAGTATCATATGCAGGCTATGCCTATGACTACTATACCCATCATATCTAGTGAAAATGGTCAAAAAATACCTTTAGGGTAAATTAATTGTTGAATGTTACTATAAAAGATTGGTTGCACTTTAACGGAAGATATGTTGTACACAACAGAAGATATTTTGCACACAACAGAAGATGATTTACACATTTATATGGAAGATTTGTGCATACACAGAAGAATATTTGCATACAGCAGAAGTTTTTTTGTACACACAAAAAACAACTTACACGCTTAATAATATTCAACAATTAATTTATCAAAAAATATTTATTCCCAATTCTCTGTAGTATCTATTACTTGAAACTCAAATACAGAGTAAATGGTATGCATAGATTATTAGAATGCCAGGGTGGGGGCATGTGAGCTTTGTCAAGCCCTCACATGTCCTCCTTAGTCCTTTCACAAACAGATCTCTGGCTCCCCACATCATTCTTCCCCCATGTGCCCCCACCCTTTCTCCCTCTTTTACAACTTGTTCTTTTTCTTCTCATCTTCCCCATATACATACACGTCATCGTTATTTTCAACATGTTGTGTTTGTTAAATTTGTCTAACATATAAAAACTTGAGAGACCAAACAAATGACAAGAGTATTTAACTATGGATGAGGTAAGTAAATATGTATAATTTGCACAAAATCAAGACCAACCTCACATGAAAGTAAACATGAGTTTTTTGAAATAGACACACACATCAGTAAATATGACTTTACCCTCTGCTACATAAGTTTTCTTTAAGCAAAAATAACACAGGCTAATAGCCTTATAGTCTAGTTATGCTTATTGTCTGAAAGCCTAAAGTTATGTTTTATATGCCGACTGCCAGGGTATTTTACTATTGAAATCGATCTTGTAGCCAAGAGAGACCAATAGGTGTCATGCGGAGGCGACAGAATCCATGGCCCTTAAAGTCAGCCCTTGGATTGGGTCGGACCTTCAAATCCTAAACCGTCCCTCTCTCAATATTTCAGGCCTGGCTTTATTCACTTTGGTATGCACTATTCAACAGAGGAGGCCGATCATGTTTTGATGCACAAGAATCAAAATATATAGTCCCAGTAAAATATATAGAATATAACATCACTGTAATGTAGGCACAATTGCTCCATTAAAATTTAAAACTGTAGTTTCATCATTATTTAAATTTCGAGAAAAATAAGAAACTTCACATATAATTTTGTTTGCCTTCTCCGTTAAATTCCACTATGCTAAAATGCAAACTTTGTTCAATAGCTTCAACTAGTGCCACAAGCTTCGCATTTCAAACGAAGATGGTGTGATTATAATTAATTTATGGCATGCACAAGTACAGAGACTAAAGCATGTGTTAATTGTTGCTGCATACTCCTCTTGTCCTTAATATAAGACAATTTTAAGGAGTTGATATTGGTTCTAAATATAAAACATAGTTTTTATATTTGTTATTTTTTTCATAATATTCCCTCAACAATAGTCAATGAGGAGAGGGAATTAAGAAATTAAGGAAGATGATTATAATATTTTAGAAAATACATGTTATATCAACCAACTAAACTAAATTCATTAACCTAATCAAATCAGATAAATATGTCTTTTACGAAGAATCCGAGGCCTATATGTTTTCATGCACAGCATTTTTTTTTTTTGGGTACATATTCACGGTAATTTTAGAGTGTCATGTTACCGTATGGCTCCGGAACAGGTGCTGTTGGCCTAAAGAATCGATTTACACAAAAAAAAAAAACAATTTGTTAAGAAAATATTTCATCAAGCCAAACTCCAGAGTGAGCGGTTTCTCTCTTTTGCCCCAAAAGCAAAGGACCTCAATTTCTCTTCTCTCGGCCGTTGGATCAAGATCTCAACGGTCCAGATTTAATATATTATAAAATAATAATAATAATAATAATAATAATATTTTATTATTATTATAATAATATTTTTATAATATATTAAATCTGGACCGTTGAGATCTTGATCCAACGGCCCAGAGAAGAGAAATGGAGGTCCTTTGCTTTTAGGGCAAAAGAGAGAAACTGGATTCAACTCTAGAGGGGGAAGTGTTTTTTTGTTTTGTTTCAACAATCCTTTTGTTTAAATGTGGAAGCGTACAATCATTCGTGATTGCCCTTCATTAAATTACACACATTTTGTTTTGGTACGCACATTAAATGTTGGGAATGCATTCAATTAAGAACAACAGGCCTATCAATATATGTAGCAAAGCATATTAGACAGTTCGATAGTTTCAGAACAGATTCAACTATTTGGACTGTTTCCATAACATAGGAGAAACACCCAATTTTACACCCAATTACAGCCATGCCAGCCGAAAGAGAGAACCCAACTTCTGCCAGCGAAGTGGGCTTTGGTCGCAACAGGCTCTCTGCTCGGAGTGACCTAAATAAGTGAGCAAGAAAGCTAAAGGACCCCTCATTTAATTCAATTTTATTTTTTAAAATTTTCCTGTGGTTTGTTTTGCCCAGAAGAAAAGGAATGTAATGAATACTTGATACTTGAAATAGAAGAGGAATAGAACAGAATGTTCGATCTCTACGGAGAAAAAGTAGAGGGTACATAAAGAAGTTATTAGGGAAGGTAGATTAATAATGGGTAAGCATGAGAGTGGTGGGAGGTTAGCGAGGTGGAGTGTATGATAGGCAGGAAACACAACAACAAAATTGCCAGTTGTTATAATGACATTTCACGATCCAATACACAACACTTGACTTTATTAATCCCACTCGCTTGAGATATGTAATCTGAAACCGACCCTGTCATGATAATCGGAATTGAACTCGCAACTTGGTGAAATTTGTACGCCTTGATAAGCAGAGTTAGGTAGAATTGTCAGATGCCATTATAAATGAGTGAAATTTAGACCCCTCGCTGGGCGAGGCCCACATGTATCACACAGCTGTCATCGCCTTTTCTATTTTGTTCTTTTCATTTCTGGGAATGAATGAATTTGACCTCTTTGCGAGCACAACGCCCACCTTCGATTTTTTCGTGCTCTTTTCTTCCACTGTTCATCCTCTTTTATTATCTGGCAGTCCGTTTAATTCTGCCACTGTTTGATCTTCTTTGTTTAAAAAAAAATGAGGGAGGCGCGAGGAAGACACAGATCAATGGGAAAAACGTCAACGACGGGTGTTGCTCTCCTTTGAACTTGAGAAGTAAAACGATCCTTTAATTCAATTTAAAACGACAATTTTTATCATATTAAATGGTTGATCTGGTAGAAATATTGCCTTAATCTCTATATATACACGGTGAGATCATCAAGCAAATGAGTGGCAGCGAGAGCTTTGAGCTATTTGTTGGAGTCACAACTTGATACTAAAGGCCCACGCTGCTTGAGTGAAAGAATACAAGAGTATATATATTATTTTTTATAATCTTAAATATAAGATAAAATCGACTTTTTTTAGAAAGATCAAGAAAGTTAATAAGTTACTCAATCATATCATTTATTGTGTATTTTTAGAATATATATCAATTTATTAGTTAAGTTAACTAGTTTGAAAAAAAAATATAAATACTCTAAATTAATTTAACTAACTTCTTTAATTTATTTTAAAAAATCAACTTTATCTTATATTTACGATTGAAGATAATATATCTTATAAAAATGGGTCATAAAGAAGAGTCGGCAAACAACAAGGAGCCACCAAGTTTAGTATATAGCTACAAAGCTGGGGTTCTCCATGAGAGAAACCTGCTGGCTGCTTTTGTACTTGTCAAGTGGACGCATTGGAAAAAAACCAAACAAAACCACAAAAGTTCCTATCCTTGAAAGAAAAGGGTCAGTCGGCAATATATATATATATATATATATATTATTATTATTATTGAAGATGATGACTGATACCATTAGATGGAATGTCTCTGAGAGGGGATCAAGAAAGAAAGGGTTGAAGTTGAAATATACGTAGAAGCGAAAGCGAAGACTGAAAATGAAATATAAGAGAAGGAAGGGCGTGCGTGCAAATGGCTGAATATAATGTGGCGTTTTGTGTGGTGCTATATGGGCCATATATATATATATATATATATATATGAGTATTGGATTGAGATTTGAGATATATGTGTGAATGAAGCATTCATGGCGTTTGAAGGAGGAGGGCCTATCAGAATATATAGGATTGAGATATATGTTATATTGCCCTACACCAAGAAATTAAAGAACCCTAGCTTGAATACATGGCTATAAACCTAGTTACTGTCTGGTAGGGCACAGCAATATTATGGAACGCTCATCACACACAAGTGCGGTACATTATAATTTGGAGTTGGTGGCTGCTAGCTTCTCGGTTTCTTATTGTCATTTCTGATTTCTTTAGAGACAAAGACAACCATTAAGTTATGTAAGTATAATGTACACACAGACCCTTTTCGTGCCCTGTCCCTGCAACCCCTGAACCTCCATTGCCTTTGCTGCTTTCTTTCTTTTACATCATGACGATTATATTGGACACTGGATTCTCTACTTTTCCGGTCTTCTTCCTCTCCATTCTTATATTTCTTAATGTTTTTTTAATAGCAATTAGAACATTTAAAAACAAATTTTCAATTGTGATTTACTGTATATAAAATATGTAAAAAAAATAATTTCGATTTATATAAAAAACATTTTTGGGAAGGTTAAACAACATCCCAAGCACATATTTAGTGTTCATTTGAGATAGTTTATTTTTCACTTATAAGTACTTATAAATCGTGATTTACAGTATTCAAGTTAAATATATGAAAGAAGTTTTATTTCGACTTACGTAATAAACATTTCTATCCAAAAATAAACTATTCCAAACATAATTTTAATTTATTCCTTCTGTGCATATTTAAAAATATCATGTGTGCTTTCATGGTCGCGATTTGAGATATGATTTTTAAAATTTTTAAAGACCTGATTAATTGATGGTCACAACAGATTCAAAAATTTATGTAGAAGTTTATATTCAGATACCCCTACTAATTAACAAGTCTGCGTGCTAGAGATATAGAGTATATCTAGATGAACAGTGCAAAAGTGTAATCCATTGGTAGGAGTCAAACGCTCAATTATTTCTTCTGGCATGGCAAGAAAACGATGTTTATATTTATCTCCATTTCTGGGTTTCACTGTTTGTTTTTTTGTACGTTAGTTGTCAATTTCACGGAATTGTGAGAGATAAACCGCAAATTAGTGAGTGGTTTGCCGACGCAAGAAATCCCCGACAATGAAAGAGAGAGACGGTGAAAACCTGAAAATGAATGAAACTAGCTAGGAGTCTATTACTTGATTAATTTTATACCCCTCGAGTACTTCGGATTTGCAAAGTCAAAACAATTAATGCACGTCATTGCTTTTGATGACGAGCTCCCGTAAAAAATAAGGAGATATAGTATAATTCCACACCGTGTAATTAAGTAAACTAATTAGAGTAATTAAATAGGAAGTCTCTTTCAATTTTTGATAAAGTTGTACTTTAACAGCTAAATAACCACAGGATGTTCTTTCTGGTTCGCTGCCACATTTTTTTATTAACCCGACAAAGGCTCGTTTTAATTCCGGAATGGAAATAGGACAAAATGATTGCTCGCATAACACTTTAATTTCCTAAGAAAGGACGGTTTTTTATTTTTTTTAGCGTTGTTTGCTGGTTTATTTTGGGATGCCACATCAGTCCAAGACTTGGGCAGTCAAGTACTCCCACCGTTTTATTTATAAATAATTTTTTTATTGTATAAAACGACAAGATAATTGAAAATAATAAGTATATCAAAAATATCATATTTTTTTATATATGCCCCTATTTTATAAAAGAATATAAGAGAGAGAATAGATAAAAAGTATGATAGATAATGAGTATAAGATATGAGAGAGAATAAGTATTCAATAAGACTAAAATAGGAAAAAGAAGCTTATATTTTCAAACAAAAATTGAAAGTTGTTTATAAAAAGGATCAGCCTTATGAGAGAGAAATTTGCTTATAAATAAGACTAGAGGAAGTACTAATATAATGGTGTTTTGCATGAAAATATTAGATGATTTAATCATAATTTCATATTTTAATTATATTCTATATTTGACTGCAGTACTATTTCTTTACAAATGCTACAATTAAAAGCACACTACCATAAAACGGGGAAAACAAAAGAATTGGTTTGGCGATTCTTAGAGCTTGTTTGGATCATGAAAAATGGTGAGATGGAATAGGAAAATGGAAATTTTGTAACTGGTGACAGACGTTTAGATCAATTTTTTGTTTGAAAATATTTTTTCGCCTTTGCCAATGTTCAAGCAGATGAATAAAGATGAGTTTCCACAAAAAATGTTGGGACCCCATTTTCCAGCACCTAAGGAAAATCTCTAAAGACCCAACTGTCCTTGATGTGATGGTGGATTTGACATAAAGTGGTGAAGGTGCTAAAGGCAATTCACACATCGGACCTAGAGAAAATGAAGAGAGCTGAAGAATAGAAAGGGTGAGTGGTTTTTTCCCGCGACGATGCAACATATCTCAAAGAACATGTGAATTCCTTCTTCTCTGCCAATGTGGTTGTTGTATTCTTGTTTGCGTTGAATGTGATGCACCCATGGTCCTTGGTTGTTGTGTTGAGCTAAGCGAAGAGGCCCTTGCTCGCTGGAGTTGATTCGGAGTAGGTGGAGGTGGTCCGCACTCCATTGCTGGGAGAAATATTGATTGACTACAGCTTGACCATGAAATACCCATGTGGTGAACGAGGTTAAATATGTGATATTCCATATAAGGGAAGCGGCCTTTGACCACGTACGATTGGTGGGTGCGCAACGATTGAGAGTGAAGTTAGAAAACCATGAGACACTCATCACATATATATGGTTAAAGTTGTTCATTTATTCATGTATAACCACAAGCGACTGGTGAATATCTCATGGTTATTGCTTTGTTACTTTATCAGGAAATAAGGGCAAACAGAGTATTAATTTGTTATTAGCTCCACTCATTAAAACTAGAAACAAAGGGTTAAAAGTACTAAATGGAAGTGAAGAGAGTAAGTTCCAAATGGGCTATTTCATCAAATGTCTTCAACCTACTTCTTTTCATAGCTCATACTTCATCCCCAATATTCTTTGCATATCCAAAAATTTTGTTCCTAGAGTGAGACAATAGAAGCTCACTGCTGTATCTCATTTATTTTCATCTCCCTACTAAAGCATTGCCCAATTCTTGCTAACTCTTGAATCTCTCCTTGTACCTGTGCCAGTGTTTATATTAATATATTTTTAAATTAAATTTAAAATATACACGCATAAATATATTTCTTCATAAAAAATAAGTTCAAACAAAAACATATTTTTCTCTATCCCCACACACTAAATCATTCTAAGGTGTACGCAACTACGCAAGTGGTTTTGTGGATAGTGACATAATCATCGAAATGGACCGAAGGAGGTTTGTATTTTTTGATAGAAGGATCCAATTCAAGCTGTCCACAAGCAATGAATGGGAAGATCGAAAAGTTGGAAGAAGAGAGAATTTTTTGGTTCGACGCATTTGCTGTGAGCATCGGCAAAGATGCTGGGAAAAGGAAGCTTGTGAACAATGTACAAGGTAATGCTCGACAATGGATGTATTGTCACAGTTAAGAGACTCGAAGACACAAACCCATGTGCCTAGAAAGAGTTCGAACGATATATGGATGTGATCGGAAAGCTTAAACACCATAATACTGTGAGACTCAATTTTTCCAACAATGATGTTGCATCCTAAGAGTAAAGTTGTTTTGGTCACGTGTAACCATGAGCCACCCATCACGCACATGTAGTTAAAGTTATTTTCATTTGTTCATGTATGACCGCAAACGACCTATGAGTATCTAATGGTTAGTGCTCTGTTACGTTATGAGAAAATAGTGTTTTTAATATAGGGGCAAAATGGTCTTTTGGTCATTTTCCTATTTCATTTTCTTCTAACCAAACAAAATTTTTTTTTCAATCAATTTTCTTTTCTAGTGCGCATCAAAGGCTCTAGTGGTAAAATATTTTCCTTTTCTACTCTTCGTTAATCCAAACGGGTCCTTATAGACTCAGAGGCACACATGGGTAACAGTAAATGAACACGGCGCGTGAGGTTTTTCGCCTCCTATCAGTTCCGGCCTTTCACTTTTGCCTGAGATCGACGCTTCATCTTTTTCCCATCCCTTCTTCAATCATAAGCCATCCCTCTCTCCCACACCTAATTATTATTATTTGTTTGATCGACACACCTAATTAATTAACACTCTAATTATCAATTTTATCCCTTTTTTTTTTTTTGAGCTGTAGGCGTAGCGACATGATTTCGTTGTTGGGTTCATCACACACATAATATTCTCTCTTTCTTATTTTTAAAAAGGAGTTAAAAGAGAAATTCGAAGGCCACAAAAATAGCAAACATAGCAATTATTGAAGGGATGATTATATTTTGGTTGGCTCTACATGCATTATTAATGAGGTATGTCGCGAGTTGACTGAGCGAAAAATCATTGAGCCTGGAGCTTCTTACCATACCAGAGTTTGTAATCATATTACATGTTAAAAAATGCAAACAAAAAAGGGTTCGTGTATTAGTGCGGTAGATATTGAAATGGTAATATTAATATTGGATGTCTTGATATAAAGAAGGTGGGGTTCACGGTTTCTTCAGTGCTGTCCACATCAAAGGTGAAGTTTCATTTTCAACCTTTTAATTAACAAGACACACATACCCTCTTATAGATAAAACTTGGATGCCACGATTTTACCTTTCATGGACATTAATTAATTAGTGGCCATTCACCTTATAATCGACGAGCTATGGAGTAGAGTACAAGGAGGGTGAGGCAACAAAGGATCATGTTCTAAGTAGATGAAATATATTATCACTCATGAGGGGTTAATTAGTTTATTCATAAACGCCAGCTAGGGTAGAAGCTTCTCTGGTTTATACTGACAAGTACTTATGCCTCGTTTGGTATGAGGAAGTGTTTTTAAAGGAAGTGAATAGAAGTGGAGGTGAAAATTGATGTAGGAGTGAGTTTTAAAATATGTTTGATGGGATGATGCAAATGAGACATAATTTATAATTTAAAAATGTATTTATAATTTGACAATACAAAACTGCCCTTCAGCCAAAAAAAAAATCTACTCCCATTGTGCATCACCACCGACAAAATTGTGATTGATAATCAATCAAATGGGGTGGTTTTGAGAAGGTTGAGAAGAATCAAACAAACAAACAATCAAATATTCATCAATAATCAGTTAAACATTGAATGGGAAGGTAGAAACTGGGGAGGCAGATCTGAATCTTGCAAGCATAGTCGTTCCAAGTAGAGATTGGGATGGTAGAGACAAGGGAGGCAGATATGAATCAATCAAACGTTCAAACCCACCACACACAAGGCAAAATCATGCCAAGTAGAGGGGGAAGAAGAAGATTACAACAATTACAAAACCCACAGCATCGACCTAAATCTTATGCATGTGCACCGACGACAGCTGAGGCAATGGAGAAGAATGACAAAGGCTTTGAATTTTGAACCTCCGATGCGACTTTTTTTTTTTCCTTTTTCTAGAACTCTCGTCCCCAAAATCCCTCCATCTTAAATGAAGGCACGGGTTGGGCTAAAAGATCTGGTGGGATTTTTTTTTTCAAAGAATACACAATGATAATTTTCACAAGGGTGAAGGAGAGAAAAAAAATACTCCTTTGGCATTGCCAATATTCAATCTTGGACTAGAGGAAGACAACGGTAGAGTCGCATTCATTGCTGGAGGGGGACGATGACGGATCATGTTCGCTGAAGGGGGGAGGACAAAGTTGCATTTGCTGCTGGAGGGCGAAAATGCGTTCACCGTCGTCGCTGGTAGAGAAGGTTGTCGTCTCCTTTGAGGGCTGAGGACAATCGCCCCCATCACCGTGGAGGACTGTAACTGTCGTTACCGATATAATACCAGTGGATGGAGGGAGGATGAGAATCGGTGTTGTAATAGAAAGGGGTAAAATAGACATGACCCCACTTCCATGGAACTGGAACCTAGTTCCTAGGGTGGGTGGATGGAAGTCACTTCCTTCATTTTTTATGGAAGTGAGTTACTGGTGGAAGTGGATTGCAGTGTATCAAACATCCCAATTTTAGAATTCTACTTTCACTTCACCATCTTCAATTCCAATGTACCAAACATAGTATTAATGTCTCTTTATAATACTCTACAGTTTTATCATTCTCGTGTTAATTGTGTGTGCTCATACGATGGAGTATATATTAAATAAGAGTAAAATTAAAAATTCATTAGATTTTAAGACCAAAGGAACAAGGTTTAAAGTTTGTCTTAGTTGTGGAGTGTTAAGACTAAAAAGGGGAAAGGAGTGGAAGTAGAGAGAATCAATATGGTAGAGAAGTGTCTCTACTAACCTTTCTTTTTACTTTCTCCCCATTTAATGTCTCAATTATAAGATCATGTTTTAATGGTAAGATTTAATGTTATGTATAAAATAGTACTATAATATTAAATATATATTAAATATTATATATTTAATGGCTGAGATATTAAGTGAAGGGAGGAATTAATAGAGAGACTCATTTTCTAATAAAGCTCAACTATTAAAAGTCAATCAATTAGTGGATAAATTAAATAGAGAGAAAGTGGAGAGGAGGTCAGTAGAGACACTCCTTTCCTCTGAAAAGGTACACCGTGGGTGTTTTTTCTCTCTCACACTCTCACACTCTCACACTCTCTTGATTATAATTAAAGTAGCTATAAATATCCATTTAAAGAACGGTCAAAGGAGTTTTAATGGTAACATGAGAATTAGAATTGAAATTCAAATAATGTGTCGTTCATAATAATTAAACTTGCCGAATTAACAATTATTTAAATCTGTCATGTTGAAAATAAATTTTTAGAAAAATTTGTGATGGCCTGAATTATCATTGGTTTATTGTTTTAATGATGCCACTGTCCCTTGAAAGATAAGGAACGAAGCTCTGGGTTTTATATAATTGCCGCCCAATTAACGTCGCGTACTGGACGATGGTGGCATTAAAAGATTATTGAGCTGAAAATAATAGTGAGGAAATTGTCATTAGTGGGAGAAACGAGGACAACTGTGCTTTCTTTCAAAGGAAAACTACAGCCACAATGCTATCGCAGGTGGGTTGGTGAAGTGCATGTTTGATAATATTTATTTTTTTAATATAAGTATTTATTATGTAAGTTGAGATAAAACTCCTCTAACATATTTATTTTGTATACCGTGAATCACGATTTATAAGTATTTATTATCTAAAAATAAGCTATTCCAAACGAGCACGAAAACTGATTCTAATAATGAATGAAATAAAGAGGAGAGCCTTTTGGGTAATTAGCGTGATGTAAGAGAAGGTTCATTAAGAGAAGCGTGGGTGCTATTTGTGAAGCTTAATCCACAAACTTTGGCTTTTCAAAACAGTTACCACTAAAAATCAGAGGGCAACATATGCTTTTCTCTCTCCACCCACAAATTAGCTAATGATAATTAGTAGTAGTATTTAGGAATTTGCAGGCCTGATAAACTAGTTTGGGTTGGCTGGGTAAAAAACGCAATTATCACGAACCCAGCAGGAGCAAGAAGCTTCCCTGCTTCTGTGTTGAGCGGTGACAATAAATTTTCGAGGGGGTTTTGATTACTTGTGAGTTTCGATGCAATGCTTGTTTACACGCCATTCCATGATCAAACCTTTGCCTCTCCATGATTGGTCTGCTCACGTCACCCCCTCCTCCTAAATTATTCTCTCCTTTTCACCTCCCCCTAAATTATTCAATTCTTAGACTAGCATTTTTCAAAAAAAAAAAACAAACAAACGAACGAACGAACTTTGATCCGAGCTTCTCTGATTTGCCGTGTAAAACTACATCACGCTTCAAAGTCAGTGCCCTCTTTCACTCTACCCTATTTTACAGTCTTCCTTCTCTTTTTTCTTTGCCTTCTAGTATTTCACAGTCTTCCTACTACCATCTCATGCCTCTTTCTCTGTTAATTAATTTTTTTGCCAGCCTTTCTCTGTTAATTATATTTTATTATTTTTGACTTTGAAGCCCGGGGACCATCCTGCGCGGCACTAAACAAGCACCTGGCCCGACTCACACGTGGCACTCCCAGTACACGTGTCGTGTGATTCGGGTGGCCCCTCTTACCGCTTAATTAATTAAGATTATGGGTGACGAGGGATCCCAATTCATTGTACTACTCAGAACTCAGTTGCGCAAAACGGAACGTGAGTATTAGCAGTAGACTAGTAGTAGGAGGATCCCTACCCCAATGCCCGAGGCCATTTCGGTCCCATCACCCCTAAAAAGTAAAAAGGAGACCCCCCATTCTACGGTACCGTTTCAGCCTTTCAGGACGTGTTTCTTTTGTCGGGGCTTGTTGGGCAGGCCTGAAAGCGGCATCGTTTTGAGTCCCACCCTTCTTCCTTGTGTGCTGCCACCGGGGATTTCTCCGTTGCCGACAAAGATACCTTGGATGGAGGCACTCCTTGTCCGAAACGCTTCGCCTGACGCCTATTTCCCGAATTTTTCCACCAGCTTTATAGGGAATAGGCCGGGGGGAGCGATAAATTTGTCTAGGCGTAAAAAAATTAAAGAAAGAAAGAAGGAAAGAAAACGAGCTCAATGATTTACTGTGAAAGCTGTGCCGTCCCGTCCTTGACTGCCAACTTGACAAATTAAGTTGGGTTACAGTGGATGATTCAGAAGCTGCAGGTCCTCCCATTTGCATGTTATGCCACCCCAAAGCCTGTCTTAATCGCCCCTTTAATTGTCTGCTTACCCCCCAGTAAGGGTGCTTAATTAAGACACTGCTCTTGTTGTGTTGTGTCGCAGTTGCAGTACTCCGAGTATTTATATACTCACTCGCTTTGTAGCAGTAAGTAGTAACCATAAAAAGGGGGTAATTTCTCATTTTTCATTTCCAACGGGAGGGCTATATTTATTACTCACATCTAACCCCATGTGGGGTCACTGACTTAACCACGGATTAGAACCAGAGTTAAAATTCCTACTGGTTAAGAAGGGCATCCCCATAACCCAGATTTTTGTTATCAACAGTCTTCACTCACTCGGGCTTCTTCGCCATCTACCTAGCTCTCCTCTCTTCTTTCTCCTTCGCTACCTTCCAAAAGTGCCCATTCTTTCTCTCCTCTTTTCGGCTGCCGCATCCCACTCTCACTTCCCTCTGATTTCCCGAGAAAAACACTGCAACTTTTATGGAGCCTGATTCTGATATTTGTAATCTGAATGAATAAACACCTAAACCTAACAACCCCTTAAAAGCTAGGATTTAATTTTGTTGCCACCCTAGATGTTTGAGCCATGGACTTAACCCCCTCCATCGCCAACAACCACAACACCACCACCACCACCGCAACCAATACTCCTACTAGTACAAAATCCCCAGAACATGACAGTGAAACTCCGACCCGGATCCTGACCGCCGCCAAGCCCTTGTCCTTCTCCAACGGCGTCCTCAAGCGCCACCACCACCACCACCGCCTCCCCACCCACCCACCCCCTGTCACGTACAAGGAATGCTTGAAAAACCATGCAGCCAGCTTAGGAGGCCACGCCCTCGACGGTTGTGGCGAGTTCATGGCCTCTCCCACCGCCAACCCCGCCGACCCCAGCTCCATCAAATGCGCCGCCTGTGGCTGCCACCGCAATTTCCACCGCCGCGAGCCCGAAGAGCCTATCTCTACAACCCACGTCATCGAGTACCAGTCTCACCATCGACACCATCCCCCGCCGCCTCCGCTTTTCCAGGTTTCCAATCGAAGCCCCAATTCAGCGTCACCACCTCCGATCTCCTCTTCGTACTACCCGTCCGCACCCCATATGCTTCTGGCTCTCTCTGCCGCTGGGATACAAGCTCCTCCGGAAAGCGCGGCTGCTCCCACCAACGTTCTGACAACGCCGAGCCCGAATGCGCGGAAGCGGTTCAGGACCAAGTTCACCCAGGATCAGAAGGAAAAGATGTACCATTTCGCCGAGAGGGTGGGGTGGAAGATGCAGAAGAGGGACGAAGACTTGGTTCAAGAATTCTGCAACGAGGTTGGGGTTGACAGGGGAGTGTTGAAGGTTTGGATGCACAACAACAAGAACACTTTTGGCAAGAGAGATGCTGCTAATAATAATGATGATGGTAGGAACACTCTAGAGCAAGACCCTCACGCCCTCACCGCCGGAATCCATGCCAACAACGACAACGGCAGCGCGCAGGATCCGAATCACCACCACCACCTCTTCGCCACCAACGATAATAGTGGGGCAAACCTTGGTACTAATGGGTCCTCTTCGTCCTCTTGAATCTTTGGTGGAGGATGAAAGAATCGAAGAAAGGAAGGAGATAAAATAATGTGTTAGAGTAAGATCGTTACCGGTTGATTAGTCGTTTCTTTTCTTTCACTTTTAATTTAGTTTTTATTAATGAGATGATCATGATCAACTTCTTCAGGATATTTAACATGGCAGAGATTGATATCTCCAGAGGGAATTTTAATTATTTACTGGCTTCACCTTTTCTTTATGCTTATCAGTGGTAAATTCAGCTGTTGTTTTATTAGTCACTACTCCTAGCCCGAGTTTTAATTTGTAAATGTCTCGTTTCCCCCACCCTCCTGTCCGAGATGATTTTATGTCACCCTTCTTGCTCAAGCTTTCGTGCAAGGTTGGGTTTTGTTGGAGGAGTTTTAGAGGTTGATGAACTGTGGACTCGCAGTGTGATTATTTGATGTTCTCTTCTTTAGGGGATGGTGGCAAAGCATGATGCGCTTTTTCTCTTTCTCTGGTCAGAGAGAATATGATTTTCTTCAGAAGTTTTGTCCTGGAGAAAGAGGCAGAAAGTTTGGCCGCGTAGATTTCAGAAGGTGGCTAGGCTATTTGTGATGAATTGCGCCATTTTATTGCTTTAGCCATGGGCTGCTGTGCCTGATACTATTTTATATTCCACGACGAAGTAACCCAAGAGAAAAGAGAGGCACAAACAAAATCATCATAATCGTATTCTATCAAGGATAGTGCATATGGAACTGTAAGCTTTTTCGTAATCTGATTGCATCAAATAGATCAGGTTTAACTTTAGATAATAGAGCTGAATACTGTAGCGAGCAATGGGGATGTGGCTGGTGATCCTAAAAGAAACCTAGTAATCCTTTTTAATTATTCTTTCTATTGAAGCACGCATTCCTCCTGTACTAATTGTTCTGCCGCGTTTGCAATCAGAAGTGATGGAGACTCGTTGGGTACGTCCCCTAATCCCATTATTTTAAAGTTGAGACAAGATTATCACATAACCTAATTGAACGTGCTGTTGAAGATATCTTTGGGGCACGTCCATTTACAAGGGAAGTAAAAGTAAGATCATCTATTAATTAAAACTATATTATTAATCTTGCATTAGTAGGATAATGACCCGAGAGGATAGGATACCGTATAGTATTGCCAAGAATTCTCTGACTTGTTGGTTACCACTTAAGGTATGGGTGTGTTTTTGTTTGTAGCGGGTTCACGTTACTGGTGGAATACATGGTAATGGGGGTCCACAGCACGGGTTTGTTACGGTTTTGGTCATTGATGATGAGGTCAGTAATCTTGTATTGGTGCCCCTAACCAGCCAGGCATGGGCTGGTCGTCTTTAGTCCTTGATTGGCCCTTGACAAAACAGGGACAATATGGGAACTTCACAAGCTAGCGATGAGGCATCGTCTCAAATTCCCACTAAATACAACAGTAACTCCCTGTGAGAGAATATGGTCACCCCCCCCCCTCCCTCCCCCCAGCTTGTGCACATGTATGGATACATAGTACAGTGAAACTGGAATCGTCTGCGAATTTCAACTTTATAATCAAGTGAGTTTAATTGGACGCATGTGGGTGGTTCCTTAAACGGACAAAATCAGGGAATCCATTGAATATTATCAGGGAGTGTGTTGCTATTCTGATGACAGGGTGAGGAAGAAATGGATATAAATGAGGAAGCTTAATGGATTCCAAAATTTACAAAGGCATTCTCGTGATACAAGATTGGTGTCATGGAGCAGAAAGTGGAAGGCTTACGGATTAAGCAGGCAAACGTAATGTAAGATAAGGTGCGGAGTTGTTATCTTTAATAATGCAGGGGGCCGGGTGGATTAACATTGGGGTTAAGGCAAATAAGGAGAGGTTGAGGTTAACATCAATGTACCGTGAAGCCAACTTTATGTCCCTACCTCTGAATATTACCCCAGTGTGTGTGTCATTTGATGTGACTCCCTATATTACTCTGATTAGATAGAGGAGCCATTTTGTTTTTCTTTCAAGTTTCAACTTTCTCCCCATATCTTGCTTCCTCTTCCATGTGGCTTTTCACATATTTACTTTTGCTCTTTTACTCCCTCCTTTCTCTCTGTGGTACTGTTTATTGTTATTATTATCAGTTTAAATGTGTCACACATCACTCATGTATATTGTAGGATGTGCATGCGTGGTTATGACTATAAATAGAATTTTAACCCTGTTGCTAATTAAACGTTGCGATATCCCATAAGCATTTTTTCCTATTTCATAAATAATAGAAAAAACCAACAAGATTATTATTCATTAGTCCTAAAAAACAGTAGATTAACAAAAGAGTTTGGCAACAGAATTGGATACTTTTGTCGTTAAATATTGTCACTGATTATAAATAATAGTTGGAAAAATGAATGGTCTTGTTGCTGTGTACTTGGTCAAAGTGTAGTGTAATTGAATGTCCAACTCTAAAGTATTGACGGATCAGAGGAGAGAGGAGGTGGGCTTTGCTAATCCATGTGATAGAAACAACCTAACTATAACTGCTCCATGCAATTGAGTACGAAAACACGTTGCATCTCTCACTGTGGGTTTAATAGATGCTCCTAATCTGCCAAAGCGGATCAAAGAAAATGTAAAAAAGACGGAAACCAAACGTCATATGTAGCTGTAAGCCTAATTTTCCTGTAATTGCAGTCCCAACTTGTTGAGACTATAACGCTGTGCTTTGAACCTAATTTGGGTTTCACATCACTAAACATGCACCATGTGCTCCCACGCCGTAACACTTGTAATCTCAAGCTCTTGAGACCCAAAAGGTCTGTGTCTTAGGCTATTTTTCATTGGATTCTCACGGGCGTCCCTCACCAATTAGTAGCCTCCTTTAGGGTCTTCTCAAGAGAGTATCAAATGCACAATCTAAGGTGCTTGAATTCTCTTTGACCTCATGCGTAGTGAAGGTGGGCCGTAATTATTACCCCCTTCAGTCTTAAATATAAAATAAAGTTGATTTTTTTTTAAGAGATTAAGGAAGCCAATTAAATGACTTTAAAATATTTATATTTGTCATTTTTTTTTCAATTTATTTTGTCTAACTTATAAATTGATATATAATCAAAGGATACACAACATATAATATAATTAAATAACTTATTTAGTTTTCTTAATCTTTCCAAAATAATTTTCCTCTGTCTTGTATTTAGAAGATAAGGGAGTATTATTATTAGTGTGAGCATAGCTTAGGTCGGAGTCATTTTCATGAAAGCTCCAATAAGTAAGGAAAGTTATCCAGTCATTTCATGATCTTAAAATACATCTACATATATAGGCCCTCTTTATTGTGTTGCGCAGAAAAAGAGAAAGCTGCCAACTTTAAAAACCCTAGCATATGAAGCATGGCTTTGTCCCCCTGCATCAGGGATGGAGGTTGAAGTTCTAGACTTGAAGCCCCCCTCCACTAATATTTCTCGCCCCACTAACATTCCGTCTGCTGGACGTGAGAAAATCAAGGCCTGACCAAATTCAATTACCCATCCAAGTTTTCACCGTCAGTACAAATAATTCACTGACATCATTAAAAACACCGTAAATTGTCAAGTGGCATGCAAATTGTTGTTGAGTTGGCATAACGGGGTAGGCAGGCAAGCCTCTAGTCTGGTCTTCTGCCTTGTGATGGAATTCAGGAATTTGTATTTTGGTGGAGGGACTGTTTGGCTTTAATAAATTTTTGTCCGGGAGAGTTTTAAAGCGGGGGAACAGAATGCCTTAGAAAAGCAAGCAAAACAAGAAGATGGAAAAGGACAAATTACGCTGGAAGGTCAACAATGGACCACACAATTATTTTGCAGCAGCACATATATATAAAGATATATTAATGGAGTCCGCGAATGTGGTGGCCCATTGTGATTATAATCTGAGGTGTTATCTCTAACAATCTCCATCCTTAATATTCCTGTGCATCAGCTCGTGATCCTTTTCATCACCGTTCTTTAATTTTTAGCATGCTGGTCCTCCATCCCTGCAGATATTTGGGATAGGGATTGGCATGATTGATCTCTATATCTATATCTATCACCGCGCATGACGTGTCCTTAATTTAATTTCTCTAACTAATTATCCTTCTCTGTGTGTGTGTGAGAGGGTGCTTCTTTTGGGGTCATGTTATATTCTCTGTCCCTGGCATCTTTTCAGCTCCAAGATATAATGGTTCTTCTCGCACTCACTGTGCAAGGAAAGCCGTGCCATGAAGTAACAGAGGCAGATGTCTGAACTTTTTAAGCGAGCAATGAGTTGCTTCCTTTATACACGGGTAAAAGCACAATGATCGTAAGAAAGTCATGTGTATATAATATCAGTTGCATTTTTTAAGAGCGGGAAAATATCAGAGATAAATATTTATTTACAAGTAGTCATCGGTGTTTTGGGCCATTATATAGTGGGAGGATGGTAAGCGAGTGAATTAGAACGAAAGACACTGAGAAGGTATGAGAATAAGTAGGAGATTAGTGTCTCTCGTCACTCTCTAACGTTATTGTGAAGACAGACACTAATGATCCAGTAAGGAAAAAGAGAAGGGAAAGGTTAGAGGTAGAAGAAAGGGAGGGGGTGTGTGACTTAATGAGGAAAGTCATAATGAGCACTGTTGTTGGCATTCACATGTTGGAAAGTAGAGAGCACGTGAAAGAGGAAGTGAAAGTGGTGACACAAGGCCCATACTTTACCTCATCCTTCATACTCCTACACCTCTTGTTAAGACATGCAAGTTATTTTTCCCCTAACAGGCTATAATAATACTGTTATAAGATGGCACATTAATTTTGTTTAATAAATGTATGACTTTACCATCAATCTGTTGTTCCTGGATTTATTACTTCGATTAGCCTGAAAAGATGTTAAATTTTAAGATAAAACTAATGAAATTTAAGGTTTTCTTATCTCCGGTGGAACAGAGATATGATTAGGAGTATTTCTCTTTTACACCGCACAATACCTACCCTCCCCATTCATTCTGCTTCTGCCTAAACATATTCCTATTATCCCTATTCCCATCAACATCATAACTTCCTACTTCGGTAGTTCCTACTCTCTCTCTCTCACATCCCTCATAAAAAGTAAGAACAGTCATATTTGACTATTGCATAAAAGATCACAAGCACGTTCTCTCTCCTTTTTCTCCATTATGGACCCAAAGCCCTGTCAACAAAAAACAGGGTGGGGCCTGTAACTAAAACTCAGTCCAGCTTATGAAGCTGGCCCATAAATATGTATTGGACCTGAGCTCAAAACTTCTGGAGCCTCTCTTGTCAGTGCTCTTGGGTCAATTTCACATTTTTTTACCCTCGTTTGTTTTAGTCGTCTGACATAATTGGGTCTGCCCAGACCATGTATAAGCGCGATCAGTTCATGAGTTTAAGAGTGTGTTCGGTTATTCAGAAAGAAGTGTTTTCTCTCCCAAAACCATGGTTTTAAGAAAAAAATACAAGAACACTCAATTTTTCTGAAAAATAAGTTATTTTGACCCTAAATCATGGTTTTGGGGCATAAGCTAATTTTTTGACCTTTTGCATTTTGTGGACCCCACCCTCTCATTCTCATTGGTTCTTTTCCTGTCTGTGCGTCCCATGTCATACCCTCTTTCATTTTTTATTTTATTTTATTTTTTTTCTTTTCAAATTTCAGCGTTTTTTCTAGTTTTTTTTTTAAATTTTAATACGCCCTCTTATTTTTAATATAAGACCTATTTCTCTAATTTAATTATATTACAAAAATTAGTTAAGTTAATTAACATTACATATAGACAAATTTATTTCATTTTTGGTATTAATTATGAAATTTAATGTTAAATAATGGGTTAAGATACATAATTTTTACTGCCGTTAGGGGTTTTAATTGTTCGTTATTATTTTTCCATCTTCTAAAATTTATTTGTACTGGATACCCCTCAGGAAAAACTTGGCTATTAAATTTGGACCTTACCCCTTAAATAATATATAAAATATAATCTTATTCTTTACATGTAATTATCATAAAAGTTAATATCCTTTTTAGTCATTTGACCATAAAAAAAGTTATTATGATAAAATCATCTAAACACTCTCATTTTTTCAAAATCACTTCTTTCTTATAATCTATTCTCTAAAAACTATTCTTTTTTTTTTGTTCAATCCAAAAACTATTCTTTAAAGGCTAACAAGAACACAACCTACCCCGAAAATAAATTGGGAAGAGCGAAACCAAGGAAACAAAATGTAGCCCCCGAGGAAACTAATGAACGCAACTTTCATTATCCAGTGAATCTGCCAAACACGTTGTTGAATCTGGCAAGAGAAGAATATGTAAAGATTTACTGATTTAAAAGCCTGTTTCCTTTCCAAGTTTCAAAAGTCAGGGTAACTATAACTTAGCTTTTCTGCATCACCCAAAGTCTTATTATTCACAGTTATGTGACTGGCACAGTTGCCAACTATATATATACAGTATATTGATTCTTAAGACAACATCTAAAAATCATATGAAATAGAAACAAATTAATGTACAATTTTTTTAATATATACTGTTTCCATCGATTTCACATTTTTTGTTTAAAAAAATGTGAAATCGGGTTAATAGAAAATAAGGCAGCTGAGCTAGGGAAATTAAAATGACATTGACAGACTTTAAGATCTTTAACTAGACTTAAAGACATCAAATTCAAGAAAATTGAAAAAAAAAAAGGGAACACTATTCTTAGTGAGAAATAGAAATAAAAATGCCTGGCCTTTACAATTTTTTAAGATTCAGTTTAAAAATGGTACTACCTCGCCGGGATTTTTTTTATAAATGGAAAAAAAAAAAGAAATTAAAGGTGGCTCTAGCAATTGCAGGGAAGGGCATTTTACTTACCACCAAAGACATGGAAATTCATATCATTGCATTCGGGATGTTAACATAGTTGCAGACGCTATGACAAATGAGGTTTGGAAGATGGCGATTTATCTTCATATCACAAAATCGCCTCCTGATACTATACCAACTTTTTATTAAATGATGTAAACAGATTGAGATTACATGTTGACTCAAGAGGATAGCTTTGATGTATTTGTAGAATATCATTTTCTATAAAAAAAAAACAGACATGGAAATTCGCCATTTGGAATTTTTAAATAACAGAGAGAGATATTGAAATATTACCAAAAAAACAGAGGGATCCTGAAATGTAATTAGTGGGGGGGCTGGTGGTCCCCACGCAGGAGGAGGGTTAGGAAATGATGTGATTAAGAATCTTTCATGGGCCTCACCCGTCTTCTGATATGACCACTGACGCTTTGCCTTTGGCCCATTTCACCACTAACAATCATTTTTAAATTCGCCGCCTCCTTGGTTTAGCCGCCCAGAAATTTCCCTATTTATGTCCATTACCTACTATCCATCCAAACTATATATTTTCATTTCTCTACATGCATGCATTACAAAACAATTTTCCCCCGCTCAAGTTAAATCCAGCGTAAAACAACATTGGTACTTAGCTGCTTATTTTCTATTAATTCGATTTCACTTTTTTTTTTAAAAAATGTATTTATCATTCTTATATTGAAAAAATTGTTCATCAATCTTTCTATTTCATATGATTTTTAGAGGCGGTTTCAAGAATCAATATACTGTACTTCATTCGGTCATAATTATAGGATAACATTTGAGAGTTGATCTTGATCCTAATTATAAGATAAAGTTCTAATTTTTATCAATTTTTTCTCAAAATACCCCCTATTGATCCTTTCTTAATAATAATTAAATTTTCTCTCTCTTTCAACCCTCTCTCTTGGAATCTATTCCTTTCCAAGTTCTAACACCGTATTTGTATCATATTATGATCAGGGAAGCATAATATATCCATGAGTCCTTCAAATACTAAAGTTGAATCACATTAGATCCTTCTCATTAATCTTGATCTCAGTAATATCTCATTAATCTTCAAATACTAAAGTTTAAATAAGGGTATTTTAGGAAAATAAATATGATTAACTAATTTAACCACTATCCTTAATTTTTCCAAAATTAGGTAAATATGTCCTATAATTAGGACCGGAGGGAATATATACATAGCTGGCAACTATGCCGGTCACATAACTGTGAATAAAATGACTTTGGGTGATGCAGAAAGGTAAGATATAGTTACCCTGACTTTTGAAACTCGGAAAGGAAACCAGCTTTTAAATCAGTAAATCTTTTCATATCTTTCATGATCCGTATGAAAATCCCATTACCGTGGGTTTATAACTATGAACTCACGCCCATACATATATACTTGCTGTTCATATTGGAAGCTCCACTAACACGTGCATCAGCACATGAAACTTGTCAAAATTGAGGAGTTACGTCATGTAATGGAATCATGCATCGGAACCCAAAAACGAATAAGTGATTTGATCATCGATGAGTTTTCGAGCGAAGGAAAATAGGAATCTAAAATAGATGATGACTCGTCATTAAAAACAGCCGAATAATTTTAACTTTTGATTTTGTAGAAGGTCTCTCCTTGGTGGTATACTCACGAACAAAATCTTGTAGCCTTAAAACCATCTTGACTTTCGTTTGTATGTATTATTTTCAGTGCAAGTATGTGTTATGATGCACTATTTCTTCGATTATAAATATAATATTTAGTTAACTTTTTTCTTAAAAAACGATTAAAACAGTTAAATAAGTTACTTAATCATTATATATGATTAAATTATATATCAATTTATAAGTCACATAAACTAGTTTGAAGAAAAAATGATAAATATAAATACTTTAAAATAATTTAATTAACTTTCTTAATCTCTCTAAAAAAAATCAACTGACTTTTATATTTATTACTATTAGTTGTTACGGAGAAACACTGGCTGTGACATTGGGGAATTCTGTAGAACATATATCAGTCGTCAGACATGACCAACACACACACACACATATCAGTGTGTGCGTGTAAGCAGCGAGCGAGCGTGTTGGATCTAGTTTTTGTAAGAGTTGAGCGCCACAAAGCTCAAAGGAAATATATATATATATATATATATATAACAACGACTACAACTACATCTACATCTACTTCAACGACTATAACTTTTCTGGCTGAAGAGAAAAGGGGAGAAACGGTAACTTTCAATGGGAAGGAGTTGGATCTAAGTTTTATAGCACATCTATAAAGCATTCATTCAGAATATACCCCCAAAAAAAAGTTCACATCCCTTTCTGGCTAGCTAGGACTTGCTTGTTCAAGGCGGCTACTTTTTAGCTAAATAATTTTTCATCATTTCCATGAATTCGCACCTTTTTTTTTCCTTCAAATTTCCGCTGACGTTGTCATGAAGTTTTCTTTAATATTTAATTAGCGTGTGTTACGTTGTGTGTGTGACTTTTGTACAATTTGATAGCAGTTTCTTATGACAAAATTTCAAATTATTTTAATCGCAACGTTTTACTTTATTTTTTGTGCATTCTGTAGTGTCAACAAGTTACTTTAATTGAATATTTATAATTAGGAACTCTAATTCATTACTTGTGTAAGAAAAAAATTTCCCCAATGAAACATGGCAAAAGCCTACTGCTCTATACCATTAAAGGGAGTCTATCATAGAAGAAAGTAGAGATTTGGGATTAGAAAATGGAGAATAAGACACAAACCTTTGGCCATATATTTCACAAATGTGTGGAGCACAAGGTATATGCATCTTCTGATCTGCGTTTTCAGAATTGACATTTACCTGATTTCCTCCGTATACCAGAAAGTTCGTTCCTCTATATATACTCCAAAGCCTAACATCTCCATTTTTGCTTACACATCTCACATGCAAAATATATACCCGCACAACCATGGTCCTCCCCTTCTAGCTATTTCCCACAGCACCAGACACCAAGCTTTTATTATCACCATCTATCTGATCCTTATTTTTCCATCCATAATTTCAGTGTTTTAAACGTACATAGGGTTTTGACCATCGTACGTGTGAGAATTATTGAACTCCTTGAGTTTTATGGAAGTCTGAGCTATAGCTTGGTTGCTTAGCATAATCATTTTGTTCCTAAATTTGGTTAATTTAGGTAATCGATCAATTGCATTGACTAATGACTAGAAATAATTAACGCTCACCACTGATGAACCATATTATGTGATATGATCTTTCTGTTATGTATATCCTTTTCGTCAGTTTTGAGTTTGCTAAAGTTTTAATAAGTAGCTAATAAAATGTTCTTTATTTCAACAACCAGCATGATTAGACATGTGGACCGTTTGTGTGTTCAAAGTGATCTCAAACAAACATACACCACCAGTTTGTGCCTTGGAGGTTTAGTGATCGTTTATAGTACATATGGAGCTTAACTGAACCTATATTTTGCGTCTTTAATTAAGTGTGCATAAAAAAGGTGAGAACTTTGTCATTAACATCACCAGAATATTAAAGCCTAGCTGGTCAGGTAGGTAAATGTTGCAATATATATGGTGATGGCCAATAATCAAAACGGCTAAAATTGTGGCTTTTACACCTTTGTCTACATACACGTCACAAGATTTCACACACACTTGGGCAAACTAGCTAGCGTGCATGATATAGTAAAAGTGATTGAAGAATTGAGAGAGAGAGAGAGAGAGAGAGAGAGAGAGAGAGTCATGTTATATCATGAGATGAGATCAAATCCTGATGACACGGCATTTAACATAAGTAGAAAAACCAAAACGTTGGACAGAGGGCCGCAAAAACAAAGGTAGCCAGCTACGTTGTTATATAGATGATGTGGAAGTATTTGTGGTCTTGGTATTGGCCTCAAAGATTCTGCCTCAACCTAATCAAACTCAGTACACTACGAAAAGACACAAACTAAAAAGCTATAAACTTCATCAATTAATTCCATCCATCGGTCCCACACACACACACACACACACACACACACACACAAACATCCTCTTCATTCCCGAAACTGAGAATCGCTCTCTCAACAAGGCAATCAAACCCAGTACGCGTAATACACTTAAAACAAAGCAGAACAAGCATGTCAACAGAAGATAATTAAAACTCATATGTATATTATAACCCGAACATCACTATATATATGTTATAATTAAAACCCCAAATTCAAACAATCAAAAAAGAAAACCAAACCAGGAAACATGACATGTACTAGATGAAATAACATAACTAGTTATTGATATATAATTAAATAGAGTGTGTGCTCGATCCATCAAGTGCCGTTGGAGGTAGGTGAAGAGCACTCACACACTACTTCTGTCTCCACCTCTCTCTTGTGAAAGTTCCTGTGGCAACCACACGCGGCACAGGTCAGAGCGGCGGCTGTGCCTTCATCGCCGCTCGCCATGAACTCCCGGCAACCATCCACGGCGTAGCCTCCGACGTTGGCCGCGTGATTCTTTTGGCACTCTCCATATCTCACACTCCTAACAGTAAAAGACGAAGAGTTTGAGCACTCAACTGGTTCCTCTCTTCTCACCACAACTTGACGTTTCCTCATGATCTCGTCAACTTCAAATCCCTCTGTTCTAGCCCTGCCTGCAAATATTATGTTCAAATTATCGATGAGCTCAAAATCAGAAAGAGAGAGAAGGGAAAGATAGAGAAACTAGTGAGGAAGAGAGAGGAAATGCAAGCTTACTTTCTAATGAATATGTACATCGAACCCTAACCCTAGAACATGTATTTATAATTAAATGCTAATTAAATTAATTATGATGGATTTTCCATCCAATTAATATTTAAATCTTTAAGCCAAAGTGGGAACAACTGATCACAAAACACTTTTTACTGTGCGTACTATTTGATCTTGTGATCGAATCTCTATCTATTCACTTGAAAACCCTAGACATGACATTATTTTAAAACTAGAGCTCTATAGCAAGATAGTGATTCTTAATGCACGGTAATTATGGCTTAATGTTGTTGTGATGGCTAGACTGCAAGGTGATCCCACCTCCGGAACTAACATGCTATCCATAAGATTATTTGTGGCTCATATTGAGCCAGGTAATTCATGATTTATAATGAATAAAAAAAGAAAATGAAATCAAAGTGATTCCTCCTTGTTAAAGGAAAATCCTGAACAGTGATGGGTTTGATTCGGGAAAGACTTTTTCCTTTCGCCTGAAATAGTGCTGGGTTTGCTTAGCTAAAAAATAAAGTATGGGTTTAATTTTGGAAGGACCAGCTAAGCAGGATTTAACCCCAAAAACGTACAGTGGCCCCTAACTTGATAGTAAAAGGCAGTTTTGTGGGGTGCACTGATACGATACCAATAAGAATTGTCCATATAGCCTCTTGACCTAAAAACGTGAACATGATAGGCGAGCTTTGCCAAACTTGTACGACAAAATGACCGTGATTCTTTTGTTTGCATGCCCATATGTTACTATGTAGCATTTATATTTTTTTACAGATATATAGGACAAGGTTTTCTGTTTTATCCTCCCAGGAAATTATGATCATCATAATGTTTATCTTCTGTTACTGTAATTATTATTTACCACGAAGCTAGATTAACTTCTGGTTACCTAGGATTAAAAGGCAGCTCTGATGAATTCTTTTTAGAAGTCAAAGGGCAAACAGAACAAGAAGTGGAGGAACCAAAACATGGGTTTATTTATATATGCTGCCAATTGATGTGCAATGTGTTGTACATATATGCAATTATTTATTCTTCTTTAATTATGTACATATTAAAATTCTGCCATGCCAGTTTTCCATCACCCTTCTGAACATCAACCATCATAAATGTAGTCTTAAAAGTATGTCTGGCCTTAATTAGATCATAAACAAAGATTATTAATGGCAGGACTTCCGTAAGTGTGTTTTTTACCCTTAAACTATAATTACATAATCTGTTTTGACGAAATCACTGTCAATAGTACTTATGAGTATTATTGCAACTCTTATGGGTACGAATTGCTTTTTTATTCAGCTTGAAGAGGGAATTTGGTCTTCTAAGCATGATCACGCATCTAACTAACGGTGGTTTTGATCGATAGGCTCACTCCCGCGGGTGATATATTATTCGTTTGTTTGGTCTAGATAGAGTATTATACTGCAATAAATTATATATACATTGATATCTATAGAGTTACGAGGCATATTAACTTAAATTTTGAATTTCCTTTTTCTTTTTTTGGTAGCAAGCCCATGCATTTATTTCTTCTGTACAATATGTTTCACACAAATGGGAAATTTTTCAAAAGAATGCAGATGAAATGTATTCAGATGGTGAATCATGTATCAAAAATTCAGATACCAATGCATTAATTTGAGGAGGGTCTCTCTATATATGTAGTCTGTTTTACGTTTTTGACCGTTGGATGACCCTTCGCGTACATACGTATTGCCTTATTAGAATATATCATATATAATTTGATTTTGGTAATTTTTAATTAGAATGGCTGGGAGCAATATGCTAAGTGATCCATGGAGGCTAAAGTGTACTAGAGTAACACAAAAGTTCCTAAAGTTTTAACTGCCTTTGGAGTTTGGTGAAGTAGTGATGCTTGTACGTGACACAACAATGGAAGATTGAAGAAACGGGGCATTGTTCCTTTTTTCCCCTTGCTATCCATTTTTGTTCGGCGTGTGTGAACAGTGTTCTTCTTCAGCCTCAATGTGCTCTTATTGTGACTAAATTGAACCAGAGTGAGCCCGACAACTCCATTATTTCACATCTCTTTGATTTATTATTAATTCTCACGAGGATGCGCAAAAGGTATACGCCTAATTAAACCACACCTTTCAACTTTTAGGTGTTAGTAGTAGTGTGTGATTCTGCTTCTGAACTTCAATCTACTTTAATTAACAATGTTTAAGGAAATACTTTGTGTCCGATTTATATTTCTCCCTCCTGCCCCCTTACAAAAAATATCAGATGAAATAAAAATTATTACTTGATATTGATATTAATATTAATAAGTTGCATGTGAAAATAACAGCTTTGATTTTTAAATTTGAGGGTTTCAAGTTTTGAGCTTAGCTTGTTCCTTAATTAATGAACTTCTAAAGTTTTGTCATGGGATAAAAAAATATTTTAGAATTAAAGGTGCAAATTTATCCTATAAGTTTTCATTCAAGAGTGTTGGGTATCAGAAGTTTTTTGTGGATTAATATTATTTTAAAAATGGAGCAATGTTACTCTTGCCATTAAAAATTTTAATCATAAATGCTAGTTTTAAACAATTTTGGGCGAATTTGCTCATCTTTTTAACATTTCTGAAATGATATTGATCCAAAAAATATTCTGATTCTCTAGCTAGCGTTTTGGGTAAAAACTTTCATAAACAAATTAAATTTGCATCTTAACCCTTTGAATTTTCCTTAGTACGGTTTTGACAATTTGCATATTTAAGTGGATTATTGTTTCGTTGTTAGTACAGTTCACGTGCATCTTGGTAATCTTGATCCTGTAAGAATTTGATGGCAATCTATCCAGACAACTTACGGATAGTTGTAACATTGACCATTTGGGTAAGTTTCCTTTTTATATATGCAAACATCCATCATGACTATCTGTCTTCATATCTGTACATGAGAAGGATGATAACACAATTAGTAATTATTAATTACTGATCTGTTCATTCTGCATTCAAATTTTGGAGTGTGTTGTGCCAATAATAAATGTCTTACATATTGAATTGTTACTTTTTGTTCTCACGACTAATATATGTTAAAGTAAAAGGGCCCAGGGCCCTAATTAATTACGCAATATCCCTCAATAATTATGACAATGCTTGGATTTGGGACGTCAAATGCATGCATCTGGCTTGCTTAATCAGACTAAGACATATTCATATCTAAAACTAGTTTGTGTTTGTCTTCATTGGGTGCATTAGCTATATATACATATCCTAGCTAAATTAATTACCAACCACCCAAAAAAATCTGGGGAAAAGAGCAGGGTCTCTATCCTAGATCGAGTTGATTTAGATTACGTTAAATCAATTTTAATATGCCCATCAGGTTGGTGTGTATATATATACACTCTTCTTAACATCTTTAATTAAAACAAAATAAATAATTAGTTGTAATTCTGGCTAAGACCCGGGATAATATGCGAGAGAGAACATAAAGGCAGATGATTAAGATATGGATTTAAGAGTTGATAGGGATATTTAAGAATGATGATGTTTTGGAAGAATACAGAAAGGTGAAGTCTTTTGCTACTCAACTACCCAACCATATTGTGATGGCTAAAACAGTAAAAGTACTCATCATTATCATCATCGTCCTTCGCACAAAGCATCTTAGGCTTGTTAATTTAATCACAAATTCTCGTTTGGTGATATTCAAAAGCCATATATAGCTTGGTACAATGTCATTAATTTGTATTTGTTTTAATGAGTAAATAATGGTGACTTAAAGTAGTAAAAGATGTAATTCAATCACAATACGAAATTGATAAATTATTGTGAATTAAATCTCCGCTGAACACAACTATAAGTCATGCTCGCAATTGTAGATGAAAGTAGTATCGAGTATGGGCAAAAATGAGGCTCTACATTGGCTGTAAATTGACGTAAACCCTAACTATAACCACATATAATAAAGAAATTAAAAACAGTGATAAAGATGGGCAATAATAATGCAGATAAAATTGGGAAAAATGAGTATGGAGAAGGAAACTCCATATTGCGATTACGGATAATTAGAGCTGACACGAAAACTTGGGTTGCTTAGACACTACGAGCGGTTGTCAGCGTCCTTCATGGACAAAGGCCATGCCCTCTATGGTGTAAGATTCCTTTTTCTACTTGGACCGCACCATTGTTGGAGTTTTAAGTAACATGTGGATGTGTCAAATGGAAGAAGTCCCAAATTGTTTGGGAAAGAGAGAATGCTAGTGTATATATTACACCTTGTGAAGTTGGGCTAGTAAATGGGCCAGGAGGAAGAGTGGGCTTGCGCACACAACAAAGGGCCACAAAGAGGCAAACTTAGTGGAAATCCGGCGATGCCCCCCTGCGAATGAATTAAATGCGAACTGGCACTTTTTATCAAATGTTTTTTGGAAAAATCTACAATTTATTTTTGTGAAAATGGCCTACCGGAAAAACCCTGTTTTGAGGCATCTGAATTTTTGAAGCATCAGTTGGATCAGATTTCAAGATTGCCGAACGTATATATGGTCCTTCAATGTTCAGAAATGGCCTCATCATGTGGTTTTATTATTGTGTGACCGGCGGTTTAATGATGTTTATGCGGATTAAAATGTTGCCCAATGTTCAGATGCATAGAGGCCTATAAAAGGCGCTGCTTGCAAGAGGTTCAAGCACCCCAGCTCAGACATTCGAGCCCTCTCTTCCTCTCTGACATCCTTCTGCTCTCTCCGCCTTATAGTTGTATTTGTTTTGCTGTTCTGTTCACCTTGTGTCTACAGGAAGGATCCGTTTTATCCTGGGGAGTGCCGCTTCCAGTCAGCCGGTGGTTGCGGAATAGCTCTTAAGGACAGCATCCTTAGACGTGACTCGGATTACGGTGCATTTGTGGGAGTTAGCCAACAATCTTAAGAGCTATTTTGGCTTCTGTTCCTCCTGTCGGTTCTGGAACCAGTGCTCAACCTAACAATGTTGCTGCTTCTGAACCTAACAACACTAGTTCTGGTCCTATTCCGATGGCAGTGCCTATGCTCAGGCAGTTTCCAGACATTTCCAAGATCGAGTAGTTTAAAGGGAAGAACTTCAGACGCTAGCAGGAACTTGTCTACACTATTCTTGACATGCATGGAGTTGCTGATGCACTTACACAATCTGCACCATCCCCAGATGCTGACCAAGCCCAGAAGGATGCTTAGGCTTATGCTAACAAGGTTTGTAGACATACTCTTATCACTACTTTATCTAATGATCTGTTCGATGTGTACCATGTTTACAAAGAAGCAAATGAGATATGGGGATCACTAATCCTCAAGTATACTGCTGAGGATGCTGGAAAGCAGAAGTTCGTGATAGGAAACTTTTACAAGTGGGAGATGACAGATGACAAAGACATTAAACTCCAGATCAATGAATACCACAAGTTGAATGAGGAGCTTCGGGCTGAGAAGATCAATTTACTAGACGAGTTTATGGCTGGAGTACTAATCGAAAAGCTGCCAGAATCATGGAATGACTACAAGCAATAACTAAAACACAAACATAAGCAGTTGTCCCTGAATGATCTGATCACTCATATCATCATTGAAGAAACCAACAGAAAGGCGATATAAGCTGCAAAGGGCAAAGAGATGGCTGCAAAAGCAAACTTAGTTGAGGAAAAGCCGCACAACAAGAGGTACGACTCTAAAAACAAAAAGAATAAAAATAAGAAAACTTACTACAAGCCCAAGGATACTAACCCCAAGAAGAAGACAGGTAGTTGCTTTGTCTGTGGAAAACTAGGTCATTATGTAGCGCAGTGCAGGAAAAGGGCTAAGGGAGATAACTCCCAAAAGGGTGGAAATCCTCCTAAGCCAAATGTGAATTTGGTTGAAGGAGATGATAGCAGTGATGAAGAAATTATTATTGCTGTGGTGTCACAAGCCCTTCTTGTCTCTGATGTGAAGAATTGGGTGGTAGACTCAGGAGCTACCAAGCACATCTGTGCAAACAAAGAGACGTTTACCTCCTTTGAAGAAGGGGAAGACCACGTTTATCTGGCTGACTCCCGAACCGCTAAGGTTCATGGAAAAGGGAGGGTGGTATTGAAGCTCACATCTGGAAAGACCTTGGTACTGAATGAAGTGTTGTATGTACTTGAAGTCAGAGCTAACTTAGTCTCTGTGGCGTTGCTTGGGGAAGCTGGGGTTAGGGTATGCTTTGAATCTAACAAGATTGTCATGACCAAGAACAATGTTCTTATTGGGAAGGGCTATTGTAATAAGGGTCTGTTTGTTCTTAATGTTTCTGAAATGAATGAGAATGCATCTTCTTCTGCTTACTTGATTGATTCTTATGATATGTGGCATGCTAGATTAGGACATGTTCATAAGTCTTATATTTAAAGATTACAAAATCTTGGGCTTATTTCTAAAACTAAAGATGATATTTAAAAGTGTGAAGTTTGTGCAGAAACTAAGCAAGCTAAGAAACCGCATTTTACTACTCAAAGAGAAACTAAGTTGTTAGCTTTAATTCATACTGATTTGGGAGATTTAAAACAAATTGAGACTAGAGGTGGGAAAAGGTATTATATTACTTTTATTGATGATTTTTTAAAATATACCAAAGTGTATCTGATGAGAAATAAAGATGATGTTTTTGAAAAATTTCTTTTGTACAAGGCAGAAGTAGAAAATCAATTAAATAAAAAGATTAAAAGGGTCAGGTCAAATAGAGGAGGAGAATATTTATTATTAAATGATTTTTGTGAAAAAGAAGGGATAATTCATGAAGTAACTCCTTCTTATTCACCTGAATCTAATGGTGTTGCAGAAAGAAAAAATAGAACTTTAAAAGAAATGATGAATGCTTTACTTGTAAGTTCTGCAGCACCTAATAACCTATGGGGTGAAGCCTTGTTATCTGCTTGTTTTTTACAAAACAGAATACCCAACAGGGAAACCAGGAAAACACCCTATGAGTTATGGAAAGGTTTTGTGCCTAACCTTCAATATTTGAAAGTGTGGGGGTGTCTTGCTAAAGTATTACTACCTGATGTTAAAAAGAGGAAAATTGGTTCTAAAACCTCTGATTGCATGTTTATTGGATATGCTCAACAAAGTGCTGCTTATTGTTTTCTGGTTTTGAAAAGTGATGTTTTAGATCATAACACAATTGTTGAAACAAAAGATGCAGAGCTTTTTGAAAATATATTTCCTTTGAAGGTTGAGCATATTCCTAAAAGAGTTGACAATTCCTCTACTTCTTTTGAACAAAATTCAAATGATGTTTTGGTTGAAGATTTAAGGAGAAGTAAAAGACAAAGAAAACAAACGTCTTTTGGAGATGATTTTTATACTTGGTACAAGATGAACCAAAATTTTTTTATGAAGCTATTTCTTCTCCAGATGAATCTTTTTGGAAAGAAGCAATAAAAGCTGAAATTGATTCTTTAAATCAAAATAAAACGTGGGTTTTGTAAACTTGCCTCCAGGAGCAAAGCCTATTGGTTGTAAATGGGTTTTTAGGAAAAAACATTTTCCTGATGGAACTATTGATAAATACAAAGCTAGATTGGTAGCAAAAGGGTATACTTAAAAAGAGAATGTTGATTATTTTGACACCTTTTCTCCTGTAACTAAGATTTCTTCTGTTAGAATCCTAATTGCCTTAGCTTCTATCCATAAGCTTTTCATTCATCAAATGGATGTTAAAATAGCTTTTTTAAATGGTGATTTAGAAGAGGAGATTTATATGGTGCAACCTGAAGGGTATAGTGTTCCTGGGCAAGAAAATAAAGTTTGTAAACTTGTTAAATCCTTGTCTGGTTTAAAACAAGTGCCTAAACAATGGCATGAAAAACTGGATCGAGTTTTGTTAAGTGGTGGTTTCTCTACTGTTGAGGTAGAAAGATGTGTTTATACAAAACTTGTAAACAATAATTGTGTGATTATTTGTTTGTATGTAGATGACATGTTTATCTTTGGTACTACCATGAGTGTTGTGCTTGAGACAAAACATTTTCTGTCTTCTAATTTTGATATGAAAGATTTGGGTGAAGCGAAAGTGATTTTGAGTGTAAAGATCATAAGGAATGATAGTGGTATCATACTTTCTCAGGAACATTACATTGAGAAAATTTTGAGAAAGTTTGAACTATTTGATGAGTATCCTTTGAATACTCCTTATGATCCTAATGTGCATTTAAAGAAAAATAGAGGAGAACCAATTGCTCAATCTAAATATGCACAGATTATTGGGATTTTGTTGTATTTAATGAACTATACCAGGCCAGACATAGCATATGCTGTGTGTAGATTGAGCAGATATACTCATTGCCCAAGCAATGAGCATTGGAAGGCTCTGGTAAGAGTATTGAGATACTTGAGAGGTACCATGAATTATGATATTCATTATAGTGGATTTCCCGCTGTATTGGAAGGATACAGTGACGCTAACTGGATCTCAAATTCAGAGGAGAGCAAATCCACTAGTAGCTATGTGTTCACTCTTGGTAGTGGTGCCATAACGTGGAAGTCAGTCAAACAAACTATCTTAACTAGTTCCTCAAGGGATTCTGAGTTTATTGCTATGAAGTTGACTGGTACTGAGGCTGAGTGGTTGAAAAACTTCTTAGCGAATATCCCACTAGGTGAAAAACCAACACCATCAGTGTCTTTACATTGTGATAGCCAATCTGCGATAGCTACGGATAAAAATAAAACCTTTAATGGTAAAAGTAGACATATTCGATTGAGACATAATATAATAAGGCAGCTGCTTAAAGATGGTGTAATCTCAATCGATTATGTAAGGTCAGCTGTGAACCTTACGGATCCGTTTACAAAACCCCTGGGAAGGAAACAAATCTATGATTCATCGAGGGGAATGGGACTTAAGCCGATAAGAAATTAACAGCGATGGCAACCTAACCTCTATGATTGGTGATCCCATGAAGGAAGTTTAATGGGTAAGAACAAGTCGTGCGTTAGTTCTGCTAGCACTAAAGTAAATAGTTAGTCCCTTCCTATGATGCCGGGAATGTGCTAGAATGCATTTTGGCGAGGATGAGCAAAGCTCTTAATGATTTCATAATTCTACGGAATGATGTGCTTATTGCAGGTACATTTAATGAAATCACCTCTACGAATGTGGAGTGGGGCCGCTCCTATGAGATCGTGGCAAAATCTCTAGAGCATTCGTTATGAACCAGGCACGCATATGGCCGTCTTAAAGTGCAAAACCACGTTAACAGCGAAATGTGGGGGTATAACCTGACTTTTAATACCTTTAGTATACACCTAAGAGTTGTTGGTTTTAAGTTTATAGGACTACCAGCACCTCTGTGTACTAAGTGTTAACTGTCTAGGTCTGATTTTAAGTTCAAAGGACCACTAGATACAATGGTTATACCTGTATATGCAACTAAGCTAAAGGCATTCCTTTTGACACATGTGGGGGATTGTTGGAGTTTTAAGTCACATGTGGATGTGTCAAATGGAAGAAGTCCCACATTGCTTGGGAAAGAGAGAATGCTAGTGTATATATTACACCTTGTGAAGTTGGGCTAGTAAATGGTCCAAGAGGAAGAGTGGGCTCACGTGCACAATAAAGGGCCACTAGGAGGCAAACGAAGTGGAAATCTGGCGATTCCCCCCTGCGCGTGAATTAAATGCAAATTGGGCACTTTTTATCAAATGTTTTTTGGAAAAATCTACAATTTATTTTTGTGAAAATGGCCTACCAGAAAAATCGAGTTTTTAGGCATCTGAATTTTTGAAGCATCAGTATTTACGTTACAACGGTCATGGATCAGATTTCAAGATTGCCAAACGTATATTTTAAATTGCCGAACGTATATATGGTTCTTTAATGTTCAGAAACGGCCTCATCATGTGGTTTTATTATTGTGTAACCGACGGTTTAATGGTATTTATGCGAATTAAAATGTTGCCCAACATTCAGATGCATGGAGGCCTATAAAAGGCACTGCCTACAAGAGGTTCAGGCACCCCAGCTCAGACATTCGAGCCCTCTCTTCCTCTCTGACATCCTTCTGCTCTCTCCGCCTTATAGTTGTATTCGTTTTGCTGTTTTGTTCGCCCTGTGTCTACAGGAAGGATCCGTTTTATCCTGGGGAGTGCTGCTTCCAGTCAGCCGGTGGTCGCGGAATAGCTCTTAAAGATAGCGTCCTTAGATGTGACTCGGATTACGGTGCATTTGTGGGAGTTCGCCAACACTTTCCACGTGTCACTATTCTGGACCATGATAATTTTCTCACGGACACAAATTCTCAACAAAATTTTGGGAACATTACTCTCAGGTCCCAAAGATCCAAAAAAAAATAATAAAGTCCCAATAAAAATTCTACATAAAAAAAGTTCTTAGGAACTTTTATGTGATTATTTGACAAGTTGAAATGATAAAATTGCTCTTAAGATTTAAAACACCCTCTCTTCAAAAAAGTCATAGTTATTCGTTTTGCTTTACCTCTCTATGCTTGTATCCGATTGAGCGTTTGTGCGTCCCTCCTCCTCTGGCCCAGTGTTTCGTGCGTCGCTCCTCCATTGCCCCAGCGTCTGTGTGTTGGTCCTCCTCTAACCCAGCCTCCGTCCTCCTTCGCAGTGCCAGCCTATGTCGCTCCTCCCAAGCCCTAGCGTCCATCGCTTTGGCCAGCACCCAACCTTTGTTGCTCCTCCGAAGGCCTACTGTGCGTCGCTACCCCCAACACCCAGCCGTCGTCGTCACTCCTCCGCCAAGTCATTGAAACTGAACAAAGAAGGTGAGTGACAACTCATAACACGAATCATTAAAAATGATTCATGATGTTGTAAAAGCAAGCATCACTAGTTGTTAAGAAAGAAATTTGTAGTTGTAAAAGTTTGAATTTTGAAACTTGTCATTTCAGCCGGCATGAAAAAAATAGTTGTAAAAATAACTCAGAATGTTGTAAAAACACGCGTTAGAAGTTGTAAATTGAGCAACTTGCAGTGTTAAACTTAGAATGTGAACAAAGGTAGTTTCATTCAAACACGATAAATAAGTTGTAAAAATGACTCAATATGTTGTAAAAACATGTTTAATTAGTTGTAAACTGAGAAATTTTTAGTGATGAACTCAGAGATGTGTAAGAAGGCAGTTTCATTCAGAAATGAGAAAAAAGTTGTTAAAATGACTTAACATATTATGAAAACAAGTTTAACGAGTTGTAAACTAAGCAATTTGCAGTGGTGAACAGTTGTTAAAAAAGTAGTTTCATTGTGACCTGAAAAATATATTGTAAAAAAGACTAAACATTTTGTAAACACAAGTATAATTAGTTGTTCAATAAGGCAAATATAGTTGTTATATTTGGAGTTTTGGAAAAGGTCATTTTATTTCGGCAACAAAAAGAATGTGTAAAAAATCACTCACGCAGTTGTTATAACACGCAATGAGAGTTGTGAACATATGGATTTGACAAACTTGAAATTAACTCATTACATAAAAACATGTTGTGAAAATGATTGATGAAGTTGTAAATGACTGATGAAGTTGTCAATTGTAAAATGATTGATGAACTAAGGGCAACTTTGTCATTTGACTTTGGAAAATAATCACAGAAAAGTCTCTAGAGACTTTTCTGATGTTTGACTTTTCAAAGGGACTAGACTGTTATTTTCTTTGATTTTGGGATCTGAGAGTGATTTCCCCAAAATTTTTGCACATTTTCAAATGAAATTAAAGACAAATGGGTTGCTTTCAATTTTTGAACTTTTGTTGGGAAATCTTCAATACAAGTTTAATTTTCATTATACACACACAGCATTCGGGTCAGACCTCGTAGTTTTGAAGAATTGGATATGTTGATTTTAAGTTTGTGTTTAACAAATGTTTCACATATTTTTTTTTACCAACCCCGAAATATTTCATATTTTCAGGCTTCAATAATTTCTAAAAATAAAAATTTAGGGCTATGTAAATAAATCGTATGTGTCATTCAAATTAAAATTCCATTAGGGAAAACTTATTTGACACTCTCTTGTTTTCGTATTATAAGAAAAAATTTTCATGATAAAGGCAAAGAGATTTTAAATTTTCCAATTTATTTTTTAAAATTTAAATAAATTGTATAAAAAATATATTGTTTATAAGCCCACTTATTATATATATGCATAATCTGCGTGAGTACTTAACAAGTTAGAATCCCAATTAAGCAACCTTTGTATAAACTTTTGAGAAATATTTACTTATTTTATGAGCGTTGGCTCATTTATATTCTGACTAATTAAAAAATAACAATTTATCTTATTTTAATCTATATGGTAGATGAATCATCAGAAAAATTCAAATTTTATGATTTTAAAAAATATAAACTTTTTAATTTAGAAAAACAAAAAATGCAATTCCCTCCCGTCATCTTTAAAATCATAGAATTTGAAATTTTTCAAATGCTCATCTACCATGTAGAATTAAAATAAGATAAATTGTTACATTTTAATTAATCAGAGCATAGATAAGATGACGTTCTTAGAGTATACAAGTATTTCTCTAAACTTTTTTATCTCCAACAACTCAGCAAATCCAAATAACATCAAGCTTTGCACATGTGCACTTACCATGGTTAAATTATATATCTAAGAAATCTGCCCTTATTATGACGCTTCAGCATCTCAATCCTTTCTCTGCCTGAGTTCCCCCTCTTGAAATGAAAATTTTCGAGCTCAATGCTTTTGTAAACATGTAGGGACGGACTAATTTGCAAATTGGTTCCAGATTTGCGCTAAACTTTAATATTTGAAGGACCATTTGCAAAACTTTTCTAAATTCTTTTTTTTTTTTGTTATAAAGGTAAGCAAAGCTTGTAAGGAGACAAAATCTATAGGTTAGGTCCTACAGATTGTTCATGTGGTACCAAACCACAATCCAAAACAAAAAGATGAATACATTTAATTGGGGAGATCCCTAATTCCTTGTATTCTTGAGGATTCATGTGTGCCCTTCCTGCCAGATAATCAGCACAACGATTACTTTTCATATGAGTGTGGGAAATTTCTAACTCCCAATCGCTATAAATTCTTATGTGGAATTTAAATTACCCATTGGGGCCCGTTTGGAACAAAGAAAAGGTTGGAAAGGAATAGAATAAAAAATAGAAGAATGGAAAAGCTAAGGCAAAATATTTTGCCTCCGATGTGTTTAGTTCGCACTAGAAAAGAAAATAGGTTGATAGAAAAATTTTATTTGGTTTGAAGAAAATGATGTAGGAAAATGAGTTTAATGACAATTTTACCCTTGTTTAAAAAATGTTATTAAAATATCCCACATCCAACACAATAAACCCATTGTTCCTCCCTCTACATCGTCTTCACCTTTTCTTCTTCTTCACTTTCTTTTCATTCTCACCATCCGTACCACCACCTTCACACACTTCGACTCCTCCGATGAATAAATCGACGACAGAGGAGGGAATGACGCACTCAAAGGATTAGGAACATTCGAAGCAAATGATGACGGCGATGCAGCCGGCAACACTACTATGGAAGAAGAGGAAGTGGATGTCGAAGCCCCTATTATTAAGGGATATATCAAGAGAGATAAAGTGGGTGAAAAGGCAAGGGTGAAAACATGGAAGAAACAACTCTGTTTGCCATTGTTTTCTCATAATGTAACAGAGCAATAACCATGAGATACCTATTAGCCGCTTGTAGTCATACATGAATGAATGAAAACAACGTGCATGATGTTATCAATGGTTAACTCTATATGAAATAATAAGGACGTCACCATGTGCAAGTTGTGGGCATATGCTGGTTAACAAGCATTGGTGGATGTATTTATAATGTGCTGTGTGAGTCCTTTGTACCCATTGCATACCCATGGCGTGCACATAGTGCATACACGTTATTGTCTTTTATGTTTTGAAGTTAAATTCATTACGCGTAACCACTCGGTACCCATATACAACCCATGGTTATGATAATTTAAAATGAAAATGGTCATCAAGAAGTGTCTAAACAATGTCGTTAACAGAGTGAATGACTTTCACTAATGGGAGTTGATCGTAACCATGAGGACGCTTATTGCAACACATTCAAAGCAAACAATAAGAGAAGAACCATAAAGACGGAGAAGAAGCAACTCACATATTCTTCAGGATGTAGCGTTGTCACTAGAAAAATTGAGTCTCACAATATTAGGGTGTTTAAGCTTTCTGATCATATCTATGTATTGTTCGAACTCTTTATGGGCACATGGGTTTGCGTCTTTGAGTCCCTTAATCGCGACGGTACATCCATCATCTAGCACTGCCTTGTACACTATTCCTGAGCTTCTTTTTCCTAGCATCCCAGCCAATGCTCGCATCAAAATCTTCCAGCTCAAATTGGTTCCTTCTATCAAAAAATACAAGCCTGCTTCGGTCCGTTTCGGTGGTTCCGTCACTGTCCACACACCTACTTGCGTACACCTTAGAATGATTCAAAGTGTTAGGATCGAGAAAAATATGTTCTTATTTGAACTTATTTTTTATAAAGAAATATATGTATGTGTGTGTATTTTAAATTTAATTTAAATATATACTAATATAAAAACCGGCACTGGCACAATGAGAGATTCAAAAGTTAGGAAGAATTACACAATGCTTTGGTAGGGAGATGAAAATAAGTGAGAGAGGATAGAGTAGTGAGCTTCCATTGTCTCACTCTTTGGACAAGAGCTTTGGATATGTGAAGAATATTGGGGGTGAAGTTTGAGCTGGGAAAAGAAGTAGGTTGAGGACATTTCATGAAATAGCCCATTTGGAACTTACTTTCTTCACTTCCATTTGGAACTTTTGATCAAATAACCCTCTGTTTTGAGTTTTAATGAGTGGAGCCAATAAAAAATCAGTACTCTGTTTGCCCCTATTTCTTAATAAAGTAACATAGCAATAACCATGAGATACCCACCAGTCGCTTGTGGTTATAAATAATTGAATGAACAACTTTAACCACATGTATGTGTAGGTGGCTCATGGTTATTTAAGTTCACTCTCAACTGTTGCGCACCCACTTACCACATCTGGTTTAGACCGCTTCCCTTATATGCAATATCTAGATATAACCATGTTCATGACATGGGTATTTCATGGTCAGGCTGTAGTCAATCAATATTTCTCCCAGTAATGGAGTGCTAACCACCTCCAGCTGCAACGAAGGAGAAGAAGGAACCCACCTGTTCATCGTCGGGAAAATGTGCAAAAGCCGTGTTGTTGTTGAAAAATTGCCACTCATCATTGGAGTAGTTCCCTCCTTGCCTCTGTTCTCCAGCTCCTTCACTTTTCCAAAGCTCCCACACTCCTCACTTTCCTCCAAAAGCCCTCACCTTTATATACTCTCATCGTCACATATAAGAGGCATAACAGACTTTCGCCAAATTTCCTGAGCGCCCAGAAAATGGGTTCTCACCATTTTTTGTGGGAACCCATTCTCATTTAAACGAGTGAAAATGGAGTGGGGTGGGAAAATGATTTCCGGCGGGTCCTTCAAACCAAAAGCCTGCCGCCAGAAGGGAAATGACCATTTTCCTTTCCATTCCCTCCATTTGCATCGAACCAAACGGTAGTGACCCACATTTTCAATAATCCTGTTAATTAGGTGATGAATATTGAATTATTAACCCTTAATTTACTTAGTTAAAATGTGAGGTGTTACTTAAAAACTATGAATAGTACTATTCATTTGGGTTCCATGCATGATCCATCTATCGTAATTGAAGTTATATGAGCTTGGCTTATCATAATCAAAATCTAAAGTGAACCGAACATCCAATGTAATTGATGGTTCATGCAAATGAGTTGCAAGTCCAGAGTCCTTTTTTAGGCCTAAAAGTTAAAAGTCCAAAAGCTATTATAACATACTTTATATTTGCCTATACCAATAAAAAATCATGATGCTCTAATTAATTAATACTATCTCTTCCTCTAAATATCAGATTCAGTTTTTTTCAGAGAGAATAAAGAAGTTAATTAAATTAAATTAAAGTATTTATGTTTATCATTTGTCTTCAAACTAATTAATTTTTTTAACTTATAAACTAATATAAAATATAATAATATATAACATATGATATGACTGGATAACTTATTAAACTTTTTTATTATTTCTTAAAAAAAAAGTCAATTGAATTGAAGCTTATATTTAGCATAATACTAAGGACAGACTAAATTCTGTGTGTGCAGGCTGCATCCATACATTATTATATAGAAAGGAGTGAATTGCGACGGGAAAATAAAAATGGACGAGAGGATCGGATTGAGCATGGTGAAATAGGTATAGCATAAGACTTGCCACGGTAGACTTTAATTTCAACGCTCACTCCATCTAAAAGCAATCTAGTTATTTTGATATGAAATACTCCCTCACGACTTTTTTGTACGACACAGTTAATTGCTTTACAAAAGTTATGAAAATTAGTTAACATGAGTTTTTTTCTTAAAAAAATATTACAATTACTCTAAATAAAAGTTATCAATTAAAGGAATCCAGTTAATTAGTTAAAAAATGTTATAACTAGTTAGTAGTATCAAGTAAACAACTTTATGACGGTTAACAAAATTATATATTATAAGTCTTTTGTGATAACAAAGGGAAAATTGGGCAAACCAATGTTTGAATCCCAATTAAAAGAGGTATTATTGCAGAATGGGGAAAGGGGAAAGGAGAGGATAGAACAAGAGAGAAGAACCAAAAGGAGATGAGAGTGAATAGAGGAGAGAGAGAGAGAAGAGGGGAGGGTGGACATTAAGGGCTTGTTTGGATCAAATAAGAGGTAGAAATGGAAAGGAAGGGACGATATTTTGCTACCGGCACATTTGGTTTGCACTGGAAAAGCAAATGAGTTTATAAGAAAATTTTTGTTTGGTTGGAAGAAAATGAGATAGGAAAATGACTAAAAGACCATTTTGCCCCTATATTTAAAACATTATTTTAAAGGCTAAGACCCACGCACTTCTACATTGTTACTCACCCACTATATTTTCTAACCATTGTGCACCCATCAAACACATATAGGCAAGCTCGCTTCCCTTACATGCAATATCATATTTAACCCGCATTCACCACATGAGTACTTCATAGTTAGTGTTCACTCAACCAATTTGTCTCTTAGCCATAGGGTTCCCACCACTGCCAGTTGCTTCGGCTCAGCTCCGGAGGCCAATGGCATCCTCACTTAACTTGACACAAAAAACTAGGGATGCTCGGCCATCACATTTAAAGCAAACAACAAGAGAACAACCAAAAAGATAGAGAAGATGCAACTCACCTATTCTTCGGGATGCAACGTCGTTGGCGGAAAAATTGAGTCTCGCAATATTGGGGTGTTTAAGCTTTTGGATCACATCCATGTATCGTTTGAACTCTTCTGGGCATATGGGTTTGCATCTTTGAATCTCTTTAACCGCGACGGTATATCCATCGTCGAGCACTACCTTGTACATTGTTCCCAAGCTTCCTTTTCCTAGCATCTCTGCCGATGCTCACAGCAAATCTTCCAACTCGAATTGGATCTTTCTATCAAAAAATAAAAGCCTGCTTCGATTAGTTTCGATAGTTCCGTCATTGTCCACACACCCACTTGCGTACACCTTAGAATGATTCAATGTGTTGGGATCGAGAAAAAAATCTTCTTGTTTGAACTTATTTTTTATGAAGAAATATATGTATGTGTGTGTATTTTAAATTTAATTTAAATATGTACTAATATAAATACCAGCACAGGCATAGTGAGAGATTCAAAAGTTAGGCAAAATTATGCAATGCTTTGGTAGGGAGATAAAAATAAATGAGAGAGGATAGAGTAGTGAGCTTCCATTGTCTCACTCTTTGGACAAGAGCTTTGGATATGCGAAGAATATTGGGGCGAAGTATGAGCTGGGAAAAGAAGTAGGTCGAGGGCATTTCATGAAATAGCCCATTTGGAACTTACTTTCTTCACTTCCATTTGGAACTTTTGATCAAATAACCCTTTATTTCAAGTTTTAATGAGTGGAGCTAATAAGAAATCAGTACTCTGTTTGCCCCTATTTCTTAATAAAGTAATAGAGCAATAACCATGAGATACCCATCAGTCACTTGTGGTTATATATGAATGAATGAATAACTTTAACCACATGTATGTGATGAGTGGCTCATGATTATCTAACTTCACTCTCAACCGTTGCGCACCCACCAACCGCATCTGGTCAAGACCGCTTTCCTTATATGGAATATCACAAATTTAACGACGTTCACCACGTGGGTATTTTATGGTCAGGTTGCAGTCAATCAATATTTCTCCTAGCAACGAAGTGTAGACCATTTACACCTGCTCCGAATAAGCTCTGGCGAGCAAGGGCCTCTTCACTTAGCTCAACACAAACAACCAGGGACCGTGGGTGCATCACATTCAATGCAAACAAGAATACAACAACCACATCGATGGAGACGAAGGAACCCACATTTTCTTAGAATTTGATAAGATGTTCCATTGTCGAGAAAAAGCCGCCCGCCCTCTCTATTCTTCAGCTCCCTCCGTTTTCTCCAGGTCCAATGTGTGAATTGCCCTCAACACCTTCACCACTTTATATCAAATCCACCATCACATCAAGGGCATTTGGGTGTTTGGCGATTTTCCTCAGGCATTGGAAAATGGCCTCCCACTATTTTTTGTAGGAGCCCATCTTCATTCATCTGCTTGAAATTTTGGCAAAGGTGGGAAAATGTTTTCGGACGAAAATTTGATCCAAATGCCCGCCGCTAGTTGGAAAGTCCCTATTTTCCTATTCCATCGCACCATTTTTTGCAATCTGAACGAGCTCTAAGAATAGAGAGAGAAGAGAAATATAAGAAGAGGAAGAAACTCAATAATTCATATTATTCAATTATAAAATATCTATAAATGAGATGTGTTGCAAGTTATTTATAAGTCTGACTCTAACCTTAAGAATTAAAAAAGAGAACATTATAAAATAATATAATTAAATGCAAGTAACATTAATAATAAAAGATGACAACTAAATCACATTAAAACAAAATATTCCCTAATCATCTTTTTTTTTTAATATATACACTCCTAATCGTCTTATTAATCATTAGGATTTCTGGTTTCTTTAAATCTTATAGAATCTTCAATTATTATTTTCATCTTCCTTGTTTTTTATCTCCAATCAGGTACACATCAACGCCTAGCCGGCTGACACTTAACAGTGTCTTGAATGTTTGCTTCAATTAGTAACAACCTGTGCTTTATAGAAAGCAAGGAAGAGAGAGCGATACTGTTTTTTTTTTTTGGGCTTAAAAACCTTTGGTGTCTAACTTCTTTGAGAACTGATTAGTCCGGAGTCGTCCTGGGATTAAGGGGACTTTCTAAGAATCAAGCTGACCCTTATAAGTAAATGGCGGGGAGGTGCCTTACCAACCCTCTTTCTGACCATCCGAGGCATGCCCCGGGCAAGAGGGATACTGTTTTAAACACACGAACCGATAGAGAGAGGGATCATTGGCGTCCCGGTTTTTGGATTTGAGGGTTGCGAGGGTTGGCGATGCGTCATTTCAATCCATGGAGGATGACAGCTTTTCCGATGTAATCAAGTTGAATTAAGTAGTTATATGCATGACTAGCAACTTGATTAAATTATTTGGACCACTTCCACCTTTCAATTTTCCTTTTCCAACCAGTCCATTCTCTCTACATTGAGATTATAATTGTCTTTCTCATTTGGATTTTTCATCTTGGGCCCCTTAATTTTGTTATTAGCAGTATTAAACTAATTCTTGTCTTATCCCACAATTAATTCCGTATTAGTCACACAACCACAAAACTCTGAACTAACATTCACAAAGCCACATTACTTTCGTTTGACAATCCGGACCTGCAGGATTGACTCACACCACGTCCTCATCATGCGTCAAGATCATGTCTATCTTTATATTAATTTTTTTCCGAAGTCCTTCGTTTTACAATTACCAGCATAATTTGCAGAATTTGGCATACTAACTAATGCAGAGACAGCAGAGTTTTCAAATTGGAGCTCTTGGCTATAGTATATTTTTCTCAGTATTAAATTAACTAACCTGTATGGACCACCTAAACCACAATCTCAATATTGCCCACAAATGAATATGATTTTAAGCGGTTTTCATATTTCTTCATGGGTCCTCCACTCCCCAAATCTCCTACCCACTGAAAGAAAGAAGACCGCAGCTCTGGCAGTGGTGTTTTCTTTTCTTTCTTTCTTGGTTTTTTTTTTTTTCCGGATTGGCCGAAGCACATACCCACATCGGTTGAAATATTGAATTTTCATCTATCTAAATTATTAATTTTGCAAGCTCTGAACTTGTATATACTTTCATGCCCACAGTGGTTTTGGCTTTTGTATATACTCCGTCGTCTTGTTCAAAATATAAAAGCTAAGTTTGCGTTTGGAAAGGCTTATTTTTGTCCAAAACGTGCTTATAATTCGTGATTCACGGTATACGAGGTAAATATGTGAGAGGAGTTTTTTCTCGACTTGCGTAATAAGTGCGTTTTTCCTGTACAAAACGCTCACACAAACACACACTAAATTTATAAGAGGTGTGGTTTTTTTTATAAGATCTACTTTACTTTTGTCTATATAGTTAATTTTTTTTTCTTAAAAAAACATTGTCTCTACATTCCCTCTCTTTTGCTAAACACTCTCTCATCATTTTTATCTTTCCACCCTTTCCTTTGCCACAATCTCTCTCATAATTTTTATTAGAGTTGGGAATAAGGACTGGCCCTTAACAAGCTTTTAAATATGCTGGCCCTTTTAGGCTCGACTTTCGTAAAGCTCCCAATTTATGAAGCATGGCCCTTATACTATTAGGCTAGGGTCAGGTGTCACACCCTTATTTTAATTTCACCTTTATCAGAATATTTACGGAAAACGATATACGGTTAGGTGGGTAACACAGAAATAATATAATTATACTGATAATATGTGCATGATTACAGAAAATTCCCATAAGGGTTTATACATGATAATTACCATCAACGTAGCCGCACAGGGCTACTAGGGTGTCTAAACCTGTCTGAGCGAAATGGAGACATTTTCTCGTCTTCGTTCCACCACAGCAATCCCCTTGTACGGTTCTTTTCTTTATTCTCAGCGTATCTTCTATCTCCTCCTGACTAAATTATTGGTAAATAATGGTGAGATTTGACAGAATCTCAGTAGGAAAATAGTACCAATATGTATGCAAGATAAGTGCTTAATGCATGACATGCCTGCATTACATAAACTCATGCTAACACAATGACATATCTGCGTGCTCAATGTTTCGTGCAACAAAACTATGGCCACAGTATAAATAGAAACAGAGCTTCAATCATTCATATATGTTTCACATAATTAAGCAAAACAATAACATGCATCAATACACCAGTACAAATATCAAATACATACAGGAGAAGTAAGTTCCTTACTTTAGACCTTTTTTATCTCGAACTGTGTGCTTCAATTTGCGTGCCAATCCCTCAAACTTTCAACTTGGTCCTAAAACGTCAAATGTACCAGTTTAGACACTTCTATAATATTTCTGGTGGTTATACGAGTCTATCGTAAAATTTACCAAAATGCCCCTGGGGACCTCGGCCGGCTTGGCCATACCCAGTCTGACTGTACTTTTCTCAAAATTTTGACATAGGCTATTCTTACATATTTTCACCCAAGAAATCCATTTTTGGACTTGGAATTATCAAATTCGTTTTCAAATTACAAAAATACCCTTGACAACCCTTATTTCAAGGTTTCAGGGCCGTTTTCATAATTATGCTTTTTTGAGTTTTTCTGAAAAAGTGACCAACTGTAACCCCACCTAATTTTCCCTTCCGAACTTAATGGAACTATCAAATCATTAAAAATCCAACTCTAAGCCCATTTTCTAGTACTAGCCAAAATCTGAGAAACTCCAGGGAAAATTGGGGTTTTTCAAATCTGACTCTATAGACGTGTTCCTTTCTACTCCTAACCACTTTATTAACTATTTAATTAGGTTGCAACTACCATTTAGACCCAATTTTGGCAGCATAACCCCTAGGCCATGTCATTTCCAAAATATCAAACCAAAGACAATCTGGCAAAATTTCATGGATTAAATTGTCCACAGCAGCCATAATAGTTAATATACGAAGGTTTGGAAGTTACTCCAAGCTCCCTCTAGCTTTTCTCAAAATAGCTGAAAACCCTAGCCCTAGAACACCCAAATTTGTGCTTCCAACACCTTGCAATACATGAAAGAGAAGCTTAAGAACAATGTTATACGCGTTAGGTACGAATTCACCAAAGAAATTGACCTACCTTGCGAGATTTCTTCTCTCTCTCTCTCTCTAAAAGCTCTCAACTCTTTCTCTCTCTTGTTGCAGCACTAGGCATGGTTTTGGCGCTGATGGAGGAGGTGGATAATGATTTAATATGATATAATATTATTTTCTAATTATTTACTAAATTTCCAACAATTTCAGATTTTTACAAAATTTTGGCAGATTTATGTCCAACCTTGAAAAATCATAACTAATTTTAGAAAAATCGAAATGAGGTGATTCCAAAACCAATGGAAAGATATTTAAGTCCTCTTTATTGAAAAAATATGGATCAATGCAGTTTATAACTATAAAAAAACAGAATTGCACAAAATTCCATACTGCTCAAAAACATATTCTAGTTTCAATCCCAAACTTTGGAAAATCATAACTCTTAACTCACAAATTGAAATGACACAAATTATATGTCCATTTTGAAGCTTGACATGAGAAATTTAAGACTGGAAATGTTTAGAATTTTTAGACCCCATTTGCCCATCTAAAATATCCATAAAAACCGACTGCCTTGTACAGAGTTTCAATGGACAGAATTTCCAACTTTTGCACAATTGTTCCCAATAGTTTCAATTTCATAACAAACACTCTCCCCACACAAATTTTCACAAGGAAGCTATTGGAATCATTAAAACAACCAAATTTTCATCACATCCACTTTTAAAGTCATTAACCCTTAATCGAAATTTGAGATATTACATTAGGCCTGCAGGTTTTAGCATATTTAACTAAAAATACTATTTTTTATCTTTTTAAAGAAATAAAGTTGGAATAATAAATTCCTAATTTAAGACATAAATATTATGAAAATTAAATTATAAAAAAATAAGGTTAAAATAACAAGGTACTATAGATGAAAATTTCAACACTTTACACATACAAGCTTGCACTATCACAAATGAAATCTGTTACTGGTAGTCACATGATAGTAGGCTTATACATTTTTACGAAAAAATAATCTTTATAAGTACATACACCTAAGAATTTATCTAAGTGATAAGTGAAGCTACAAAGTAATAATTTAAGCAAAACTTAACTCTTCTTTGGGGGCTTGTATTCATAATACATGGTCATTTATGTTTTGCAAATTGAAATATTCATTTTAATTCAAATAAAATTTGCTTTCAAATTTTACAATCTAGTTATTATTTTGCTTTAGATTGAGATACATTATTATTACAACTCATAAATTTCTAGTTAAAATTATTATCTAATGTCCACATTAGTTAATTTTTTAAAAGCTTAGATGCATAAACCCTTATAGAAAACCAAATAAATCAACCATTTTATAAAATTCAATATAAAAAACATAATAAGAACTAAATATTTGTAACATCATTAATAGTATAAAAATTTTAATATTATGAACAATTTATAAAAAATAAAAATAAAATATCCTACACGGGCTGGCCTTTTTAGGTCCTTGGCCAATTAGGGCCAAACCTTTTGGATCAAATTGCAATTTGAGGGATAAATTTTCAAGCCCGACCCTTGCCATAAAAGGACCTAAACAGGCCAGCCCGACAGGCTTGACCCATTTTTTCGGCTCTAATGTTTATCACCAACCTTCTCTTTCTTCCTCTTTTTTTTCATTTATTATCTCTCTCATTTATCCCCTTCATGAATATGGGTATAGTTGGCATATTTATTATTTTTAACTACTTTTAACTAATTTCCTAATAAATGTAAAACAGTTACTATTTAACTGTTATATTTTGAACTAGAGGAATATATACTCCTTCTAGTCCACAATATAGGGCACATCAACTATATCACGGGAAATAAGAAATGACAATTAAGTCATTTAATATATCCTAAAATGTAAATATTTTTCACTTTTACCCTTCTTGAAAATATATTTAATTATATTGAGAATATTATTTTAAAGAAAGAGGGGATATAATGAGTGGGCAAAGTTAATAAGTGAATATTAATGACTAGAAAAAAAAATTAGTTAAATTGAAGATAGTTTATATTTTGTATCATGCCTTCCTTTTAAGATTACCATCGATTATGGTGAGGAGGGAGTAAAACAAATGGAAGTCGTTTAAAGTGGCGGTTCTAAATGATAACGTGGACATGGCGGAGGAGGAAGATTGGTGGAGTGGAGATCGTTGGATGCAAAGAGTCTCGGTGGTGATGAGGGACCTTGGACTAAATGTAATATTTCCTCCGACGGAGAAGGAAAGGCTAGCGAAGCAGTGGAAGAACGCCTGATTGTAAAACTTCTGGGCCAAATGGTGGACCCAGCTTATTTGGCTCTAAGGTGCAGCAACTTTGGGCAAGAAACGATGAAGTAGATCCGATAGACGTGGGAGCAGGATTTTTGGTGGTTCAGTTCATAGAGACGAGTGACTATAAATTAGCTTTGATTGGTGGTCCATGGCTACTATTTGACCATTATATTTTAGTGCAGTCATTGAAAGAGGACTTTGATCCTAAGGGTGAAGTTGTCACGAAGATAGCAGCATGGATTCGTTTTGCTAAACTCTCGTTAGATTACTATGATAAAGGAGCCCTGTATGTACTAGGATCTCAAGTGGTAAGAGTTCTAAAAGTAGATACGGCTACCCAAAAACGTAATAAAGGTCATTTTCGAGAATTTTCTTGGAGCTAAATCTTTCGGCTCCTTTGAGACGTTTCATCCTTATCAATGGTCGGGAGACACAAATCCAGTATGAGGGTATATTCATCAAGTATGTTTTAGGTGTGGTAGATATAGTCATGATTTTCAACATTGCTCTCTTCAGAAGGAAGAAATAAAATGCAACCAAAAAGGAGAAAATACTTCTTGCAAGGAGACTGTAGTGCAAGAAGGAGTTGGCAGCATAACAGTGCTTAAGGAATGCAATGATGAAGTACAAGAAAAAGTGGTAGACATGGAAGTAGTACAGGAAACACCAAAGTTTGATAGTTGGATGCTAGTTCAACATTCACGGCATCCACGCGGGAGGGAGAAGGTTGGTGGATCTGGTGAAGGGCGAGTTTCGAGGTGCAATAGTGGAAGGGAAGAAAGTGGTTCTCGCTTTCGTGCATTAGAAGTGAAGCAAATTGGTGGGTGAAATAATGATAGTCAAAATATGAATAGTAGAGCTCCATTAGCATACATTTTGAATCATGACTCAATGGGAAATGATAGAAATATGTCTAAAAGGCCAGTCATTGAACAATCAAAGGAAAAATGTGTCCTTCCCTCTCACTCCAAAGCTATGGGACCGAAACGCGAGGGTGGGGCGGGGACATCTGAAAAGAGGAGAATATGGAGGTTGGCCAACAAGGGACGGGCATGCAAGCTTGGCTTGAAGTGAAGACTAAATTGAGATTAAAAGATGAGGGCAATGTTAAACACGTTGGTGAAGGGCAAGTAGTAAATGGTTTGGGTGAAAACACAGCGTTCCAGGTGGGTAGTAATAGTGATGTAGGTAATCATAAAACAAGGGTAATAGAAGATACAAGTGATAATGAAGAAAATACAACAAAGGCCTTTGTAGCAGACAATCCATGGGACCCTAGGGCGATCAAAGAAAATAGCTTGTATGTTCGTTTTATTTCACATACACATGGGAAAATGGATGAAGATATGGAGGTCACAAAGACACCGTCCATGGTTGGTTAGTAGAATTTTATGGGCGATAATGATTATTGATTATTATTTTTTATGGATTTTAATATTATGATATGGAATACACGTGGTGTTAGAGGCAAGTTTTTTGCTGGTTTGTTAGTAGATCTTAGGCGAAGGTACCAATTTGATTTCTTAGTGATACTTGAACCCAGGCAAAAGAAGGAGAAGGCAATTTATACCGCTAGACTCTTGGGATTAAGAAATATGGATATGGTTAAGGCACAGGGATTTAGTGGTAGCATTTGGTGTTTTTGGGATGATAAGGTTAATTTTAAAGTTAAGCTCAAGGCATCTCAAGTTCTGCATGGTGTTTTAAATATTGGTCAAAATAATTGCTGGGATCTGTCGATAGTATATAAGAATCTTAATCGAGCTCATCGCAGAGAACTGTGGCATTAGTTAGATAGTATAAGCGGCAGTGGCATGGAAAGATGGTGTGATAGGGGAGATTTCAACGCAACTGCTCATGTAACAGAGAGAATATAGAACTATAGCTCTGCCTGATCCTAAGTTTGTGGGATGGTTAGAAAGAAGTGGTATGGAGAAAATGAGATTTCAAGGTCTTGAGTTCACATAGGTAAGCAAGGGATCAGCAAGTCATATAGATCATTTTGTGGCTAATGCAGGCTGGTTAAAGCAGTTCCAAAGGTAAGTTTACTCCATCTTCCTCATTCTAAATATGATCATTGCCCCCTCTTATTGAAAGGGAATGTAGTAAAAAGTAGTTACCGAGGGTGCTCTTTCAAATATGATCATTGCCCCCTCTTATTGAAAGGGAATGTAGTAAAAAGTAGTTACCGAGGGTGCTCTTTCAAGTTCTTTGCACCATGGGTGACTCATGATGATTTCTCAAACATAGTTATAAATAAATGGCAATCATCAAGGATTTGGGAGGAGAATGTAGAGGGTTTTAAGAAGGAAATCTTGCAGTGGAATCGTGATGTTTTTGGTAATATTAATCATCGAAAGAATGTTTTAATTTAACAACTTGAGAAGTTCAATAAGAGGGTGTTGCTATGTAAGAAAGAAGTAGAGGAGAGAAGGAAGGTATGGGATAAACTGGAGAAGTGCTTGGTACAGGAAGAGATAATGTGGTTGCGCAACATTCTCGATGTAACTGGCATACAAATGGGGATAAAAATACTAAGTACTTCCACATGGTTACAAATAGCAAAAGAAGGAGGAAGCATGTGCAAACTTTGCAAAAGGAAGATGGGGGAATGGATGTATAGTGAGGAGGAACTAAACAGGAGAGTACACGTGTCTTTCATTCCTTGTATGTGACGGAGCAACAGCCAAGGGTGAATATCAATTTCAGAGGCACTTTTCCAATAATTCTGGATAATCTAATGGGTATGTTAGGCCATATGTTTGCAGAACAAGAGGTAAAGCAAGTTGTATTTAGTATGGGGTTTTTGAAAGCTCCAGGTTTGGATGGTTTGAACCCGCTATTCCATCAAAGCTAATAGGAAGTGGTCGGGAAGTCTATGGTGGATTTGGCTCAAACAATTTTTATGTGCCCGACGGAGATCAAGAGGCTGAATAGCACCACTATCGTTTTGATTCCTAAAGATGATGTTCCCCAGACAATTAAAGATTTTTGTCCAATTAGCCTATGTAACGTCATGTACAAGGTCATTACCAAGATGCTAGCTGCCAAGTTGAAGCATATAATGCCATTGATTATCCCTCCCAATCAGTGTAGTTTTGACCCTGGCAGATATAGCTCTGATAATATTGTGTTGGCGCAAGAAATTGTACATTCTATGAAAAGTACTAAAAATAAGAATGGTTTTATGGCACTCAAAATTGATTTGGAGAAGGCCTATGACTGTGTGTGATGGGATTTTGTTACAACTTGTCTGCAGGAGTTAGGCTTACCAGAGAATTTTATTGAGTTAATTAACTGCTATTTGAATTCGGTAGAGTTGCAGGTCATGTGGAATGGTGAGCCAGGACAATGCTTCAAACCTTCCCGTGGTGTCATCCAAGGTGACCCTATATCACCTTATCTTTTTTGTTTTAGTAATGGAAAAACTTGCACACCTGATTCAGAACGAAGTCTCTTAAGGAAGCTGGAGTACGTTCCGTTTAATGAAAATTGGTATCGCAGTTTCACATTTTTTCTTCGCTGATGATTTAATATTATTTGCGGAAGCATCTTTAGATCAAGCGACAACTATTAAAGCTCGTATGTATGACTTTTTTACTGCTTCTGGAGAAAAGGTGAATGTTGATAAATCCAGGATTTTTTTCTCAAATAATGTATGTCACACGAGAAAAGCAAAGATTAGTTCTGTCATGGGATTTACTGACATCGAACATAAGGAAGTATCTTGGTATTCCTATGCATCATCAATGTGTTTCAAAGGGTACTTATCAGTTTATATTCAATAGGATACATGATAGATTCAAGGGTTGGAAAGCTAACTGCTTATCTATGGATGCTAGACATACTCTCGTCTCCTCTGTGTTGTCTGCTCTCCTAAATTATGTTATGCAATCTACGTGGCTTCTAAAAGCTACTTGTGATGACATTGATAAACAATGTCGTGGCTTCCTTTGGGGTAGTATAGAGACAAATAAAAAACCTCATTTGGTTGCTTGGGAGACTGTGTGTACTAAGAAGGATGCAGGTGGGTTAGGGTTATGGTATGCTCGTAAACAGAATGAGGCCTTTATGATGAAATTGGGATGGGGATTGGTGAAATGAAGGGATACACTATGGGTGAAGTTTATGAGGGAGAAGTATCATTGTGGTGAAGATATTTTACCAAAGATCCAGGTACGGAGACAAGGGTCACAAGCATGGAAAGGTATTACGAATGTATGGGAGAAAACAAAACAAGTTATTGGGTGGAAAATAGGAAACGACCAATGTGTGAAATTTTGGTATGACAAATGGCTTCATCATCATGAAAGTCTTATTTCATACAGTGTACAAAGTCTTCTAAAGAACATGAAGGAAGATAGAGTATGCAAGTATATCACACAATCTTGTGTTTGGGACTGGGAGAAATTTGAATCCTTTTTTCCTACACATGTTCTCCAAGCAATTAATCGGGTTGTTCCTAATATTCATCAGGACTTGGTGGACGTACCTACATGGTGGCCCTCAAATAATGGTGAGTTTACTATTAAATCAGCATATGATCTTGTGTGTGTAAAGTGTGTATCCCACCGTAGGAACCTCTGGCTGAAAAAATGGAAGATGGAAACGCCACAACGTTGTAAAACATATATGTGGCTTGCAGCTAGAGGATGACACATGACAAATTCTTTACGTGTAGCTAAGGGCCTGCAAGGTAGTGAAAGTTGCGAAGTGTGTCAAGGTAGCTGGGAGGATATGATACATGTCCTTTGGGATTGTAGGGTGGCCACAAATAGTTAGAGGTGGTTGGTGCCAGCTTGACTTTGTAATAGGTTCTTTGGCTCCAACGATGTCCAGGCTTGGTTTGAATGGAATTTATCTTTGAAAGAACAGAGCCTGGATGTAAGCTAGCCGACGTGCTTTGCGTTGATGTGCCACCAACTTTGGTTAAACCGGAACTCAGAGGTTTTCTAAAGGAAAACGGCAGGAGCAATGCAAATCTTAGCACAGGTTCATGCTCAAGGTCAATGGTCGAACTCTCAGTTATATAAGTTAGCGTTGGAAACTAGGAGAGCCTCTGGGTGGAAGCCATCGTATGACAATTAGGTAAAGATGAACGTAGATGGAGCTTACCAACATGATGGGAGTATAGCAGGTTGTGGGGGTATAGCAAGAAACTAATAAAGGTTGTGTCCTTGGGGTTTTCATGCTTAACTTGGGACGAGGAAATGGCCTACAAGCGGAGATATGGGGTATTTTTATAGGTTTAAAACATGCCTAGGATATGAATTGGAAGAGAGTGGTAATAAAATCGGACTATGCAGAGGCAGGAGACCTTATTGCCTATGGGTGGGATGATAATCATCCACAGACTGATACATTAGTAGGGGTTTCTCAGTTTTTGAAACGGAACTGGGAGGTGTTTATAGAATGATGCAATTGGGAAGCAAATTATGCAGCTGATAATCTAGCGAAGTGTTCTCTTGATTTGGTCTTGGGTGCTGTCTCGTTCTTCGCGCCTCCTAATCTCCTGACAGATGTTCTACGTAAAGATTTGAATGTTAACTAGTTTGTAGTTTTCCTTTCATCAGAATAAATAAATAAATAAATAAAGGGCGAAACATCGTTGAGTTGGCGTATTGTAAATTGAACCAATCATGTAACCACAGCCCCCACCCAGCCCCACCACCCCCATCAGGTCAAATTGTCAACTTCTGAGCGGAATTGGGCTTCCCTTCACGTTTTCACATGTACGTATTTTTTATTTTCTAGAAGCAGGTTTTTGGGTTTAGGCCCTTTCCTTGTTTGTTTCATATTCTAGAAGCGGTAGCTCCCCTTCAATTCAATGACTTCACATCTACAAAAACAACGGTTTCACTTTTCCGGTGGTGCACTGCACATGGACTCGTTCGAAGGTTGTCATATTGATTGGTTTAACATTAAACATTTATCACGCCAGGAAGTTCTGGTGATTGTGTTGTGCTTTTCTTCGTCTTCCTCCATGGTTACGTGTATCGTATATGACAATTAATGCAAGCCACATGCCGCATTTAATGTAAACTGAGTTCCGTTCAGAAGCTGATCCTTGGGAGGCACATGTTTCTGTCTTTTCTACTCTTTGGCAAGTTTGTTCTGGCTGACTGCTCTTTATTTACTAGTTTCATTTTTCTTTCGTCCACGAACCACAGATCGTTCAATTTTTAAAACAATGGTCCATTATAGATAATATATTTTATCATACGCAGATTTTAAAATATAACGATCATCCAACAAAACACGATACGTCAAATTCGTATAAATCATTAAAAAAAATTACAAATCCCCCGAGTTTGCTGGAATGGTACGACTAGTTATAACATCCATCAGTTTACACAAATAGAAGGGTACTCAAAAGTCACAAGATGACACTCGAGTTGTTTCCAGAACCTTTGCATTAAAAAGCTAGCTAGCTATATAGCAAGCTTCGAGACACTCTATTCACCAAGCAAAGTTGCAATAATCACATTCGTTGAGGTTTCTGAGACGAGGAAAATTCATGTTCGTTTTACACCTAAAAAAATAAGTTCTTTTGCGTCAAATCTTTGGCACTGGTGGTAGTATCTAACGTCACAGATTCACAGGCGCAGAAGAGCAGAATTTATTAATGGAATGGTCCCAGGCCATACAAGAAAATTGGAGAGTTACTTGTATTTACTTTTATACTTTTGGGTTTGCCATAACGGGACTCATGAGCATTCTCAGGTTTCTTCCCGCTCATTTACAATTATCCATTTATAGTGTGGATGCCACTTGCATTGCCATGAACAAAACTCTGTAACAAATTAAAAAAATAAAAACATGTGAACCAGAAAATGTATCTATCCCATGCGCATTTACGGCCAATAGTTGTTACAGACTGCTATGAGAATGAGAGGATGAGGAAAAGGGGAATTAAAAAGGGGTCCAGATGGGAATCCAAGAGGATCTTGTGATGCAATACTTTCTTGCTGGATTGTTCATGACATATGATAGAAAGTTTTTTAAGAAAAAAAAAACTCTAATATTACTGGTGGAAACACAAAATTACTTAATTGAGATTAAATTGAGTTTGATAATCAGTTTTCGTGTTTTTGTTTGATACCTACTTTAATTTTGCAGGCTACCCTAGGTTGAAATATTTGTGAAACATTGCTTTAAAATCTTCCGTGAATTAACTTTTTTTAATTGTGTGTGTTTGGATTAGCTTTTTTTAATAACTTTTACGACTTATGAAGTAAATTTGTAAGAAGAGTTTTGTCTCGGGTTGCGCAAACCATGATTTGAAAAGGTCCCAGACACAAAAGTCTTTCTCAACAGGAAACCATGGTTGTGATTGTTGTCACTGGTCATTTTCAAAATTAAATCAATTAGACAGACCCAAGACAAACTGATATATAAGTTCATAATAATTAAATAGTTATTTTTTAATAGTCACATATATATAGTACTGCTCTAGGAAAAAATCTTGTGAGATTACTGTTGTCACTAGCAACCCACATTTATTTTTAACATAATATTAGTGTTTAGATAGGGACTTGCTAGTCCTTTCAAGTCTTATAGGGTTGTCTTATTTCTCAAATGAGTTATACTAATCAAAGTCGTGAAGAAATTTAATATGCATCTAATTTTTAAATTTTAATAAATTAATTAACATAAGACCCTGTAAAAAGGATTGGGGGGATTATTAATTCTCCAGGCAGGTCCTTTGTTTTCACCAAAGCAATCTAACGGTCAAGATTTGGTGGTACCGTACATAAACAATGGGACCGATTCAACGGTGGGACTACAGCTTTTATAAGTAGATCTTCTCCCACCTCTACACAGCTTTTATAGATATGCGTGTCTACTTGATCTGTTTTTGTGAGTGACTCAGTTTTATTAGTAAATATTTTCCATTGAAATTTACCGCACAGAATAATTACTTGAAACTAGGCGAGAGAAATGCAAACTTTAACCCAAGACACGTATCATATATGCAACATATAGATCAATAGAATCATATGATACTCAATAGTTAGTAGTGATATCATATACACTTTGTAGCAGACTAAAGGATTGAAATCTCTGTCCCACATTCGATTTATGCAAAAGCAAGACTAGATGAGCTGATTGAGACCTATATATATAACCGAGTTTAACAAAAAGTCCAGAGTCCTATTCAGGCGACACAAAACTAACCAGCCTAAAATGATTTGGCATCTGCAACCACTGATGTGTAATGCTATATTGCATGCCACCACTAACTTATTCCCGGCAAAACAACTTCATCTAAAAGCCATTTCTCAAGAAAAGAAAATGGCAATTCTGCACCATTCTCCGGCTTGCTCTCATCTTGGAAAAGAGTAGTGCTTTTAGGCTCAGGATCAGGAGACAGAGATTGGGAAAACTCAGAATTCGAAGAATCCAAAGACTCCAACCCAAGCAACGACTCAAACGTCTCGCATGTCTCCAAGCTGTTTCCTCTGTCTGGGGCTTCTTTGCTACAAGCAGCCAAGTTTCCGAGTGAGTTCTGAGTCATTGTGGAGTTAGAAGTGCGAGAAGGATTTTTCTTTGGTGGATTCTTCTTCCATTCCTTGAGCAAACGAGCTATGTTGTCAGCAGTAGACGCATAGCATACGGATTGGGTTGGTTTCGCTGAAGAAGTGGAAGAAAAGGAGCCTGTATTATTATTATTATTAGAGTTGTTGGATTGAAATGAAGCACCAGAAGGATTATGAGGTGACAGTGCATCTCGAAGAGCTCTCTTGGCCATTTGGATATCAGTTTGAAGCCTCCTTTCCCACTGGCCTCTAGGCATTGTACTGTTCGAACCCGAAAACCCATCTCTCATGCTATCTCCTTCCAGACCCGTATGCATTTTCTTGAGCTTCTTCTTCAAGTGGGTGTTCCAATAATTTTTTATGTCGTTATCTGTTCTCTGTGGAAGGTACGAAGCTATCGCAGCCCATCTGTTCCAGAATCAATAATATTCTCCAGTTTAAAACCTGATCGTATTTGATATCTCTGTATCTAAGGTTTAGTTTATATAGATGGATTTACCTATTGCCCAAAAGAGCTTGAAGATGGATGATCATCTTCTCTTCTTGGTCAGTGAAGTTACCACGCTTGATTCCTGGCCTCAGGTAATTAGTCCATCTAAGTCGGCAACTCTTGCTGCACCGAGACAACCCTGAAAAACCAAAGAAATCAGAACCTAAATTTAGAGTAAGGCCATTAAATAAAATCAGTTTCATCATACAAAAGAAATTAAATAAACGTATGCCTGTATTGGTGGGAACAGCCTTCCAATTCCCTGGGCCATGTTGCTGTATGTATGACACCAGTAAGATATCTTCTTCGGGTGTCCAAGGTCCTTTCTTGACACCTTCTTTGTCACAACAAGGCGGCCTTCCCATCCCTGCTTGTGATCTAGTTCCTTGTTCCTCTCTCTTTGATCTGCAACTCTTGATGTGTGGATTTTATTTCCTCCTACTTTGATATGTGCTTTATATGCGGAGCCAAGCGTCCAAGGCAAAGTGAAAGAAATAGATGGCGTGAATATATAGACCAAACAAAAAAAAAAAAAAAACCAGAGGAGCACGCTGACTTAAACAAAAAGGAAAGAGGGGAAAGGGCAAAGAGTCAAAAGTCGACTGGCGAGAGCATTAAGTGTGAGGACAAAGTCAGCTTGTGGCTCTCCCAAAACCGCGTGGCATTCAATGACACACACTGCGCTGGGGAAAAAGCTCTTGCTATTGTCTGCTTTTAATGCCCTGTATATAAAAAGTCTAATCCCCGGCGGCCATTAAGTGACCTATGTAAAGCTGTACTCCAGCAACAAAACCTCATATAGTTGCAGCTTCAGTACTTCACTTTATTGTTTACCTGCTATTTCCTTCTCAAACAGTCTAATTTGATCCCTCGGTTTCTGCTTTTGGAATGCGACGGTGATGGGAAATGTTAAGGAAGTTTAATTCGTCACCTTCAATATGGATTCAAATTAAATTAATAAGGAGGTTCATTAGATGGTCAAGGGAGCAAGCGTTTGAGTTGAGGAACAAGATCGAGGGTGGTGATGGAGAAATAAGAGAGGAGACAGAGAATAAATGCGAGGTAGCGGATAGATATTTTGAATAATGTGGGGGAAACAAACGGTGATGAGAAGCGAGGTGAGCCAACTGGTTGGCTTTTGGTTTGAAAACAAAAATGAATAATAAATGCGTGAACGATATCTGCAACAGATTATTATATGAACCCACCTCGCTCACTGCCCATTGCCCCTTCGCCTGTGCCTTTGACTTTCCTATCTCTCTCTTACCTAATCTGTACCCCCTGGATCGTCACATAACATCCTCACTCATTCCCTTCATAATTCATTTTCTTTCTTTCTTTTTTTTTTGCCGAAAAGGGATAAAATATATTGAAATAAACCGAAATTACAATACTTAGAAGTCTGAAAGACCAACCTATAACCTAAGAAAGCAAAATAAAATTAGAACCATACAACATTGAAATTAAAAACATAATCCAGTAAAGGTTCTCCAAAGTATCAAGAACATAATCCTTCAACAAACTAGTCATCCACAATGCCAAACGCAAAGAAGGCCCACAATCATAGTGGAGATCGAGGTACCCAACACACAGGGTAAGACCGTCTAACGAAGTTTTGGCAATCCACATAATCACCAAATCTGCTTCTATGAGAATCCCTCTATAACAGAGGTTTCTGACAATTTTCCTTTGAGGCAAGATAATACTCAAGGAGTTTATCAATAAAAACAATAGCAACCAGCGTACAATTAGTATGGCCATAAATGAAAGAAATATAATTCCAACCCAATGATGAACAATGTCTCCCTACCCACTGAACAGGCACACATTGAAACCAAATATGAACAGTGTTGCGAAGAGCACTGAACAGGCAAATGTCTACCCAAAGAAGAACAGTGTGTACAAGCCCACTGACCAAGCAAAACTTGATAAATCTATCATCTAAAAACCATATATAGCCATTTAGAGCTGTACTTCTGGCCATTCTACCATGCTCACCTCCCATAACCAGATTACCAGTAACATAGCATGTGTACTTTAACCAAGCATAACTACTGCTAGAAAAATGAGCAAATCCATACATCACCCCCAACCCCTTACCAATACCATTGATAAATCATAACCAGATTTTGAATCAAACTTCCAATCCCTGAACTTTGAGTTTGAATCAGACAGTTTGTCTCTTTCCCCCCCAAAACCCTTCCATACCATTATTAATAGAATCGATGCATCATGAATGCTGGAGTTTAACTTATAATCCTCACTGTACAAAGATGAACTATAAAAAAGCCCACGAATATATAAATCAAACTCAGTTGCATCCAAATCCATCAGAATTCCAGACCAGCAAACCAAATTTAGTGTAGAAAATTCAATCATAATCAAAACGGTCCTATCAGAAGCTAAGCTTAAACCTGACCAGGCGATGTTGGGGAAAAAGAAACCTTGAACAAATCCCTTACCTCAATGTCTACAGATTGACCAATTGATACCTTTAAGACCAACTGTGACCTTGCTTTCGGTGTCCTTAGGGTGGTCGTAAATTCCCAACCGCTAGCTTCCATCATGCTCCTCATTTCGCGTGGGTGGAAGAAGATCCGCTGCATCAACCTCTTCATTCCCATCGGGACCCACGGTGGAACCCACAGGAGATCCGCATCGCAGTTCTTCGCTGAGGATTGGGGCCTTAGAATCTTCTCGCTTCCCTCCTCGCTTCTTCCCCCACACACGGCCGTCACCAGTTCCACTCACGACCGTTGCCTCCTCCGACCACCACATAGCGGCTTCTCAATAGCTCTCCCAGGAAGGGATAGACAACCTTACGAAGCTAGACGAGATCAACCCCTTGTCAGGGACGGGCTGCCGCCGCCGGAGATCGTCGTCCGTTCGAAGGAAATCGCACGGAGGCGAAACCCTAGCAGAGGGAAAAAAAACTCGCACAGCGGTGAAAAATCATAATTCATTTTCTTTCAATGTTTTAAGGATGAGTTTAATGCATTTCTTCCTACACTCGAAAATTAATTTTATTATAAATTATAATTTGTTATGAATATATTAATTATATATATATCCATTGACTCTTGAACTTTCATATTCTAGTCATCATTCATGAATAGCAGTTGGAACACTAAAATGCAATTTAATGTACATTCAGATGCATGAATAATATAAAATGTCATATAGCATACATTCATCTATATTAATTGTACCATTTATTGTATCTTAATGGTGACTCTTGGAGGCCTATAAATATAGGTCTTGCACAAAGCATTGTAATAATACAAGATATTGAATGAGAATCGCTCCCCATTTTCTCTTCAAATTTTCTCTTCTATTATTTATTACTTTCTTATCCCAGATTTATCTTTATTTTCATAATACGTTATCAGCACGAAAGCTCCAACGAAAGTATGATCTTTTAATCGTTTTCTTGACAATTTCATCTTCCTACTTTTACTGTAATTTATGTGATATCTCTCTGAGATAATCTGAATCACTATATGGATTTAAAAATATGCTTTTACCTATTGGTTTAAACAGTGAGTTTCATGGCTAAGATTGGAAAGTGTTATTGTTTTTATATGTTATTTTCATCTCCTTTATGAGTTTTTTTTATATTATTGATATTGTTATTTTAGTATGGTCAGAAGCTATTTACCTCTTATTTATTATTTTAAAATTATATAGCCAGAAGTCACATTGCTTTAATTTTTTATTCTGAAATTATATGGCTAGAAGCCATATTGCTTTAATTTTTTATTTTGAAATTATATGACCAGATTGATTTCTTATTTTGATATAATATGATCAAAAGCCATATATACCTTTTTGTCTTTTATCTTAATGTATGGCCTGAAGCCATAAACAGCTTTTATTTATCTTGAAGATAAAATGGCCAAAAGCCATATAGATTTAATCTCTCATCTTGAAATTAATTGGTCTGAAGCCATAAGAGATAATCGGCTTAAAGCCATGAGAATTAAATGGCCTGAAACCATAAAGTTTTCATTTTTGTTGTGATATCTTATTTAATGAATTATTCATTGCCTTCACAAATTTCCTGTTATTATTATTTATGTTATTATATTGCGTTTTTATATTTCATATTTTATGATTTTCCTTTTATTGTATTAGTCTAAACTATATTAAATCTTGTGAAATTTAAATTTGTGGCTTTTGTCATTACTAAAAAAAATTATTTATCTCAAATGCCTAATCTAGTGATCTATGATTTTTCTACTCCATCATTTACATAAAGGCTTCAAAATTAAATATTTGGACGTAAAAGATCTATTTGTTCTTTAGAACAAAATAAAGGATATCAATGACCACCATAAGATAACCATTCTTTCAAAAACTCGTTATAAATAAACGCATCTATTTTGCTCATGTAGTAGCAATATTGCGAAAGAGTTTTTAAGAAATATGCTGAATTAATTTCTTGTCTCTATGTGACCAAACAAAATAATGAGCTATTGTTGCAAAAATCATGTAACCCATCCAACTGGTTTGACTCTATTCCTAGGAGTGGATGTAATAACAAATGTATCTAATTGTGGCCATTGACGTGACTATAGCCATGAGCGTGACCATAATCGTAATCATGGTGATTCAAATTTCCACCTAAGTTAAAATAAGTCACGTTGATCAAGATGGCATTTTTTTAGTATGATGGTATGGATATTACCTATATGGCATTATTACGATTTCTCTGCTACTTTTATCTGATAAATTGGAGTATAAGGTAAAAGAAATATATGTGTGTGTAGATATATATGTATATTTATGTTGAAATTATATTGGAAGTAACTTATGATATGAACCGGAGGGAGAAAGTCAATGAAAATCATCTTAATAGTGTTATTAAGACTAGAAATTAAGTATTATTTTCTCCTACTCTTTTTATAAGAAACAACTATTAAAATTACATAGTTTAAAATGTTAGTTATAAATAATAAATGTGTGATTTATACACCTTTCTTTACAATTATACCCTTATTTATAAGGAGTGTTCATAAGGGATAATTGATAAGAATTTATTGTAAAGAGATAATAAATGATATATATTTAATTAGAATAAAAATAGAAAAATAAATATAAAATCTCAGATAAATAAGATATATTCCTTATATTAAGGAATACTCTTAAAGAAAGAATATTCCTAATAAAAAAGACCTAAGGGAGTACATGACTAGGAATGCGCATAGATTCAACATCAATAATTTATTTATTTTATATGTTTTCAGGATAAGTGTGTGTTTAGGTTCACTTTTCAAACCATGGTTTTAGATCTCCTTTGAGAAAGCATTTGGAGCCCCAAACGTGGGATGAGATGGCAGAAGCACGGTGGAAATGTTTTTTTCCTGTTTGTGAAAGCGTTCTGTCCATCTTACTTTTACCTAAAAAGCAGTCTTTTATCAAAAGCCACTCACCCTTGCTTTTGACGGTGAGCTATGCACGATGGGCAGAAATTCAAACAGTTCCTTTGTTGTCCTAACTTATCCAAAAAGCATAAGGTTTTTTACATTAAAAATTTATTTTTAATTTCAGTTATATCCCAATACTATTTAGTTAAAAATGTAATATTTTTATGCTTTATAATATTTTTTTTATGCCAATATTTATAATATGTTAATTATTTTCATAGTTATTATAATTAAGTATTTTAATAGTTTCAAGTTTTTTCCAATAATAATTACCTATTTTTATTTTTTATAATTATATTTTTTATTAAAATTATCACAATATATACATATAATATGTATGTATTACTTAATAAGATTCATGTTCTTTACAGTGACTTTTCATCTAAACCTGTTCTTCAGATAATCATCCAAACAAGTTTCAATTTAAAAAAAAAAAATCCATTTCTACTACCGTCAATCCAGACATAAATTACATTTACAGTATGACTTTTATCCTATCTCAATTTTACAAAAGTCATATTGAAAAAAATCACTCCTGCCACAACTTATTTAAATGGGCACTTAAAAATGAGGTTGTCAAATACCAAATCAAAACTCAAAATAGCTTTTAACTCTTAAAATCGTGATTTGGTATAAGCTGCCCGAACACTATCAAATTTTGCAAAACCATGATTTGACAAGAATATCATGGTTTGAGGATTGAAAACCATAGTTTCCAATAAGTTGTTTTTTTCAACCTTTTCAGAAGCTATTTTTTAAAATTTATTTTCTAAAATCACCTTTTTTTACTTTTTCTTTAAAAATTAATCCAACACAACACAGAGAGAAGGAAGAGATATAAAACGAATATAAGGGATATAAGGAGGGAGTCCAATAATTCTTAGATAGTTTTTTTTTTTTGTCAACGATGGAGGCCGGCCCAGTGCACCATATGAATCTGTCTGGATTATGTTCTATATGCTCCATTTTATTTCATCACATCCCTACCTACGTAACTTACCTCTTCTTGATCCCGTCACTCGCTACCCAACCTTGCTTATGGCCCAACCCAACTATCCTACCCCCAACAATTTGATTCTTTGTTTTTTTTTTAAATTAATAGATAATCAATCATCAACGTATACCACTAAGCTGTGCGAGTTTATTCATTTATTGAACCTTGCCCGCGTTTCGGTCTTGTATCACGCGGAGAAACCTAAACGAACCGTATTATATATTTTCTACTCACAAATAATATGATATCGATTACCGGAAAGTAGAGATTAAGAAAAATTTATAATGATACGGAGTATTTGATTGGACCTACAAATTTATAAAAAAAAATTGCCATATATACTCCTTTAATCCCAAATACAGAACCTATTTTGCTGCATTTGGGAACCGAGATAATGTTATTTTAAAGCTATCAACAATATAATAACTCATCCAGACTCCATTACATTCATAACAATACGGAGTACGTACTAATTTGATTCGATGATTCGATCTATTACATTACATTGCCAAACCGCAAAAGCTACGTGCACGTACTGGTTTAATTTGCCAACACGTGTGCATGTCAAATAACCCCCATTTCTTAACACCTAATTAACGCCACTAATCAATTGGATTGGATGATTATGTTGAAAGCTGCTTCACCTTCGAATTTAACCGGCAACGTCGTCTTCTTTAACAATTTCCGCCGCCGCAATTGCAGCGCTTTATATAGAATGAAGCCCCCACAAATTAAATGAAAAACAAGGCATCAGTCACCGAAATTATTTGCGTCTCTGTATTTTCTTAACTACTCTCATGTCTTCTGGAACACGCAATTAAAAAAATGCCTCACATAAATCATTTTTTCCTGCGACTCCTGTAGGGGGTGAGTATGGTGTCCAGTGGCCTGGTGCACTCATCCTAATCCTATAAAAAATTATTCAGCCCAACTCTAAAAAAATGACCCAAAAAAATTTTGGACAGCTTTGGGCGGGTTAATAATTGGGCAGGACCAAGCATTGGGCAAGGGGTCTGCCCTGCCCATTTGGCCCTGCTCGAAAAACTATTTTCATTTATTTAAAATATAAAAAGTTATATCAATTAAATATTATTTTTTATATTTAAAATATATATAATCTATTGTATAATATTTTTTTGGTCCTATCTTTTTTGCCCTGGCCACTAAATACTATTTACAAATAGATTTCTTCATTTTTTCATTACTTTGTGATGTATTAAATTATAATTAATTTTCTTTTTTTTTTCAGGTGTTTTATCATTTGATCAATTTTTGGGACATTGAATTGATACAAACTACTTTGACTTCACAGCTTTAATTACAATCGTTTTGTTTTCTTATTTATAATGGATTATGAATGTTGTTTATTTTTAAAGCATGGATACTTGTTAAGACATATGGTAGTTTTTAAATTTCAAGACTCAAGTTGTAGACTTATTTTGAAATATCCTAGATGTGGAATTATCAAATGTGTTTGAAGTTTATATTACTTAGGACGAAGTTAATACATATGGTATTGGTAACTATAGGAATGTTCATGAAATTTACACGAAATTATTTTTTTTATATGTGAACAAGACAAGGCGTTATCACTTAGACAGGGAAACTCACCCTGCCCAACCCACCCTTACCCAATCCAAAATTATTAGGGTTTTTAATGGGCAGGACAGGACATCAGACTATAAAATACAATCCGTTCATCTTTCGAGGTGGGTATCGGATAGAGGTCTCGCTCGCCCGACACATCCCCACCTTACACTCCTGTGCAGCACTACTATTCTATACGGCGCGTTCTGAGTATGACCTTAAGTTCCGCGTTCCGCGTCACTATCAAGGGAACCCTAATTACATTAACATGACCCATGCCCGTGTCATGCATGTATGGCACAATCACGATACAAGATATTAATTAATTATAATTATATAATGCCATATGAAAAGAAGATGAAGAAACGCACAAGAAAGCGCCAAACTTTGTACAAAGCTTCTTCATGGCGAAGTGTTACGTCATTGGTCCTGAAAGGGACATGCTGTTTCCCTCTTCGTGCTTTTTTTTAAGTAGAATTTCAAGTAACTCAAGAAGGTTTTGTCCAAAGAAAAAGAAGGATGTCACTTTATTGATTTTAGTCGATCATAAAAGATTTTGAAACTTTATTATACTCTTTATATCAAAATGAAATTTTATTTTATGGGTGAAAAAATAGTGATATTCTTTTTTATTTATATTTTGAATTGTCTTATTCATTCTATAAATACCCATTTTTATCTCATGAATAATTATTTATGTTCTTTTGAATCTTTTTATTTATTTTGTAAATGTTCTTCTCAAAAAATAAAAGAAATGCATCATTATCTTTTCATCCATAAAATTTAATTTCATTTTGATCCAAAATGTGCAATAAAGTTGCAGCCTCTTTTGGAAATTGACTGAAATTAAGCCACAAAGTTAAATGTAACTCTCTTTTGTGTTTTTTTTTTTTGTAGTTAGAAATGTCCTATGAAGCCTAAGTGAGAGGAGGGGACATGGTTTCACATAGTTATTAGGGATAAAGATAAAAAAATACTATTTAAATTTTAAAATTCTAAATCATTGATTTTTCAAAAACATGAGTTATCAATTTTTTTTTATTCTCATTGCTTTTATTATCATTAAAATCAATTTAAAATTTTAAAATTCAAACGATATTTTTTTTAAATTTTTTTTCATCGTTACAGACGTAAACGTAGCCTGAAGGAGGATTTTGCTTTAGAAAAAGTTCACCCTCGCAAGATAGAACTTGGCGAAACCAAGAGAGCGACAAACGCATGACCCTTGAGAGGGAAATGTAGACGCGTGGAGTACGATACGTGAACAATTCACACCACCTATTTTGCTGAATGGCGCCAAAGCTCATTGTTTCTTATGAAAGTTTATTTTGTATCAAGTGGAATAATCCATTATTCCCGATGCGTGTGTATGTATATAACAAATAATAGTTCAAATAAAAGCTGGTTCCGATATTTATATATTTTAAGGAACGGTTAGATATTCTGTGCCAAAAAAAAAGGAACGGTTAGATGTTTTATAATCATCTTAATTATTATTGATTATATCTAGATATTTCCAACTTCTTGTTTGAACATAACAGAACATTATAGACATTGTTTGTTTCCTATTTTTATCTTGATTGGATATTCTAGATATTATTTATTTCCTAGATAAATTTGGAAAGTCAACTTTATTTAATATTTAAAATTGAAGGAAATATTTTAAATAAAACATCTCCTGTGTGGCCCACACGTGAGTTGGACCAGGCTTAGGTTTAAGGTATGGTCAGTAAGCTATTACAAGCATCAATGGAAAATTGTAAATAACTTAGACTGAGCTAGAGTGATATACAGTGAAAACTTAATTGGTTTATTTAAGGATTTTTTAACGAGTGACGGCTATTTTACCCAAACCATTACTATATCTTTCTTTTTGTTAGAAGAATTCCTGACATCTGTAATTATTATGTATTACACTTTCAGATGATCTAGTATGTTGCTTGAATTTATAATTTATCCTGCTGAAACATCATTCCAGGTTTTACCTTTTACCTAATAACATACATAATAAAGAATCTGAAGCCTGAGATCATTAGAATAATTCGTTCATAATATATGTAACCCATGATTCAACAAGTTCTTATATCTTTCTTTAAAAAAATTATAGAAAAAAAAAACCTCAGATAACCAAGCAATGAATAGAGAACAACATGCAAGTGTTTTTGTATACATGCTCTCTCTCTTGATCTCATTGGTGATAGATCTAGTATCACGATGATGTGTGCGGATTTATAGAATAATTTCGCATACTTAAATTAGGTGAATAGGGAAAATATATAGAAGAAAACAGTAAGTGCTGGAAAAATAATAATAGGATGGCGTTGTTTCAATCCTATCCGGTTCTGCGAACACTTAATATATACTTTTACTTTCTCATTCTGACTCTACGGTTAATGATTGGTTCAATTGTTAAGTTAATGATTGGTTCAACTGTTAAGGATTTATTACATAGCTCTCAAAGTTGTGTAACTAATTTATAATAAGTACATTTGTAAGCATTTTTTAAATTAGGATCATCATAGTTTTTGTGAACTCCCATAACTCAACTCAAAGGGGACAAAATATTTGTGAATTAAGAAATACTTGTTTTGTCATGTTGATGCCCGCAGCAATTATTATTCAAATAACTATCTGTAATTAACAAATTTTGCAATAAATTTAAATAATTAAACTTGAACGTCACTAGTTCTTTTGTTGGAGCCCTAATGCCACTTTCATTAGCATATTTTCAACTTGAATGCATGGAATTAATGCGTTGATTACGAAAATTCACACATTAATATTTCTTTAAGATCCTAATAAATAAACATAATCATGGAATAAATACATTCAATAAACATTTACGGGGAAATGCTAATTTGCTACAACTAGCTAGTTGCGAGCATCGGTTTTTCGGTAAAAACCAAAAAAATCAAACTACCGAAATAAAGAAAATTCTGAAACCGAACCAAAACCTAATAATTGAAATAACTGAACCGAAATAACCGAAATTATTCTGTTCGGTTTCGGTTTTGTAAGAAAAAACCGAAATGTTTTTAGCCTTCATTTTTTACTTCAAATATCTGAATTTTCAACCAGCAAAAATTAATACAGATTATAAAATTGAATAACCTCATCAAGATCCAAAGAAATATGATATAAAATAAAGTATAAGCAACATATTACATATATGATCAATGTAGTTTGGAGTACCCAATATTCCAATAATGGAACCAAAAATAGGAAGATTTTTTAGAGATGCAGAATAATTGTATTCAACATTACTTAATCCAAAGAAAGCAGAACAAAAATTCAAAAAGATGAAAATCTAATGATATATCATTCTTTGTGTTGCATCCGATTTTTCGTTGGTGACATACTCTTTTAATATTTTCGGTTTTTCCGTTTAAAGCGAAACTTTTTTTAAAAAAACTGAACCAAACCGAAAAACCGAAGAAAACCAAACATGCACCGAACACTAAAAAAACCGTACCGAAATTGATTCGATTCAATTCGGTCTTCGGTTTCGGTTCGGTTTTGCTCACCCCTGCAACTAGCATTCATAATTCAAAGAGTATTATTGATAAAGCCCATGAAAATTGATCCAATTAAAAAAGACATGACTCAAGTTTAAGAAGGGCGTGAATTCTTTTTCTTTTTTGCCAATTAAGAAGGGCGTGAGTTCAAATTTAATTTTCAATGTGATAATTTTATTAGTAAACAAATTATGAGAGTATTTGTAACTTGTAAGCACTTGGTTAATAAAGGTTGTTTTTCATCAAGTCTCTAGAACAAACTCATTTAATTTTTTTGTTGATAAAAAAATATTTAAAGCATAAACGACAGAATAATCTTGTTATAATATATCTTAATTTCTTAATTTTACGACAAAATATTTTTTTTAAAATAAAAAACACGATTTACCAGTGTCCTGTATCATACCATCATCGGGAATTAGTAGTTTGACAGATATTTTTAAAAAAGGAAATAGCAATAGAAAGGTCGGCTGATCCAAAACGACGGTTCGGCCTGGGAATTAAACGATAAAGGAAAAGACAAATAAATATAAAACCCGAGCCGGCTAATTTTTAGAATATTTTGGTTTGACGCACAATTTTGATGGGGTTGAATATTTAAACCAACGAATCATGACCGAGAAGAGGTGTGAATAATGAACTTTCACCATCCACACGCCTTACAGAAAAAACCTAAGCAAATTTCGCATGAAAATAACCAGAAATTGGAGGCGTAAACTTTCAATTTAACCCACAATGGATCATATAAAAGTCCCTTCTCTCGCATAACGGTTCTCAGAATCCCATGCCTCCAAGCAACCCCTTGTAAGATTAGTTTCAAACCCAAGTCGCTGACATGTACTTTTCTTCCCTAGTGTTTTCGCTCCCAAATCCCTTCTTATTAGGTCAGATTTCAACCTCCTCTTAATCCGATTCTACATGTGAACCTTCCCTTTTACTGGTACCAGGTCCCCTTCTCTTCCTCTTTTTTTTCAAACGCCGAATCAGCCTCCTTATGACCTCCTCTGTTTTGCTTCTATTGGAATGAACTTGGCTTCACCATGGATTTATTCCACCACCAGATTTCACTGGCTGACCCTTCTTTTTCACTATGAGCATGGGTTTTCTCACTGGGATTTTGCACCGAAAGATGGTTCTTTTTTCTGCTTATTTTGGGATCCTCCTCTCTTACCTCTGGCAAGCTCTGTTCTGGGTATTCGCCAGAATCTTCGTGAGGTTTTTAATTTTCCACTTAACCCACGTTTCAATATATATGAATTCTCCAATTCATCGGTTTTTTTTTCTTTACGTTGGCAGGTATTTTAGTCCTGTAGCGGTTAAATCAGCTCCTTCTGCGACTCTTTCCTATGACTCAAATTTTTCTGGGCCAAAATCAGAGGCTGTAGTGGGGTATTCCAATTCTTCCAAAGATAAAGAGTTGAATTCTGAAAGCTTCCAGGAAGGTACTGGTTCCCTTCCGGTGGAAAGTGATTTAAATGATTCCAATGGTTCCCGGCCAGAAACAGAGTCCAAAATAGAGTGTTCTGAAATTATGGATGGCGCTGAAATTGTTGGTATTGAAGAACCGAAATTGGTTTTCAAGTTCGAATACCAGAATTGGAAACCTATTGAAGAATTCAACGAAAGCAATGATGAAAGTTTCCATTTTGTCAACAACGCAGATACGGCTTCTGCAAGCACCAGTAAATATGAGTTCATCTCAGGCAAGAGTGCCAGCCACTTCTTGGAGGAACCAGAGGTTTCGATTCTCACTATTAAGGAGTTATTTGTTCAATCGAATGATAGGTCCTTGGAAAACAATTCAATCAAGAATTTTGGGTCCCTGTTCAAGTGTGAGGGAGAAGACGTCCTTGAAGATAAGGCTGAGAAGCTCAAAGCTATGCCATCAATAAAAGAAACAGAACAACCTCAATTAGGGAAAAATCAAATGGAGAATCCCGATATTTCTACAAGCGATGTTTTTCCAAATTTAGGCCATGAATCAAGTTCTAAGAGTTCAAATATTAATTCTTTGGTCGATAGTCAGTTATCAGACTCCGACTTGGGAACCACTGTTGAGCTTGGCAAGTCAAGAAACCAGGACGATGAAAATGCAGGGTTAACAGAAGAACATATGGACTTAGTGGGAGATAGATGGTCAGATGATTTAGACTTTGGGTACGAGCCTGATGATTTTGATGAAGAAGATAAAGACTTAAAGGACGAGCTTCAAAAATTAGAAGAGAAGGCTCAGGCACAGAAGCCGTCGGGTAATAACAACGTTAATTGCAAAGCCCAAGAATTTGGCGACAAAGAAAAACGGGTCGTTGATTGTTCTGAGGAATCTGCGAAACCCAATTTGCAGAGCTCACTAGGTTCTTCGGATCTTGATGATTCCAACAGGTTTGACACACTGTGGGAACATCAAGATTTGATAGAGCAGCTGAAGATGGAGCTGAAGAAGGTGAAAGCGACGGGCCTTCCGACCATCCTCGAGGATTCTGAGTTTCCGAGGAAGATGGAAGACTTGAAGCCATGGAAAATCGAGGAGAAATTCCAGCCTGGTACTGGTACCACCAACGAGGTCCCAAAATTCTACAGGAGTTACAGAGAACGCATGCGAAAATTCGATATCTTGAATTACCAAAAAATGTGGGCTATAGGTAAGTAATTTCTCCCCATCACTCCATATATTTTGATTTAATTTTCAGTTTCCTCTTTTTGTTTCTGATTCTTTCTAAACACGCTTTTGGTATTTCATACGAAGTTTCTTCAATGAGTCAGCTTGATTGATGACCAATTCATTCGGTTCCCATGGTCATCGTTCATTAACACCGCACCCCTCATCTAAGTCATTAAAATAATGTTATACTGTATTTGAGGTTAGTTGAACACAGAAAATTAACATGAACTCCCTAAATGCCTAGAAGTGAGTCACGGGTAGATGCGTTTCCTAGCTCTTTTCCCCCACGGTACTCCCTAAAAAGGTCCCTAGTATTGGAGAGCTAGTATTTCTATGGTTCATGGCTTCATGCAACCCATTTTTATTTTGTTTGGTCTTACATAAAAGAGGGGGTAGATTGTCGTTTCGAAACATAAATGTTGGTCCTACTAGGACAGACACGACAAGCCCCACCACCAACTATGAATTTTAATTGCCTTCAATTGTACATGGACACCCACATGAATTTTAGGTCTTGTTTTTATGACGAAATACCGAGTTTTTTACATTCATATTTATACCCACTCACGAAAATCAGCCCACCGTCTGTCTTTCTGTTTCTTGGTGTGTTGTTTTGAAGTGAGTTTTTTTTTTTTTGGAGGGGGGTTGTTTTGTTTTACCTTATTAAATTTGTTTGAAGGATAGGAAAGAGGTCTTTTATAATGAGAGTCAGAAATAAAGAGAAAAAAAAAGTGAGAGTCAAAATTTTGATTTTTCTCCTATTCAAAAATACAAACCAAATAAGAGAATGAGAATTCTTTCTTTCCCCTTCAAACCAAATACAACCTAAATGATCCCATATAAAGAATTTGTACTCATCAAATTTCTAGTAATCCTTAATGTTTTCTGCGTCATATCGTTTGGACCCTTCCTAAAAAGAAAACTAGTCTCTACAATGATCTAGCACCGATGTTAATGCTCCACCCAATCGTTCATGACCTTATAAAATATTCTTACTAAACAAGGCACTTTGAAATGTCATTTTTTTGTTTGTAAATTCCAAGTGGACTTCACATTTTTTGCTTAATGTTTAAGAATCCAAAATCGTTGTGTAGATTTTTTGCAGTCAAAGGAGCCATTTCAGTCATTTTCAAGCCACAAGACAAATGCTCCAAAGATAATATCGCAACTTTCACAAAGCTTCCACCTTTCTAGACGCAAGAAATCAGAATCAGACCCCACGAAGTTGTTCATCAGAGAACTGTACAGTGATCTGGAAACAATCTATGTGGGTCAGCTGAGCCTTTCCTGGGAATTCCTTCAGTGGGAATATGAGAAGGCGTTGGAGATATGGGAATCTGACCAGTACGGAGAACGAAGGTTCAACGAAGTGGCCGGAGAGTTTCAGCAATTCCAAGTCCTCCTTCAAAGATTTATTGAGAACGAACCTTTCCAGGGCCCACGAGTTGAGAATTACGTCAGAAATCGTTACGCCATGAAAAATCTCCTTCAGGTTCCAGTAATAAGAGGTGAGTGACTTTATTCTTATTTGGATGGCGTCTTTCCGAGTTTGAGAAATGTGGGGGACTACAAAATTCCACGGGTAAGGCATACATGAACAGAGCCATTACTTGTGTGTGCAGAGGACAGCGCAAAGGATAAGAAGAAAATGAGAAAGAGAGATTCAGATGAGGATGCCATAACAAGTGGCATGTTAGTGGAAATCCTAGAAGAATCAATTAGGATGATATGGCGTTTCATTAGGGCGGATAAAGATGCATCTAACATGACACTAAAAGGTGTGAAAGAGAGTCAGACAGAGGTCCAAGACCCTGCAGATTCAGAGCTTCTAGCAGAAGTCCGAGCAGAACTTCAGAAGGTAATTTGAGTTCATTAATGTTAACTGCAATGATGTTGTTTGTTTTGGTGTGTGTGGTTTTGATGGAGGTAATTGGGGGGATGTTGCAGAAAGAGAAGAGGCTGAGGGAGATATTGAGGAGTGGAAGCTGCATATTGAAGAAATTGAAGAAGCAGAAAGAGGAAGGGACGGAGCAGTACTTGTGCTTCTTTTCACAAGTGGATATGAAATTAGTGTGGAGAGTGGTGAACATGTCGAGGATAACGACGGATCAACTGGCTTGGTGTCGTAATAAACTGACCAAGATTCATTTTGTAAATCGAACACTTCGTGTAGAACCAACGCTCTTGCTTTTCCCCACCTAACTCACCTTTCATTGCTCCCTTCCCTTTCGACGACAATACCCAGCTTTCTAATCTCACAGAGATCTGTGGAGGCATGGAGCATTTACTCCACATATGTATTTTTTTTTTAAATTACAGAAAATAGGCAGCATCTCATTTTTTATAGAATGAGAAACCAAAAAAAAATATTAAGTACATAGTTATTTGATTTTTCTTAAATTTCAATGGGACTAACGGATTCTCGACCTCCTAATCACCATTATGTCACCATGCTTTTTCTTGTCCGTCCAGCCATAACTAATTAAGAATGATAATGTACACTATGAAATCAAATCTAAATCCCTCCTCTCCCAACGACTGTATCGCCTCGGCATGTTTTATATTTTATAAGCATGTTTGTACCTTATGCAATAAACTCGTTCTTATCATTTATTTATTTTTTTAAAAAAATCAGCATACACTTTGCTTGCCCTCGGTAGTTTAAGGGCTTGAATAGACAGGAGATCGGTGCAACAATGGTACTAAGGAAACAAGATTAACGACTACTACTAGTATTAATTTCACTAACAACCATCGTTTTGGCAACCATTCATATAAAATAGATAAGGGGTTAGTCTAACCTAGTTTGAAATTTAATTCCAAAAAGCATCTCTTCATATACGGATATTGCCTTTTGGTGATTCGATTTGATCGATTTTTTTTTTTTTTTTTTTGAATACAAACTGGAATACAATAACCACTAGAAGGTTATAAAGGGAACCCCGTTCCCCAAGAAAAACACAAAAGAACTATTATCCATGATCAGCCGCCTCCCCCAAAGAAGGTGGTGGGTGATCAAGAATAACAAAATTCTCATTCATACTATGGGCTAAACCCGCTAAATAATCAGCAAAAGTATTATTCTCCCTCGGAACATGCCTCAGAAGAACTTGCCAATCCTTCAAGATCCAGCTTCTTGCATCCTCAATCACTTCCCCAAAAGGGTGGTCATTATGGTAACCTCTTGATATCAAGTTAATCGCCTCCAGACAATCCGTGAAGACAATAATATTCCTTAGATTCTTGCTCCAGCATATCTGAAGACCTTGAATAATTGCGATGATCTCTGCGACTGCTGGAGGCACATGTACAAGCCGATTGATATATCCACAAATCCATCTTCCGTCGCCATCCTTTATAGCTCCTGCGCATCCAGCCCTACCTGAACCCAGCACCGATCCATCTGTCTGCAAGGTAGCAAAACCTGGTCTACTCCCCATATCCACCGCATTCCGGACAAGATTTCCTTTGTAGAAACTACAATTCCGATTTAGATCCTGATCCCACGCAGCCCGAAATAAACTAGAATGTCCATTGAGATTTCCCATTTCTTGATCGTTCCCAAACAGCTTCGAGCAACGCGCTAGCCAGATATCCCAGCAAACATATCCGAACAAAATGGGCCAGCTTACTTTATTAGTGAAATTTCTTCCTGCTTCATTCTTGAGATTCCAACTGATCCATTCCAAGCCCTGAAGGGTAGAGAATTGCTCCCACAGAGGAGGATTAATTAAGGAAATCCACCTCTCTTTTGCGTTGCCACAATCCCTTAGTAAGTGCATCAGATCTTCCTCAGAATCGCATCCAAAAACACAGTCTGCATGTTCCATCAAGCCTCTTTGTTCCCTCAGTTTTGCCGTATGTATCCTCCCATGAGCAGCAAGCCACATAAGAGCCTTTATCTTTTCTGGGACCGCCCATCTCCACAGCATCCTCCAAAAGGATTGATTCTGATTCGGGGTACCTGTAAAACAAAAGTGATATGCAGAGCTAACAGAAAAACAACCGTCAGTAGCAGGATTCCAAAAATACTTATCCTGTCCTCTCTCCCCACAAGGCGGATGAGCGCTGGTAATTCTCCCGATAATTGGCCACTGGAACCACCGACTCAGCTTCCCTATGTCCCAATCCCCCCACGGATTAGTGTAGTCTTGAACTTTCTCATTGGTGTCCATAAAAGGCTCCAGCCCCGGGAAAAGATCAATCAAAGGTCTATTTAACTCCGACCAGTTGTCAAACCAGAAAGAGGCCACCGTACCATTTCCAACTTTAACCCGAACCCCCTCCTTGAATTTGTCCCAAACAGAGCAAACCCCTCTCCAAGTATAGGAAGCACTTCGCCTTGGTCGTGGTCTGTTTATCTGATCCTATTTATATTTACTCCTTAACACCTTCACCCATAGGGTCTCCTTGTTTGTAAGCAGATGCCAGCAAAGCTTCATAATAAACGCTTCATTCTGCTTGCACATATCACGAATGCCTAGACCACCCTGTTTCTTATCCTTCTTGACTTGATCCCATGATAACAGATGCATCTTCCTCTGATCCTCCTTTTCATCCCATAGGAAACTTCTGCTCTTCCTTTCAAGCTCCTTTAAGATACCTTTCGGGAGTAACATGGTTTGCATATGATAGGCCGGAATAGCAGACAGCACTGATTTAATAAGAGTTAACCTCCCTGCCATATTTAAACAGCCTCTTTTCCAACCCGATAATCTCTTTTGGGTTTTTTCAAGAATTGGGTTAAAAATAACCTTTGAGACTCTTTTATGGATTAAGGGTATGCCCAAGTATTTGCCTAAGTCTCCAGTTAAAAGAACTCCCATAGCCATGCTTAACCCATAGGCTCTATTGAAATGAACATTTTTTGAGAAACACACTCTAGTTTTCCTTCTATTCACTTTCTGCCCCGATACATCACAAAACTTTTGAAGACAAGACAACATCTGATCAATCTGGTCCTCTGATGCCTCCCCAAATAGAATTAGATCATCCGCAAAAAATAGGTGGGAAATGGGAGGCCCTCCTCTATTTAGACAAATCGGTTTCCATAGGCCAGCACTAACAGCATCCTGAATAATGTGATTTAAACGCTCCATACATAAGGTAAAGATATAAGGCGAAAGGGGATCACCCTGCCTAATTCCTCGAGATGAAGTGAAAGTATCAGTTGACTCCCCATTCCACAATACCTGGAAAGAAGAGCTCGAGATACAAGCCATGATAAGGTCACATATTCTCCTTCCTACTCCGACAGCTTGAAGTGTGTCCTGAATGAAAGACCATTCCAGACGGTCATAAGCCTTTTCCAGGTCCACCTTCACAGCCATCCAACTTCTCTTCCCAGTCTTTATCCTCATAGAATGAATAACTTCTTGCGTGATAATTATATTGTCACTACTCTGACGACCCGCAATGAAGCTGCACTGATGATGCCCCACAACCTTACCCATAATCTCCCGGAGACGATTACTGAGAATCTTAGTGATAATCTTATAGCTAACATTACACAATGAAATGGGTCTGAACTCCGTAATAGTCTCTGGGTTTTCCACTTTCGGGATGAGCACAATGTTTGTATTATTTATATCTCTAATCCGCTCAGGCTCTTGGAAGATATCATTCACCAACTTAATAACATGCTCCCCAACTACAGGCCAGTACTCTTGATAAAAGATTGCCTGGATCCCATCTGGCCCCGGGGCCTTGAAAGCACCAATATCAAAAGTCGCTCGTTTGATCTCTTCACGGGAAATCTCAGCATTTAACCTGGTCAGCTCATTATCACTCAACCTTGTAAAGGTGGTTTGGGTAACAATGCTATTAAAATTTTGCAGGCCACAATGAAACAGCTCTTTGTAGTAGTCAACCGCCATATTTTTGAGTTCTTCTTGATCAAAAGTCCATTCATCGTTAGTCTTTTTCAAACCCTCAATCCTGTTACGTCGTCTCCTGATAATTGCCGTAGTATGAAAAAATTTACTATTCTGATCCCCCCATTTCAACCATTTACATCTTGATTTCTGGTACCAGATTAATTCTTCCTGGGCCAAGAGTTTGTTATACTCCTTCCATAACTCATTTTCAGTCTGAATCAAGTATTGGCTGTCACGTCTAGCCCTGGCTCTCTCAACACCCTCAATTCTTTGAAGAGTCTTGCGTTTTTTTATGTTAAGATTCCCCACTCTTCTTTTATTCCAATCTCCCGCTTTCTTGGTAAAGTTCATAATTTTTTCATTCCACTGCCCCCCAGTCCAAGATTCCTCAACCATATCACGAAAACCATCTTCTAAAAACCAGGCCGCTTGGCACCGAAAGTAAGAATTCGGCCGTTTGTAATGTGAGGGACAGGATTTAAGCAATATCGGCCTATGGTCAGAACCAAATTTAGACAAATGGTGGATCTTTGTTAGTGGATAAGCTTGATTCCACTCCGAATTCATAAAAGCCCAGTCAATTTTCTCCTTAAGAAAACCCCGCTCCCAGGTGAATTTATCTCCAATGGTTTCAGTTTCAAGAAGACGGCAGTCAGAGATACACTCCTGGAACTGTCTCATAGATCTGACATTTAACTCAGACCCACCACATTTATTGTCACTATATAAGTAAGCATTGAAATCCCCAATGACAATCCAAGGCATGTTAATCTGGTCACTCAAATCATTTAAATCATTCCAAAGAGTTTGACGAAGAAAGCGATTAGGTTCAGCGTAAATACAAGAAAGCATAAATTCTTTAGAATTATTATTTATCAAAACTTTTGCATGTATGGCCTGGGTAGAGGAGGATATATAATGAATAGAAACGTCTTCAATATTCCAAAGCAACCAAATACCCCCGGCATACCCAGTAGCTTCCAACCGGAGCCAAGTATTAAAACCCAGCCTCTTAATAATGTTATTGGCTTTCAGACCACTAACCCGAGTTTCCATCAAAATTAAAATATTAACATTATTATCCTTAAGGACATCTCTAATTCTATTCGGAAAAGATTTAGAAGCTGCACCCCTGCAGTTCCAAGATAGAATATTTATAGAATCCATAAACAAAAATAATGAAAGAAAAACTTACCTGGAAACCAAGCTTGCTACTGAAGTGGTTCGGCTATTTGCATTACCTTCACCTCTACCAAATCGCTCTCTCCAACCTCAGTGGAATCTTCAATTCCCTCTCCCCTAGCATCCTCTCCAGCGTTGATAACTCTGGATGCTACATTCGGCAACACTAGCTCATCCATCAATAATTCCTTGGTTGGTTGTGAATTATCATTTGAAATTGCATTCTGTTCATTTCCTCGGCCAAGATTTGTGCCTATAGGCTCCATGGGTATGTGATTATTTGAGATATTTGGTTTAGGAAAGCCCAGCTCCATTGGCCCCTTGCTTGAAATTGACCCAAATACTAGATTATGGTTTCTCCCATGTTGTTTTCGTTTCTGCTGGACTGAGGCAATTTTTGGCCCATCTCTACCATTTTTTGTCCCCTCTCTTCCTTTATTTTTTCGGCATCTCAGTTTCTCCCAAAAAGGCCCTTTTCTTTGTTCAATTTCTTGTCTAGTTGGCTCATGCGTTGGGCCTTGATCCAGCCCATCACCATTTTGCCCCATGTCCATACACTGATCATCCTCCCCCACTCCTTTAGTTCCCTTTTCGGTCTCATCTAGACCATCTACTTCCCCCGTTTTCTGCGTCTCGTCCCTCACCACTGCAGCTTCCTTGACACCGCTCCCCTGTCCTACCTCGAATAGGGATATCAGGTTCTCCATTTTTTTTGTTTTCCTTCCCTCGCCGCCGGATACTGACTGGTTCTGACATTCCTTCCTTCTCCATTGCACTTCAACGGCCCTATTCTTCTTACTTGCCTTCCCCATATCCCTTGATGTGACTGTCATATCCATGCCCTGCAACGCCGAAAACCTCGAACCCACAACTCGCTCTGGCTCCTTCCCGTTTTTCCTCACAAATAGATCCGTTCTGCCCTGTTGACTTCTCTTAGCAGCGGGTTTTTGGGGGCGCGATTTCACAAGCATCCAGCTCCCGTACTCGTCATCGATTGATACGCCCGGCACCGAGACCAACGGGTGTTTGACGGTGAGTTCTTCCCTTCCCTCCTCCGCCTGGTTCTTTTCCGGCACGGCCGATATGGGATTTGCTATCGTTTTGATTTGGCATGTTTCCGCTGTGTGACCATAAATTCCACATGTGAAGCATATTGCATTTAAGCCTTCATATTCCACTGGGTACACACGATTCCTGAGCATAAATTTCGATTGTAGCTTTTTGTTTAGATCCACCTCTACACTAACTCTGGCATACTTCCCCCTCTCCACAGCCTGCTTGTTGTTCTCTTGATTGGCCAGAGTATTCATGTCAACTTTCAGTGTACGCCCTATTAAATTTCCTAATTCATACATGCAGTCCTCTGTATACATGTGCATCGGAAGGGTAGGCACCCTAACCCAAACAGCAACTTTCTTCACTTTATTACAATAGGGATTGAAATTAGGACTCCAACGTTGGACTGCTAGATAGTGACCCTGGATTAACCAAGGCCCGTCAAACAGGAGTTTTGAACATAAGCTTTGCTCCACTGATCTGAATACAAAATAGTTATTTGGTATGTCAATTAGCTCGAAATTCTCTGATCGAAGAAGCCTTCTGATTCTGTCCTTCAACATGTATAAGCTTGCTCTCCGTCCCAGCACCGTGATGATGAGTGCATCCTTCCATGGCTTGCACAGCTCTTTCAACTTTTCATTGGATATGTTCAGTGACGGTATAGAGCCTAATTTTGCCTTCTGTTCTTCCGTTAATTCAGGGGATGTTTCCTCCTCCTCTCTGAGCCATTCCTTCATTTGTTCATCAAAGTTCCTATCTAGACTCTCCTCCACCTCCCCTAAAAGTTTTGCTTTGTAGGAAATTTGTTTTCTGAAGGTTTGGTTCACACTCTGTTTTTGTTGTGTTCCTTGGCCAGAGACGTCCTCCATCAGCTCATCCAAAGTATGTTGTTCCTCCACCTCAGTGTTGGTTCTCTTACCAGAATCCGTTTCTGTATGCAATTTCTTTATGTTTCGCCTTAACAAATCTTCTTCTTCCTTTGAGCTTCCTTCTGCTCCGTCAGCTGTGGTTCTCATGGTTCTTCAGTAACCCCTTCGATGCATTTTTGATCGATTTTTTAGTTTACAAATATTACAAAACACAATTATAAAATGATAGGAAATAATAAAATATTATTTTTACATTATTTTCCAAATCAGATTATTTCAGCCAAATACAAATGTTGACCTGAATAAAAACGGCGGTTCTTAAATCAATAAAATATTATGCTTACTTTTTATATTACTGTTATTATATTCTCTAATTAAATATAATTAGCGGAAAAAACGCTAATAATTTTTCTAAATAATTATATAATATTCAATTAGATATCTTCTCATTAATTCAATTTTTTCATTTATTATATTTTGATTAAAAAAGTTTGTAGTAGGATGTGAGAAATTTACTGCTTTGGGCTTTGCAAGAATGGTATGAATCAGACCAACTAACGGCCCATTAACATGCTTAATTGAAAGCGGGGAGAGTCGAGAAGAGCCGCATGATCTAGGGTTTTGGTTTTGTCGACTCCTTAAAATTTATAGGTAATCCCTTCATTCAGAGTTTGGAGGCCGTTTCCCAGCAAGACGAAGACTGACTGAGGAGGAACTCGGAATCGCGACGAGAAGATGGTGCAGCGTCTCACGTACAGGAAGCGTCACAGCTACGCCACCAAATCCAACCAGCACAGGGTTGTGAAAACCCCTGGTATCATCTCTTGTTTTGGCTTTTCATTCTCTCCCGATTTTTCTCGGAAGCGCTTCGTTCATTTTCTTCCTATTTTGTACCAATTATATGGCCTGAAGTAGATGTTCTTATCTCTTAGCCATGGATTTGAATTTTGTTTCTAACGCGTTTCTCGAACATCTGTAAATGATTTTTAGGTGGGAAGTTGGTTTATCAAAGCACAAAGAAGAGAGCTAGCGGTCCTAAGTGTCCTGTTACCGGAAAGAGGATCCAAGGGGTACGTTTGCCTTCCGAATTATGTAAAATTTATTAAGCACCCTGTATGCATTTGCTCTGCCATTCAGAGGAGTTTGCTGCCACGCTTTAAAGCATAAGCCCAAGTTCTGCATTATATAGAATCGGCAGAATCAATTTTTTCTTATAATTTTTCTCTCGGATGATTGCCGGATGCTTGGTATTTTCTCTAACTTAGATGAAGCAATCCGTAGTAAGATCAGATAATAATATATTGACTGGCTTGGTAATAAAAGGATTATGCACGTGGATAAATATAAAAAAAAGTTGACGCTTCATTAATCCTCGTTTGCTTGTTGATCTGATGACATATCCAGTTTAGTGTAATTTGTTTTCTTTCTTGTTTATATGCATATCCACTATTCCTTTTATATCTCTCCTTTCCAACTTTATAACCCTTTCGGTGGTCTTTTTGAGACCTAGGCTTATCTAGTACGTATTTTATTGGTTATTACTTATTCAGCAGTCAGCAGTTGTGCATCCTAGGTTTCAGATAGTAGGGGATAGGTGAGTGAGGAGAAGGATTGGCGGGCAAGGATGCGTTGATGATATATCATATTGAAATAAATGTGTTATGCCTGGGTAGAAGATCCAAATATCCGTGAAACCTATTCTTCTTTTTGTTGTTGTTTATCATAGAAGTAACTAATTTAGTCCTAGTAGTGTTATAATGTTAAGGTGCATATTATGAATGCAAGAAATTTTCTTTTTCCACCCTTTGCGTTATCCCTTTTATTGATGGTCTCAAGCTTTGAAGTTTTCTCTCTCTCCACCGGTGTCCAGTAACAATGGATATTAGTGTGCCATTTTCCTACCATAGTTTTTCTGATCCTGATTTAATTTGCAGATTCCACATTTAAGACCTGCTGAATACAAGAGGTCCAGATTGCCTAGGAACTGTCGAACAGTCAACAGGGCCTATGGAGGTGTGTTGTCTGGAGGAGCTGTAAGAGAAAGGTGTTTGCTGAAGAAATCATTATATTTTTCCTTTTTTTATCATTCTTAATGAGAGTAATGACGTTTTTATTTTCGTTGTATAGGATAATCCGAGCTTTTCTGGTTGAGGAGCAAAAGATTGTGAAGAAGGTGTTGAAGATTCAAAAGGCAAAAGAAAAGCAAGCATCAAGGAGTTAAGCTGAGGGGGACATGGATGAAATGTGCCAAAGAAATTTTGACTTTGGATGGAATTATGAATGATGATAAGCTTCATTTGAATTTTATTTTAAAGATACTGGTGTTTTGTAGTTTATGTTAGCATACATTACCATGCTTGCTGATTTTATGCAATCTTAATGATAATTCTAAATTTGACGACTATCCGTTGAGTTATCAGCAGATTAAAATTATTAGAAGTTTTCTCATGAAACGAAGTGACTGCTTGGTTTCATGAATTCAAACATCTATTAATTTCATGTTATTTATGTGGTAAAATATGAGGATTGGTTTTATTATTTCGGAGTAAGCCCTGGTTAATTTCTTAGCATATAACAGCCTGGCTTTTATACTTGGTAATTTGCCAAGAATTACTTTATGACGAGTTATCCTACAATAGTGCTTCTGCATGTTGGCGAATTCCACCTGTCTAAAGCCTTCATAGTGATTTCAACTTGATCTGCAACAACTGTTTCGTGAGGTTTATTTGAATTTTAGTGCATGTTTGAGTTAGCATTAGAGAAGCATGTTTATGTAAGCAAAGACAAAACAAGTTGCTCTTACCGCTAATTCAAACTGGTTTTTAATAATTGATTGAGCTAATTTTAATATCTAGGCATGTCAAATGGCCAAATGTTTTGATGCTTTAGAACTTTTAAACTGTCGATTTCGATTAGAATAGTACCCTGCTTCATTTTCTCCTCAAGGCTTGCAATCTCAGAAAGTGCCAGTACCAGTTAGTGAACACTTTCATTTCATGCATCAACGTGGGATGATTTTCTACTGGAAAAGATGGAGAACTGGAGGCTCTATGCTTTTAAAACTTATTGAGTGTTTAGCAATTTGCCAAACCTAGGTTTACGCAACCCGAGACAAAACTCATTTCACACACTTACCTCGTAAATCGTAAAAGTTATTCTCAAAAGTTAATTCAAACACACATTAAAGTCAAAACATCTTCATTGCGCGTCATATATGTGATGTCGAAATCTGAACCTCAGATTTCGGATGGACGTTTCTTTTGTTTTTCTTGCCATGGATTTGGATGGACGTTTCAGATGCTATTATGTTGTTTGACGAGTTCCGAGGATAATCCAGAAAAATCATGCGTAAGTGCAATCTTTAATATTTTGGTCACTAAATTTTCTAATAAAATTATGACACAGAATTTTAAAACAAATTCAATCATGCGATATTTACATGTAAAGGAACGAAAGCTTATGCCGGGCACCATACTTCACATGCAAATAAAACTACTCAGATTAGCAAACCCACAAATATTAATCTAGCTGCATTTTACAATATTGTCAGGGAAAAATGCTAAACATTTGTCAAGAATGGGATTCGAACCCATGCCCTTTCGGACCAGTACCTGAAACTGGCGCCTTAGACCAACTCGGCCATCTTGACTTGTTGATATGATCGTTCAAATGCTTTGTAACATCAAAATACAATTGTTGCTGAACATATCCTTAATTCAGTTGCTGTGCACAACATATCCGAATTAATTGTAAAATATTTGGGTTATACTCGATCATGTATATTATATAAATCACTTCTAAAAAAAATATTTTAGTCTATAATATAAATCACTTGAAGAGAAATTAATGTTTTTTTTATCAATTTTATTAATGTAACTAATGTTTAAATATGATTTTTTGTGTGTTCTCTCTCATTTTTTTTTTTGGCCAAAGTGTTCTCTCTCATTTAAAACCTAATTAATATAAGTAAAGTAGATTTTTTTTTTTCAATTTAAGATATATTTAATGAATTAATTAGCATTTCTTAATTTTAATAAATTAGTTGAAAAAAGGAGTATCTACGATTGCATTTCCAGTCTCCGCACAGGCGCACACTGATCTCCAAGTTGCGAAAAAAGTTTGTAAAAGGATTTTGATTCTAACCAGAATTTCTGTGCGAGATTTAAATGGGAAAAAAGTAAATAATTAAGCCAACATGAAAATAGTGCTTAAACAAACATATATAGAGGGATAAAATATATACCGGTAAACAAATCAAACCTCTTCGTTGGCCCAAAAGAGACATGAAAAAGGACATCTAACCTCTTGTTTGGTTTGGGACCATTACAACGCAGAGGTTCAACTGAAAAACTTGCAATGACAGTTCAAAATTAACATGATCACAACTACTGATCTGAACAAATCCAACGTATGAGATACCTATCATCGGTCAAATTACAAATATCTGTGAAGTCCCCAGCCTCTCATTGAGGAATATATGAACAACTTCCTCTGTGATGCTTGGCCAGGTCCAGCGTTAATATATGAGCATTGTTTATGTGACAGGAAATGTTAACACAACACCTGTGCACTTAATATTAAACAGAGCAGCACTAACCCCTGATGTATACTAATTACAAACATGAGAAAACCCTTCAATAGGCCCCAATTTAGCCAACTGTTGCATGTATCAGTTGAACAAGGGGGTGTTCCATAGCAGAGGAGATTTCCAAACATCCCCAGAAGCAGGTGCAGTGAAAGAAAACCCTGTGGCTCTGTTTATACTCCCCTGCATGCCCTGACTAAACTGCTGGCTTGCCCCTTCAAATCCTTCCCAGTCTGAGTTCAAAATCATGGATCCTGGCGCTTCCTGTGTGGAGATGGCTTTGTAACAGGAAACATCTGAAGCTGAAAAATACGCGCCTGAGATATTTTCTGCAATGAAGTGGTTGACGGAGGCAGTGGCACCACCAACCTGAGTGAGTATATCACCCACCGGCAAGCACTCTGGGAACTGAGGGATGCAGGGGTGAGAATGAGATGAAGGTTTCTGTGAGGCGGTTTTCTGGAATATCCTACAAATTGCCCACGACTCCTGAAACCTCAACGGTCAGTCAAAGAATGAGAAAGAGAAATGATAAAAACAGAAGAATATAGTATGCACAAGTAAGAGAAGCTTACGGTGGGAGGGAGGGTTTTGTGAGAGAGGTTTCTGGGAAGAGAAGAATCAGGAAGAGAAGGAAGGCGAAACTCATGCATCATCCATTCAGTTTTGATGCCTTTGGCGGCTCTGCCTCTGTAGAACACAAGAGACTTCTTTAAACCGATGCAATTTCCCTTTGAAGAGTATATAGGTCGATCAGTTCCAGTGGCCTTCCAGAACCCAGCTCTGGTCACTCTATTTGGGCGAGCACTGTTTCTGTATTTTCTATCTCTTTGACAGTAAAAGTATAACTCTTTTTCACTACTACTGCTTGCCATCTCTTTTGTCAGCAACCAAAAAAGAGAGAGAGAGAGTTGGAATCACAACATGAATCAAAAAGAAAGCTTGGAAGATGTTAATTGATTTCAAGTGAAAATACAGGGCAGGTTATGATTAGAATTGATTCTTACTTGGAAGATCCCATGGGTCGTACTTGTAAATATTCACTTGCTTAATGATGTCAATAGGCAGGGTCTTTTGCTGTATTTTTTTCTTGAGGTAAAAGTCAACAAGCTCCTCGTCTGTCGGATGAAACCGAAAACCAGGCAGCAGAATATCATCAAATATATCTATTTCGTTCTTCTCCTCCATCTCTACTTTCCCTCTCCTGGTGTTCCTGTAAAAGAAGCTAAGCCCTGTGAGTAAGTGAACATTACTACATGAAAATATCTATGGAAATGAAAATTTGGGCACCAATGGCAGGGTAGAACATGAAAGAAATGAAGAAGTTTTAGAGTGTGTGGGAATTTACTTGGACCAGAGGCACAGGATCACACTTGTTGAGGATATTTTAATGGTGAGGAGTGTTGAAATCAAGCAAGCTTTTACGAGGAAATGAAGCGGGTCAAGTCAAGAAGAAAGTAGACCCGTTGTTCACTGAAGGTCTCACTAACCCACGTTTACGTTCACGTTCACGTTCGAATGTTCAACCCCTTCACAGGATCAGTTAGGTTTGTGGGTTTTTATAGACTCATAATTACTCCCTGTTCAGACTTGTTCATGAAGCCCCCCCACCCGGGTAATCTTCAACAAATCAAAGAGACAACAGAAAAACGACAAGGCAAGCTTCCAATGTAATTAGTTTTAATTAATAAATTAATAACAGATCCTATCTTGAATTTTTCTTTGTTTTACAACAGGATGGGCCCCTTTACTATAACAATATCGGAGTAGTATTCAATATTTCAATTTGATTGATTCTTTGCCTCATTCCTCTTCTCCGGAGACAAATGAAAGCGAGTGTCCCATATCGCAATATGCGTTAAAAGTTGCATATAGTCATTGTTTTTGTAATAAGGTTCAAACAAGTTCTATATTCTCACATCACTGTAATGTACAAGTACACACACACACACACACTTATATATATATACAACACACACACACAAGCTATACTACACACACATACAAGCTATACGTTTCATATTCAAAGATAACCGTTTATGTTTTCTAATTTTCGGATGGTGGGGGATTTTGTTTGACTATTATGGATTTGCTTTGACACTCTCTCTTAAGTTGGAACACATATATTTATCATACCCAACTTGTTATAAAGATACTCGACCTGTGTCCCATGTAAGGCTTTCATCAGTAGACCTGCTAGTTGGTTGTCCGATCGCGTATGTCCTGTAGATACAACATTTTTTTTATCTTATCACGAATAAAATGTCAGTCAATTTCAATATGTTTTGTACGTTCGTGGAACACATAGTTTGATGCTATATGAAATGTTGCCTTATTGTCACACCATAACTTAGCAGGTAATGTTGTAACAATACTAATTTCCTTTATGAGCTGAAGAACCCACACAATTTCCTGTACTAACTGGGACATGACTCTGTATTCTGCTTCTGCACTGGATTTTGATACAACCCCTTGCTTCTTAGTTCTCCAAGATATCAAATTTCCACCAACAAATACATAGTAACCCGTAGTGGATTGTCTTATGGCCTTAGATCCTGCATGATCCGCATCACAGAAGCACTCGACTTTAGCATGCCCATAATTTGCATAGAGAATGCCATGACCAGGGGAACCTTTCAAATAATGCAAAATATGCTTTAAGGCTTCCCATTGTGCCATGGTTGGAGATGCCATGAATTGGCTAAGTACACTGACTGAGAAGGTTATATTAGGACAAGTTACTGTTAGATAGTTCAGCTTCCCAATGAGTCTTCTATATCTCTCAGGAAATGCAAACGGCTTCAGTTTCTTTGGATCAATCTTCTTCTTCAAGTCATCAGGAAGCTCATCAAACATACTAGCATCAAGATCTAGGAAGAGATTCGAAATCATGGGAATACTGCTTGGTGAAACTCCAAGCTCTCCAGTCTCCTTTAAGAGATCGAGAACATACTTCCTCTGAGTTAAAAGAATACCTTTCTTGTTTCTCAAAACCTCAATAACAAGAAAGTATTTTAATAATCCCAAATCTTTTGTCTGGAAGTGAGAGTTAAGGAAGACTTTAAGTTCTGAGATTCCAAAAATGTTTCTATTTGTAATTACAATATTATCAACATACACTACTAGAAGAATCATGCCTACATCAAATTGTTGGTAGAACACAAAGTGATTACACTTGCTTTGACTTAACCCAAACTCTTGACCACATCACAGAATCTATCAAACTAGGAACGAGAACTTTGCTTTAGACCATGCAACGACTTCCAGAGGTAGCACACTTTTCTATTCTCCCCCTGAGCAACAAACCCAAGTGGTTGCTTCATATAAACTTCTTCAAGGAGATCATCATTCAAAAAAGCATTCTTAACATCCAACTGATGCAAATCCCAATGATATGTGGCAACTAAAGAGATAAGAAGATGAATGGAGGTGAGCTTAGCCACAGGAGAGAAAGTTTCGGAATAATCAATACCATAAGTTTGGGTATACCCTTTTGCAACAAGTTGAGCTTTTAACCGTTCCAAGGAACCATCAGCCTTAGTCTTAACAACAAACACCCATTTACATCCAATGACTTTCTTTCCAGGAGGGAGATTAACAAGAGTCTAGGTATCAGCTTTTTCAAGTGCCAAAATTTCATCTTCCATCGCGCCACGCCAACCAAGGTGAGTCAAGGCTTGGTGAGGGGTAGTAGGGGTGGAGATGGAATTAAAAGTGGCCATAAGAAAAGAGGAAATAAGGGACAAAGATGTCTAGGATACAAAAGATGAGATATGATAAGCACAGTTAGCATATCTTTTTGGAGGATAGTGAGGACGGGTACCTTTTCAGAGAACAATCGATAGTTCATCAGAGGTATCAACAGGAGAATCTGGAATAGGTGGTTCAGTGATAGTAAGGGGAGGATATGTGGAAACAGAAGCAAGAACTATGGAGGCATCAACAAAATTAATAGGCGAAGGTAAAACATTGGCAACATCAATATTAGTGATGATAGCAGGTTCCAGAACAGTAGCCTGTACTGGTGAGATAGGGACGTGATAAACCAAGACATCATCAGGTTTATCCATGACAGAGGGAGACTCAAAGGAGGTCGAAGTCATGAAGAAAGGAGAAGACTCATGAAAAATTACATCAATGGACACAAGGTAATGACGGAGATCAGGAGATTAACACCAATAACCTTTCTGAACACAAGAACAACCAAGAAAAACGCATCTTAAGGACTTGGGATCGAGTTTACTAACACTTGGACGGACATCCCGAATAAAACAGACACAACCAAAGATTTTAGGATCAATAGGAAAGAGCTTAGTGGTGGGAAACAGAATAGAATACGGAATATCCCCACCAAGGACAGCCGAAGGCATGCGATTGATGAGAAAACAGGCTGTAGACACGACATTGGCCTAAAAAATTTTAGGGACACAAGAATGAAACATGAGAACTCGGGTAGTTTCTAAGAAATGACGATTCTTTCTTTCAACAATACCATTTTGTACAGGGGTATCAACTTAAGAGGATTGATGAAGAATACCATGACTTTGCATGTAATCAATTAATGGGGCTGAAAAGTATTCTTTTGCATTATCACTTCGTAGGATTTTCACAGGAGTGTTAAACTGGTTTTTAATTTCAACACAGAAATTATGAAAATGAGTAAATAATTTAGAACGTTGTTTCATTAAGTAAAGCCAAGTGGTTTGAGAAAAATCATCAACAAAAGTGACAAAATAATAATAACCAATTTGAGATAGAACTAAACAAGGACCCTAAACAACAGAATGTACTAACTCAAAAGGGGGCTCAACCCATTTATTGACTCGAGATGCCAATTGAACATAATGGTATTTGGCAAAATGACATGATTCGTAATCTAAAGAAAACGCAAATGAGAATTGAGGATATAATCTTCTGAGGGATGAAAGGGACATATGACCTAGACGACAATGAACTTCAAATGGAGATAACCCACCAGGACAAGCAACAGAACATGACACCTGATCATCAACGATGTAATACCTACCAGATTCACAGCCTCTACCAATAATCTGCTTCATCGAAAGATCCTGAATTAAACAATAGTCAGGGAATAGTGAGATAAAATAGTTTAAATAATGATTCAGTTTACTTGGAGATAAAAAATTAAAGGTGAGATCGGGAACATTAAGAACAGAAGACAATGAAAGGGATGCAGTTGGTTTAACAGTGCCTGAGCCAAGAACACAGACGGGGGAACCATTGACGACGAATATGGAGGACGGGTTAGCATAGGGGGCATATAATGAAAATAAATGATGATTACCTGTCATGTGGTCGGTAGCACCAGAATCAATGACCTATTTTGTTGAAGTAGTAGTAAGACTAGAAGACAGAGTACCTGTAGCTAGTGCCCCTGCAGATGAAGATCCAGAATCAGATGGACCAGGTGTCTGAGCAATACGAGCAAGACCACGTTGTTGATCACGTTGGTGTTTATTTTGTAATTTTTGACAATTTTTTTAATGTGACCAGGTTCCTTGTAATAATTGCAGATGATACTACCTAAATTCATTGGTGAAGAACTAGTGCTTGGTTTATACTTGTAATTCCTGTTTTCAAAGGGGCCATGCCCAGCTAGAGCACGCACATTTGGATCAATAGAAGAATGAATCAAAGTATCAATGAGAAGAACCCGTGAGAAAACATCTTCAAGAGAGGGAAGCTCCTAACTTTACAGAATTTGAGAATGAATAGTCTCATAAGATGGGTTAAGAGCTTCAAGGAAGAAATGAGTGCTTCAAGGAAGAAATTTGACCGATGATAGCCTGAAGTTCCGAATTCTTGATACGAGTCGAAAGTTTCGCTTGCGGAGACATGAGTACTTTCATTTCCTCATACATCTTCTTGAAGTCAAAGAAGAAATCTTTCAATGGACAACCCTGTTGTTGAGAGCGATAAAAACCTTTACACACCTCATGAACCCGAGTAATATTTCTTTTGCCAAAAAACATAAATTCAACATAACTCATAATTTCTTTTACGGTGTTACAATGGCTAACAGAAGATAGAATCCGTGGTTCAATAGAATTTCAAATTTAAAACAGAATTTGAGCATCTGCTCTTTACCAAGCCAAAAGTTTTGTTTCATCACCAGAAAGAGGATCCTCAGTTAAATGTGTTTCCATCTCTATGCCCAAAATATACACTCTAATAGTTTTATTCCAATCACTATAATTTGTCTAGTTTAACTGTGAAGCAGTAATCTTAGCAGACATAGGCAATATGTCAGAGTTCTTAGAGTCAGCCATGTAGAATCAAATCAAACGGAAGTCATAAAGTATCTTAAGGAAATAAGTACTAAATAGGAGCTAGTCACAAAATGCCAAACAGAAGTAACAGATATTGCCAAAGCTACAAACTCCACAAAAAACTGAATGCCAAATGTCACACTATGACCAAAATGGTAGAACCCTAACAAGAAGGAAGAAAAAATAGCACTGCATAAGCAATTGTTTAGAAGTACTCGACAATCCAAAGTCAAAAGTGGGTCACACAGCTACCGAAGAAGGAACGGGCTCGAAGAATCGATCAAGACGCACCTGAAACGTGACAGCAAATGTCTCCGAAAAGTGCCCACGTGTCGGCGTGTGGTCAGGATGGCGACGAAGATGGAGGCGTGTAAAGGTGCATGCGCCATCGGATCTAGATGGGACCAATTGGGTGTTGCCGATCAGGGGCTGGAGAAGACAACTGAGCAGTGAGCGGCGTGTGTGGTCAGAGGAGATGCTAGCGAAGACAGATGTGAAACTAAACAAAAACACTTTAGCCGAAAAAAAATGGAGTTCTCGCCAGAAAATATAAACAATTTCTGAATTTACAGTGGCTCTGGTACCATGTAATAAGGTTCAAACAAGTTCTATATTCTCACTTCACTGCAATGTGCAAGTACATATATGTATATACAAGCTATATGTTTCAGATTCAAAGATAATCGTTTACGTTTTCTAATTTCCAGTTTCCAGACGGTGGGGGATTTTGTTTGACTATTATGGATTTACTTTGACAGTTTTAGACAATTTAACCCTCTCTCCTAGGAGGGATGACCCACGCATACTCTTATTTTGGTCATTTGAGATATAGAACTCACAATCTCTTTATGAGAGGAGGTGTGGGGGGTCATTTGAGTTATAAATTACATTAGCCACCGATATGAATCTCAGCTTTGGCATCAAATGTAATATACCCATTCACTTCACTTTGATTTAGATGAGGTATTTCAAATTAGTGTAATCCATCAACCATTTAGTTTGTCATCTCATTAGTATCGTATGGAATAATTTAATAACTTGATTTTTTAATTTACTTTTTAAGCAATAATGTTTTTTTGATTTCATTAAAGGTTTTCATTTTTTAGACTTACAGCATAAAGGATTTTCGTCTCTCCTATTAAGCGTGATTCCTAAAATTCAAACTTATATTTTTTTTCTTTACTGAGGTGAGGCTGCTTACTAACCCTATAGGCTGTCGGTAAGAGGAAAATTCTCATGGCAGATTGTTTATTCGCAAAAGGTAAATTTTCTAAGCATCCTTATCTCTACATTCCACCTCCCCTTCAACGCACCGTATTGCATTCACTTGCATTTACGCCAAAACACAAGTTTTCATTTTATGCTCCTTCCTCGCACCTATAGATGGGAAGAAAAGACTTGCAACTTCTTAGAAGTAACTTCCTCTTTTTAAAAAAGAAAAAACTCTTTCAAAATTAAATCTAAACATTTCATTTACTCTCCAGCAAAGTCGTCCGCCAAATTTAAAGACCATTATCATAAATATTTACCTGTGTTAAAATCTCATATTTCATTATACACAGTTGCCAAAATTACTCAGATCAAGGAGCTTGCAATTATCTGAATAACTTTTTTCTTCCTATCTGCCCTAATTAGTTAGGGGTGTTTTAAAAAATATTATTTATTAAGAGTGGGGAGAAAAATAATTAACTATGGATATATTTTAAAAAGTATTTTAAAATATCATATAATTTTAAACTATATTTTATAAAAAAGGACAAAGGTGAAAAAACTATATATTATATTTAGGGATGTACAGGGTGTATGAATTTATGTGCTGGCTCCGTAATCAATATTCATTTTGACTGGCTCAAAATGTGTTAAACACATTAAGCATATGTTTGTATTGTAATGAATTGATGCATATTGAAGAATAAAACGTAAAAAATACTCACAGCTGCTTAATTTTGACTGAACAATATTATATTCTTAATTGCAAACAATTTCGTTTTAACATGTTTTAAGTACAAGATAAAAGAAGCACAAGACTCAACTGCAAATGAATTTTTATCTTATTCTTAATTGCAATCAATCTCGTTTAAACATGTTTTAAGTACAAAAGTCCGCATCTTTTTCTTTTTGGAATCCGAAATGCATGGGAAGAGATGTTATCTTATTCTTTTGACGAAAACAAGAAGCTACTAGGATCTTATTTAGAAAAAAAAAAAAGAAATTTAGTACATCTCATTTTCATACAGATTGTTTCCCGTCTTTCCATCATACGCGGTTGGAAATGTAAAATTAAAAAAAAATTATAAATAAAATCTGTCTTTTATATTCTGAAAAAAAACATTTAGTATAAATAATAATTATACAAACATTTGTTTTTGAGTTACAGGGACATGCGCTAACAGCCTGAGTTAGAAGCAAGATTGAACCTGCGACTTCCCACTTTTAAAGGAGCATCCGTATCACTAGGCTATTGAAATTTGCGCTTTGAAATTTGAACTTCCGAGTCTTTGACAAACCATGACTTTATGTTGCATAATATGTCAGCATGAAGGAATCTAAATTAATCATGTTTACACGTTTTGTAAAGCAAGTTTAATTCAATGTTCTGTTCCTTCTCATAGACGTAGGTCCATACATTTTATGAATAAAATGAGATATTAAAAAATTTATATTATATGCTTGCCATTTAATACATTATCATAGTTCAAACCTTATCCGACGAAAATCAAATTTGACAAACCCAGTAGGCAGGGAATTAACATTAATTAACGTGTAATATTAACTTTCAATAAATCATAAGGCCATTCATACCATAGTCTCCTGAATTTAAATTTTAATTATTAAACATTCAGTGAATAGATTGAGGAAGCAAATGTATTATTAAAACAGATGTCAAAATTTCCATTGAACTGGCGCATTATTGATATATAAAAAAGAAAAAAGAAAAGAAAAGAAAAGAAAGCAAGCGTCATATTCTGTAAATTATTCCCTCCTAAATTCTATTTTCTTATCTTTCAAGTTACTGTCATAATTCATATCACATCCGTTGTAAAAAGCAAATTTGATAGATTGAGGAGGCTGTCACTTGTTAATTACCGTGAATGATCAAGCTTCGATGAGTCATATTTACCAATAAAATAGAATCCTGATTAATTAAAATAATGAATATTTAGTCAGCAGATTGATGAAGCAAACGCATGGAAATTAACAGCGGGTGGCAAATCTTTCCATGCAAGATGCTTAATCAAGGTGCTTTTAGGGATGGAATGAAAAGATGAAAGATGAAAGATGAAAATAACACTAACATTTCAAAAACAATGGATTACGTGGGAATATATATAAATAATTCCGAAACAATTTCAAGAATTTTGGCTATGCAATTTCCCTCGCTACGAGGATGACTGGATTGCTAATAAGTGAAAGTACTATGATAATGAAGAATTCTGATTTGGTTGGCATAACCATAGTTACAATTTGGATAGGGTTAAGTTAACCAATTAAAATTGCTATGGATAGTTAACATTTTTCATATTTGTACAACAATTCGTGTTATGGTTGACTAACAAAAGAAAGACCATTGCCAAAAAAAAAAAGAGAGATCAAACTTACTTAGGTGATACTGTAAGAATAAAATGAGATGCAAGTACAAATTTATACATCAAACCCTCCTTTAAAAAGGAGGAAAGAACAAACCATTGGTAATTTGCCTCCCAGGGACTTCCAAATAAGTTTGAGCATATAGTATCTCAATTCTCTCACACATAATCATATCAAGCCATATAAAGAACTTGCTCTGGCAAATATATATATATATATATATATATAAAGAACTTGCTTCCTCTCTTAACAACAGACACTCGTACAGAACAAAAAACCAGCCTGCTGAATGGGCTGTAAACTCGCAACATTTTATACATTGGTGACATGACAGGTCATCTCAAGATCTCTGTTCCTCTAGAACTACAGGCAGTTCCAACTTTTCACTTCCCCTCTGAATTCCTAGAATTACTTTATCTCCGACCTTGTAATCATCCAACGTTTTCAGCAGTTCTGCTTTGTTTTTGACCTGGTCATTTGACATATTTAAAAAACTCATATTTTGGCATATGAAGAACATGATTTAGGTACAAAATGAATAAAACGGATTTTGCTAGAGGAGACTCACAGGCTTATTGTCAATTGCAACAATTATATCCCCAAGGACTATATTGCCCGCAAAGCCTCTAGTGGTGGGATTTAGCCCAGCCTTAGCAGCAAGGCTATTTCCGGGAACCTGAGAAATTATAAAGTGTTTGCATATCAGAGATTATTTAGAAGCAAATATGTTTTACCAAGTTTTAGTTAAGATCTCTTGGATTTACCTGAAGAATGAGGGCTCCATTTCGAACATTAAGTTGATTTGCAATCAGGTCTGGAGCAATATCCACATTTAAACCAGCTCTAACAACCTTATATTAGGATACATGAACTTATTATATATTTCCTAAAGCGGTTACTGATAAAACACTAGAAGGGGCGACTTTTTGCACACGGTGAATACAAAAGGCCACAATCTATCCTCAAGAAGCAAGAATTATAAATTGCACATAATTATTTTCATGAGGAATAAGACTAGCCAGTGCCAGTCTCCATTAGCTACTTACTTTTCCAAATTGAATCAACTGAGGAGCAATTTGAAGTACAGTTGAAGATGGGATGGCAAATCCAACACCAGCTGATGTTCCTGAAAAACCAAAAAAGAAAAAAGGCAGTCAAAAGTCACTGACTCAGGCAGAACTTATGCAGGCATGTTTTTCAAGCGAGAAAATGTAAGATTATTCTATTTCCTTCCCTAAAAAGGGGGGGGGGGGGGAGGTAGTAAAGAAGAAAAACTTGCCTGTCTGAGTAAATATTGCAGTGTTGATTCCAATTAATCTTCCTTTGGAATCCAACAGAGGACCTCCACTATTACAGTCACAGGACAAGTAAGAAAGGAAGTGCTGTGATTTAGAGCCACTAGTTTATGACACTAATTAAGAAAAGCATTATGAACAAGGACAATCCAAGACACAGCCAGGGAGAAACTTGTAAAATAAATGGAAAAATGAGATTTCTAATTTAGATAAGGAAGGGAGCCCATTGCAACCTGTTCCCCGGATTTATGGCTGCGTCTGTTTGAATACCACCGCCAATTGTGACACCGGCTTGACTAAAAATGTCCCTGTTAAGTCCGCTAATAACCCCAACTGTGAGGGTGTGATCAAAGCCAAATGGATTTCCAATTGCCAAACATTGCTGCCCAACTTTTAGCGAAGATGACTCCCCAACCTTGACAGGCCTTAAAAGGTCTTTAGAGGCTTCTACCTATATTTACAAAAGTTATTACCTATTAATATCCCAGGACTTCAATGCCACATTGACATAGGAATAAAAAGATACATTCACCTGGTACCACATTTAAAATATGAATAAGATTAGTAGAGTCAAAACATGATTTATATAGCAACCTCATTGTATGAGGAATAATTTTGAAAAATAAAAAAGAATGTGTACCTTCAAGACAGCAAGATCCTTTGCTCGGTCAGCTCCAATCAATTTGCCTTCAAAATTCTTTTGTACTCTTTATAACAAGTAAGAAGCCACGTTACCAGCAATGATAGAATATTTATGAAATTTGCAATGGTAGTATACAAAGAGATGTAAAGTCTCTGCACTCACCCTTCAGATGCTAGTATATTAACTCGTGCAACAACCTGACCAGGGCTTGGGTTTCTTGAAAGGGCATTACCAATTACTGAGCAAAACAAGTATACAACAGTCAGAAATGTTCTCATGGTTAAAGCTTAACTGATTAATTAACTAGGATACAGAAAAAAGATGCAAAAGCATTTAGCATATACATAGATCCATGAAAGCATAGCATGTAAACTAGACCAGTAAAAACAGGAAGCTGAAAGTTCCAAAGCATGGAGAAAAGACAAATCAAAAGATATTCCAAATGCGAGAACTTTCATCAACTCCAGATAAACAACATTAAAATTTATGTGATTATTAGCACTTGGGATGAAGGTTTGCTTTATGATTTGCAATGTTCTAAATTGGGATCTAAAATAAAAGCAAACCTCAGGATAATATCAAAATGAGTAAAAGGCCCAGTCAACATGTGCAAGACTTAGTGGTTGTGCAAGAGATATATTGTCAAGTGCATATATCTACTGCTCTGGAACTACTAGAAAGTTAATCCACATTAAATAAGAAACTTCATTTTTCCGCAGTGGATCTCAGTTCTCACCATGGTAATTTGTAACAATGTGCCCCTCCTCATCCCAAACTACTCCAGAACCATTTCCTTCAGGAATCTGCCAGCATCAGTCCAAAGCAGTTACATTTATCTAATGCCAAAAAAACTGTACCAAGCTTTAAAGCAAAGAGACAACAGTGGCGTTCAATACTGATAGTAGTACCTCAACCACACCAGTTACATTTAGTTGAGGACGCAATGTCACATCAAAGATGTTAACGACAGAGTATGTGTTCCCTTCAAACAGTTGGACAATTCGATCCTAAAAATCACAAGAAATGGAATAATCTGCCAGGACTGCCACACAAAGGGTAAACAAGCACCAGAATCACAAAAGATAATAAACAGATATAAAAATGAAAGCTGACCTCAGAGGGGAACAGAGGCCCAGAAGAAAACACAGGAGGTGTGACCTGTTCGAGTGTAACTGATGGATCCCCCAAGGCTTGAGCTATATTTACAATTTATCACAAGAGAATTTTAATCAGGTCAATATGAGATTTCAGCTATACTCTAAACTGAGTTCTTCATATATAGAACTTGACTTCTATGAATGTCCCAAGACGAATTATAGATTTTGAGGAAACCTTAGGAGGATAAAATTGCTCTGGCAATTAGAGAGGCAAAGATTTTGTTTTTAGCTACTTCCTTTGCAACCTTGAATCTAAAAAGCTCTTGGTTAATGCCTAGCCAGAAATGCAAGGCAATAAACTTGTATATTTACAGATCCAAAATAAAGTTTTCGCATATTACAATATTTAATGAGCCAAAAACACAGCAATTTTTTACTATAATTATTCACTAACTTGCAAGGCAATTCTTAGCCTGCAGCACTTGAAAAATAGTACAGGGAATTTGTTACAGTCTCGGATTTATGTTCTAGGTTCATGTTATATCAACATTGTCCATTATGAATGAACTTCTATTAATGTTGGTCTCACTTGGTTTAGGCGCGTAATTTAGTGAAAATTAAAGTTTACAAGATGAGTGAAGCTAACCCATCAACATTCCAGGATACATTTTCCATACTAAATGAAATTGCATCTAATAGTAAGTTTAAAAACAAACAAGCAAAACCGTGCGGACCTGACAAATACCTTGAAGGATGGAAACTGGAAAACATAGTCCAACTTGCCAACAAAACCCGTCGAGTTGGAGAAGCAATAATTTTGCTTAAAATTGTACCCAAATCCTGTCTTTGATCTTTAACAGTCCTATAAGCATAAAAAGGTTGTGACCCCAGAAAAATAAAAATTGAAACCGACAATGAAAATACAATGTTAGTGACAATGATAACACACAAAGCTTGCACTTTTTCTAGTAGAACCATTATAAGCATGAAACCATTGGCTTGGGAGATTATAATTTTAAGAAAGTGTAAGTATAATAATTGGAACCTTGAAGTTGAAATGGAGATGGGTTGGGAAGCAAATGCGTCGTTGGGCAACTCTTGGGAATCAGAGCAAAGAGAGGATAAGCCATCGAAGAAGAGCTCTCGTCGGCTAAGAACACAGCTTGCGGGAGTTCCAAGAGACAACAGATTGCAGGCGGGAACAAGCATTTCTCGAATTATTCTGAATAAAATTACTGAAGTGTGATGTAAAAAGCCAGAATTTACAACAAAAGCTAGAAATGAATGAAGAGAGTTTGAGAAAACACAGAAGAGGTCGAGAGGCAGATAAGGGCCACTCTATGCAGTGAGAAATATCAAATGACGAAAGGAGAGGACGAACGCGAATATGGCCTCGTTTGCTTTGCGGGATTATTTTTGCGTCATGAGAATGTGAATGAAATTTGAAAAATAAAACAATTATATTGTGGATTCAGCTCCAAATTTGAGTTCGGCGAAAATAATAGTATAATAAAAGCAAATGTAATGAAATTTGAAAAATAAAACAATTATATTGTGGATTCAGCTCCAAATTTGAGTTCGGCAGGATGAAAATAATAGTATAAACATTAAAGCAAATGTACAACTATTTGTTAGATAATTGACTTTTTTTTAGAGATATCAATGAAATTAAATAAATTACTTTAAAATATTTATATTTATCATTTTTCTCTAAATTAATTTATATGATTTATAAACTGATAAATAATTTAATGATATACATCATAGGTTATAATTAAGTAAATTATTCAACTTGCTTAATCTTTTTAAAAAAGTCAATTGAGTCTAATATTAAAAGCCAGAAGAAGTATTCCGATGGAAATATCAAACAAATGATCAAAGCACCATTTAATTGGTTCATAAAACAGTTTTCATATTAAAAAAGTTAAATGAGTTATTATATTTCAAAAGCTCGTTAAACTCGAGTCATGAAAATAGACAGGTCAAAAAGTTGTAATATTATACAATAATTATATTTGATATATTATAAATAAGTATTTCTGGTTAAATGATGCAAGGATAGATTAATTATTGAAAACTAAAAAAAAATATCGATAAGAGACAAGTTTAAATCAGCTGATAAATGATTTGATGAGACCCCAATCGGGTTGATCAGAGACAGGCGGCAGAATAACAAACAACACACAAAACATCATAGCGATGGCCTCAATCGAGCCTCCAGCATTAGATCAATCCATTACAAAGCTGTTATTGTTACAAATGTTTTGTATAAACAATCACTAAACACATGTACACTGAAGCTACGTCAAAATTCCTTCAAGCCCCACGCAAAATGGCTTGCACTTAAAAAATATAACTAGAATACAAATCCTACTCAACAAGAAAATAAGGATTGAAGCTCTCCCAGATAGAGTCAACACCAGACTCGAGGATGAAGGGGTTAGCAACATCGCCAGTCATTTTTTCATGTGATTTCAATACTAACAAATATAAGTTAGCAATTAAAGGGTTTCTAAGAAATGGCTTGATGGTTCTACCAAGCTCAACGACATCAGATAAGAATCGTACAGCCTCATTATCGCTAGACACATGGAACAAGCAGTTTGAGAGGGCATAAAAACCGAGTAAATTTGCATACAATGGCAGAAATGCATCTTTGTGATTACCCACGCCTCCTATCCAATCAATCCTATCCTGTTTCCAAACATGGTCTTCAGCAAAGGAAACCAACTGACGGAAAAACTTCATTCTCCATCCATGAAAATAATTCCTGAACTTGTCCTTGTTCCCCATATAAACAGTCCAAGACTTTGAACTAGGCAGCTTTTCTAACTGGGAGCAACAAATTTGGCTAATCAACAGTTTCTCTTCATAATGATTGTCAATTTCCTTGTCAAAAACCCGCCGCACAAGATCTCCCTGGGATGCTACATAGCCTGCCGCATGTAATACCCATTGAGCAAGGTAACTGAAGTACTCAATCCAGTGACCAAAAACAGAGGAGAGATGGTCAAAACAGAATCTTATCACTCTATCTACTTGGACTGGAACCAATTCAGGAGGAGGACTGCTCCTGGATCTTTCTGAAGTAAAACACTTTTGAACATCTGATGAAAGCTGAATTCTAATTAAATCATCTTCATCCTCCAGAAGCTTGATGCATGTGAACCATACATCAAGTATTTGATGAGCATACAAAGTCACAGCTTTCTGTTTTTTGGACGCTAAAGTGTCCAAGGAACTATGTTGATTGGACACAAGGAAACCCATGCGCCCAGCCTGTTGTAGCAAACCAGAAGCTGTCAAGGATTCTGCTGCCGCCTTCCGCATGCTTGCTGGCTCAGATGAGGAACTATGTTGTTTAATCAAGTTACTGAAAAAAACAATGCAGTCTTGTAGCGGACCAAGATTTTCTTCTTGGATAATTTCACCACATTCAGCAAACTTGCGTCTTTCTTCATCAGACAGAACAGAGCTTGTGAGCAAAATTGCAATTTGCTTAACACACACACCCAAACAAGAAACCACAGTTTCTTGAGTCTTCGCATGTCTCGTTTGCTGATACAAGGAAACTAATTCATTCCAAAACTGAAACAAAGAGTAAAAGTCCATCTCACCAACATAATTTGTTCTCGCACATTTGCCATGGCTGTGCTTTTCAAACTGTGTCAAATTCCAAACGAGCAGAATCCTCAAAATGTAATATTTACATCTATGGTTCTTTTCTGTAGCCAAAATCTTCATTAATGTGGCCAGAAGGTTAGTTTTTGCCCAGGTCTGGATAACCCTGATGTCATTACTAGATAGATCAGGGGCCTGAACATCAGAGTTAGCTGCTTTCAGAAACTTCAACAGCCACTTTAATGTTGCAAGTCGAACTTCATATACTGAGTCTGACAAGCAGCGAACCAACCTGTCCAAAATTCCATCAAAGGCATTCTCTATTTCATGTGTTGGAGACAAGGTTGGATTGGAAAGATGATGCCTCAGCAGTGGCACATAGATGACCTCCTCCTCATCCTTGGATGTTTGAAACAAGCAACCAAAATAAGATGTAACAGCTTGTTCACGAAGTTCAGCAATGGTTGGGTCATAATATGATAGGCCATAAGAAGATTCTGAATCCACACATACTGCAGATAATTCTAAAAGCAAGTTTCGAATAGGGTACAAATGTTGACTACTTTTGCATGCTCTTGCAATATTAAGCATTTGATCCAGAACCCTTAAGAATGCAGCATTCAGGATAGGGCAAGGGCAATGAGTTGGCCTTGCAATCCATGACCGAAGTATAAGAATTTGAATCAATTCACCAATGATATAATCTTTCCTTGAGTTATCAGCAAGACTTCTACAATTAGTATCCAACAGTGAACTCATCTGCAATAGAATCCCATGAATTAAGTTGAACATACTACCAGAGCCTTGAATTCCGCTTGGCATGTTGGAAGAAGGAGCTGATATGACTAGGTGTTCCACACTGGGCAACCCAGAAGCAATTTCGAGAAGAACAGAAGATAATTTCTCATTTGATACTAGGCTGACTAGTGCTCTGGATGCAAGAACTCGAACTCGTAGATTGCTTCGGATAGAGCACCTTCTAATAAATGGCATTAAAAGAAAAGGGTCCAGCTCATCTCCTGTCTCACCAGTGACTGATGAAGGATTGAGCCTAGACAAAAGAATCAGAATAGGGCACAAGCTTGGATGCAGATTATTTCCCAGGTTGAATTCTGAATTTGTTGAAGGTGCCGGCTGAAGCCACTCAATTGCAACTTGGAGTTCATTGAACAGAAATGAATGCAGTGGTGGATACCTAGGAGAAACCCAAAATGTCAAAAAATCAATAGCTTTTGATGTAAACTCCAAATAATTGCATGACAGGCGTCCAAAATAGTTACTCAAACTTTAAATGTGTCCCAAGAATTCTAGGAGCCAGAATAGCATAAAGAATTTCCAGAACGGGATTAGAATCCCGATCTGCAGAGATCAGATTTGAATACATTAGAGGCAAACAACATGAAAATAAATAAAAGGCGAACTTATTCAACCATGTCCTGATAATGCCCTACTGGGCATAATACCAATACAGGTATTTTACTTCTCCCTGCAATATTAAGATGGACAAAATGATGTCAAGCGAACCTTTCCATCACAGATCGGATCATGGATAACTTATCAACAGCCAATACATAGATTACAGAACAGTAACCAGTAATTGTTTGGTGTTACTTTAGTTTGCTATGGTTATATTTCAGAGAGGTGTCTCTGTTGGATAAGCAGAGGTAGTGGGAGGCTTTGTTGTTTTCTTCATGTTTTCCTTTTCATGAGTTCAGCTTTTCAAGAATGATTTTTAAAAGCGTAGAGGTCAACTATAACGTTGCTTTTTCATGCATTGGCACCGACTGGTAGGTGTTTTTTGTAACATAGAGGTCTGGCAGTCTCAACGATGGTTCTTGAGCAGCCATCTAACCAGTAAAACCGTTAAAAAAAATGTTTTCGGATAAAATACACTGAACAAAATAGGGGAACTCAAGAAAGCACATCTGATGGTCAAAATCATACCTATGAAAAAACTCAAGCCCAGTTATTGCACGCCGTGCCGATTCTCGCTTATGAACATTAAGAAATCCAATCATCCGACGAACCAATGCAGTATAGGCCAGACAAGCACTATTTCTAATCTCCCAATACGGGGAAGAGAAAGAGCGAATAGAGATAATTAAAGCCTCAGCGGAAAAACCAGATGTATCAGTGGCCAGGTTGGTGTCATTGAACGCAGCTCTAAGAATGTTAAATGCATGTACTGTAGGAATGACACCCTCGTCTCTGATCTTTGATGATTTCTGACTCTCATTCCTTTCACCTTCCTGTGAAGATATATCTTCTTGGCCACAACTTTTTGACACGAACTTGCATGTCTCGCCATTCTTGCTCTCAGTTTCATTGTTTTTAAGCATAGACCCACTAGCTATATCTATAAGCCATCGTAATGCTTGTGGAAGGAGCTTCTTTGGTGTGCCTTCTGGCTCAGAGAGAAACAGAGCTATAAATGCTGCAGGTATTCCAGCACTTCTTCTCAGCAAATCATCCACTGTTTGTGCTTTGGCCACAGTTCTATGCATAAGTTGTTCCATCCAGCACTCTGTCAACCTACATAGTCTGAAAAGGAAGACATGTTCATCATAGAAGACCAAGATACTATTTGTAATAATTAATATCATGCACAACAACCAAAATGATACATTAGACATGACCTTTCTCACTTGAGTCAAACACAAATCTTATTTTATTATGTACAGAAATAGCACGTGCACAACCCAAGTTCATTATTTGAACTCATGCAAGGGCAGAAACCTACATAGTATACAATAGTTCATTATAATGTAGTGCACCATTGAGCAAGCAGAGAAAATACAAGGCAGTAAAAACCCAATCTGCAGAAAAATTCATGATTGAGGGACCAAAAAAGCACTTACTTGAAGCATACATTATTTACAAAAACTAAAGAAAAAGGAGAGAGAAGATTTTATCATTTGATAAGTCAGATTTAATTCACGCTAGGCTGACAACAAATTTTGGAACTTTTACAGATCATTTCTTTTATCAGAGCAAGAATGAAGATGGTTTTCAATTTCATATTCATTAGACATATGGGTAATAACATAATAAAACAATCATGTTATATACTAATTATAAACACAAAAGGTCCATTGCTTATCAAATACAAAAAAAATGGGCATTATTAAGATACAGAAATGATTCAGCTTTCAGGAGAAACAAAGTAAGAGTAGCCATATTTTTACCTTGGGTCATTAGAGCAGAGCAAGCGGTTGCAAAGAGCTGTAAATCCTGCTCTTGTCTTATCAATTGCACCATTGTGCTTCATTTTCAACAGAACTTCCAAAAAGTGGTTCCCAACTGTTTCGAGTTGTTTCAGATCAAGCACAGCATCAGATGGGAAACCAGCCATATCAACAGAAGAAGCTCCCTCTGGTAAATCAGAAAATGTACGACTTGGCAATGGTACCTTTCTTATTATAGTCCCCAAAAGAAGGCTCACCTAAAAACGCAAATTTTTTTTTTTTAAAAAAAATATGATGGTTGAACAAAAAACTGATAAATTACACAGAAAAGGAGCTATTCTTACTTTAATATAAAATCAAAAAAAATGATGGCAATAATTAGTAAAAACAACACCTATGCATCATTTCTTTAAGGAACATAGCATCATCAATGAAATTGTTAATAATTACTGTGCTGTTTTGGAAACATGAGCTATTCTTTTCTTCAGCAACCTTTAGTGTGTGTTTGGATTAGCTTTTACGATTTATGAGATAAGTATGTAAGAAGATTTTTGTCTCGATTTGTGGAAAACGCCTTTTGAAACCGCGGTTTGAGGCTTACCCAAACACACACTAGACAAGAATTTCTGGGTACCATAAATCAAAAAAAAAATTATCAATTATATGCACAATGTTCAAGTTATGCACCTCTTTCATAGCAAGCCAGCAACCAACCATGACAATCTGTTCTGATGATCTGACATCCTTGGAAGGCTTTGAATCATTGCTTTCATGTTCGGATGAAGGCATGTGTTCATGCTCCTGATTTGGCATCTCTGTTAAAAGATTATCATCATCAACCATCTCATCCATATCTTCAGGGAGATACCAAGCATCCGCAGAAACCACCCATAATGCCAATGAAGTTATCCGCATGACAAGCTCCAAAAGCCTTTCCAACAAATATCTCAACTCTGAGATGCTAGATAATATGACATCAGCATTCCAATCCAATCCCTCAAAAGCATATCGCAAAGCAAGTAATATACCATGAACAAAGCTGTTTTGGCATGCTTTAGAAAGATCTCTTTCTGCATCTTTCAAAGCAACACTCAACCAATCAATCATGGACTTCATATACAGTACCACAGGATTGATGAAACCAGACTGATTAGTGTCGTTTGTCAGTTCAAGCTTTGGGGGGAAATGAACAACATTAGATGAGACTTCAATCAGACAACCTAGCTCCAACACATACTTGCAAAAGATTAACCTCAAAGTTAGAGCTCCAGCATCACTCTCCCTTACACGTGGACTACAAACTAATTTCTTAGCCCAAGCAATTACTTTCATCAGCGAGTCATCACTTGAAATTCCAGGTAGTGGGGTTGGAAAATGGAGTAATATGCGAAAAGAACTCTCTCTCAACCTGTCCCAACTATCAATAATAGAACCCACTAAAAGTAGAGTTGAACTGGATGAAGTGATTCCTTTATTGTATGGATAAAGACTATTTTCTGGTGAAGAATAATCAAATTCCTCTCTCAACGATGGCATGATAGACCAAACATTTATCATTATCAACATGAGCTCCATGGCCATTATTTTTCTCTTATATGGGGCAGAAGGATAGCATGAGAAAAATAAGAAGCCACTCAACCACCTCATAAAGTGAAAGAGATCATCAGCCCTTTTAAGGACCATTTCCTCATTCCCTTTAGAGGGGTACATTTCATTACTTTTATAACACTCAAGAGGATGCCAACTTCCTTGTTTGAATTGCCTTTCCAAAGCTGTTCGAACCCTAGAGAAGAACTTACGAAACAAGCTGCCCCACTTCATCTGGAAAGCTGTGGAGCAACACCTCATATTCAAAGGCACAGCTTCCCTCATTAAAGTTAGCTCTAAATGGGAAGGTAGACTAGAAGTTTTGGGGTTTAAAAAGAGAGACTCGGCAGCATCTACACGAAGTGACTCATCCACATGGGTCAATGCCTTTACCAGCCACTGAACAGGGATTTCAACCTTTATTGCTTTAATGCAAACAAGAGCATGACTTTCTGTTCCCAGCCCCTCTTGTTCGTCAGCAACAGGATTTTCACACCAATCAATATCCCCTTCAATCAAAGCAAGTAACCGAGATACCTTGAGCAATGAAACTAGAACTGCAATTTTCTGTTCCAGATTGAGATCTATGTTTGCACAACCAAGTTCTGGATACAGAACCCTACTTTCATCGTAGCTAGGCCCAACTGAGATGAAAGAAAGCATCGGAAATATACTGTCCACATCCAACTCCAGCAAAACAGGCAGAGCATAAGTGTTCAAATTAGAGCGGAGCTTTGAGAATCCAGAAGCTAGCCCATACAGTATAGGGGGAAGGCAGTATCCTCTATAAAGAGAATACCCACCCTCAATGCCATCAGAGCCCCAGCACTCATCACGCAAATATTCAAGGAAACACTTGAGAAATGATGTGGCAGCACAACAGACATCATCATCAACATATGCCTGTATTGTTTCATATAGCAGGCTTGGGCTCATGTTTAACATAGTCTTAGCTCCCAGTCTCTTAGTTAGCAATGCTAAAGGAATATATCTTCCCTTACATCGAGACCCCAGGCAAAGAAGATCTGAACCAATCTTCTGCAAAAATGTCCTTATTGTCTCACCGCCATCTGACCAACAGAGCGACGATTGAATATCCAAGAAAAGATCAAAAATGAGACGAACTTGTTTCACTGTTTGACTCAAAGGATCTTCCAAGTTATTCCAAATAATTCTAAGTATTCGCATCCCCATTTTATCAGGAATAGGATCATAGTTTCCTAAAGGGTTGGTCAGATTAGACAACATTGATGTTTTTATCTGTTGTAAACAGATTTGCATCACAGTTAAGGCATGAAAATTGAAGTGGCTGTCAATAGGGTTCTCACAGTAGTTACATAGTTCAGGTAAAATTCCATCATATAATATAGTCATAATTGGGCGTCCAGTATCTTGATGAGCCTCATAACCATTCAAAGCACCGGTTGTCACATTGTAATGAGTATTAAGCAAGTCCCTTGACACTGCTGTAAGGATTCCTCTAATCAAACAGAGTCTACTCAGCACTGAAAGATTGCATATTTCTGTATAGACATCTCCTTGAAAAGGAATTTTTGCAATGGCGTTTTTAAACTCACTATTGCAATCAACATCTGAATTAGACGTACTTAAGTTAAATATACCTCGAATTATAACCAAGCCAAGCTCTTGAGAGTTGATACAAACTTGCAGAGCCGCACAGAGGGCCACCCCCGCAGCCACAAAGCAATCTCTTGAAAACGCGGGAGACTTCAATATGCTCAAAATGACAGTGACAATTCCCTCCATAACATTCGACTCTTCTTGAATCAAACCGTTCTCGTGGCTAGTCAATTCCTTGAACTTAGATGGGAAACGTTGAAGCAAGTAATACATGCAAGATAGAGCCTCTTGGCATTGTTCCATAACAATAGGCGACGGACGAGCCCATTCACTTGTCTCAGAAATCACGCTGTTCAAACTAAAAACTATATCCCAAGCAACTAATATTGCACAATCCTCCACAACTTCAACCAGGTACCCCAACTTAGGCATACCCAAAACGGACAGGGCAGCCCGAGACACGCAGAAATGCTTACCCTTTCCCTGCCCACCGCTGACCTCATCGCAGAGCTTCCGAAAGCACTCACCAAGCAGAGAATGAAAAGTCCGACTCTTTGCCAAAACAGAGATCAGAGTTCTATGCAACGGCACAGAATTTTCGAAAAATAAAAGTTGCAAGTACAGCCGAGCAACGTCACAGACCGCAGCTTCGTCCCCACGAAGCAACAAATCCCCAAAAGCCGAAGCTACTTCTTTGACATGATTGACTTGAGCAAAAGTGGAATTCAGAGAGATCAATTCTTGCAACTTGGCGCGAAAGTTTGAACAAGAATCATGGGACAGCAGTTGATTGAAGGACTCGATGTATGAGTGAGGAAAAATTACGGCGCTGTAGGTGTATCGATGGCGGTGCTGCAGAGCCCGCCACTTCGCTGACATGCTTAAGCAAATGGCCGACTAAGAGCAATTTGGTCAGAGAGAAAAACCAGAAGCTCCAGAGTGCAAGAGAGTTGTGCAGAAAATAGAAGTACAAATAGCAAATGCTTTAGAAGAAAAACCACGGAGGTGGAGGCTCGCTATGGCTGGGCCTGGGAACCAAGGTGGAGAAGACACCACAGGAGGCTCGCTCTCGAGAGAGAGTGAGAAGTACAGAACGGAAATCGGGGACATAAAAAAGTCGGCTTTTTTTGGTTTAGCGAACGGCGGCGTTTTCGGGGACACTTTAGGGCAAGAGAGCATATTTGGGCTTTTGATGGGCCTCAAGCCCACGACTGCACAAAGTTCTTGCTTCGGTTTGTCGTATGATCTTTCTCACCAAGAACAGACTCCCTACCAACGCATGGAGGAGTAAATGGTCCTCAACTTCATCTGTATGTCCTTGCTGTGATGCTGGTGATGAAGATGTTATGCATATCCTTAGGGATTGCTTTTATGCTAAAAATGTGTGGGAGAAACTGATTCACTTCAGGTACCATTCCCGATTCTTTGTTGCATCCTTGCGTGACTAGTTTGTTTTAGTCTTAAGCAAGATTTAGGTGTGAATAGTGATGGGAACTGGGATCTTATATGGGTGGTCACAATCTGGAAATTATGCCAATGGCAGAATAGCTCTGTTTTTTACGCCAATTTTCAGAAACCGAGGAATCTTGATATGTTAGTGAGTGTTTGGAATAGCTTATTTCTGAGAAATAAGCACTTATTACATAAGTCGAGATAAAACTCCTCTCATATACTTACCCCGTATACTGTGAATCACGAATTATAAGCACTTATTGCCTAAAAATAAGCTATCCCAAACGAACACTAATCTTTCAGCTGTGGAAAAGTTTTGTGCTAGTACATGATATTTCTTCTCCCATGTCTCTCTTGTTTGCCGAGCTTTGCTAACCCCCACTTTTGGGATGGCTTAAGCTAAATATTGATGGTGCTGTTACATCTGCTTCTGGCAAAGCCGGTTGTGGAGGAGTGATTCATGATCATCATGCAAGATGAGTAGTGGGATTCACATATTTTCCTGGAGCTTATAATGCTCATGAGGCATAGGAATGGGCACTTCACAAGGGTCTTGAATTGGCTCAAAAGTATGGTGTCAAGTGTTGGCATCAGCCCCTTACATCAGACATGTTGTTGGTGGAAGCACCTGTAGAAACACAATAATCATATAGTTCGAGTCGTACCCAGGACACTCTCTTTAAGAGTTATTCCGCAACTACTGGCAAAAGAAGTTGCAGCACTCCTCAGAATCAAATAAACTCTTTCTACAAGAACACATGGTGAATATAATTATGGAAGATAATAGAACTCAGTAGGTATAAGAATATGTCAGAGGAGGAAAAGAGGTGTTCGAGAGTTCAAGAACGAAAGCATATGGACCTCTTGCAAACATCTTCTTATATAGGTAAAAGAATGAGACACGTTGTGAAGCTGAATAAAATATGTAAATGCCAATTAAACCTTCATAAAACCATTTAATAGCCATTATATAAACGTTTCAAAACGTTGGGATGCAGTAAAGTTTTCCAAACAGTGTCTGATGATATAAATGTGTGCAAAACCATTAACCTATGATAATGAAGTATCAATGAATGAATCAGTTTCCAAAAACAAAAAGCTTTGCAAAGTAGTTAATGTGCATATTTCACAAAATAATTTTAGTAAAAAACATTTTACCAGCACACCATTCATTTTTAAAAATAAACCTGAATTTTTCCATGAGATCTTTCATAAAAACACATAGTCCATTTTACTCTCATGTGTAGGAGAAATTGTCAGATTTCCATCTGACTTATTATTGTGTGAATTCACTCCTCTTCTTAGCCCATTTAATACTCCAGGATCATTTACTAGTTGGACCCCCACAATCCCAAATAATGTAGGTTTTCTTCTTTGTAACACACCCACTCATTATTTCCATCATCAAGAAACTTGTTATTGAATCTGATGCTAAAAATCTGACAAGTTTGGTGCAAAGTGGACATTCTAACAAAGTATGTAGCCCTGGTGATTTTGCAAATTCAGAATTTAATGAAACAGCCATGGGAGCTAAGTCTTTGACATGTATCAAGAGATCAAAACAAGCTAGTTGATGTTGGCGGTATTTAAAGTATCCCGGTTCGGTTGTCCCGACTTGGTCCTGAACATTTTGATCCCTGGGAATTTTCAGTCCTAGTCGGGATCGAGACATATTGGAACCGGTACCACCCTTGAGATCCTGGTCCTCTATTTTTATTTTATTTTATTTATTTTTTACCTTATAAATTAAGTTATCCCTTTACTTTTGTATTTTTTACTTCATAAATTAAATTATTATTTGATAAGATGTGTATCACATCTTTAGTTAAAGTTAAACCATATATATCCTGATACTAATTCAAACTATATAATGTATAAAGATAATAACAATGATGATGACGATGATGATAAAATGATTCTAAATCAATTTGTATGATTGTTATAGCTTTGTTAAGTGTTAAATGATCACTTTAAACACTAAATTATTAAAAAAAGTAACTAATATAATAATATATTTTAAATTTATTAAAAAAAAAGGATTTCTCAGTCCCATCCTGAGATTATCGGGATTGGGATTGGGATGCAATTTACATCTTGCTAAAAATCGGAACTAGAAACAGGGATTGGGGGTGAGGGATCCCAGTCCGTCCCGGCTTTGAACTCCCCTAGGTGATGCGTCTGCAGAGGATAGGCTGTTCAATTCTGGCCTCTTAATTAGTGTCTAGCACAATTACAGACCTTAGCTACTAATGAGTGTTTGGAATCCAATCCGCCATACACTAATTTCGTGAAGTAACTGGCCCTGGCCCTCATATGTACCCAAAAAAAAAAAGTATCATCTTTCTCCCTTTGAAAATAATATTTAATCTTATATTCTTATTTACAAGATAAATCCAATATGTTTTCCCAAAATTGAGAATACCCTTAAATTTATTCTGTCTTAAAATTTAATAGTCTCACATATGTATTCATATTCAATATGAATGTGTTGGTGAGATTTGAAAAGTAATGTTGTATATTCGTATAATAAATTTAATGAAGTAATTTATAGTGAGGAAAAAAAATACTTTATATTCATTTGTCCTATAAATAGAAATGGAGTAGTACTACATCTGTTCTTAATATGAGATCCACTCAATAAAAAAAAATTATGATATAAAGTAGATCTTATATTAAGAGTATAATGAAGTATCTATTAAGTGGCGTTAATGTTTTTGGATTAAACTTAATCCATGTAAAAAAGTATGATAAGTGAAATATTTTAAGCCCACCGTAATGGAATACAAATCTCTAAAGTCGTGAATTAGATGGTTGTATAAGAAATAATACTATGGGCCCGTTTGGTTCGATCCCATTACACCATGCGGTGCAGTGCAATGCGATGCAATGCAATATTAATTATAGGGGTAGTGTTTAGTTTGATTTTTAAGCAGCGTGTAATGAGTTAATATTTTAACAATTATTTAAAATTAATATATTACACAAAGTCTGTTTTACCCCTTAATATAATCTTTGTAGAAAAAATAGTTACAAGCTGGCAGCGACGGGGATGGAGGAGGAAGAGGAGGTAGTGGCAGTGGCAATGATGGGGGTGGTGGCGACGGCAGTGGATGAGGAGGTGGTGGCGGTGGCAGTGGGCAAGGGTGGCGGGGCTGGGGGTAGCGGTGGAGGAGGTTGTGGTGGTGGCGACGGGCAACGGGGGTGAAGGAGGTGGTGGGAGGGCTGGTGGGGGCGGCAGAGGAGGAGGTGGTGGCAATGGTAGTGGCAGTGGGCGGCGGGGGTGAGGGTGGCAGCAGAGGTGGTGGCGGTGGGCCGGTGGCGGGGGCGGGGGCAATGGGGGTGATGACGGTGGAGGAGGTAGTGGAGGCGGCAAAGGGTGGAGGTGATGGTGGTGGAAGAGGTTGTGGCAGTGGCAGTTGTGACGTAATACGACAAGTGAAATGAAATAAGTAAAACAAAGACAAGGGGAACTAAAGGGTAATTGGACTTTTTAGACCATGCAATGGGATGGTAATGAGGATTCATAGGGGGAGGTATAAATGAGGATTACCAATTTTTTGGTAATCATCATTACCATGATAAATCCTATTACCATGCTAAAGAGCAACCAAACACTCTTCTCTTGGTAATACAATCATGATTATCATTGTAGGCATGTAATGGGGTTGAACTAAACGGGCTCTATGTGTTTTAGCGTTTGAACCATTTTAAAATGTCTAAAAATAATGGGAAAAAAGATAACTTGGATCCTGATTAAAAAACTGAAATGATTGAGAATTGCACAATTATACTATTTATAACTTACGAGTGATGCAGGTTTCTAGTAACCTTATATTGATTATTATACTAACTTTATATTGATTATTATACTAGTGACTTTTACTTCAAAGAAAAACATGTTTATAGATCAGGTGCAAGTAAGGGTATTATTACAAAACAGGCGCATCTCTCTTTTTTTTTGCCAAGAACCAGACAGATAGAATTAATCATAGCAAGGATACAATGTCACATAATTAGACTTACAGTAACCAAACCTACTAATGGGAGAAATCAATCCCCAGAACCTAGCTAACATAAAACAGAAGTATCGGCCAAAAAAAAAAAACATAAAACAGAAGTAAATATAAGAGTATTGCAATACAACAAATACGTTAAAATGAAACCAATATATCATCCACACCAATCGGTGCATAGATTGTATCTGGGACAAAGGTCGAAATGCCTGGACACAGGAGCAAGACCTTGCCAATGAAGCTTTGGCAATCCTTTCAACTACCAAATCAGCTTCCAAGGGAACACACCTGCACGAGAGGTTCCTAACCAGTTTCCTTGACACAAAGGTGTACTCAAGGAGAGCAACATTCAACAAACCATTAGATAACACATAATCAAAGAGACCAAAGGAGAGGGGATCCCACCTCCAGACTGAGGATGAGCAGTAAAGCCATACACATTGAACATACCCATGTTGTGTCCTATGATGAACAGTATTGATAACCACACTGAACAGGCACATTTTGAGCCAAAGATGAACAATGCTTACAAGTATACTGATCAAACCCAGAATAGTCTTAGTCAATTGTCTCTCTGTTACACATTCCTGGAATAAAAGACCCCCCAAATTCATAACCTCCCTACCCCATCCAGCCCCTTTCGACCAGCCATACCTACCTCTTGGAGGATTCTGAAGCACTCTGATATTAGGGCTTAGAATAGTCAATCCGATTCTTTCCCACCAATAATCCTTCCACACCGTATCAAGCAGGGCAAAGACACATTGGACAATGCAAACTAATTTATATAATGCACAGACTAGATCATACACGCCTAAGCTCGCCACTTCATATGTCATTACTTCTAAATAATAATCAAAACTTAACATATGGAAACCAACACCTAGAGAGGCTATCCTACCAATAGAAAACATCAAAGGCAGAAAATCATCAGTGGGAAAAAAACGAACCTTTAGCAAGCCACTGCCCTCAGGAGCCCAAGACCACCGAGAGGATACCTTCAACCACCTTTGTTCCAATGCAATTGGTCTCCTCTAGAAGATTGAAGATACCCAATTCCCACCAATGCATTGATACTTAAGCACCTTACCCTCATCAGAGTCTCCGCCGGCAGAGAGGTCACCTGGAACCATGGCTGAAATTTCTGTATTCACTGTTCTCTGAGATCGCATGCGCCATGTCTCCGCTTCGAATCTGCCCCCAGCCGTCGGAAAAAGCTTTCCCTCAACCCTTAAATCCTTAATCAGAGCCGTCCGTGCCCTAGAAGAGGGAAAGAGCCTTCGCTTCAAGACACCCAGCAATCTCGGGGGCCATGGAGGCACCCATCGGAGGTCGGTGGTGGATTCCGTCCAAGGGGCTTGAGGTATAAACCCCTCTTCATATCCAACCACACTATGCTTCCACGCCTTGCCGACATCGGAATCGAAATCAACCATCGCAAGGTCCGGCCACAACAAAGGAGATCTACCACTAAATTCCACCTGAAGGGGAGGGACAACCCCACACCCAAAGAGGAGCCGTCGACACTCGATCAGTATCGTCGACGCTCTCATCCTTGTAGAGGGAACGAAACCCTAGCAGAGGGAGAAAAAATCACACTGAGGCGAAAAGGCGCCCTTTCCATTTCTCAATCACTTAAAACAGGCGCATCTCAGTATATATTATTTGTTAGATCCATACCAATGTCCCATCGTTCTCGGCAAGATTATTGCGGGTCCAAGAGTGACTGCCTTCGACTCTTGTGGTCGGAAAAAAGTATATGTGAAAGAATAAACCTTAGATGTTGTCTCGATTGGGTTTTAATGGGCTAATATAATATTCCATTTCTCAATTTTACTATCATTTTGGGTCTGACTCTAAAGGAAAAAAATAATCCAGGTTTTTTTTTAATTATAGTGATCATTGTTTTAAATAAAATGAAACTTAAGTGACCAAAACCTCTAATTTAAACCTTAAAGAATCAAAATCAAAATGAAGCAAACTTAAGAGATTAATAAAACTAGCATCTCGCATTTCAATGATTTCACCGTGATTTGGGCTCACGTGCATGACAATAAAGGGCAGGGCTACTTGGGCCAGATATTGAGCTAACGATCACGGAGCCCACTGGGCTCCATAATCCAGTAAAAAAACAAGACTGCCTGAAAAACTGTCGCTTTCTGTCAACAGAAAATGGATACTTAAGATTTATAATTTACAATTTTAAAAGTTTAATTTCTAAATTCAGAATTGCCGTAAAAGACACAGACATCAGGAATTAACAATTTGAAAGGTTATAACCTATACTTCATGAAGTTATAATATTGCGCTATTAACGTCACAGACATGTTTCTATTATGCAGCCGTGCATGCTGAGAAAGACAGGGTCATAGCGTTGGGATGTGGAAAGCGTCCGAAATTCAATTTCAGTCCACAAAAAAATAATTTGCAGATATGCTATATTACATGGTAGCCATGATTGTCTTTAGACTTGATTTTTCCCTTAGCTGAGAAATGGATATTTTCATAAACAGATGTGTTTGAAGATTATTGTGATTGTGAAGAGGCAGGCGTATGTGGTGTGGCTCGAGGAGCTCATGATCACTCATGAGAAGAATTCCACATGTCAAAAGCATCCTACTTTGTTTTGCATCATTGTTCGCAGTCATGGCTGCACAGTAGCTAGTTTCTTTTTTGGCTCTGGCTCCCACAAAATCACAGGCTTACTTGTATATAAAGTAGGATCACAGGAAGGTGCGTGTTTGTGTGAATCATTAGGACAATGATGGTCTCATGGTCCCATTAAAGGCTGAGCCACCCCACCTTTGCCCAATGCCATGCTGCTGCATTATGGAGCTTTTTGTCTATGGCTCAAATAACGCCCAGTGCGATCTTCATGAACATACTATCGCTTTTACAGTTCAAAAGCTTCATTTATAACTGATATATCGGAAAATTGGTATCCTTGTCTTGTAAAGAAGATGGAAGCACCGGTTCTACGTTGTTGTGAAGCAACTGTTTATAAAAGAAAATAAAATTAGTGCGTTAGGTGGGATGCGAGCTCAGAAGCGATTTGGGCTATGAAATTTGTACGAATTGCTGGTTAAAATAGGCACAGCCAGCCTAAGAAGTAGGAGTCAACAGTCTTAAAACGTGGTCCATCACTTTGTCAGTAAATCATTCGTTTAGCATATTCATCCATCTTAAAGGATATGAGGGGGCAATTAAATAGTGGTTAGGTCGTATTGGTGGATAATAAATTAAGCTCTAAGACAGAAGTGATCGTGCCAATTGGAAGCACGTCACATGCTACGTTATTCGTGGTGCTTGTACGTAATATACACACACCAGCTCCATTGGTTTACCAAAATGGATCCCTTGTCCCCAAAAGCCCCTACAACGCAGCCCCTGCCAGCCACTCACCTTCATCGCTTTCTTCGTATTTTCCTTTGGCTTTTTCCATAACCCTGTATTGTTTTCACCCCTTATCGTATTAAGTTATTCACTAAATCATGCGTATTATTATAAGCATGCATCTAAACTATATCACTCTGCAGGTTCAGGGTGCAATGAACTCATGAACATGATGGGTCCTTCCTTACGAAGACCCCGGAAAGTATACTTGACTGCTGAAGGATTAGCCGACAAGTTTCCCATTCACTGTAAAGCGGATTGCTAATTATGGATTATTTCATTATCACTTTTGTTTACGATTAATTAAGTAATTAGTTGATAATTGAGCCCCATAGCTTGCCGGCGCAATGACGCGCTCACTTTCTGCTTTTGCATTGGCAGCTATAACCTCACCCAACCCCTTCCTAGTTTCGTAGGCTTAATTATGACTGGCGGGAAAAAACCACGAAGGAATATTCCTTTCCACTTCATATATTAAAAAATGTATGATTTCCAAATCCAGGTTATTGAATAATGAATTCAGTAAAAAGCATTTTTTTTTTGGCTGGAAGAAATAAGCAATTAAGCATACATAAGTACTATCATGATTTGGTTGCTCCAATAAAAAACTATATATCATTTTTCGGTTTTTTTTTTATACAGATAAGTTTAGGTAAGTTCGGCACCAGTCTCTTATCAAGGTTAGGACACGACCTCAGGGCTCTTCGAACGCTTACAAGGGACTTACGAGATCGCCTACCAACGAGGTATTTCTCTTAATCAAAGGGTTCGAACACACTTCCTTATTATTGGGGTAACAAGACCTTAACCAACTATACCAAATCTCGTTGGCTATATATAATTTTTCGGTGAGAAGAGCCAGCATAGGCCTAAAAGAAATGGATCGCTAAACATGTGGAACTCCCTCGGGAAGGAAGTATTTGTTGGGTCTATTGGGCCCAGGCCCAATAAATGGACAACAAAACCAGGTCATCGATGGCCTTAAAGACAAGGGTGTGTGGTTTTTTGTTTTTGGGAGGAAAAGATACAAGAAGTGTGGGTGATGTAAGAGAGGGGAAGAGAAGTGATGTGACCGGAAAATAAGAAAGAAGGGAGTGTTTTGGGGAGGAGGGAAGAGGACAAATGGCGAGGTTCCAAGGGGGGTGATGGAGACAGAGAGGACATTTACTTTTTTTTTTTTTTTTTGCCAACGAGGACATTTACTTGTAATGTGAAGTGTTGTGTTATAGATTTAGGATCATAGGATCAAAATTCAAAGCGTGTCACTTGATGTTGCCTCCTTAACTACCCCTAACATGGGACACCTAACATGCCTTCTTCCCAGCTCTTCTTGTAGTAAGCTTTTATATATTCCTCTATTATTTTTAGCTTAAGCTAGCTTCTGCTTCACGACGCAGGTCAATTCAATAAATAAAATCAGCTTATTCGATCACCCTTCTCACATCGTTTTCACTTTTTTCACTTAACTATCATATAATGTCCTCGTGTACAGCGCTAAAATAATATTGGGAAAATGACACGTGTGGGTCCTAAAGACATGCAATAATTACAACAAAATCTTATAATAGTAAAAAAATAACTCAACATGTTTTAAAAATAATTTAACAAGTTGTTATTTCTGATTTTTAGAATTTTATTATAATTATTTTCGATCTTTAAACCTGCATGTCATTTTTTCAATAATATTTTAGGGCACTCGCATAATAAAACTGAATTCCGTTGGCCAAAACGAAATGGCGGGGAGTAACCAAACAAGGAGCGAAGTGTATATAACGGAAACTGGGGCGGAAAAGACATTTTTAACTGCTTAACAATGAGATCGCAAGTCAGGACACAAAGTGATGAAACCGCGACCACCACATTTTTTGTACGGATTCACGCGTAAGTAAAGTGACCAAGAGTTTCTTCTTCTTCTTTTTTTTGCCAAAGTAACCAAAAGTAAATGCCACTGCCAGCAGGGGAAAAAATGACAGGAATAGACGAAATAGTTATTAAAATTTCTGATTTTTTTTTGCCAACTATTAGTGTTCGTTTGGAATAGCTTATTTTTGGATAATAAGTGTTTATAAATTGTGAGCTTTGGAAATTGAGTTTTTTTGTTGTTGGATTGAGCAGGTTTTTTGGTTGTATAAGTGTTTATTTGAGATAACTTATTTTTAACTTATAAGTATTTATAATTCATGATTTACGATATACGAGGTAAGTATGTGAGAGAAATTTTATTTTGGCTTATGTAATAAGTGCTTAATTCCTAGAAATAAGCTATTCCAAACACTCATTAATATTATCAAGCAACTTATTTGCTGTTATTATTATTTTTTTGATACAATTTGCTGTTATTATTAGTACAACCTAGATTATGAAACACGGACCGGTTGGTTTGGCTCAAAAATCAATGAACTAGTCGGTAAATCTGTATAGTCTTGCAGTCAAACCGGTTTGCTTTAAAAAAATCATTTTTTAATGTTCTTTATAATTTCATATTAATAATCCTGAAATCTTCATTTGTTCTCCGATTTGGTCTCGGGTTAGTTCCGATTTGACTCCGGTCTAACCCATTAACCCTAACCCAATACCTTAGCCGGTTCAAGAGCCGGTCCTGATTTAATTACCTTGAGTCCAACTAATATACATATCATATAAAAATTTTAATACTCACTATTTGTAAGTCTTAGAGAATATGACTATTCTTTAAATCTAGTTACTGTGCACATCCTTGCAAGTTTTAAACAAAAGATTTTGCGTTGGACGATTGGGTTGTGAGGAAAAAAAAAGAAGTTAATTTCTATTGATGGGTACTCAAAAACAAGCCGCTTGGTTTGGGAAAAAATGATTGTTTGGCTCTTATGAATGGCTGTGATGATCATTTATGGAAAGCAGCATCAGTTTGTATTTCCACTACGGGGACCACCCCACAGCTAGATGCTTATTATTTTTCTTAAGGAATTTTAAGAACTTATTATTGAAATTTGAAATTCTGTACTGTCAACAGACGAACGGCTGTGCTGAGAAGAAGAAATGAGGAGAACTCAACATTTGATGGATGTGGCAGGCAGGCAGGCCTATAAGTAAACTGCACAAAACGCATGCACTAAAGTCATCGATAACGGAAAAGTTATTAACATAAGTGTGTTTTCTGGTTTCTGTTTGTTCGCATGTGATTAAATTTATGGTCCATTTTGTAATCCACGGCATGGTTGGAATACATCTTAATCAGAGTTAGAGAATTCCAATTGGGAACCTCCTTTGAAAAAATAAAGAAAAAAGAGTAGCGACTGTTATTGGATAAGGTCAGCCTAAGAGACTAATAAACCTGAAGTTTCAATAATTTATGTTCTGAAAAGGAAGTTATGGGTTTCCCAGGAGTAGACGAATAAAAAGAAATTCTGGCAAAAACAGGAACAAACAGAAGAAAATTAATATGTTTTTGCATAATAAATTGAAGTAGTGATCGCTGATGGGAGATGGGCTCTCCATTTCCCTTATCGTCCACTTTTTTTTTTATTATTATCATCATTAGATTAATTCTGAATGGTTGAAATTCAATATCTTATAAAAATATTATTATAATATTAAATAACAAAAAAAATATATAAATAAATTTGATCATTAAAATTTGATATAATTAGTTAATATCTTGATACTTTTATTAAAGTATTCTATGTATAATTTTTAATTTTTATAAGATGTTGAATCCAACCGTTTAAAATTAATTTAACGATGAAAATAAAGAAGGAAAGGGATGGTGAGGAAAACGTAGAGGCCCCTCTCCCAATCAATGGTCAACATTTGGGGAACACAGCCATTAATCAGTGTCCAAAATCATGATTACATGCATAATCATAGACATTGCACTTCAGCTACGTACCCCACATCCTTCAATTTTTTTAACCATGCAAGGTAAATAGAACCAGGGGAAAAAAATTTCATGAATGTGATTATTAACCTCGCCAAGATATCAAAATCACACAGCAAAATATTACTACCGCATCATTTGATAAGATCACGGTATTTGTCTTTTTTTTTAATGAAAACAGTAATAGTAATAACGGGAAAAAATAATGGCAACCAGAACTTAATTAAATCATTATTTTTTGAACTTTCAATACAAACAAATAGATGAAAACGCGTAACTGATGGTACATGATATGAATTTGGTTCAGTACATTGAGTGACTATAAACGACAGTTGAATAATTTAGGGATAATATTCTTGTCGTTAGGATTGAAGGATAGACGAACACCACAAAATTATATGCATGATAGTTGGTTGATATGTCGTGTCCTGATAAGTTGCAATACAAATCACATGCAATTGCATCTCAGTTACAATCAACGCCAATTCTATTGCTACCCTCCTCATCAGTACTTCAGACCAATAATTAATAAAGCGGCGTGTTATTTTCATTCAACAAATGTCCCGATTCAGAACATACGCCAATGTCTTCTTTTCTGTTACAGCCTCCTATGAAGAAATTTACCTTTCTGCCCCAATACAGATGGCGGACGCCATAACGGCATGCGCGTCACTAAAAAAAAAAAGAAAAGAAAAAGCGCTTTCTGTTTTGCGCTCTTTTTTTCCTGAACTTGTTGTAATAAAAGATAAATAGGGACAATTATAATGAAATTCTATATAAGAGAAAAAATGAAAAAATGGTTCCTAAAGTTGTCAGTGTAAGCTCCTCGATTTGTTAATGGATGCTCCTCGACTTGTTATTAATAATTTCAGGAATCATTTTTTCATTTTTTCTGTTGTGTGGGACTTCATTATAATTATCCCAAAGAAATAATCTCTCAGTCACCACCATGAACGTCTTTCCGAGAGCAACGCCATTCCCCAGTGATTTCCCCAAAGCCATTGACTGCCTTGTCATTTCCCTATTCTGATCCTCTCTTCCTCGGTTTTCAAATCCTAACATGCAATATACAATTGAAGAATTATGTAGAGGTTCTAAAAACCAAATAAAAACATAATAAAATTCTTACAAAAAGAAATAATAATTTGTTAAATGTGTTTTTATAATATTTTAAGTTATTTTTTCATATTTTAATTTTTCTTAGGGATTTTACTGTGCTTTTGTTGGATCTTTAAGACCTTTGAGTCCTTGTCTCTAATAATAATCATAATGCAATAAATAATCAATAGTACAGTACATTTTCAGCAGCACAAAGCCCCATAACCCTGTTAACCAGATTCCTTTTTTTTTTCCCCAACCGACCTTGAGGCCGATCAGAAGCTGTAATCTACACCCACAGTTGAGCATTACTATATAAAATCACACCTATCTGGCCATCTCTTTCAAAATTCATGCTTCTTCTCAGTTCTCACTTCCTTTGACCACTTGTCCAACAACACACTCTCCTCTCTTCTCTATATATGCTCTGTCTCTCTGCTTTGATATCCCGCAAAGGAAGTTGCTTGTTAGTGGAGTCTTGGGCTTAAAAGACATCGACAGTTCCTCCAAACATAGGAAAGAGAAAAGGGCTTCTTCAGATCTCTTTCTTCAATGCCCAGAAAAAGTTATGGACCCCTTATTGACTTCCCCGCTTTGCCCAGATCTCTTTGTTAAATGGCATTGAGCCACTAGTTGGAGTTTACAGACCCTTTACTACTCACTTTGGAAGCTTGTATTTGTGAGGTTGGTGATGGCTGAAGCTACAGAGTCTAAAGCATTGCCGGAGGCTGAGAAGAAGAAGGAGCAGAGTTTGCCATTTTACCAGCTCTTATCTTTTGCAGACAAGTATGACTGGCTCCTTATGATCTCTGGGAGCTTAGGAGCAGTTGTTCATGGCTCATCCATGCCTGTTTTCTTCCTTCTTTTTGGTGAGATGGTCAATGGGTTTGGCAAAAACCAGATGGATTTGAAGAAAATGACTGAAGAAGTATCAAAGGTTCGAAATTTATTATGCTTCAATCTTTATAATCATGTTTCTCTCATATCTTGGATCTGATAATTTCTTTACTTTCTTTCTTCTGATCAGTATGCTCTGTATTTTGTGTACCTGGGCCTCGTTGTGTGCATATCATCCTACGCAGGTATGCCATGTCCTTTTTCTCTTTCACTTGTTAATCTCAAGACATCGATTTTTCCTGCTTAACCTGCACATTTATCATTCTATTGTGATTAATGGCCGTGGTGGTGCGCATAGTTTTGTCCTAAATGAATTGCCCTGCTCTCAAATTATGGAAAAAGTTTGGACCTTTGTTATAATATCCCAGTAATGAATTATCTCCTAACAAATTTACCAGAAATTGCGTGCTGGATGTATACCGGGGAGAGACAAGTAGGCACTCTGAGAAAGAAGTACTTGGAGGCGGTGCTTAAACAGGACGTTGGGTTCTTTGACACAGATGCAAGAACGGGGGATATCGTTTTTAGTGTATCCACTGACACTCTGCTCGTCCAAGATGCCATTAGTGAGAAGGTTCCATAAATTTACCATCTTTCTCTCCATAGATTTTTTTTCCTGTTTCAGCTTTCACCAACCATTTGGGTTAAAAGTCAGAACCCAAAATCAAAATATGCTCTCTCCTGGGTAGTTAGTTACCCATAAAAGAGGGACCGGTATTATGCACTTCCACTTGCCTTCATGCTAATGTGCGCCGGGGATGTAAATTGTAGCTAGAGGTTACAGATGACTGAATTGTTTCATAGTTCTGTGATGCTCTTTTATTTTTATTTCATTTTTTTTTGGGTTTAATATGTTTAAGTGGGAATGTGCAGGTGGGAAACTTCATACATTATTTGTCAACGTTCCTGGCGGGTCTGGTGGTTGGTTTTGTTTCAGCATGGAGGCTAGCTCTTTTAAGTGTTGCAGTGATTCCGGGGATTGCTTTTGCTGGTGGGTTGTATGCTTACACACTCACAGGCCTCACCTCCAAGAGTCGCGAGTCCTATGCGAATGCTGGAATAATCGCTGAGCAGGTCAGGACTCTGTTCCTTTTATCCAACAAACTCATTGGAAAAGCCTTTTCGAGACCTAGGAAACTATGGCCTTTTATTGTTACTCGAGGATGCAGGTTTTATATAGGTTTGATAAATCTCTATTTCTGTCAATCTGAACATGTGCAGGCGATTGCTCAAGTTCGAACTGTGTACTCGTATGTTGGTGAGAGTAAGGCCTTGAATTCTTATTCTGATTTGATACAAAACACACTGAAGCTCGGATACAAGGCGGGAATGGCTAAAGGTTTAGGCTTGGGATGTACGTATGGGATAGCTTGCATGTCATGGGCGTTAGTGTTTTGGTATGCTGGAGTTTTCATCAGGAATGGCCAAACTGATGGAGGAAAGGCATTCACTGCTATTTTCTCTGCAATTGTCGGTGGCATGTAAGACCTCACATCACTGATTTTAATGACTTTTAAATTTCTTTGGAAGCCTTGATTTAATGATTTTAATTTACAAAATATTTGCCTCGAACAGGAGTTTGGGGCAGTCATTTTCAAATTTAGGGGCATTTAGTAAAGGCAAAGCAGCAGGATACAAACTGATGGAAATCATCAAGCAGAAACCCACCATAGTGGAAGACCTATCTGAGGGGAAGTGCTTGTCAGAGATTAATGGAAATATTGAGCTTAAGGATGTTAGTTTCAGCTATCCATCAAGGCCAGATGTACTCATCTTCCGTAATTTCTCAATCTTTTTTCCTGCTGGCAAAACTGTTGCGGTTGTTGGCGGTAGTGGTTCGGGGAAAAGCACCGTTGTTTCCTTGATAGAAAGGTTCTACGATCCTAATGAAGGTAAACCAGGCATGCTTGTTCTTCTTGCTAAAAGATTGCAAATTTTGCTCCTGAATGAATTTACTGCTGACATGTTTCTTTTCATGGTCATGCAGGGCAAGTTTTATTGGATAACGTAGACATCAAGACACTACAATTAAAATGGTTACGTGACCAAATTGGGCTGGTGAATCAAGAACCTGCTCTATTTGCAACCACCATACTTGAGAATATACTCTATGGCAAACCTGATGCAACCATGGCTGAAGTAGAAGCGGCCGCCTCTGCTGCAAATGCTCATAGCTTTATTACCTTGCTTCCTAATGGCTATAACACTCAGGTTGGTATATAATTATAAACCATTATCATTACTCAGTCTGAGCATTGAGTTCTTGTCAAGAGTATAAATCAATTCTGTTTTATATATAAACAACAGGTGGGAGAGCGAGGAGTCCAGTTATCTGGAGGTCAAAAACAGAGAATTGCCATTGCTAGAGCTATGCTGAAAAACCCCAAGATCCTTCTTTTAGATGAAGCAACCAGTGCTCTTGATGCTGGTTCAGAAAGCATTGTTCAAGAAGCACTAGATCGCCTTATGGTCGGTCGTACAACTGTAGTTGTAGCCCATCGTTTATCCACCATAAGGAATGTTGACAGCATCGCAGTTATACAGCAAGGGCAAGTTGTGGAGACAGGAACTCATGAAGAGCTTATTGCCAAGGCAGGGACCTATGCTTCACTAATAAGGTTCCAAGAAATGGTTGGAAATAGGGACTTCTCCAACCCATCAACTCGCCGGACACGTTCATCGCGACTCAGCCATTCGCTTTCGACCAAGTCTTTAAGCCTCAGGTCTGGAAGCCTGAGGAACCTCAGTTACCAGTACAGCACTGGGGCGGATGGTCGCATTGAGATGATATCAAATGCTGAAACAGACAAGAAGAATCCTGCTCCTGATGGATACTTCTTCCGTTTACTCAAGTTGAATGCCCCTGAATGGCCTTACTCCATAATGGGAGCTGTAGGATCTATTCTCTCTGGTTTTATTGGCCCAACTTTTGCCATTGTTATGAGCAATATGATTGAGGTGTTTTACTTTAGAAATTTTGCATCCATGGAGAGGAAGACTAAAGAGTACGTCTTCATCTACATTGGAGCAGGTCTTTATGCCGTTGGTGCATATTTGATACAGCATTACTTCTTCAGTATTATGGGTGAAAATCTCACCACAAGGGTTCGAAGAATGATGCTTGCCGGTATGATTTATAACTTAATCTCCTTGCTACTCTGGTTTGAAATCTTAAAAGTGCATGACAATTTGTGTTAATTTTGTTTTGTTTTTTTGGGTCAGCAATTTTAAGGAATGAAGTAGGATGGTTCGATGAAGAAGAGCACAACTCAAGCCTAGTCGCAGCTCGCCTTGCCACCGATGCTGCTGATGTGAAATCTGCTATTGCTGAGAGGATCTCAGTGATTTTGCAGAACATGACATCTCTTCTCACTTCTTTCATTGTTGCTTTCATTGTGGAATGGAGAGTTTCCTTGCTTATCCTGGGAACCTTCCCTCTTCTTGTTCTAGCTAACTTTGCTCAGGTAAAATAAAACTCAATCCCAAATCTCTTTTACCGCTAGAGTTTTCTCCCACTTGTTAACGGTAAAATAAAACTCAATCCCAAATGTGTTGGCCAAGAATAAAACTTGGGAGTTGGGATAACCCTCTGGCCTCTGGGTTATTTTTTTACTAGTGTCAGATCCCTACATTTGCTTTTCCTCTTAGAATACAACTTTATGAATAATCTGGCATTAAACGACAAACAATAAGGTCTAACTGAACAGCGCACATGCTTCCCTCCAGTAAAGTCACCAGTGCATTAACTCCTAGGAAATTCCTCATTATATTATAATTACAAGTTGATAAAGAAAATAAATAACAAGGGAAGTTTATTATATATCATATGTTCACCGCTATCCATCAATTACAAATCAACTGATACTAGTGTTTCTGAATTCTGATAACCCAGTGCCCCTTGATCACAATAGAAATCTAAGCCAAACTGAATTCACACATTATTTCACCCATGACATTGTATAATCTTTTTTGCTGTGGCTGTCTGGGCTGGATGTGCAGCACACCCTTACGCCTTTCTTTGTTTATTTTCTTCTGGGCATGTCCTTCTTTTACCCTTGTGGCTCTTGATTTGAAATCCACTCGTGGATTCCTGAGAATGGGGTTCGTTTCACAAGCACAGTACTACAAAGCATTCAAGCAAATTCCAAAACCATTATGATTTGTTCTGCAACGGACAGTGTTCTAGATTTGCGCATGCCTCAACAACAGTGCATGAACTAGATTGATTGGTCAAGGTTGTCCCTTTGCCAATTTCCATCCATCATTGTCATCTTTTTCCAAAAAAAATATATTCTTGTAAATGTTGTGAGTTGCAAATTATTCTGCTTCATTTTTTGTGGGTCCGCTTTTCCGGGGTTCTTTTTCACCATATTATTGTGTCCAACAGTGCAATAATTGTTGGTGCATCACCAAATTTTTCCCCTCTACGTGGCAAAAGCTTATTCCCCAAATTAACAAGTTACCGTTATAGGAGTATATGCAGTTATTACGCCCACCCAATCGGAAGACGATCCTCTTAAAATCTTTTGTCTTTTTTTATTTTTTTAAATCTCATCTTTATTTTTAGATCAAAAAATAGATGATTCAGATTTAATATTTTTTAAAACTATGATTATAGTATTTTATAAAATAATTTTTTAATTAATTTTGTTTGTATTGTAATTATGAATCGTGTAGATCATATTTTAACAGTCTAAGTTTATTTATTTATGTTTAAAATAATAGTTTTATAAAATATGAAATCTGAATCATTTTTTAAAATTGAGGGTGAAGATGAGGAATTAATAAGAAAAAGAGAAAAAGGATTATAAGAGAACCAAAGCGCCACCCAATTTACATCCCTGCCTCCTGCCAACGAAAATTTTCTTTTACTGCCCGAATATATTTAGTGATTTAGATAGGTGAAAATTAAATATATATATTAATTTCCTTTGTGGGGTACTAATACTCTGTCATCTTTAGTCTGGCAAAAAAAACAGTTATCTTTAGTTAGTGTGTGTTTGGATTAGCTTTTTTTAATAGCTTTTACGATTTACGAGGTAAGTGTGTGAGAGGAGTTTTGTCTCGGGTTTCGCAAACCATGGTTTGAAACCATGGTTTGGAAGTTTCCCAAACACACATCTTTTTCTTTTTTTAAGTTAATTGTGGAGTGCTAGCAATGAATGTTTCTATGGTTGAATACTACAGCAACTCTCACTAAAAGGGTTTGCCGGAGACACAGCCAAGGCTCATGCAAAGACAAGTATGATTGCCGGAGAGGGAGTCAGCAACATAAGGACGGTCGCTGCGTTCAATGCCCAAAACAAGATCATATCTTTATTCTGCCACGAGCTTCGTGTCCCACAACGCCGGAGTTTACGCCGGAGCCAAACCGCTGGCCTCCTATTTGGTATCTCCCAGCTTGCCCTTTATGCCTCCGAAGCTCTCATCCTGTGGTACGGCTCGCATCTTGTAAGCAAAGGCATGTCGACCTTCTCTAAGGTCATAAAAGTTTTCGTCGTCCTAGTCATCACAGCCAACTCCGTCGCAGAAACCGTCAGCCTCGCCCCTGAAATAATCAGAGGCGGTGAAGCTGTTGGTTCTGTCTTCTCCATTCTCGATCGTCAAACTAGGATCGACCCAGACGATCTTGATGCTGAGCCAGTTGAGTCCATTCGCGGGGAGATTGAACTAAGACATGTGGATTTTGCCTACCCATCACGACCAGACGTGATGGTGTTTAGAGATCTTAATCTCAGAATCCGTGCAGGGCAGAGCCAGGCTCTGGTGGGGGCCAGTGGGTCAGGAAAAAGTTCTGTCGTTGCATTGATCGAGCGTTTCTATGATCCCGTAGCCGGAAAAGTCATGATTGACGGAAAAGACATTAAAAGATTGAACTTGAAGTCCCTGAGGCTAAAGATTGGTTTAGTGCAACAAGAGCCTGCTCTGTTTGCAGCAAGCATTTTCGACAACATAGCTTATGGCAAAGATGGAGCAACAGAAGCAGAAGTAATCGAAGCTGCTCGTTCAGCAAATGTTCATTCATTTGTTAGTAGTTTGCCTGAGGGATACAAGACACCAGTTGGTGAAAGAGGGGTTCAATTATCTGGTGGGCAAAAACAGAGGATAGCTATTGCCAGAGCTGTTCTTAAGGACCCAACAATACTTCTTCTAGACGAGGCCACAAGTGCTCTTGATGCTGAATCAGAGTGTGTCCTACAAGAAGCACTAGAGAGGCTAATGAGGGGTCGAACCACCGTGCTTGTGGCTCATCGCTTATCGACCATTAGAGGGGTGGACAGTATCGGAGTGGTGCAGGATGGGCGAATTGTGGAGCAGGGGAGTCATGCAGAACTTGTGAGCAGACCAGAGGGTGCATATTCTAGACTCTTGCAGCTACAAAATCATCACATGTGAGCAGAGTTTTGGGTCCCCAACAAATGTCTTATTATTAACCCTTGTGCTTTCATTTTGGTTTAGATGTAGATATTATGTGAGATATTGGGGTTTGTACTATGTACCTAAAGGACGAGTGTTCTATCCAATGTAGTAGCAACCAGCAAGTATTATATAATCATTTGTTTTTTTGCCAGCAAGTATTATATAATCATAGAGCATAGAAGTTATCAAATTTTCTAGCTGTTTGAGTCATTCTTATGCCCCACTTTTGCTTTGCCATGATGCGTGCCTGTGGAGTCGGGGCTGCCTTTTTTGCCTTCTGCATGTGAATTCGTTTTTCTTAGCATTTTCTGTCAAAAGATACAACTCAGAAGATAGCTTGGTAAGTAAGGCTGATTTATTCTTGGATTGTTCTGATAGAAAGATTTTAATTCAATTTACTTCACCCACATGTTATGTAGACTAGTTGGCCGCATGATTAACATAAGTTTTTTTTTATATATAATTTCACCTAGATGAACCCCACATTAACCAATGAATTTTGGGTTATTAACCAAGGGGCTCGTCTCTTTTTCAACTACTGATCTTGTAGTTATCATTGGGGTCGATTTAATTTTTTTTGTTTTTTCAAGTAACAAGATAAGCATCAAAGATGTTTTTAATGAGCGTGTAAGAAGTACCAAGTATGTTGACCAGAACAAAAAAAAAAACCAGGTATGGCAAATATGGGCACAAGAATTTCAGTATCTCGAGCAAAAAGTTTAATGTTTTGTGGCGGGTTTCTTCACATTTTCAATTCAAAGTTTGGTGGGTTTAGGCAAATCTAAGTACTAAAAAACAATAAAAATGGATATAGGTAGAGACTTCTTGGGAACTTTTTGCACCAACTGATGCTTTGCACTTTCCTCATAAGGGGGACTAATAATCAAGAACAGTTCCGTCTGCTTTTTGAGTTAAAAACTTAAAATACATAAACTGTTTTGATTGAAATGGCGAATTAAATTTAAAATACCAACCCATTAAGTAGTTTATTTAATTCGTAACCCATAATTTACTTTAAATTCAATATAAGCACAGATTTTTTGTGGAGGGCCCCTCAGAGGGCCGAGGCTCCTTTTTTTTTTTTTGTATTACAATGACAAGGGAGTCGTTCCCTTGAGAGTCATGCCTGGACTCATAAAAAACCACCTAGAATCAAACGAGTAAACAAAAACCAAATATTAGCTTAGGTCGGCTAAAATTTGGATCAAACAATAACCTGGAGGATTTTGCAATAGAGTCAGGTCATTGTTTGAATGCAGAGCCTCTTTTGCCAGAAGGTCTGCACATACAATACATTCCCTGTGCGAGTGATGAATCTCTAAATCCCAAATCCTATAGATTAAATCTCTTGTTTCCTCTAGCTCGTCGTGTAGAGGATGATGTGGACCACCTACTGGAGGGCCGAGGCTCCTTTTAACAGTGAAGGAGGAGATGGTAGGAATTATTGTGAAAAGCAAGGGATGGACATAACCTTATTTTATATGTTCTTTGAAGGCTTTGGAGTTTGGAATGACCCACTTGATGCGGCCTAGAAGGTTTTTCTCTCTCCTCTGCCCTCCTTTTCTTGAGCCTTATTTTATATGGGGCAACCTTTTTAATAATCACAATTAACAGATCTCACTTAACCCTATCTCTTTCCACACTGTTTTTGTGGGGAATATAAGTATAGTCCATTTCTTACACAAGCACGGAATAAACTTTATCAGATTGATCAGATTTTCTTGTCAACTTTGCTGAAATGGATGCTACCATATCCATGTGTTTTCTTCCTCTGCCCCGAAAGAAAACGGAGAAAGCTCCATGAGGACTTGGGCCCTCTGGGTTTTTTGCATTTCCAATGTAAAAATTGCTAGTGTCTCAAGGGGAAATGAAACAATAATACAAATACCAAGACATAGCAAAGATTAATCATTAAAGGTAATAAAGATAGGTGAGGAAATAGAGAGTTGAAGCATCATATCAGAGTCTTAAATGCCGAACCAAAAAATCGTGGATGCCTGCATGTTTGGTACTGATACTTTGCTGCATAATGCAGGAGGGTAATTTACAGAGACACTCCATGAGCGAAGACTATTATGTATGCGAACAAAAGCAAAAGGTTCTCTCAAGTAAATGAATGTGCAACAAACAGGTAAATTCTGAGGTGGCACGTGAACAACGTAAAGCGAATGAGAAGTTTTTGCTTGGCTTTTGGCCATTCCAAAGAACATCCTCCCACTAAATTAGGTGGGGGAAAAAAATGAAACTTTACGCAGAATTGATGACATGAATCTAGTCCTTCCTCTGATATGTTTCGAGGGATTGGAATCTACCTGAGTTAAATACTGTGGGTGAGGAAATGAGTAAATCGCCAGTCTGTGTCATGTAACGTACAGTTTTGTTTTCTGCCTCTTGTCTCTCTCTTGGAGGGCAGATATTCAGCTGCTTCCCACAATCTCAGGTTCATAAATCCTAAGGCATAGTTACAATGCTAATCTTCTTGTGAGAATTTCAGCTGAAAATGGAATTTAACTGACTCGCTGAAATACTTATACAAAAATGGAATATTGATATGGAATCCGATCACGTTACACAGTAAATATATCATAGATGGAAGAAGAATAAAAGAATACTCCATCTGATCTTTTTTATAAGCAACTTTTATCCTTATTGAGTAAAACGAATTGGCGGTTAAGATTAGTTAAAAACAATAAATATGTCAAAAATGTTATATTTCTTCCAAATATACCCTTATTTTATGAAAAGAGCATACGAGACAGAATGAGTAACAAATATGAGAGAGAATGTGTAATAAATGAGTAAATAAAAGAGAATTAGTGGTAAATTGGGGATAATTAATATAAAAATGTGTATTTAATAAAGGTACGAAAGGAAAAGGTAGTTTAAATTTTAAGACACAGAGATAAAATTGCTTATAAAAAATGATCAACTCCAAAAGGAAAAAAATTGTTTATAAAAAGGAGCGGAGGGAGTAAGATTTTAGAGGAAGAGAATAGACAGTGTCTCATATTATATTAAGGAACAAAAAATCGGACCGGGCAATGAATCGGTCACAGTACAGGTTTAAGGGTTAATGGGTCAACCGGGATATAACCGGTAATTGAACTGGTCATATTAAAACATTATAATTTATTAGTGGCAATATATATTAATATATTTTTAAATTTCTATAGATGAAAATGAAGATTTTTAGAAAAAAATGCTTAAAATATATTAATATTAGTTATAATGCCTATACTTATGCAATGATATCTCCTTTTTTATAATTATTATATTTTTTTAAATAATTTTTTTCATTATCTTTTTCATTTTTTTTTAGATTTGTTCTTTCTTTACCTATTTTTTCTTTATTTTGGTCTTCAACCTTTTACTTTTTCCTAAAAAAGCACAAAATAAAAAAAAAAAACTGAAACCGGTTTCATATTGGTTCAACCGATCTGACAGTTTAATTATCAAATCAAACTAAATCACTGATCGGTTCTCGGTTCAACCAATCGAATCGGCCAGTCCAATCCGATTTTTTATTCTCAATATTATATAACTTGAACCCTTACGCAATCACACACATATATAGGGTTTCACGTGTCTCTTCCGCAATCAATGCACCTCACATATTCTATTGGTTTAATCATTCAAATTAGAATGATTGGGAAATATCACAACCATCTACTCATATTTTTCTATTATTTATACTTTAACTTCAATGCAATTGGGTTTAGGCTCTAATCTATCAAAGATGAATTAGGTATATTTCAACACTTTCAATCACATGCTAGGGAAAGAACAGTAGAGAACAAAATAAGCTTAAGTGACAAATGTAATCGCCAAATGATAGTTATAAAGCCCATTATATATGAACATTGTTAATGCAGGAGTAAAAAAGGCATGATATGACTTAGCTGTTGTACTGGAAGTTGCAGTCCGCGTGGGTCCTCTACGTATTCAAGTTAGATTCTCAGAGGGTACATGTACAGTACTTAACACAGCTTTTTATGAGGGTAGTAGTGACAACTGAGTCTACTATTTTTGACCCTTAGTCTCGGTAAGGTCTGACTCTGAAGACTCCAGCAAGCCATTGTCTCATGCATGTCTGAAGCGCCTTGGCCACGAAGGAAAATAATAGTAGTAATAAAAGAAATGAAGGTCTGCCATTGCACTGCAGGCTGAAGAAAACTTTAAGGCACAACAAATAATTACTGTTCTGCCTTGCTAAAGCACTGGGGTCACCGGTTTCACCTCAGTTTGGATTTTCTCATTATCCAGTCACAGTAAGGGACCCATGATAATTTCTTATGACGTGAAGCGCCAGCTTCATTTCCTGACCCTTCTGCTCTCTCTCAGACACTTTCTTGTGAGTAATAAAAGCTTGCTTTAAATCTCTGCTTAGCACCCATTATTTCAGTAGGTAAATTTCGTAGAAATTTTGAATTTGACCATATCATAGATTGTCTGTATGAACACAGAAACTCTAAGCTAAAGGAACAAACTGGGATGCGAGAAAATCTTTTTCCTTTGTAACGTACTGGTATAGTGGTATTCGAAGTGTTGTTTCATGAACAAATGAAATGTGAGCAGTTTTATCATGTCACCATGATAGAGGAACTGATGAATTGGGCGGTGGAACCAATGTGTTTTCTCTATTATTAGCGTATGACCAATAATTGTACTAAACAGGGCCTCAATATAGGATTTATAGATAAGATTTTTACGACTCATAAAATGACATACACATGAGAATAAGCAGAACCTCGTGTTGAGTCGGTGAAATCTTGTGAAAAGATTGCGTGTAGTTTCGATTTTGTTCAAAGTTGTCTGGTTGCTGGAATGAACAGCTTATCGATAATATATGCTGTCTCCACATATATGGAGTTTTCCAAATTCGATGCAACAATATGACCGAACGATACTATACCATCGATCGTAATATTTATTCAACAGTTCCCTTCCATTAAACCTCCTAGTTCTCTTCTCTGCAGGTAACTGTGCTCAGTTCTCTCAAGCATGAGGATACTAGCCCAAGAGTATATGGATGCTTGATTTCACTTGAAGCCTAATAGGCATCATTGGGCCTGTAATACCATTGGGCCTGATGGACCTATCTGATTCTTAAGGAACACGTAAGGTCCAGGCAGAAACCCTTGTAGTGCAACACATAAACTCGGCCGAAAGTTGGACAAATTCATAAGGGCTTGCCATTTTAATTTCAAGTGATATATATATATATAGAGAGAGGACAATATAAACCTTTTTAAGCACCGCGCTGATTGAGGAACTAACAAAACAGTTTATAATCTACGTAACCATCGATTAGTGAGCATTATGAGAAAAGTAAGCAGGGACAGTTTAATATGTGTCCCAAAACAGTAATATACGTGAAAAAAAAAGTGCTAGGTCTAAAAAATCAGCGTGGATCGATGCTTTCTTTATCAGACAGCATGGCTTTGGAAAATGAGAACACGGCAAAAGACTTTGAAAGGTGGGAAGTTTGAACTCAGCCTTAAAACTCAAAATTCAACTTAACGTGAACGGTGAGATGGAGAAATCTATAGGTCAGGCCAATACAGAGACAATGATATGTGTGTCGACATAAGTATCTTGTCTTGTGGAGCTCAAGGGCAGCTTTAGTTCCACGAAATCCGTTCAATCCTTTTAGGTTCTCCCAAGAGTCACTTTGGCCGGTTGGGTCATCATCAATAGTTGTGTGTTCCCAAAGAAAATATATATATATAAAGTGCGTTAATAATAATTTGGCTTCGACAACTTTGACGCATGTGTTTAAGACAAAATTTAGCTGAATGTCGGAGATTCAAAAGAAGTACTCCTTAATCTCCTAGTTTTACTCATGATAAAGTGAATATAAATGTACTTATTATTAGGTCGCAAAATCATCAATAAAAGTATTTAAGCGTGGAGCCAATTAATTACCCTTTTTTTTTGCAATGGATTTAGATTTGGAAAAGGATGTGTAAAGATGGGGAGTGAGTTTCTTCAGATTGAAGCAAGTAAAGTAGGAACTACGCATGCATTGTGAAGAGGAGGCAAAGGCTATGTGCTTATAAAGTGCTTTTGAACTTTCCTGTTGTTCTTTCTGAATCTTTGATCGTTCATCATCATGCATTCCAACAGATTTCTAACTTCCAACTTCTTGTCGGGTTTGGGTATGTGAGTCCACAGGATCATGTGGATGCCCCTTTTTGACTTTAAAAAGTAATAATAAATAATACGAATATTTTGGTGTAAACCATTTTATGCTTGGAAATTGCTGGTGGGACCGGACTATGTTTCTAGAATAAAAATTACAATCCATGTGCATCAAGTCGTACGTAGATTTTATTTGTTCGTGGTTTTTCTAAACGGTAATTCTTTTATTTTCACAAAATTTTGCAGGAGTCCATGTGCATCACTTTGGATATTTTCCTTTGCTTAAATGACAAAGATTTCTTGTTAAAGATTAATTAATGAGAAACAAAACAAAGGATATGTGATTTGCATGTCATATAAGCATATATGGACGAGTTCAATCTTTAGTTTTTAAACCCTTATTGGAGTCATCTTGGGATTATTAATGATGCAAAATAATATTATTAAAAAAATATTCTAAACAAGATTTTATTAATCTATATTTTTAGGAAGCCACCAGGAGAGTGTGTGTGTGTGTGTGTGGTGTGTGTGTGTATTACATGAAAATGTAATGCATAAAAATAAGACAAAACCCACAATGCAACATAACCGGGTTAATTAGTTGTGCCAAAACCGAGGAATTTATTTAGGCACAATTACTGTGAGATCCCAAATAAAATAATTAATTATACCAAGAATCTTAGGCCTGTTTGGTATGCGGGATTTGAAGGGGAGGGAAAATTTTTATAAGTTAAATTTAAAATATTTAAAGAAACAAGGTTGTAAAATTTTAACAAATGGAAGATGTAAGATTCAAGAGTAAAAAAAATTAAATAAAAATTTTCAACCTAATTTCTTTAATTTTTCTAAACTTGGCCCAAAAATCTTTACCTTCCTATCACTTTTCCTCTCCTTCCCTTGTACCAAACAGGCTCTTAATGACAAATGAGGAATATAAACATGTTGTCATTTTTATCATTAGAACTTGTTATTACATTCTCTTGAGTTGTTACTAGATTTTTAGGTGATTAAATCCATTCTTTAAAACCTTTCCTTGATTCCCCTTGCTGTTGTCAAGAAGAATAAGTTATGGACGGAGCCCCTTGCTGTTGTCAAGAAGAATAAGTTATGGACGGACCGGACGCTGGTTGTAAGGGCACCGCACTAACCTAACGCTGGCTTTCTGTAACTAATTAAGGAAACAAAAAGATTTTGACTCTTATCATATCTTAGAGGCAGTTAGAACTCATTCTAGCTATAGCATTTTTGCAACTTTTCTGAGAAGTTGATGTCAATCAGGGAGTAATCCACGGAGGAGACCATTGCCATCGATTAATTCTTAGTTTTGGGATTTTTCACTCAGAATCTTGTTTACTGTCGATTAAAAATCTCTGTCTTCGATCGCTAGCTATCAGGTGACTGGAGACTGAACGGGCAGAACATTGAAAAACCAAAATGCAAAGCCTTTGAACTACGATTCCCTTTAGAAGGCATGACGTGTGAGTTTTTCAACCTCAGTCATCTTAAAATTAATAGGGCAGACAATAATGACTCAAGGTTACAGGGATGATCAAATATCACTGAGCTTTCATGCCACTAGTTTATAAAATCACTGACAACACTGATTGTTATAGTTGTAGGCTGCAACCTAGATTGACTAAGAGTTAAGCCTATGCTTATTTTACGTTAGAGACTAGTAAAACTATACCATTTTTGTGAACGTAGTGGTTTTCAATCTAAGGCCAAACGCATATTAAGAACACACAGCACAGCACGAGTTTCAATCACATTTTTACCAATTTTTGCCTGCAGTATGATTTGGCTCAATTTGGCTAGGCTGGATCGATCAATTATGTGAGGCTTTATGAGTTTATATATACACATCCCTACACACGGGAGATGAGTGTCTCCATTGATTTTCCTCTCCATTTACTCTTTATTGATGGTATCTACCATTAGATCAACTTTTCAGTTGTTGATATTTAATAATATATAAATAATATCATTATAATAAAAATCTACCATAGTAAATCTCAACCATTGAAAATTGATCTAATGGTAGATACACTTAGTGGAGAGTAAATGGAGAGGGAATTCAATGGAGACACCCCTCTCCCCCCTACACACACATAAGTACTGTTCGGCTTAGGCAGTTTTCAAGTCATATCCAAAAATCATTGACGCAAGAAGCATAAATTATTAGAGGAGGTCCACAAATATACTTTTTCTAGGTAGTCGGTATAATAATAAAGTTTGAGGCCCAAGTGCATGTGCATGATTAGATGACACAACTCATTTATATGCTTGGCATACATTAAAATTGATGGGTTGATTGGTTGGAGATGAGAAATATAGAAAGTTCGATCAAATATATATATATATATATATATATGATTTAAAATTGTTACCGCATGCACCTGAACACGTTAAAAAATGAATGGATATAGATAAGATTCCTAGACTCGCATTAACGAATGGTTCCTAAATTTCGAGATATGCATTTGATTAGTGATCGTACCTTGATTAGTTCATTAGCGTACAACAATGGTGTTCACTGTTCATTTAACTTGTTTATAATCCCACCTATTAACCTTGATAAATTTCCCATATTTAATGATCGTTTTGAAATGCCCTGATGAACAATTAATTAATATAAGATCGTTATTATATACTAGAATGAAATTTCTGCGGTTGCAATAGTAAAACCCTAGCTAGTCATAAATGAAATGGGCCACGGGGCATCTAATTAATGTGTACGTTTCTTGCTGCATTAAAGAACCTTAGGCCATTGCAACGACTGAGAGTTTCCAGCACGAACCCTTATCATTGCACTAACATCCATATTTATCTATATATACTCCAATCACCCTGTCGAATCAAATACTTCATGTCTCAGCTCTCCATTAATATCTCATGGGAAAATACTGTCGCAACGCCGATTAATTCTTTTTTTTTTATTATTAAAGGCCATTTTTGCCCAACAAATATTCACTTGGCGTCAATTTTGCCCTGAAAGTTTTTTGAGGAGCAAATTTACTCTTAACTGAAAACTTTTAGAGTAAATTTGCACCTTAATAAAAATGACATGGATGACAAAATATTTTGGAAGTTTTAACTTGGGAGCAAATTTGCCCGAAAATTGGTCAACTTACGGTGAGGGTAAAATTACTTCAAATTTGACACTTCTAGGACAAAATTGTTCATCGAAAAACTTTCAGGGCAAAATTGACCCTAAGTAAATACTTCCGGGACAAAAATGACCTTTAATCTTTTTTATTTTGGGGTAAAGAACGCCAATTAATTAACTCTCATCATGCACCAATCTATCAATGAACTGTTGACACAGTATATACCCCAGCTCCCCCACTACTGGAAAAATCACTTTAAGACTGGTTAAAAAAGACATTTTAGACCGGCTCTTGATTCGGTCTTGATACAGCCGGTCTAAAAAGTCTGCTATTTGTTAGACCGGTTATAGAACCGATCTTAAAAAAAATGTTTAAGACCGGTTATTATAAAACCGGTCTAAAAATAAATATTTTTAGACTGGTTATCAGAGGAACCGGTCTAACAGGTTCAAATTTTAGACCGTTTTCTGAAAAACCGGTCTAAAATTGCAACTTTTTAGACTGGTTCTCTCCAAAATCGGTCTTAAATATACTTTTTAGACCGGTTTTGGAGAGAATCGGTATTAAAAGTTGGTTTTTTTTATTTTCGTTTAAAAAATATACCCAGCAAGCCATTTCCCCTATTAAAACATTTCACTCAGCAAGCAGCAGCCAGTTCAACGACATTCAAATAAATCTTCTTCTCTTACAGATTATATAACTAACATCTTAATGACATATGAGAAACTCAAAACTCATTGGAACATATTAAAACTCAACTCCCTCGTGCTTAAACAGTGCTGGCCGAAACAGAAGCAAGGAAAACAACCATGAATAATAAACTCACAATCATAGCAAAATCATAACGCAACGAAATCATACAATAATGACAATGCTGTTTTGACCAAGTTCTTTATCTTTTCACTTACATACATACATCAAAGATTAAATTACATTAATGACAATGCTGTTATTCATTAAGGCCAAAATACTTTATACACACTCTTCTCAGGCTGATGATACTAGCGGGCTTGGCTTTGAAGAATCTACACTAAGATGTACACCTCATATCCTTCATTTTCTGTTACGACAACAAAAAAAGTAGTTATATATATAGACCAATAATAATATACATAATTCAAATATAGTTTATGATAATTATTTTAGCTAACTAACATTCAATGTAGTTTTATAAAGGGATATCCTCCCATATCCCTTCATGATGATCATTTCTTGTGCCATGTTCATTGTCTGCTTCATCTTCTTCGTTCAATTCTGGTAAACCCTTAGAAAAAGAAGGAGTCTCAAGCAGATCATTCATTGAATGACTTTCCTGATTAATATCAACGACCATTTTTCCATTGAGAGCTACATACCACATTTTATTTGCATGATCAGTAACATAGAACACTTGTTTTGCTTGATATGTTATAATAAAAGGTTCATTTCTAAAACTTCTACTATTCAAATCAACCAATGTAAATCCCAACTGATCAATCATCACACAATTGTTGACATCAACCCACTTGCATTTGAAAATGGGAAGTTTAACTTTAACATAATCAACCACCCAAATCTCTTCAATTACCCCATAATAAGATATTGCCGCCAATATAGGATTCTTATCTTTTGAACTAGAGAAGTGCATAGATTCAACAACTAACATAACCCCACTATTCTGGACGGTGCTCCTATCATCAAGGGACTTCATGTAAAACGTATAACCATTAATCACAAATGAAGTCCAACTTATGACATTAGCCTCAGGACCACGTGCTAACCATTTAATTGTATCAGAAACACATTTTTCGCCATCAACCTTTTGTTTGAACCAATGTGCAAAAGTTTTGTTATGCTCCCTAATTAACCTTTATTCAGTCATTCAACTATTTCCTTTCCATACAATTTCTTTATGAGCATTAATGTAATCTTGAACTTCATTAACATTATTCAAGATGTATAAGTGGACTTGTTGCAATTCATCAGGATCCATACTCTTTACTAAAGCCCCGTGTCTATCGCCTTCTTCGTCATGATGTTCAGGAAGTCCAATGTGTCCTACATTTGACAAGTAATCTTGACAAAACTCCATGGCTTCTTCAGAAACATATTTCTGAACAATAGATGCTTCAGGCCGATTAGAGTTCTTCACATACTTTTTTAGTATTTTCATAGTTCTTTCAATTGGGCACATCCATCGTAAATAGATAGGGCCACACAACTTGATTTCCCCGACTAGATGAACAATTAGATGTACCATGATGTCAAAAAAAAAGAAGAAAGAAAAAGCTTCTCAAATTGGCACAAGATCAGATATCCTTCATTTTCCAGTTCATCCAATTTTTCTGTCTCAATGACTTTACTACAAATAGTAGTGAAGAAGAAACAAAGTCTAGTCAAAATATGTTGAAAATCATATTCGGTAATGCCTTGAATAGCTACTGGGAGCAGTTGTTGCATTAAGACATGACAATCATGAGACTTTAGCCCTACTAACTTCAAGTCTTTCATCGACACAAACTTCCTAACATTTGAAGAATACCCTAAAGGAACTTTGATGCCATGTAAATAGTCACAAAAGCTTCTTTTCTCATCCTTAGATAAAGTATGAGCAGCTGGAGGACAAAAAGTTCTCTTACCATATGGCTATGGATGCAGGTCTTCTCGTATTGCCATTTCTTGCAAATCTAATTTTGCCTTCACGCCATCCTTAGAACTACCTTGTATGTTAAGCAGTGTCTCAACAATACTATCACAAACGTTTTTCTCTACATGTATGAAATCAATACAGTGTCTCACATCAAGCTTCGGCCAATATGGAAGATTGAAGAAGACAGACATCTTTTTCCATTTACTTTTCTCATTACTATTCTTTGTAGTCTTACCAAATATAACATTCATATTTTTCACCTTTTCATAAACTTGCTCCCCAGTCAATGCCTTCGAAGCATCTTCAAACTCTTGTCCACCAAAAAAAGCTTTCTTTAATCTACGATACAGGTGGCCTCGTCTAAGAAATCTCCTATGGCCAAGATAAACTGTCTTTCTTCCATGTTGAAGTTGATGGTACCATGTTCCTTCTTCACAAATCGGACATGCTTTATGGCCTTTAACACTATAGTCTGACAAGTTTCCATATGCAGGGAAGTCATTTATAGTACAAAAGATCATGGCTTGCATTTAAAAAACATCCTTCTTGTTCGAGTAAAAAACATCAACACCTTTGTCCCACAACTCTTTCAAGTCTTCGATCAAGGGTTCCAGGTAAACATCTATGTCATTTCCGGGTTGTTTTGGTCCTGAAATCAACATAGATAACATGATGTACTTTCGTTTCATGCATAACAGAGGAGATAAGTTGTAAATTACCAACAGAACAGGCCATGAATTATGTATACTGCTCAAGCTACCAAAAGGATTCATGCCATCCGTGCTAAGCCCAAGCCTAAGGTTCCTAGGCTCTTCACCAAAGGAAAGAAATAATTGATCGATTTTCTTCCATTGAGAAGAATCAGCCGGATGTCAAAGCTTTCTATCGGATATCCTCTCATCCACATGCCATCTCAAATTTCTTGCATCGTTTCATTAGCAAACAAGTGCTTGAACCTTGGTATGATTGGAAGGTACCACAATACTTTTGCAGGAGCGTTATTTGATTTGTACCTCAGGGTTTCACATATCAGACACTGTTGTTCCTCTTCATGCTCTTTTCTATATAATATACAATTATTAGGGCATGCATGGATCTTTTCATACTTCATCCCTAATGGACACAATATTTTCTTAGCATTATAGTATCGAGAAGGCAACACATTATCATATAGAAGCATGTCCTTAAAAGCCTCAAGCGTTTCTGAAAAACTCTTGTTGCTCCATTCATGTCGTGCTTTCAAGCTTACCAATTTCAATACTGCTTTCAACAATTGGTACTTTTTACACCCCGAGTACAACGGCGTCTCAACATCACTACACATATACCATATGAATGTGGTTGCTCAAAAGTCTCTTCTCCTACATCACGAATAATATCATCTATTCGATCATCCATATCCGTGTCATTATCATCAAAGTTCACTCCCCCCTGTTGAGATGAACTTGGCATTTCTAATTCTTCACCATGTCATACCCACACTGTATAACTCTTATAAATCCTTCACAAATTAAATGTGTATATATATCTGCAATACTTAGTCGCTTCTCATTCAAACATACTACATAAAGACAATAAAAATTTCCACTACCATCATCGGCATTTCTACTAGCGAAGTCTAAAAAACCCCTCACCCCATTATCATATTCAACACTCGTTCGTTTAACGTTTATCCAACTATGATCCATATATATCTCAACACTTCTAGCACCCTATATCCAACAACAAAAGGATAGACAAAAAAAACAACAATAGAGTTTTAAATACTTCAACGAAATTAACAGGCACCATTTGAAACTAGTATTGTTTTAACAAACCAATAACATTGACAATAATCAAACAACTGCACTAAATTAAAACAGAACATAGAGTGGTATTAATCCAAGCCAAATATCACAGGGATGTAATTAAAAGTCAGAGTATATATCTAACAAGAATGTGCAGATTTAATTTTTTCCAGATTACGTTTAAGTAGTCAAAGCAATAACAAGAACCATTTTTTCATAGAACATTATTAATTATTATATTGAACAACGTACAACTAAATAATAGATCGAACACTAACTTGATTAAAGACCAAGGAGTGAGCTTCAACCTAAAGTCACGGTGGTGTCGACTAAGGTTAAAATGAAGTCCTCAAATTCACGGCACTGATAAAGGGAAGTCAAGTCAGAGGAGAATGGTCACTGCGGAGAATAGAGGTGGCGGCGAAGAAGACTGACGATAATCAAAGAACAGCGACGACGAACACAACAACGGTAGCGGTAATGACGGAGGAGAGTTGAGCAAATGAGGGACGAGACGCCATGGACGAGTTCAGAACAAGCGCGGACAGAGCTTACATAAAAATGGCAAAAAGAGAAGAAAGGGTTCATAGAGCGCGCGATCTAGGTGCGGAAGTAAAAATACGGGCAAAAAATCTTACCTTTAAGACCGGTTATTAATAATAACCGGTCTTAAAAGAGTGAAATTTCACATTTAAGACCAGTTTGTATAAAAACAGTCTTAAATGTAACACATTTAAGACCGGTTTATATAAAAATCGGTTGTTTTTGTACAAACCGGTCTTAAAATGTTAAAATTTTTAAGATTAAAAATGTTTTAACATTTAAGACCGGTTTACATAAAAACCGGTCTTAAATGTTAAAGATTTAAGACCGGTTTTAACATAAAACCGGTTTTAAGTATTTTACATTTAAGACCGGTTTTTATGTAAACAGGTCTTAAACATTAAAACATTTTAAATTCATAAAAATTTTGACATTTTAAGATCGGTTTTATTTATAACCGGTCTAAATAAATTTTTTAAGACCGGTTTTTTTAAGAACCGGTCTTAGAAGTTCAATATAATTACAAAACTACCACCGTGTAAATTTTTAAGACCTTATCCGCCAAAATCGGTCTAAATGTGGCAGTCTAAAAAGGGTTTTTTCCAGTAATGCCCCATATGATAGCATTACGGAATGTGCATTGGAAATCCGTTTGCAAAAACCGAAGTTTACTAATATTCAACTCCAAGTGGTTTAAGCTTCTGAGTTGAAATCAAGCATGCACGTATGTATGCATGTATATATTGATATGTGACACGTCCACTTCTTGCAAGTTAATTATATATATTCGCTTCTTAATGTGGTGGTGAAAACATAACAATAAAATTTTTTGAAACTAGCTCATGAAGGTGATGTGATGTAGGAAACAATGGCGACAGGCATGTTTTAGAGGATGAAGGCTATAACCTAGTAGCATGAAGGCTCGCCTACAAGTACTGTTTGTAACATCATCCCGTCAAGTGTCTTTCTGTAATATTCGAAATTTTGGGACCAGAAGCTTGAGATTAAGCCTAACCCAAACAGACTGCTATATAACCCTAGTTAGTAAGAGTCTCAAGAATGTTTGAGAGACAGAATGAATTTTAAGAACTAATTTGGAAAAGCAAAGTATGGAATTTGGTTCCAAATAGTTAAAGGATAATACTCAATTCCTTTATCTAAAGCTTAATTTGGACCCAAAAAGAGAGGGAATGGCGTATGAAAGAAAGAAAGAAAGAAGAGAATTAAATGAAAGAAAACTCAATGGCAACTTAGTTAATGTTATCATAATCAAGGGCAAAAAAGACAATTGCTTTGTGATCTTGAGGTTAAAATTGGAATTAAAGGTTAAGGGCTAGGATTTTCTCTTGAAAAGAGGAGTAATTATGAGGCTCAAAAAGAAAAATTAATTCCCTCAAAATGGCCAAGAATTTCGGCTAAAAGAGAAGAAAAATAAAAAAACAAGAAATTCAACCAAGGAATCAATGGATAATAAGCTTTTTTGTGTACAAAAAGCTAAAAACCCTTGGGTAAAGCATTTCTTCCTCTCTCTTCCTTCAATTTTCGGTCAAGAAGGCCTATGGAAGAGGAAATAATTGTGTTTGGTCCAACCAAAACTCGTTGGGTTAGGCCAATTAAATTAAATGTCAAGAAAGAATCAACTAAGGACACATCATCATTTCTTTTTTCTCTCTCTTGGAATTTTGATCAACAGCCTTAAGAGGGACTTAAGTGACTTTAAAACACATCATTCATTACCTTCATTCTTCATCACTTTGTTCATCTAAGACGAGAAGGAAGAGAGAGGAAGACAAGCTGGAATTTTCAAGAACTCAAGAAAAGTAAGGAACTTCTTTCTAGATTTACACTCTCCTACTCACCTTTCTAGCTAAAAGTGTATTTATAAATATTGTTCCTCTTGATCTAAGCTTCATTCCTATGGTTTTAGGTTTTTAAGAGGAGGTGTTTTGAGTCATTTATCAAGGTCCAAAGTTGTGGAATCAAGAAACAAAGGTTAGAAGAAGCAAGAGGGCCATGAGATGACAAGAAAGAAGAATAGAAGAATTTCCAAATAACTGCAACGGTTAGAAGAAAAGGTACAGAAGAGGACACAAGTTCAAAAGGTAATATAACTTTCTTGATGACTTGCATTCACTTAATAAGTCTGCTTATGCATTGATGTGTTTAATTGCTTTGATGAATTGTATGAATTGAATCATGTACGAATAATTGAAGCTCTATTTTTACTTATGCTATGTCCATAGGTGTAATGTGGTAAGCATTGAGCATTCAAGTATGTCATTATACTAGTATGAATTTATGTAAGCAAGCATGTCATGCATTAAACTTAAATCTTGTATGCCTGGTTAGCAAAGTTTGCTATTGAGATTCTCTCGAATCTCACTCTCCCTCACCCAACCCTATAGGTATGATGAGTAAAGGAGAAGAATACATAAAGATACGCAAGGGGAAAGTACAAGAGAGAATCGAAGATTGAAATGCAACGCACTGTTTATGTATTTTGACTGGAATTTTTGTGTGTGTGTGTGAATGACTTAAGAATGAGCAGAAAATCGCTCTGATTGAATTAAAATAAAATATAAGAATTAATGAGTGATAAGTAAAATATTTGCATATTTATTTTCCCTTATATGATGATTTTATGGACGATATTTGCGTTTAATATAATAAATTTGGGTGTGATTGATAAATAAATATTGTTTTTAGAATAAACAGCATTTAAAATAATAATAATAAAAAAATAAAAAAATAAAAGCACTGTAGCAGCCGCCAGGGGGCACTGTAGCAACCGCCAGATCACTGTAGCAGTCTATAGCACACGTTTTTTCCCCCATAAATAGAGATCAATGCCAAGCTCAAAGGGGAAGAGAGGAAGAGAATCAGAGGTCCTTTTTTGACAATTAGAGACCCTTCTCTGACAAGGAGTGATCCTTTCTCTGACAGTTCTGAAAAAAGTGTATTACTTTCTAGATTTACTTTCATACATTGTATCAATTCTTGCATGCCTCTATCTTGGAAGGCTTAGGATTTTATTACTTTTTGCATGCCTCCATCTTGGAAGGCTTAAGATTTTATTTTATTTTGCATGCCTCCATCTTGGAAGGCTTAGGATTTTATTCCTTTTTGCATGCCTCTATCTTGGAAGGCTTACGATTGTATTACATTTTGCATGCCGCCTACATGGAAGGTTTTACCTCCTAAATGGACGGCTTGATTTCTTCATTTTTCATGCATATTTTGGTTGTATATTTATGTTTGAGAATTTAATATTCAAGTTTATACAGTATTTCTGAGGCTTTCATTCTAGCTTTATATAATGTCAATTTATTTTGGTTTTGTTTTTAATTTCATCATGTGTTAAACTTTCATTTTCCTAGGGTGATGATGTAGCTTACTAATGACGGATTGAATCTTAACTTATTAAATCTAGTTTGAATTTCTCCTTCATGATTGAGTTTTAATTATTATTCTTAATGCTTTTGATTGACTGGCCATCTTTTAAATGATTTCAATATACATGTTGAGACCGGAAGGAGATACATATGTGTTGACCCTATAATTAAAACCATGACTTGCATATGAAATAGGAATATATTCATATGAATTGTGTAATCTTACTGAGTTCCATAAATCTTAATGCATGATTAATTGCTTAAATTCATATAGGAATATATTGGATTAGCAATTGATTATAGAATTGCTTGACCTTGGAAGAGGCTGGTGATTAAATTAGGGAAACTCGACTATTAATCATGTGGAATAAATTGGGCTAGAATAGATAAGTGATTCAATCCGGAATTTGTGAAGTGAAATCTAATCCCTAGGGCTTTTTCTCATATTTGCTTTCATATCATCTGCAATCATATTTAATTGTCTTTCTTTTATTTTGTACTCTCAATCACCAACTAATCGATAGACTAAATAGACTTAAAATTGCTCATTTTGGTACTTAGTGATCAATCCTCGTGGGAACGATACTCTACTTACTTTTATATTACTTGATTACGACAGTGTACACTTGCACTATTTAATTGATCATCTGAACTCGTATCAAGTTTTTGGCGCCGTTGCCGGGGATTGTTGTCACTAATATCAATACCAAGTAATTTTAATACTAATTTGGTCTTCATATTACATTTGTTTTTCTTCTTGGTGTCTTGTGTTTCTTTTCAGGTTTTTGCTTAGTGTATGACCAGATCGAAGGAGAATAAACTATTGCCTTTTGATTCGGAGATCGAAAGAACTTGTCGAAGAAATCGAAGAGTTCGGAAGCAGTCTACTTCAATCCTAAGCAATCCGATGGCAAATCCGGGGGGAAGAACAACAGATACCAAAACACTCCGTGACTATGCAACACCAACTGTCATGGGGACAAATTCTGGAATCACGAGACCACCAGTAGCAGCTAACAACTTTGAAATCAAGCCAGTAATTATCCAGATGATGCAAGCAAATCAGTTTGGTGGTTTACCAATAGAAGATCCTAATGCACACATAGCCAACTTCCTAGAAATCTGTGACACATTCAAGCATAATGGTGTTACTGACGATGCCATTAGACTTAGACTTTTCCCTTTCTCACTCAGGGATAAGGCTAAGAGTTGGCTACAATCATTACCAGTGGGAAGCATAACTACATGGGAGATCATGGCGCAGAAATTTTTGGAGAAATACTTTCCTTCAGCAAAAACTGCTAAATTGAGGAATGAAATTGCCTCATTTACCCAGCATGAACAAGAAAGCCTCTATGAAGCATGGGAAAGATACAAGGAGTTGCTACGGAGATGTCCTCATCATGGGTTACCAGATTGGTGGCAACTGCAAACTTTCTATAGTGGGATGACGCACATTTCCAGAATTCTTGTAGATGCTGCAGCTGGAGGATCTTTAATGGGAAAAAACAAAGATGATGCTTACAATCTACTTGAGGAGATGGCAGCCAATGCATATTAATGGCCTTCTGAACGTAGCAATTCAAAGAAAGTACTTGGAGTACACGAGCTGGATGTCCTTACAACTTTGTCTTCTCAAGTTGCATCTATATCTAAGCAAGTAGGATCATTGACAACCCAAGCAAATGTAATCAACACTCCTACGGAAGCTTGTGATCAATATGAAGGACCTCATGTGAGTACGCAATGTCAAGAAGGACACTTATTCATGGCGGAGCAAGCTCAGTTCATCGAAAATCAAAGGAGTGACCCATTTTCAAACACCTATAATCCAGGTTGGCGAAATCATCCAAACTTTAGTTGGAGGAATAATCAAAATGCATTCAAGCCACAAGGGAACTACCAGCAGCAAGCTTTTCAACAACCAAATCCACCACAACAGAAAGTGAATTTGGAGGATGCACTGGCTCAACTAACCATGAATACATCTCAATTCATGGCTAGGACTGATGCAACAATCAAAAGCCAAGATGCCTCAATAAAGAACTTGGAGATCCAGATGGGCTAAATTATAAATATGCTGAATTCCAGGCAACCAGGAACTCTACCAAGTGACACTGAAAGAAACCCAAAAGAACATGTGAAGGCTGTTGCACTAAGAAGTGGGAAAGAATTGAAAGATCCTTTAATTAAAAAGAAGGATGATGGAGAAGAGAAAGAAGGTGGAGAAGAACAAAAGGAGGAAGTACAACAACAGAAGGAGGATGATGTGATACCAGGAAGAATAAGCTTTCCAGACAATCCTCCTCCATATGTACCACCAGTTCCATACCCTCAAAGACTTGCGAAGGAAAAGCTAGACAAGCAATTTGCAAAGTTTCTAGAGGTTTTCAAGAAGTTGCACATCAATATTCCTTTTGCAGACGCTCTTGCCCAAATGCCCAGTTATGTAAAATTCATGAAGGACATTCTTTCAAATAATCGTAAGCTTGAGGAATTTGAAACAGTTGCACTTACTGAGGAGTGCAGCGCTATTCTCCAAAAGAAATTACCTCCAAACCTGAAAGATCCAGGAAGCTTTTGCATACCTTGCACCATAGGTCAATGTCACTTTGAAAGAGCACTTTGTGATCTTAGAGCAAGTGTAAACCTCATGCCTCTATCTGTCTACAACAAACTTGGTCTTAGAGAGGTGAAGCCAACCACAGTTTCATTACTTCTGGCGGACCGATCAATAAAGCATCCAAGGGGTGTCTTATAAGATGTTGTGGTGAAAGTGGACAAACTCATATTCCCAGCTGATTTCATAATACTCGATATGGAAGAAGACCAAGAAATTCCTATCATTCTTGTGAGGCCATTCCTAGCAACTGGGAGAACGTTAATAGATGTGCAACAGGGGAAGTTAACCTTGCGAGTTCAAGATAATCAAGTATCCTTCAACATTTTCAAGGCTTTATCCTTCCCAGATGAAGGTGACACTTGCTATAGAGTTGATACATTGTCCAGTTGCATAAAAGACGTGGTGAATGAAATCTGCATGGATCAACCATTAGCAATAGGAATGGTAGATGTATCAAAATCTACTAATCCTGAAGTCTTGGAGCAGATTAAGTACCTGGAAGCAAATTTCCCGATTTTTATCAAGAAACCATTTGAAGATCTGGGGGAAAGGTCGAGTAAGCCGGTACCATCAACGGAGAAATCACCAGTACTGGAGTTGAAAGTACTACCATCCCACTTGAAATATGCTTATCTGGGGGAAAATTCAACATTACCAATAATCGTCTCAGCAGCTCTTACTCCCGAAGAAGAAGAAAAGTTATTAAGAGTTCTAAGGGAGTATAATGCAGCGTTTGGATGGTCAATAGTTGATATAAGAGGGATTAGTCCTTCAATTTTTATGCATAAGATCTTGATGGAGGACAACTACAAGCCAACAGTTGAGCACCAGAGAAGACTCAATCTAAATATGAAGGAGGTGGTGAGAAAGGAGGTAATAAAGTGGCTAGATGCTGGCATAATCTCCCAATTTCTGACAGTTAATGGGTAAGTCCAGTTCAAGTGGTGCCAAAGAAAGGTGGAATGACAGTAGTGCCCAACGAGAAAAATGAACTGATTCCACAACGCACGTAATTGGATGGAGAGTGTGCATCAACTACAGAAAGCTCAACAAAGCCACCAGAAAAGATCACTTTCCTCTGCCATTTATAGATCAGATGCTTGATAGACTTGCTGGAAAAGCCTATTATTGTTTCTTGGATGGGTATACAGGATATAATCAAATTACAATTGCACCAGAGGATCAAGAGAAAACAACTTTTACATGTCCATATGGTACCTTTGCCTTCAGAAAGATGCCATTTGGTCTATGTAATACACCAGCAACATTTCAAAGGAGTATGATAGCGATCTTCTTAGACATGGTGGAAAGGTTCATTGAGGTGTTCATGGATGATTTTTTGGTTTTTGGAGAATCATTTGATCATTGTCTTTCAAATCTGGCAAAAGTCTTACAACGTTGTGTGGAGACAAACTTGATTCTAAATTGGGAGAAATGTCATTTCATGGTGAAAGAAGGAATTGTGTTGGGCCATAAGGTATCTGATCGAGGCATTGAAGTGGACCGAGCTAAGATTGAAACAATTCAAAAGCTACCACCTCCTTCTTCAATCAAGGGCATTCGGAGTTTTTTAAGACATGCTGGTTTCTATAGAAGATTCATCAAGGACTTCTCAAAAATCATAAAGCCACTTTGCATGCTGTTGGAGAAAAACACTCCCTTTATGTTTAATAAGGAGTGCTTATCAGCCTTCCAAATTCTAAAAAGTGCCTTGACCACTGCACCAGTTATCATAGCTCCAGATTGGAATCTTCCATTCGAGATGATGTGCGATGCAAGTGATTATGCAGTTGGAGCTATTTTAGGCCAAAGAAGAGATAAGATCTTTCATGCTATCTATTATGCTAGCAGAACACTCTCAGAAGCACAGCTGAATTATACAACAACGGAAAAAGAGCTCCTAACAGTAGTATTTGCATTTGACAAATTCAGAGCATACTTGATCGGGTCAAAGGTCATTGTCTGGACGGACCACTCAGCAATCAAATACCTGATTGAGAAGAAAGATGCTAAGCCCAGACTGATCAGATGGGTGCTTCTATTGCAAGAATTTGACTTGGAGATCAAATACAAAAAAGGGATCGAGAATCTCATTACAGATCATCTTTCTCGATTAGAACCACCTGAACAAAAGAGTGAATCACCAATCTAAGACAATTTTCCAGATGAGCAATTTTTTATCATGCAGTCACAACCTACTCCGTGGTATGCTGATCTTGTGAATTATTTGGCAAGCGGAGTAATGCCTTATGAACTTTCTAAAGTGCAAAAGAAGAAGTTTCTGGCTGATGTAAGGCATCACTTTTGGGAGGATCCGTTCTTATACAAACAATGCCCAAATCAAATTATCAGGCGATGTGTTCCTGAAGAAGAAATGGTCAACATCTTAAATCACTGCCATTCATCCTCATATGGTGGTCATTTTGGAGCAAATAGAACATCTACTAAAGTCCTTCAATCAGGATTTTACTGGCCTACACTCTTCAAGGACGCTCACAAAATTGTGGCAACTTGTGACAGATGTCAAAGAACAGGAAATATCTCAAGGAGACATGAAGCCCCTTTAACCAACATCTTAAAAGTTGAACTTTTTGATGTATGGGGGATCGATTTTATGGGACCTTTTCCATCTTCATTTAGCAATCAGTTCATTTTAGTAGCTGTTGATTATGTCTCCAAGTGGGTTGAAGCAGCTGCCTTTCCTACAAATGATTCTCGTGTGGTTGTGAAGTTCTTGAGGAAGAATATTTTTACAAGATTTGGAGTGCCTAGAGCTATTATCAGTGGTGGAGGAAGGCATTTTTGCAATCAGCAGCTTCAGTCGGTATTGGCTAAATATGGAGTAACCCACAAGGTTGCAACTCCATATCATCCACAAACTAGCGGGCAGGTGGAAATCTCAAACAGAGAACTCAAGTGGATCTTAGAGAAGACAGTGAATTCCAACCGGAAGGATTGGGCTCAAAAGTTAGATGATGCACTCTGGGCTTATAAAACTGCCTTCAATACACCAATTGGTACATCCCCGTATCAATTGGTCTATGGAAAAGCATGCCATCTTCCAGTAGAAATGGAGCACAAAGCATATTGGGCGGTAAAAGCATTAAATTTTGAATTAAAGGTAGTTGGTGAGAAAAGGCTGCTCCAACTCAATGAGCTTGAAGAATTCAGACAACAAGCTTATGAAAATGCAAAGTTATACAAGGAGAGACAAAAATGTGGCATGACAGAAGAATTTTGAGGAGAGAGTTTTCACCAGCACAAAAAGTGCTTTTATATAACTCAAGGTTAAAGCTCTTTCCAGGAAAGCTGAGATCAAGGTGGTCAGGTCCTTTTACTGTGATTCAAGTATGGCCATATGGAACTGTGGAGATTCAAGATGGTGATCGAAAATTCAAAGTGAATGGGCAAAGGCTCAAAGAATACAATGAAGGTGCACTCAACACTTTGAAATCTATCATCATGTTTGAGGAACCAACAGGTAAGTCCTTAATCTAGTAATTTGTTTTTCTTAAATTTTTTTAAAAAAAAAGAATTTTTTTTTGTTTAATTTTTGTCTAGCTAAAGACGTTAAAGAAGGGCGGTTATTTGGGAGGCAACCCAAAACTTCTTTCCTACTCTTTCAAAACTTCTTTCCTACTCTCTTAGTTTTCTTTATTACTCTCTCAATTTTCTTTCCTACTCACTCATTTCTTTCCTACTCTCTCATTTTTCTTTCCTACTCACCGAAACACACTACACTGCATTGATCATTTTAGTTTTCATCATTTTAAGTTACTATGGAGGAATCTCTTGCAAAGCTTAAGAACAGGTTCCCCACTCTTCCCAAAGATGTGCTCAGGAAGATCTATAACAGTCGACTTGAAAGGATGAAAGTATACAATCGTTTGGGCCTTCCTGTGGACATACGCTGGATCATTGAAGCTAAGGTACGTTTAGCAGGTGAGATTCATAATTCATTTGTTAAACCTTTGCCAGGAATGGGAAAAAGTTCTTACTCCAAAAAGAGAAGAGCTAAAAGAATGAAGGTCTGCCATAAATGTGTAAGGTGGAATTGTGATTAGCGTTGTAGGAGTAAAGGTATGGTTTCTGTAAATCGAGAAGATAAAATCAAATTTATAAAGGATGGACTGAGTAAGGAGTCACTGGATGATATCATTCAAACTCTTGAGACGCATCCAAGTGGTGATGTTCATCGTACTCTTCTCGATTTAGCAGCCATATTCAACAGAGAAAAAGAGCGTTATTGTCTTGGGAATCTGACGTTAAAAGACCTTATTTGCCAGTTTATAAGAAAACTGTATGGGAAGCAAATCCTCGATTCATAGAAAGCGTTTAAACCGTTTCTGGACGTTAAACCAGAGGAAGATGTGAGCTAAAATCACAACTACTGTACGTAATCATGCGTATGTTTAATTTGTTTTGTCTTTTTCGTAGTTTTTGTCTAATCTTTCTTATCCTTTCGGTAGCTTTTTCCTACTCTAATGTATCTTTTGACTTTCTTTCCTCTTTTTGTTTAATTTCTTCACGCAGTGGCCCACCGGTCATTTGTGTCGGAATTTTTTTCAAACTTCTTTGAAAAATGTGTGATTTGTGTGATTTTGTTGTCGTTGTTTTAGTATTATATATATGTACTCTTTCATTTGTAAATATGCACACTTCCATTTGTAAAAATGAATTCTTTCTCTTGTAAGCGTACATGGTCCGAGAGAAACAAAGAGAAAAAGGTTATCACACAAAAATGTAGATTTACATCTATTTGCATTTTTGGTGAAACTGATTTGGGCAAGAAAGGAGAGTTTATAACAGCAGCAAACGAACTTGGAATTGCATTAACTGCCAGAAAAATCAACTTTGTGTACGGGGAGGTATCCAGGGCCTAAAGGGAAGTGTGGCCATTTCTGCATCCATGAATGGAAGCAAGGGTTTAAGTGTAAGGGTGAAGGAGTTGCAAGATCATGTTTTTTCCTTAGGACAAGAGTTACAGGTTTCGAGCTTGCCTGGACAGATGGGAGTAATGTTTCACCATGCTCAAGCTTTTATTGCTCTACCCGGTGGTTTGGAGACATTGGATGGCATTTCTAGTGTTGCATATTGGGCTAAGTTAAACTATCACAAAAAACCATTAGGATTGTTAAATGTTAATAGTTTTTATGATAATCTGTTGTCTTTTCTTGATCATGCTGTGGAAACAGGATTCATACCCCAAGCAACTCGCCACTCCATAATTGCTACACCAACTGCTGATCAGCTGCTCGATCAAATGCAAACCTATATGAACCTAAACCAGATTTACTCGTCAAGCAAATAGGTGGGCCATCTTCAGATAGCAGTTAGAAGCAGAACCCAGATACCACTCTTAGGTTGTAACTTTCCTTAATCTCTTGGTTTTACTTTATTGTGTGTTTATGTTAAAAAAAACACCTCCTCTAAGCTCTAGAAGACATTGGGGACAATGTCTGATTTAGGTTGGGGGAGGAGAAAAAAAAATTTTGTTTTTCTTTTGTTAGTTAGTAAAACCATTAGATGCATGGGGTGTGGAAAAAGATGGCAGAGTAAGGGGTTATTCTTAACTCCTGAGACGCATTTCATTAGTTGCATTTTATTAGTTGCATGATTTTTTTTATCTTTTTCAAGAAAAATTTTTTTTTTCAAGTGCTTTGTAATGATCTTAAGAAGTATATAAGTTTTAAGTATGGATCAATTGAATTTAGAGATTTTATAGCATGAATGAACAACTTATTGTTGCAATTGGTGATGAATTTTGAGATTGAATGAACTGAGTTTAAAAATGCCTAGCCGTGAGTTTCTGAGCCTATAATGATTATTTCTCTTGTGTGTGATATTCACCTATTAAGTTGTCACTCTAGAACTTGCTTTAAATCTGGTTGAAATTACATCTCACATGCACATTCAAAAATGATAAAGGCATTCATTTTCTTTAGCCAGAGCCAAATAGCCAACCTTACAATTATACCGTTGATAAGCCCCTTTGAGCCTAATTGATTATTTCTTTGTTTTCAATCCATTAACATGTCTTTTAATGATATATCAAGTGCTTTTACCTTATTCGAAAGATTAGTGGAGCATTTGAAATTTTTGTGAAATGGGCTTTTGACAAAGTGTGGGGGTGTATCTATCATTAACTTTACAGTTGCAATTCAATAAAAAAAGAAAAAATAAAAAAAATAAAAAAAAAGAAGAAAAAATTATAAAAAAAAAGAAGACGACAAAAATGTTCAGTGTTTGAATTGTGGGTTGTTGTGATAAGATAAATTTACAAGTAGCCCATTTTTCAATTGCTCTATTTCTTTAGCCTTTCATATCATGTTTTACATTCCTTTACCTTAACCCCATTACAACTCTTAATAAGTCCTTTTGATTTGAATTATGCATGTGAATTAGGTAATGGAGATTGAGATTTTTAGCAAGCCTATGGTAGTGTAATTTTTTCGGTTGAATTTGAGCGAAACACTTACCCTTGAATACTTGAGAGATTGAGAGAATGAGCTACAAGTACGAACTCAGTTTATTCATTTTCAATTAAAGTTACCAGTTTATATTTTCATTGATTCATTAATACTATGATCTCTTTATTTTTCAATTGTGTTCTTACTTATGACCTGACACTTCTGATTTTGTTGGAAGCACTTATTATTTACTTCTTGTCCGAGGACGTCCAAGAGTTAAGTGTGGGGGAATTTGATAAGTAAAATATTTGTATATTTGTTTTCCCTTATATGATGATTTTATGGATGATATTTACGTTTAATATAATAAATTTGGGTGTGATTGATAAATAAATATTGTTTTTGGAATAAACAACATTTAAAAAATAATTAAAAAATAAAAAATAAAAGCACTATAGCAGGTCAACGGCACTGTAGCAGCCGCCATAGGGGCACTGTAACAGGTCAACGGCACTGTAGCAACCGCCAGATCACTGTAGCAGTACTGTAGCACACGTTTTTCCCCCCTATAAATAGAGATCAATGCCAAGCTCAAAGGGGAAGAGAGGAAGAGAATCAGAGGTCCTTTTCTGACAATTAGAGACCCTTCTCTGACAAGGAGAGATCCTTTCTCTGACAGTTCTGAAAAAAGTGTGTTACTTTCTAGATTTACTTTCATACATTGTATTAATTATTGCATGCCTCTATCTTGGAAGGCTTAGGATTTTATTACTTTTTGCATGCCTCCATCTTGGAAGGCTTAGGATTTTATTTTATTTTGCATGCCTCTATCTTGGAAGGCTTAGGATTTTATTCCTTTTTGCATGCCTCTATCTTGGAAGGTTTAGGATTGTATTACATTTTGCATGTCGCCTACATGGAAGGTTTTACCTTCTAAATGGACGGCTTGATTTCTTCATTTTTCATGCATATTTTGGTTGTATATTTATGTTTGAGAATTTAATATTCAAGTTTATACAGTATTTCTGAGGCTTTTATTCTAGCTTTATATAATGTCAATTTATTTTGGTTTTGTTTTTAATTTCATCATGTGCTAAATTTTCATTTTCCTAGGGTGATGACGTAGCTTACTAATGACGGATTGAATCTTAACTTATTAAATCTAGTTTGAATTTCTCCTTCATGATTGAGTTTTAATTATTATTCTTAATGCTTTTGATTGACTGGCCATCTTTTAAATGATTTCAATATACATGTTGAAACCGGAAGGAAATACATGTGTGTTGATCCTATAATTAAAACCATGACTTGCATATGAAATAGGAATATATTCATATGAGTTGTATAGTCTTACTGAGTTCCATAAATCTTAATGCATGATTAATTGCTTAAATTCATATAGGAATATATTGGATTAGCAATTGATTATAGAATTGCTTGACCTTGGAAGAGGCTGGTGATTAAATTAGGGAAACTCGACTATTAATCATGTGGAATAAATTGGGCTAGAATAGATAAGTGATTCAATCCGGAATTTGTGAAGTGAAATCTAATCCCTAGGGCTTTTTCTCATATTTGCTTTCATATCATCTGCAATCATATTTAATTGTCTTTCTTTTATTTTGTACTCTCAATCACCAACTAATCGATAGACTAAATAGAGTTAAAATTGCTCATTTTGGTACTTAGTGATCAATCCTCGTGGGAACGATACTCTGCTTACTTCTATATTACTTGATTACAACAGTGTACACTTGCACTATTTAATTGATCATCTGAACTCGTATAAATGAGTAATAACAAGGTTACGAACCAATAAAAGACACTTCCATAGATTTTGAAATTTTAAGAAAAATTTACTCAACTACATGTTCGAATCCTACATTAAGGTTGGGAATAGAAAGAGTTTTGTAAAAATATATTACTTAATGATTTGAATTCGCGGCGTAAAACTCATCCGAATACATTATGGAAGTAATGTGTCACACTTCCCCTGTAATTAAAAAAAAAAAAAAACAAAGAGGAAGATGATAATGGAAGGGGAATGCCGGTGGTTAGCGAAAATGTGAAAAAGGAAGAGAGAAGATCGTGAAGGATGTGGAGAGACAAGGAAGAAAGGAGGAGGGTCCCCGAAAGGTGTGAGAGGGGTCGTCCATAGAAAGTCGCACGTGACGGTGCTTGAGAAAAGCATGGAAATTTCCGATCCCTGCCTCATTCGGGAAACCTCTTCCCCCTTCATTATATAATAATGTGTGTGTGCACATGCCACGTGGCGTGTCTTCTGCTTCAGGGAAATTGCATGTGACCCCTCAGCCCCTCTTTCCCCACTAAGATTAGGCCTCCTCACGTACCCCTGTCCCTAGCTCATGTCCCTCTTCTCTCCTTGGATTTTTTATACACCACTAATATCCACATGAATATTCCAGGGAGATTTTTGCTCCCTCCCTAATGCAATCAAACACATAAATGTTGATTTGTTCTCTCTTAAAACACTAGATCAGGTATCTTGTTTCTTGCTTTTCGTAATAATTAATAATGAAAGAAAAAGATTATGGTAACGACATCTGAGGGAGGCATCATTAATTAAGGAAGCGCGAGGGTTACGGCAGTTCAGATCCAATAGTCAAATGAAGGGCTCGGGTTTGGACCAATCATTGGCTGCCATGTCAGTTCTTTCTGAAGCAATGTTCTTTGACTCATACAAGGCCTGAAACATGGGAGTCAAGACTCGTGAAGCCACTGGCGTTCTGCTAGTGTTGGATGAGAATAGTGGCGTGGGGTTGTGTGATTAGTGGGGAGAAATTATAAACACTCAGTCACAGAGAGAGAGAGAGAGTTTTGGTATGATGGATCACATGGTGGTGCTTTGAGGGACATGTACAGGAAGGCCCACTTTGTTAGCTTAAAAACAAACATATTCTTATAAATCCACTTGAGTATCAATGACCAACTGGGAACACAGGCATAGAAAGAAAAAGCCCTTTGCTACCCTTTTAATTTCTCTCTCACCATTAAAAAAAAAACACTAAGCCTGCTACCGCTGCTTTCTCCAACGCACTTGTTTTCCTCTCATCCAACATCGCTGTCTTTGTTATTGTACTCCCCCCCTCCCCCCCTCTTTTTGTGGTCCTTCCCCTCTCTTTAAATCTCTCTTATCACTTTCTTCATTTCTGCATACCTAAGCTTACATCTAACTCACACCACCTACTCCTTTCTCTCTTCTCCTTCTTCTTCTTCTTCTCTGCTACCTATACCTTTTTAATTTTTTCCTTTTCCCTGCTCTTTCGTGCTTCTATCTCTGCTTGCTTTGTTTTTAAACTCAAGGCAAGCAACTGGCTAGTAGCTAGCCTCTCTCCCTCGGGCTTTAGAAATTAATTTAGCTCAAATACCCCCACAAACAAGCTCTAGTTCACTGTCATGTCTAGCAGAAGGTCCAGGCAGCAATCAAGTTCTACAAGAATCTCCGATGACCAAATCATCGAGCTTGTTTCCAAGTTGCGTCAACTTGTTCCTGAGATTCGTGATAGACGCTCCAGCAAGGTATGCCTAATGCCTTCTTCTTCTATACATACACTCATTATTAAACTACTTTTGCGGGTTTTTCCGCCTTCACCTAACTGCTTAAATTTTTCCCCATCTAAGAAAGGTATAAAGAGTCACATACTTAGGCTAGGACGATAGCCTACCTTGTATAAAAATATTCAAAAAAAAAAAGGGTTCCCTTGTCTCACGAAGATATAGCTAGCTAGCTTAAGGGCTTCACATGCTGTTGCTTGTTCCTCCCAACAATCTAATTAACTTAATCGGGGTGGCTCGTGAACCACATGTAAACTATATTATCTATAATAAAAAAATAAGATCGACCTCCCGACAGTCCGAGATTGACCCAGGTATTAAGGACGTAGTTTCCATACAATTCCAAAATATATGCATATCTCTAGAGACGTCAGAGCATTTACATTTTGACCGGTCTACTCAAACGGATTTTAAGTTACAGAAAAAGTAACGTAGAGCCCAAAAAAGAAAAAAAAAGGAAAATATTAAACTGACTTCGTGGGTTAAAGTAGCTACGACTTAAGCCATCCCAATATATGTTTTGTGAGAGAACGAGTCTGGACCCTGAAACTTGTTAGGCGCACACACACAGGAGGGCACAATATAAGTAGAAGAAAGTGACTGGTAAGTAATTAAGAGAACTTATTAGCCTTATTTGTTGCGCAGGTATCAGCGTCCAAGGTCCTACAGGAAACCTGCAACTACATCAGGAACTTGCACAGAGAAGTGGACGACTTAAGCGAGCGACTCTCTCAGTTACTGTCCACCATTGATGCTGATAGTGCCGAGGCTTCCATCATTAGGAGCCTAATTAACCAATAAGCAATTATATTAAGTGAGCGGTTTTATTTCCTTCTTCAACGAGATTATCTAAGAGTGTACTTTTCCCCCCTCCCTTTCATTTAATTAGGGCGGGCTAGCTTTTCCAAGCAAGCAAGAGTGCAGTTCGAGGTGTACGCTTTGTACGGCACCCCTTATGGTAGGTAGGGCACTTGCAAGGAGGCTTTGGATTAAAATTAAGAAATTGTACTAGCTAGGCCTCTCTCTATATATATCCCACGGGAGCCCAAAATGTAGTGCTTGTTAATTAATTCGTTAAGCCGTTTTTTAGATCAAGCGCTGTACTTTAATGACTTGGGTTATATAATACATATAGGTTTGATATATCATATTTGGCGGAGAAGATATCCGTTTTTTAAAGGGTTTGCTCATGTGTAGATGTGTTCAATAGTTGACGGAGGCTATAATATAATATAAGAAGAATATGTAGACGTGTTTTGCTCGGAGATATATTGTCGGTGAAGTTGGGTTCAAGTTTCTACAATGTGGATATTAAAAAATATAAAAGCCCCGACTCGAAAGTGTATGACACGAACGTGATTTGATCAAATGTTGGGTGGTTCTTTTTAGTGGAGAAACCATCGTTTTTTAGTATTAAGAAAGAGACCACTAACTATAAAAGATACCCACAGAAAAGCTTCTTTCTTTTATCGGTTACACGGTGAAAAAAAGGATTTGGAATGTAGTGGTTGTTCCAGGAATTGAGCTTTTAGTTTCCTTTGTATTACTACCTAGCTTTCAATATTTATAATGTCTTCATCATCTTTTGTTATATATATATATATTATTTATTATCATAATAATTCAGACATATCCCACCTCCAACACACACCAACGTACGTGACCCCTAATGTCAATTGTCGAGTGATGACTTTATTAATTGACAATATTGCTAGAAAATGCCATTCTAGTCAGTCATCTTGATGCGATCGCTTCATTGGTCGATTGTGTTCTTCTGCCATCATTGTGGACTTTTTGTACTGCTTTGTTTTTCCTTTTTTTTTTTTGTGAACTGTTTTTATATTTTGAATACAATATATATGTGAAGTATCAACTCTCGTTCGCTCATCTACCATCTTCCTGTTTGCTATGTGACACTATCTTTTAAAATGTCAGTGTTTCCTTCTATGTTTGCTGTTACGTACGTACCTCATCTTCGTTTTTAAGGAGATGCCACTAATTATATATACCATCTTTACATACCATTGGCAGTTGGGACCATTGCCTTTTTCTTCCTTATTTTTTCTTTCCATCCTAGTGTTACGTTGGTGCTTATCCCCCTCTCCTTCATTAAAATGTCTACAGGCACTGATACCGAAAAGATCGATATTTGTTCTTATCATCAGGAAAGAGACTATAGCTAGTTTATATACCAAAAGTTATTTGTAGATGAAAGTGATTATTTTATATTTCATTAAAATATATCATTGTTAAAACAAATCTCTAGCATATGCCTCGTACATAGAGTGATGTCTATATTTTATGTAAAGTATTTTTAATAAAATACTAGTGTATTTTGTTATATGCTGTCTTATAACTTGTGTCTCATAATCAATGCAGTGTTGTTATTCCAATGAATATATGGGTATGCAAATCATCTAATTAATTACTTGGATGGTAATGGAGTGTTAGCTTTGACTGTCCTAATTATCTTTCTCCTGAATATATGCATGTAGGAGGGTCTGCAAGTCTCATTTCACCATTGCTTACTGTGATGAGAAGTTTTAAAATAGCAAGTACGTACTTTACAATTACCACTACAAAAAAACATGGAATTTGTGACGGAATTGAATTCCATCGGAAAATCGTCAAAAATTTTGTCGGAAAATTTTCCGACGTAATTTTTTCCATGGCAAAATTTGCCACCAAATTAGCCACAAAAAATATTCTGTCGAAAATTCTAACTTTTACCACGGAATTTCTGACGAAAAATTCTATCGGAAATTTCTGACGGAATTTGATTTTGTCAGAAATTGCGAGGGAATTTCCGATGGAATTGAATTCCCTTGCAATTTCCGACAGAATTCAATTCCGTGGAAAAATTTAAAAATTATTTTTTAATGATTTAATATTTTAAAATTTAATTTAATTTTAAAAAATTGCTCTTATAAAATTTATTATTTTTAATTTAATTTTTATTATTATTTTCAAATTTATAAAATATTTTTAATTTTCAATCATAGGTTTTGGTCCTTGTAGGGGCAAAATAGTCATATAAAAAATAAAATTTATTAGTTATTAATTAATATTAGTAAATAAAATAGGGTTAAGGTGCAAAAATACACATGTGATTGTCCTCGAAGTGCACCCAACACCAAATGCTTTTTTTAGGTGCAACAGTGACTATGTGGTTACAAAATAAGTGCAAAAATACCCTTTGACCGTTAGTTTGACTGTTTGACCGTTAGTTTGACTTTTTTATCCTGAAAGTGATGACGTGTATGATGACATGGACGCTGGAGTAACATTTTGAAAAAAAAAAACTTGCTGAAAATCAAATTTTCCTAATAAATCATATAATTTAATAAAAATTAGTAATATAATATATGTATTATAATGATTTTAATTAATAATATTGGGAATCTAGGGTTGGGAAAAAATTGAACAATCAATATGTTTTTTAGGGTATCAGCTCTGCTGAGTAAGTTAAGCACTCTGCACTCAGATTTGAATCTACTTCAGTGAAGGTGGTACTAAAATAGTGAAATGTGGATAATATTAATTGCAAAGCTTTACCAGTCAGTAAGTTTTTTTTTCCAAAATGTCACTCTAGCATCCATGTCATCGTACACGTCATCACTTTCAAGGTCAAAAAGTCAAACTAACGGTCAAAGGGTATTTTTGCACCTATTTTGTAACCACATAGTCACTGTTGCATCTAAAAAAAGTATTTGGTGTTGGGTGCATTTTGAGGACAATCACATATGTATTTTTGCACCTTAACCCAATAAAATATTAGTTAATAATTATTTATTAGTTATTAATTAATATTAAAAAAATTTAATTTTAGCAATTAAAAAAAATATATTCATATGATTATATATATAATTGTGTGTAATAATAGAACACCAAAGCAATCGAGCTCATTCAGTAAGGCATTGCGCGTGTACGGACGAGGTCGTGGGTTCAAACCAAAAGAGGGGCAAGTTGAGTTGCATTTCTAAGAAATATGGGTTGGACACGTGGCAAAGGAAGGTTGCGACACTTGGCTGATATGGGGGCGACTACAAGGTGGATGTTGCCAGAGCTACCACGCACCACTGCTGGCGATGAGGGGGTGGTTGCTGGAGTTGCCACGTGGATTTTTAAAATTTTTTTAAAAAAATTTGAGACGGAATTCAATTCCGACGGAAGTTGAGTCTGTCAGAATCTGAATTCTGTCTGAAATTTGTTTATGACGCTATTATTGCCGACAGAATTCATTCCGTATGAAACTCTAATTCCATCGCAAATTCAATATTTTTTTGTAGTGTGCAGTGTTCATGCCCACTCAACATGAATGTGGATATATATTGTATATCATATACTCCTCCGGTCCTTAATTAATATAGCCCATATTTGAAGAGTTAATCTTAGTTTTAAATAGGGCGAATGGGCAAATTTAGCAATAAACAATTTCTTTATGAGCACTCATAAAACTTAACTATTTTGGGGTGCAAAAATAGATATAAACAATTTATTTGGGAGCATATATAACAATGGGTTTGTTTGGATTGACGATTGGATAAGTAGCTTATTTTTACTTAGACTTATGGAATCTTAAAGTTGAAAAAAGGTTAAATTGGGTAAAATGATGAGTGTTTGGATTGTCGATTGGATAAGTAACTTATGTAAAAGTAAATGATGTTTCATTTGGCTTTTGCATAAGTGGCTTTTGTATTATTTAAGAGAAAAAATTGTAAAAATTATGAAAAATGAAAAAATGAAGGGATAATTGTGAAAAAAGCCCTCATTGGCAACTTAATTGCCAAATGGGACTTGGGAAGATATCTACACACGAAAGAATTTTTTCACAATTTTCTCAAAAATTAAATTTGAAAATTTGGCAATGGTACAATTTTAAATAAAATTATATCAAACTCTAATTTAAATTGGTACACTCCAAACGTCTTTTTTATTGTGCACCTCAAGCTTAAATTTTATAAATTATATCAAACTCTAATTTAAATATTAAATCCTAACTCATATTTTCACATAACTCAAACTCTAACAAAATAAACTGATTAAAACCTCAATAATACCTCTACTAATCCAAATAAATTATTTAAAATAAATTTAATCACTACAAAAAAAAAAGATAATTCGTAGCGGTGTATTTGTAGTGGTTAGAATAAACAGCTATAAATATTAGGATTTAGCTGTTTTAAGTAACATCGCTACAAATTTGTAACGATATGCTTCGCGCCAAGTGGCTCGTGGGTTAGGAAACACGATTTGTAGCGGTTTACAAGACATAACCGCTACAAATTCTGGCGGCAAACCAGCACCAAATTTGTCGCGGTTATTTTGTAGCGGTTAGTCTATATTAACTGTTACAAATGTGGCGGCAACTTGGAGCGAAGCTAGTGCGACTATTGCGGCAATTTTTTTGTAGCGGTTTTTACGATAGTAACCGCTACGGAATTTAGAGGGCCTCCTTTTTGTGGCGGTTATAAAGAACCGCTACAAAATTTAACTCATATTTGTAGCGGTTATAGTGTATAACCACTATCGAATATATTTAAAATAAATATTTATTAAATAAATAAATAAATAAAACATTTGTAGCGGTTTATATTTATAAACCGCTACAAAATATAAATATTTGTAGCGGTTAAATAGATGAAACCGCTACAAATTGAACAGCTGAAATTTGAAAAATTTTAATTCCCGTCAACGATTATGAATATTTTTAGCGATTTTTTAATACTAACCGCTAGAAAGTGTTCATTTAAAATTTGAATATTTTAATTCCCGCTAACAATCATGAACATTCGTAGCGGTTTTTTTGACATAACCGCTACAAAGTGTTGCACATTGAAAATTTGAATTTCAAGTCCTGTCAACGGTGGTGAAAATTTGTAGCGGTTTTTATCGTATAACCGCTACAGAATACATTTGAAATAAATATTTATAAAAAAATGAATTTGTAGCGGTTTTACAAACAAAACCACTACAAATTAAACATTTGAAATTTAAAATATTTTTATAAAAAAAAATTCAGACAAATATTAGTAGGGGTTCTGAAACCGCTACAAAATAAAAAAAAAAACCGCTACAAGTGTGAAATATTTATATTATAAAAAAAAAATCAGACTAATATTTGTAGGGGTTATGAAACCGTTACAAAATCAAATAAAACTGTTACAAATGTGAAACCGCTACAAATAATGTCACATAAACCGCTACAAATATCAACCGCTACAAAACGTGTCACATTAACCGCTACAAGCGCTACGTAGATCCCTATAAATATCTTCAGCACACTTCATTTCAAACACTCCTCCATTTCTTTCAACCTTTCTTTTCTTTCGTTTTCTCTCATCTAAAATTTTTTTTAAGAGCCAAAGAGCTGAGTAAGGTGATCAAATACAGTAAAAGAAATTTCAATTCTTTGATTTCAACATTTTCTCCCTTCTCATAATATTTATACTCATTATCTACACATTCTCAATAATATTATTTGTATAAAGTTTATACTTATCTAACTTAATTTAATCATTCTTTATAAATAATAACGATATCATTTAAGTTACTTAAATAATAAACTATTCAACACAATATTATAACAATTGACTCAAATAATTGCATGATTTTTTTTAAAAAATTCCCAGAATTTTGTAACGATTTTAGAACCGCTACAAATTTAAACTCAAAATAGTATTAAATTTTTGGCGTTGCTTTTGAAATTCCCATTTAAATTTAGTAACAATTTTCCAACCGCTGCAAAATTGAAGCCAAATTTTTATTTTTCATTTTCCGCTACGCAAAATTGTGGCGCCAACATTTATAGCGGTTTAGTAACCGCTACTAAATTTGTAGTGGTTGTGTTACATGAGTAGCAGTTTTTGTAAACCGCTACAAAACCACTTGCAACATACGATTTAGTTGCGGTTTTTACAACGGCTACTAATGTTGTTTATAGTGGTTAAAACTGCTACTAATAACCATTTTTAACCGCTACTAAATCACTTTTTTTTTGTAGTGAATGGGTAAAAACACTATATAGAAATTAAGTTATGACATTTTTATAAAAAAAATTGATTATAAAATCATAAAAAAAACTAAATAATAAATCTAAATTGATTAAAATTAATTATTAATTATTTTCTACATTTTCTACATTTTTACAGTCATATATTAACAAAACTCAAAACTTATCTAAACTCTTATCCCAAAGTATTCCCTAATTAGCAGAAGATTACTATCTAAAGAAAGAGAAAATTATTTAAAACATTTTTCATAAACGTAGTTTTGTGATTAGAAGTGATTTTGAGTACCTCATTGATCCCCAAAAATATGAAAATACTCCTATCAATATTATTTTACACACACACACGCACATAAGCTCCATTTTGAGGCTTATGACTTTTTCCGACTTATGAATTTTTTATCTTAAACCTAATCGTTGAAACAAACACCCATATTATCCAAATCACTGTTTAAGTCCGTTCGGTGCACTGTTAAAGGCCAATTTCTGTCCCAAACATTGAAACAAACACACACAATGCCGTTAAGGAGATTTAACTTCTGTTACCTTTTGCTCTATGGGTCTCACCGGTCTTTTCTCTCTCTTTTATTTTATTATATTTAATGAGAAAATATCACTTAGATCCCATGGAAACAATTTTATTTCAGTTAACCCCCAAAAGATTCTGAAATTTCGCTACACCGCCAAAATGAAATTAAGTTCTGTCAGTAAAAAGAAAATAACACCTTGTTTTATTTTTTTTCATATGAGTATTTATAAGACAAATGTGAGCATTTTCAAGACAAAAGTAAGGACATTATTTTTTTTTCACTAAAAAAAATTAATTTTATTTTGACCCAAGGGAGCACAGTGAAATTTTAGAATCTTTCGTGGGTTAATTGAAATGAAATTGTTTTCATGAGGTTTAAGTGATATTCTCCTATTACAAAAATATTAAAATAATAGAGAGAGAAGACTAGTTGGGATCCACAGTGCAAAAAGGTTACAAAAGTTAAGTCTTCTTAACGGCATTGCTATATCTGCTCCCAAATAAATTGTTTATGTCTACCTTTGCACCTAAAAATACTTAAGCCTTTCTAGTGCACATAGCAAGATTGTTCTGATAGGGGCAAAATATAGAGCCAAAAACTCCACAAGTGCACGGGCCGTATCAAATAATAAAGAGTGAGTAAGAAATCGTTCCCACGAGGACTCGGTATCAACAATGCAGTTGAACAATACACTACTACAGAATTGAGATATAACCACCCCCAAAGAAGTCCCAAATTGAAAATTGGGTGGTTAAAAAGGGAGCGGTGGCATTTTCGTAATTATATATGTGTAGGGGAACCTTTAGGCGTCCCAAATTTGAATTTGGGACGTCTAAAGTGCTTCCTGGCGCGAAATATAAATTTCATAAATATTTTTTAGCGTCAGGAGCTGGGTTTAGGCGTCCCAAATGGCATTTGGGACGCCTAAAGTCACCTTTAGGCGTCCCAAATACCATTTGGGACGCCTAAAGGCGTCCCCTGCATGTCAGACACTTGTCTGACATGCGGTCTTCTCATCACCATCACACCCTCACCTTACATCCTCTCAACAACTTTACTCTTCTTCCTCCTCTCCCACCCACACCGTCGGCCCTCCTCCTGAGTATTTTTTTTCTTCAACTCCTCCCTCCTCCCTTGTTCAAGCTCCCTCCTCCACCATAGGCCCTAGCTTTGTTGAACTCTTCCCTCCTCCCTTCTTCTTCTTCCTCTTGAACGGCTGCAACCTCACCTCCTCCACGGCTGCAACCTCACCTCCTCCACAGTGGGTTTTACTCTCTCCTCCATTGTTGTGCGTGGGTGGAGCTCCAACATCTTCTCTACCTCTCAAACATAGTAGCTAGGGGGCGCCCTGATCAGGTTGGTTTATTTTCTTGGTTTTTTTTTTGTGTCAATTGTTTATGGTTTATTTTGCTTTTGAAAAATAAATTAAATGGTTGAGATTGTGCTTATTAATTTCTTCGTCGGCCCTAGAATATGGTTTTTTTTTTGTAACAGAATATGGTTTACTCCCCTGTTTCAATATGCCTCTCGTTAATTATTGAGTAAACTTTGTTCTTATAAGATAAAATGTTATATTAAATAGGGATGTAGTTAGAAAGGTTTTAAATTTAAAGGTAGAGTTAATGAGATTTAAAGATTTCTTTGACTATTGTGATCATGTTAAAAATGAATTATAAGAACGATTAGAAGTAGAGTATTAAATTTTAAGACAAAGTTTTTGAACTTTTATTTATTTATTTGTTCAAGTGTAACATAATGAAAGTGGCTTATAAAAGTTTCTTCCAATAATTGATTAGTGTATGCCACATGAAACCAATACAATTCATAGTTGTTCATGAAACCGTTAAAACCTCTCATTAAAATCCTACCATGAATTTGGCGAAACCATTTGTTATCTTTAACCCCGTTTAATTTGAAACCTCATAATAAGCTCAATATGTTAACCCTGTTAATACAAAGCCGTTTCTACGGCTTTTCTAAAAGTATAATAGATCCCTGTTGTTCAGTTTTAGGGAAATGTAGCTTTTATAAGGCAATGGAGATTTATCCATACACACGTAGTGGCACCACCCCATTTCATTGGTCTTGTTCCTGCACCATTAATTAGTATATATAATAAAATAAAATATGATTTATTTAAATTAAAGAAATTCTTGTATTAATTACACACAATTGTTTTGTTAATTCCAAATTCTTGAATTATGAAGAATAATTCAAGCCAAAACTTAAAATGAAAACGATAACCCCAATATTCATTAAATGATTTTTATCTAAATATTTTCAATAAAACAATTTTATTTTTGGAAGAACTCAACTTAAAATTGTTTTGTTAATATGAAACTCGTTTTGTTTTTAATTCTTCCAAACCTCAAAAAAATTCTTTAATTTAATCTTATTTTATTATACATTAATTTTATATACATATACTTATTAAAAAAATAAGTTACATAGCACTGAAACCCTTTTAATAGGAGAGATGAGGCTAGGAGGGGGCAATAAAGTTATTAAGCCCATATTTTAAAATCCTAAATTGGGTTGATAACTTAATTAGGCAATCCCATCATATGTCCTTGAGAATTGTACTTAACGCATGAATGTTAATGGTAATGCCTTAGGTGGTAACAAAATGGATCATAGTTGGATGAATGCTTTGAGAACTAGTGAAGAATATGAGAAAGGGGTGGACGAATTTATTGAATTCGCTAAAAAGAATGCTCCTGCAAGAAATGGGAAGTATTTTTGTCCTTGTGTCAATTGTTTGAATGAGAGTAGACGGGATGTTGATGTCATAAAGGATCACCTACTTTGTGATGGAATAAATCTGCGATACACAAGGTGGATATGGCATGGTGAGGAAGTAACTGATTGTCCGTCACACAAGAAGGAAGCTGTGGATGTCATAGATGAAGATAGAATGGAGAGAATGATTAACAATGTTGAGGCAGAATCCTTTGCGCAGTCGCAGGAGTATGACAGCCTGCGGAGTGATGCAGAGACACCATTGTATAGTGGTAGTAAGTACACGCGGCTGACAGGAACATTACATTTGGTTAACTTAAAGGCAACTTGTGGGTGGACCGATAGTAGTTTCACATTGCTACTTGAACTATTGTGTGATATGTTTCCGGAGGATAATGTACTTCCAAATCGTATGTATGAGGCCAAGAAAATCCTGTCTACAATGGGTATGGAGTATAAGAAGATACATGCTTGCCCTAATGACTGCGTACTGTACAGAAATGAGTACGGAGGTCTTAGTGAGTGTCCTAAGTGTAAAACTGCACGATACAAAGTGAAAAAAGATGGTGGTTGTGGTGATGTGACAAGTAAAAGGCAACCTTTAAAGGTTATGTGGTATCTTCCAATAATACCACGTTTTAAACGTTTGTTTGCGAGTGCAACAAAAGCGAAGAAGTTGAGATGGCACTCTGATGAGAGAATATCTGATGGGAAATATCTTCGGCACCCAGCTGACTCTCCACAATGGAAAAAAGCAGATGAAATATTCCCTCAATTTGGCAGCGAGCCGAGAAACCTACGGCTTGGGCTTTGTACAGACGGCATCAATCCGTATAGAACTCTTACTAGCACACATAGTGCGTGGCCGGTTCTCCTTGTAATATACAACTTGTCTCCCTGGCTATGTATGAAACGTAAGTATATGATGCTATCTATGATGATTTCTGGACCAAAACAGCCAGGGAACGATATTGATGTCTATTTGGCGCCTTTGATTGAGGACTTGAAGAAGTTGTGGGAGGAAGGCGTAGATGTGTTTGATGCTTATAAGAAGGAGTCTTTCAAGCTACGTGCAATGATTTTCACAACGATAAACGACTTCCCTGCGTACGGAAACTTGTCAGGGTACAGCGTGAAGGGTCACAAAGCATGCCCAATATGTGAAGCAGACACAAACTTCCAACAACTAAAGCATGGAAGAAAAACTGTCTACCTTGGCCAAAGGAGGTTTCTTCATCGGTTCCACCCGTATCGTAGGCTAAGAAAGTGGTTTAACGGCTTACCGGAGCATGGAATGGCTCCAAAGTCACTAACCGGAGAGGAAGTCTACAGTCGAGTGGAACGTATCCATGTCACTTTTGGTAAGAATCAGAGGGTTGCGGGTGAGAAGAACATATGGAAGAAGAGATCCATTTTCTTTGATCTTCCATATTGGCGTTCGCTAGACGTGAGACACAGTATTGATGTGATGCATGTGGAGAAGAATGTTTGTGATAGCCTTATCAGTACGCTTTTGCACATACCAGGGAAGACTAAGGATGGGATTAATGCGAGATTAGACCTTGTCGATATGGGAATAAGAGAACGGTTACATCCACAACTAAGAGATGATGGTAGGAGGGCATACATGGAGCCAGCAGCGCATACACTATCAAAAGCAGAGAAAAGAAGTTTGTGTGGGTGTTTGCATGAAATGAAGGTGCCGCAAGGGTATTCCTCGAATGTGAGAAGATGTGTCTCAATGGACGATTTGAAGTTAGTGGGAATGAAGTCCCATGATTATCATGTGTTGATGCAACAACTATTACCAATAGCTATTAGAGGCATAATGAAAGATGAAGTACGAAACACAGTGGCAAGATTGTGCGTTTTCTTCAATGCTATCTGTAACAAAGTCATTGACATTGAAAAGTTGGATGAACTAGAAAATGAGGGTTACATTATTTTGTCACAACTAGAGATGCACTTTCCGCCTTCATTTTTTGATATAATGGTGCATTTGGTAGTTCATTTGGTGAGGGAGGTAAGGCTATGCGGTCCAGTTTACCTGAGGTGGATGTACCCTTTCGAGCGATACATGAAGATCTTAAAAGGGTATTCTAAAAATCCTTATCGACCAGAAGCCTCAATAGTAGAAAGATATGTAGTTGAGGAAGCTATGGAGTTTTGCAAAGATTATATGTCAGGGAAGAAGGAACAATCTCGGCATGAAGAAGGGAGAAGCAAGGGAACACGAGGACTGAAAGTGAAGAATGTTCCTCGTGAAGAGGTGTTGCAAGCCCACTTGTATATCCTGAATAATATGGAAGAAGTTCAACCTTACATAAATGAACACAGAAACACTTTGAAGAACAAGAATCCAAGGAAGAATGACATGCAGATTGCTATTGAGCAAAACAAGACATTCATGTAGTGGTTCGAGGAAAAGGTTTTGCACGAGATCGGTGTGTCTGAGACAATCGAGTGGCTAGCTTGGGGGCCTTCGTTTCAGGTCATTACTTGGACCGGTTATGATATAAATGGCTATTCTTTCTATACCAAAGAGCAAGATGACAAAAGTACCATGCAAAATAGTGGGGTTATGGTAGAAGCTGAATCTATGCACTTTTGTGTTAACAGGAATATGGACAACGTTAGTGATGACGAGAGGCGTAGAGATGACGAAAGCTCTAGCAATGACGAAATGCCTAGAGTTGAACCCCCTGCAAGAAGGAGGGTTAGAGGCTGTACAAAGATGGGAGCATTGGTTGCACGTCATGAACATCAACAGGAGAGGCTGCATATAGACTTCGATGACAATCTGAATCCAGTTGGTCCTGAGGAAGACCACTTCATTAGCTACATAGGGCTTTTGGCTCGAAGCAAAGTGCGCATTACCTACGATAATTGGAGATTGGTTCCCCCAAAAATGAAAGACATGATTTGGCAGCAACTTTTGGTATGAAGTTTTGCTGCATTGTAGCTTTGTTCTTATTATTTCAAATATAGTAATCTTATGTTTTACCTTGCAGCAAACATACGATGTCCCCGACACCACAGAGATGCATAGGCACTGGATGGATGAGGTTCGTGTACGATGGAAACGTTTCAAGAACAAGCTAACAAAGCATTATATTCGAGGGGCCCTTAGGGGTAACGATCCATGTGCACAGTATACATATTTATCTCCAGAGGACTGGAGGTTGTTTGCGGCATCACGAGCAGATCCTGAGTTTTTGGTAAGATTTCTGTCATGATATAGAACTACTTATATCGTTGATTTCATATACTTTATATCGTTGATTCATTTTTTGTCGTTTTTCATTCATAGAAATTAAGTGCAGCAAATGCCCAGAGGCAAGCAGAAAATAAATATCAACATTTCATGTCTCGCGGTGGATATCGGAAGCTTGAGCGGCAAATGATGGCAGAAGAGTTACAGAAAATGAAGGAAGCAGCGGAATCTGATCCTAGCGTTGTTATCCAGCCACCGGCACCTCGTCCACGTCACAAAAAATGGAAAGCAGGGAGGATTAAGGCTGGGAAGTACATAAATCCGACTGTTGCTGAGGTTGCTGCGAGGATTGTAAGTAGTTATACCATAAGTACCTAATTTTTTACATGTCGCGAGTGGTTTCGATACATTTACGATAAACTGCATGCTACAGGATGACCTGGACGAGCAGAGTAGCCAAGGTTCATTCAATCCAAGTAGACGGATGGACATCTTGTCAACGGCTATTGGGAAGGCAGATGACCTTGGTCGTGTTCGAGGAGAGACACGGGGAGTTAGTGCCGCGAGGTATTTTGGACGACAGCCACGTTATTCGTCACAAGCTGGACCTAGTAAGGACGTTGTGGCCAAGATTCAAGAGGAGCTCGAACGAGAGATCGAGGCCAACCTTCGTGACAAGCTCCGACAAGAGCTGTTGCCAGAGCTTCAACTTGAAATGGCAAAGATGTTTGAAGCACAAAGGGCAAGGGACGAGGCTCGAACTCAGGAATCCCCGGCCTTCAATAGTACCAGAGGAAGTTACAACCCTCTGGAGCAACCACTTGGCCACCCTTCTCCCACTCCAGTGTCAGGACCACTTGGCGACCCTTCTCCCAATCCAGTGTCGGGAGACCCTTGCACCCTCTATTTGGATGATCCACTGTTGCGTGTTGTTGCTGATGCTCTCGTTCACACATGTGCTACCACCCACCATAATCAGCAAATTCTGGAGGATTATCGTAGGGTGAATGTGACGAGTGTTAGAAAGGGGGAAGAAGGTACAGCCATCCCTGTTCCCGATCCAGAGGTTGGCACGTTAGGTCAAGCGATAGGATCTTTCATCCTTTGGCCTCGCAATCTTATTGGTTCAGACGCAACACCTTCAATGGTAGGAATTACCTTACTGTTACTGAAAATCTGTTGGCATCCTAATAACAATTTGTTTTTTGATGTTCTAAAAGGATGATGAAGCTGCGAGCAAATGGCCCTTCTTAGCACGGCTGCAACAGATCTACAAGCGCATTAAACAGATTGACTTGAAGATGCCTCCAGGGATTGTGGGCCAAGTGGAGTATCCCTACACGATTGACAATAAAGATCTCAAGCAGTTTATCAGGTTGGAGGAGATAGATGCAGGCTGGGTCAAATTTGCAGTCCGGTAAGTTTTTTTTTTTCAATTTTCCCATAGAATTCATTTAGTGGTTTTTTGTTTTCATACATTCAAGAATTGATTCCTTATTTTAATTCTATTATAGCACCTTCCACGATCTCTGCACAAACATGGAAAGAAGTAATTGGTATGGATTCTTATGTCCTGCGAATACGACAGGGGATACTTGTACTGTGGCGCATAGGACTCACTATGTCGGCTACCAAATGGCACAAAACAAACTTCGTTGTTATCTAGCACCAATTGTCCAACGGTTCGTATTTACATTTTGTCAATTTCAGAAGTTTACTAAATAATTGTCTTCTCACTCATCTAACTTCATTTTAATGTGTACATGTTGTTAAAGAAACCACTGGACTTTGTGTGTTATATGTCCCCGCCGCAACATAGTCTATTGGTTTGATCCGTTGAGTAACAAGCCAGACAGAGATACAAAATCCGTCTTCGACACGTAAGTTATCCTGTTTGTATTTCATTGACAGCAAAAATAAATGAATGGTTCTAATTTCTGTTCATTTTGCTTTTCATGATAGTGCTTGTCAAACATATAGAATCCTAGGTGGGTCACGCGAGGGTGCAGTTGTTAAAAAGCCAAAGTGGTTTTATCCCATAGTAAGTACATTCGATCCTGCATAATTGTTTCATTGACGGTCCTTTTAGACATACCTTTATTGATTTTAACAACCAATTGCATCCCTTTGATTAAAAGTGCCCTCGGCAACTTGGCAACACTGAATGCGGATATTATGTTATACTTTATATGTATAACATAATTCAAAGTGGAATTACTAGCGACTTTGAAAAGGTAATCGCTTCTTCATTCTCAAATGATAATATTTTTGGGGTTCTATTCGAAATGCTAATTAATTCATTTGCTTGAGATTCATTTCATCAAAGCTTATTACTTTCTAATTTTCAGATTTTTGATAATGACGATGCCTACCTGCGTGAAGACCTTGATTTGATCAGAGATCTTTTGGCTGGACATCTTCTTCAACATATAGAGCAGTAAACTTGTTATTTTATATCAGTTTGTACTTGTGTGATGACAGCGTTTTGACACTTTCTGGTTGTTTTTTGTTGATATATATAGTAGTAGGTTGCATGAAAGGTTATTGTATGTATATATAGTAAAGATTGTAGTGCTGGATGTCCTTACTAGTTTGTAACGGACAGTGTGGTTTATGAATCCATCTTTTATTCTGTTTCTGCAGTTTCAATTCGTTGGGTAATACAGAATGTAAATTATGGTATAAAAAAAAACCTAACTTTTAGACGTCCCAAATTAAGAATTGGGAGGCCTAAAGTCCCCCAGGTGGGACTTTAGGCGTCCCAAATTAAAATTTGGGAGGCCAAAAGTCCCCCTGGTGGGACTTTAGGCGTCCCAAATTAAAATTTGGGACGCCTAAAGTCTGACTTTAGACGTCCCTATCATTTGGGACGTCTTTTGTCTCAACTTACTACGCCCCCAGCATATACGTCCCTCCGTTTTGGGACGTTAAAAGTGCCAAATTTGGGAGGTTAAAGCCCCTTTTTGTAGTAGTGATAACTTTACACTTTTGCTTAAATTGAGTCAACACAAATTGAATTATGAATAAAAGCTAACTAGAGAAAAGAAGAAAATAAATCTAGCTATTGTGAAAGCTAAGGGTGATTCTAGATCTTAAGTGACGACTTGAATTATTATAGCCTTGATTACTTCTTAATGTCTAATTTCTACATTAATTGCATTTAAAGTTATATTTGCTAGTTTAGGACTCTTATTTATCGAAGAGTATCTTTTGATTCACTAAAAGACATTCCATTTATGTTAATCTATAATTTCTGAGGTGATTGATATTTAATTGGATTAATTTAAGTGCAAACCTAATAAGACTATGTAGGGCCGATAGGTGTATGTCTATCCTACAAGCAAATTAAGTCCGAAAGTTTAATCCTACACGATTCAATTGAGTCTATTCTAAATTCTTTATGTCTAAGCTTCTTTAAAACACCAAAATAATCTCCTAATAAAATGTCTCTTGTTTTAGGATAATTAAGTATACAATTAAATCAACAAATATAATATTAAAGCAATTAACAACAAAAAATTATCATCCACTAATTCATAATCAAACTAAATAATCCAAAACCAAAGTTTAGCTATATAAACTAAGTATTTTCATGACCAAAATAATAACTAACCAAAGAAAAGATAAAAAGAAAAAGAAATAAGAGAAGAGAAAGGAGAAACAAAAGCTCAACATCGAATTTGCAACCGTGTTATCACTCTTATGCATCTCAAAACTTTAATCTCCTTCCATTAAAGCTCTTACCCTACCGTCACCAACCAAGAAAATAGAATACACCTTCCCCTTGTTACGCCTATCATATATATAGGTATATATTGCCTCTCTGCATGCGTTTCTATTATAATATCTTGGTTTATCTCTATTTTTTTTTATCGATTATCATATAATATTTTTATTTTGTTCTCACTTGAATCTTATAATATCCCCTGCAAAATAAATTAGGATATGAGTAGATTTTATATCAAAATATTCTTTTATCCTATACTTAATTAAAAGATAGAAAAATATATAAAAGATAATTAAATAAATATAAAATATTAATAAATTTAATCAAATATATTTCAGAATCTACACTTATTTAATTATAAATTACTCCTATATACTTATATGTTCATTGCTAAATTTGCAACTTCACCCTTTTAAGTACAAGACATGTATAATTCTCATAATTATCATTTTTTTCCTAATTTATTTCTATTGATGCGCCCTTAATAATAATCAACGAGGAGAGTGAATGAGAGAATTAAGGAAAATGACTAGAGGATTCTAAAAACTACATGTCATACAAACTATAACTCAACCAATTTCCTTAATATAATCAAATTAAGTAAATATATTTTATATTAAGTATAAGAAAGAGTATATGAGAGTATATTTTAGAAGTTATTGCTTGTAGCAGTAACGTAGTTTTGGAAGTTTTTTTTTCTTTATTCAATGTTGTCATAAAAATTTCAAAATGTAGCGAAATGTTACACTTGTTAAAAAATTAACGTCGACCATTAAAAAATTGACGTTGAATATTAAAATTTTTAATAATATGGGACAATTTTACTTTATTCTAACACTTTAGAAGCAGCATTATTTCTAAGTAAAAACTTCTAGAGGCAGTCAATGTTTCTTGTTTTTTCCCTTCCTTGATAAGTCAGAATACATTCAAGTACCGATGTCACAATTTGAATTATGGGAACTTGTGTTTGAATGTAGTAATGTATATATAATTAAGTGCTTTGGGAAAAAAATCAAACCGTGATTTCAGAAGTCCTGTTCTGTAAGATAAGATAAAATTTCTTTCACATGTTTACCTCATAAATCGTAAAATCACTTATGAAGAGCAAAAACAAACAGGGATAAGATAAAATTTCTTTCACATGTTTACCTCATAAATCGTAAAATCACTTATGAAGAGCAAAAACAAACAGGCACTAAACATAAATAGCCAATATCCTAACAATGCCCGAGTTATAGTTAGTGTTGTGTACAGAGTGTGTGGTTACGCACATTGAATGAGCATTGGCCATTTTAGCAGAATGGCCTGCCAAGTAACAATAACTAAACAAGCAAAAGCTGAATCGAGAAAAAGCGATACATTGACCAAGAAACGTGGCAGCTAGTGTGGCCATGATTGAATTTATAAGGAGGAGCTGAAGCAGCAAGTAAGCAAGCTAGGAACATAGCTAGGTGATGGATAAATGAGGGAAACAGCCGGGGGGGGGGGGCATATATATATATATACAAGTAGCTAACAAAGTTTGACTTTACAGAGCAAGTTGAGGGGAAAGAATTAACAACTCCTGCAGATTAATGTTTGCAACCGACAACAGCGGAAAGGGACATAACATAACGTAGTAACCCGAACCATTTCATCATATCCATACGTTCCTCGCCCTTGCCTGCAATTGGAAAGTGAAAACGATGCATGAGCTTTTGGGGTCACTCACCCTGTACATCATATCCTCCACCACAAATCTCTGGACCTTCACTAAACAACACTCCTCCCTCCAACTTATATACCAATATATATAATCAACTTATATAGCAAACAATGATTCAATATAATATGCCAATCTTGTGTGTAAATGCAAAAGCAAATGACAATACTGCCCTACAATTGCAATTCTCTATCTTCTTGTTTTTTTAGGGCGAACACAACCCACTCTATCTTCTTCATATGAATGAATTTTTTGCAGTTACTCATTATGTGATTTTTTTTTGGCGGTGCAAGGATTTCAATATTCAGTTTAGAAATAAAAAAGCTGTTTCTGTACGTTTTTTAATTTCTGAAAGACAGTCGCTGAAATTTGTATTCTGAAAGCATACGTACAGCTTTGTGGTTTTTTTTCCCTAAGCACTTGTATCTTCATATTATAGGCAATTAAGTTTAAAACGCTGTCAGGCATTAAATATGGAAACATCTTCCAACATAGATTTAAACCTCAATCTACCATGTTATGAGAAACTATACCTTTTTATTAGACCTAACCATCGTTGATAAGTTGGCTGGGTTTGAGTCAAAATGAGAGGGCTCATAACAAACTAAATGTGATTTGGGTTCTTGGCCCTGTCCATTTTAACCCAACTCCTACTTCCTATATGGACTATTTATTTCTCGTTCAGCCAAAAATACAGCCCAAGAAAAAAAATGATATAATACAGTAATTACAATGCCCTTAGAGCACGATTGAGGGAACGATTTTGTGAATATAAGATGCTGCGAAATCAAAAAAAAGAAAAAGAAATGAAATTGATGAAAGACTTTTTTGAATATAATACTAGAATACATTAATCCTTTAAAAGATTAATATAAACATTGGCTTTAAAACCAATTATTCACCCCTCATCATCATCCACCTTCCGTTAGGAATGTGGTGAGTGATCAAGGAGAACAACATTCCTTATAATATTATGAGCTAATTAAGCTAAATGGTCTGTTAAGCCATTTTGCTCTCTAAGTTAGCTAACAAGAAACTATCAGTTTTTAGCCATCCAAAATCTTGCATCCTCACTAATTTCTCTAAAAGGGTGATTGTTAGCACAATCCTTAGCGAGCAAAGAAATTGTCTCAAGACAATCAATGCGAATAATAATAAGTACATATTTTATAATTAAATAGGTATATATTTTGGATATATTCACTAGATTTATTAATATTTTATGCTTATTTAATTATAGTTTATATACTTTTCTATCTTTTCATTAATGATAGGATAATAAGAAATTTTAACAAAAAATATACTCACATCCTATTTTATTTTGTAGGAGATAGTATAAGCTTGATGATAGAAGAAAAATAAGAAAAGAATATGTATGTATATATATATATATATAAAGATGCGGACCCACACATGGATTAAAGAATGAAAGCAATATCCCGAGGATCCACGTCACAACTCAACAGATTTAGTCACCGGGAAGAATTCAATATGTGTGTGTATTAATTATTATATTGGAAGAGAGATGGAAATCTTTCTTAAGAGCTCATGCCAAAAACATGGGCCCACGTGAGAAAAAGAGTACGAAGATGCGGATCTGAACATATATTATACTCCCTTCGGTCTTAATTATAAGATAAAGTTGATTTTTTTAGAGAAATTAAGGAAGCCAATTAAATCACTTTAGAATATTTATATTTATATTTTTTTCTTTAAACTAAGTAATTTGATTAATAAACTAATATATAATCCAAAGATACTAAAAATATAAATACTCTAAAGTGATTTAATTGACTTCCTTAATTTCTCCAAAAAAGTTAACTTTGTCTTATAATTAGGACCGAAGGGAGTATATCATATCTTCAAATGATGAATAGAAATTCGTGGAGCCGCAGAGAGACCCAAAATACATCTATTAAAGGGAATTTGGAGAGCAACACGAGACAGAACGCTGAGACGGTGAGAACCGAAGGGAAGCGAGAGAGCAACGCGGAGCAGAGTTTGGACGGCAGAGGTGAGATGCAGAGTCAAACGAGAACGTGCTGGAGAATAAGACAGGATCAGAGAAGCCAAGGAGAGCTGGAAATTGAAGATAAATTGTATCAGCACTCTCTTCCTTAACATTCTTCTTTTCTTTCTAAATCTGAACTCTAGAATGTTTTATTGTTATTTTTGTGATTTGATTATAATGAACAAGAGTAGCTAATTTTCTCATTTTAGGATTTTCTTAAATCTATTTATGGATTGAATTATTTATTTACTCTTTTTTTTGCATTGAATGAAGTTTTTGTATTGATTTTATCCCGTTCTTAATGCTTCTAAATGCCTGATCACCATTTAATTGTCTTATTTATTTAAATTACTCTCGAGGAAGATAATTTAAGTATAAAACTTAGGTAAAATCATGTTAGGCTTGAAATTTAGGTATTAAATGGATGATTTGTTAGTACCATAGAGATATAGTTACTAACCTAGCATTGTCATATTAAGATTGGTGTTTAAAGTTAGTTCTTATAAATTAATATAAGAGATTGATTAGTTTATTAGGATAAATATTTGGTCTTGATTTGAGAGAGCATTATCGAATACTTTTGAATCTTAGACAAATACATAACTTTGCTTGATTGCTTATTGAAGGTAATTTAATTAGTTCATGAAATAGATAGGGGATAGATAATCCTAGGTTTCTCCGATCTTGAAGAAAAAAATCTTAACATTAGAATTCTTAAATAAATCCTTTCTTAAACAAATTAAATCTCAAAATATTCTCACTCAACCTAATTGAGAACTTAATTGAGATAATTAATTCATTTTTGTCATAGTCCTCGTGGGAACGATATATTACTTGTGACCCGTACGCTTGCTGTAAAGCTAGACGGCTAACAAATAATAACACATTTAAAATTTCTACTCTAGCATATCTGAAGATCCTGTATGATAGCAATGATTTTGCCTACCACAAGAGGAACTTGAGTAAGTCTGCACATGTAGCCATATAACCAAAGTCCATCCTCTCCCGTAATAGCTCTTGCACAGGCGCTCCGACCTAAATCCAAAACAGATTCGTCTGTCTCTCAAGTGATGAATCTAGGCTTCCTTATGATCTTATCTTCTCATCGGTTGTCTGGCCGCCCATAGAATTGACACTAGGAAGTTAAATCTATGTCCTAACTGGCTTTGAACATACTAGAATTGGCATTATGACATTCATCCTCTGAAACTTCCCTAAACACTTTTTTTACAGTGATCTACCCAAAGGTTTGTTTGGTCTGAGGGGAAGGCAGGGAAAGTGTGTGGAGGGAAAAAATTTTTGAGTTAAATTTAAAAAAATTAGAGAAGCGAGTTTAAAATTTTTTAATTAATTTTTCTTACTATTTTATCTTATATATTCTTTTTATTAAAATTTTATTACCCCACTTCTTCAATCTTTTAAAATTCAACTCATAAAAATTTTCCCTCCCCTCCCTCCCTCTTCAAATCCCTCACACCAAACAGTCTGCAAATGTCTTAGGAAACATAACCGAATAAGGCTGCCTAGCTGATTTTCTTTGTGAAGTTTCTGCCCTTAAATTGATGAAAGACTTTGAGAATTTAAGATGTTTATTAAGCCCTTAAATTTAAAAAAGTAATAAGAATTAGTAAGTATTGTTGAGTTATTATGATAAAAATATATAATAGGAAAAAGGATTTATTTTCCATTAACTCTACAAATGAGGTAACCATTTTAGGTTAAGGTGAATCGAGCATCATGAAGTATTATATTAGTTATATCTAGTGTTCTAAAGTATTTTGTAATATACCCAGCACTATAAGATATTTTTTTAGTACACTTAGCATTCTAAAATATTTTTTTCAAGTACGTCCAATGCCACAAACTATTTTTTGGTGCATCTAATACTTTGAAATATTTTTTCAGGTATATTCAATATTCTAAATTATCTAAATTGTTAAGTGCATTGTAAAAAAAAGTACTTTAGGTGATAGACGCACGTTAAAAAAATATTCCAAGTGTTGCATGAATCATGAAATATTTTAAAATACTGAATGAACCTGAAAAAATACTTATGATAATGGTTGCGCCTTAACCCTAGTTTTTTCTTCTAGTAACTTGCTAAGGACTACAAAGTTTGCAGAAATTTTATATTCTAAAAAAGCAACAGAAATATAATTATATAAGTCCTTTTTATAAGCAATTTTCTCTCTTTTGGGTTAGTTTTTTTTATAAGCAACTTTCTTCTTATGTCTCAAAATTTAAATTAATTTTTTATTTTGTACCATATTAAATACACATCTTTATATTAATTATCTCCCACTCACTATTAATTCTCTTTCGTTTACTCATTTATTATATATTATTTCTCATATTTTATACTCATACTCTCTCATACTTATCACTCATTCTCTCTTCTATGCTTTTTTTTTTTAAATAGAGGCATATTTAAGAAAAACATAACATTTTTTACTATTGGTTTTGCTCATATCACAACAAGAAACAACTCTCCCCGTGTTGCGAGAGAGCATCATCCACAATACTTTAAGTATCATTTTTGGAGCATATACATGATTTATGAATGCAATGAAAGTGAGTGCATGTAAGGTCTACACATACAATACTTAAAGCACAAATTGCGCATTCCATTGCATTCATAAACCACTCCTCAGCACACATACAACAATCCTTCACATATTAGTGTTATTATCAATATCTTTGATCATTGAACACTTCCTCCCTGCCATTGACCTCAACGAATCAGTTCACTAAATCAACATACACCAAACTGCTCAATATTGAGAAAACCTAAAACCAAATCTGGCTTATATAGAAGAACCCGATCCACAACATACATCCACTTGATCACACCCACATTATTCTGATATTCCACTTAAGCATCAAACATTAGGCATTAGGTAGTAGGCATTTAAAAGAGAGTATTTTCTCAATATACTACATGGTTATAAAAGATATTATGACCATTAGGCATTATCGAGTAGGCATTTAAAAAATGATAACAAATATTTGGAACTGTACCATGGCAGGTCCCTATTCATACTTACTCAAGTATGGAGCTGCTATGTCACTTACTTCATTAGCCATCATAGTCAGAAACTACACCTAATGGACAAATCATATACATCATGACGCATTTACAATAGATCAGTGAAAAAGTCTTGCATATGAGACATTGATTGACAGGTATTTAAGTTGTACTCAGAGACATTACAGATAATTACAAACCCCGCTAAGATTTTAGGGGTTGCAATACCTTGAAAATGACTTATTCATATAAAATGACCGCCCTTCATTGAATTTACTTTTTCTTTAGTTCATTCTAAGAAAATAGAAACAACATATTAGTTTGAATGCCCTTAGATGGCAACCCATCTAATCCAAAATTGACAGCAGAAAACTTTCATTTAGTTATTGATCAGTTTAATCAAATGCAATATGATTAATGCCATATTTTAAACTCATTGTATATCTACCTACTGTAATCACATCTCTTTTTTTTTTTCATGGCCATTAATCAAATGCCCTTTACCACTTTCGTTGTGAGTGTGCTAAGTACTAACCAAAAACAAATACCAATAAGTGACATCCTTAAAACCAATTAATAATGATTAACTAAGAAGACTACTCAGAAGTTATAAACCTACATAATAGACAAAAAACAGCATGGTTCTAACTTTGATTCTACAATATGCATAATTGATTATTGACTTGATAACAACTCATGAGCTGAAATACCTTTTGGTTAGTACCATATTTTAACATCACTGAAAATCTCCTCACTGAAATTACAATTCATTTTTTTTCCAATGACCATTAATCAAACGCCCTTCACCTCTTTCATTGTGATTGTATAGGTTACTAACTAAAATCAAATACCAATAAGTGACACCCTTACAACTAATTAATTAATAATTAATAACATTACTTAGAAGTAGTGGGCCTCCATCATAGACAAAAAACAACATTGTTCTAAGTTTGATTCTAGAATATACATAACTTTTTAAATAATAAGGTCATACAAGACCATATATCTACTTATATAAAACAACCTTCGACCATACAGATCCAACTCCTACTCTTCAAAATAAAGGTCATGCAAGATGATATTTCTACACATTAATTTGATACACCTCTTTGACAGCAGCAAAGCCCTTAACGAAAGAAACTCATTGAATCTTGGGTTCCAAACCAAAAACTATAAGTAGGAAATAGACTAACGATTCCCCCTACCACCAAAAACAATGAGCATCAAATGGAACAATAAATGACATTGAGAAAGTCGACGTGACAAAAGCCTCAGAAACCTGCACCTATGACCATGGAAGGATGACGCCACTACTCTTGAAAATCAACTACATTCCAAACCTAGTAACAGTGCTTAGGCAACGAAGCTGGACAGAACACAACCTTTGATGCCAGCATCAGTTTGATTAGGAACTTGTCATTCCACTACCTTCACCAAAACTGTGATCTCAGTCTTGTGAGGAGCCACAACAGCAAGTCTTCGATCATGCAGAAGCCTTTAGGTAAGAACAAACAGAATAAGAGGAAAAAGGCAACAAAAAGTTAACTGGTTGCAAGATCGATAGCAAGGAAAAAGATTTAAACGAAGTCGTTGTTCTTTATTCATTACCCAAATGATGGCTTGGTCTTCCGGCCATAACATATTCGAAGCTCCTGAAAGAAAGACATCACGATTGGCCAAGAATTTTTTTCCCCCAAGCTAAGACTTTCCAAAGCACAGACAGAACAAAGACCAAGGAAAGGCGATATATTTGGAAAAAAAGAGCTTCACCCACTCCAAGGAATTTAGTCCAAATCTCAGACAAACTGAATACTAACTAAAGGTTGTGCTTTGAAACAGTAAAAACTTCCCCCACTCCATCCAAATATTAGAAAATTGAAGATTTTTTAAGTAGTTATGAAGCTACATGCGTAATATTTTTACTTCACCCACTCTTTCCAAATGTCAGTGCTTGAGAATTAATGGTTAATAGTAACTTTACTGTTCAAATCATGTTAGGTTTGGACCAATGGCTTCTGGTGTTATTACATTATAGATATATTTTGATGATAAGAACAAAAGTGCTTATAAAAACCCCGCACGAATATTGATTTTTATTTGGGGAAGCATCCGTTGCCCATTTTGCTTTTCCCGGAATCCCATCGACGCTTCTTGAAGGACAGTGGGCATCACGCTCCCTGTAATGATTAGTAAGTTATCAATTACTACAGCCCAATGTTCCAGAGAGACGAAAAGGGGGTGCGCGTGGGATCAGAATCACCATTGCTTGCTCCAAATTTTGGATTGGTTAAGCGCTATACTTTGTCAGATGCTCTGCTTCGTCTCAATTTTCTATTTGCTCAAAGATCCACTCGGATCTTCAGCCCCTCCTTTTTTCTAAGTTTAAATTCTGTTACAACTTTCAATCATCTTTTGGTTTTCTGCTACATCCTTCAGGTGATTTTACTTCATTCCTCCGTTCTCTATGCTTTTCTTTTTGTTCGGTATGTATTTCAAATCAGTTTTCTATCTGTTTTGTCGGTTGAATATGAGCTTGCCGTCCTTGAAATTGAAACCCGGTATTTAAAAAAAGAAAAAAATCCGTTTCTCATGTCTTTTTCTATGAAGCAGGCGTGAGCTTTTCTCATCTAAAACAGTGGTTGTTTTAACTATGAAGTCCACTCTTCATCCTTCTTATTCTATTCTTTCCTTATGGGGAACAAAAAGATATACTTTTTCTGAAGCATCGGACGAGTACCAAAGAAAAATAAATAAGATACTTGTAATTTGGCACGTAATGTCCTGTGTGTCAATGCCGATACGTATTGAATGTTTTGGAATGGATTTGATATGGGCGAAGGAAGTAAGCATACTCTGGATTGATAGATAATGCCTTGGTACCTTGAACGGCGTGGTTATTATGTTCATTTTTTATGCTAATTACACATGGCCTTATGAATGGAGTAATGAAAGGAAATAGGGTGGCTTCGCTCTGCCTTCTGATTAGCGATTTCTGGAGTGACTTAAAGAGTTCCTACAGGGTCGTCATCTTTTGTTCGGTGGAATTTGATTTCCGCTGCTTTCCATTGGTTTATACATTCCAGATTTTCCAGTTGAGGCTTCAGTCACTGCTCGGTAATGAGCTCCGGTGGTTTCACTGCTGTAGTCACCAAATTATCCCCTAGAGCAACAGAGAAGGATGTGCACAATTTTTTTGCCTACTCTGGTGTCATTGAGTATATTGAAATCATCAGGTAATTTTGTGCTATCTTATTTACTGTTTGCAATTTTTAATCCTGTAGTTAAAGTAAGCTAAGTATATGTTCAACATATGATTTTAATTTATGGTGACATTTTGATGCAATGCTTATTTGGTCTTTACTTCTTGAAGACAAGACATGGCAAATATGGGAGATTTTTAGTAGCCAACCTTGTTTAATATCCCAATTGCATGTCAATTTATTTTAATGGATATCCCTCTGTCAAATCTATAGACTTTAATAGTAATGTAATGACATGCAGAAAGGATATATGTATATATATAATGATCATTTCCCTCTTAATAATTTTACTTCAACAAAACTAAATTAAAAACGATAAGATGACAAAGATAAGGAATTGGGAATCCTATAGATATTCTCATCATAGATCGCTATAGTACCATCCCATGTTTTATATTTATCTCTACGTCCTTAAACTTGTGCCAGTTAATGAAGTTATGATGTTCTCTTCTTAAAATGCTTATACCAGAACAAATATTGATTAAAATGCTGATATATCAGTGCTTTTTCAATGCTACTGAGTATTGATAGTTTCATTTAATACTTTTATTTCATGTTGCTGTTCTATAGAAATTTCATATGCTTGCAAGGCTTGGGCTGACAGACGCTTGTTTATATAATCTCTCTTTGTCATGATGCAGATCTGATGAAGATGCGAATATAGCATATGTGACTTTTAGGGATGCTTATGCTCTGGAAACTGCCTTGTTGCTGAATGTATGTTGATGCTAATCCATCTTGCCTCCTTGTTTTCTAAATGTTGGATATCATAGATTGATGTCATCTACATTTGTCTTCTTAAAGAAGTTTATCTTTGCTTAATTGCACGCTAGATAAATATCAATGCTTGTCAGTAGTCCCTTTTCAATTTTTAATCTATGATGGATTCTACTCCAGAATAATATTGTTTATGCATAAAGATCCTGCTAGAGTTTAAGTCTCATAGGATTGGCTAAAACAGTTGGAAAAAGCAAGAAGAAAACAAAGAAAAAAAACCCACGTTCATAGGCATTAGAGAGGTATAGGCTCTCCAACAAAATTCTGCTCACAATCCACTTGCTTCTACCCTTCCTGTCCTCCCATTATATTCGCTGTTCTATCTCTTCTGACGGCCAAAGGTTTACAATTCCTCCTTTACCATCTGAAAACTCACACAGACCCTCTTCTTTCTTACTCTTACTTTTCCTAGTACAGTGCGTGCTTGTTTTAGCTTTTCAGAAGTGCTATTACTGGTGTTCAAGGTAAGTATATGAGAGGAGCTTTGTCTCAGTTTGCAGAAAAGGGCTTCTAAAACCACGGTTTGACAGTTTCCCAAATAGGTAAGTCAAAAAAAGGCCCATCTCTCACCCTCTTTCTCCCAGATTATGTCAACAATTGAGGCCTGGGGGCCAAGTCCATCCCCATCGGCATACAGGAAACCTATGAAAATCCTTTTATATGAATACAAGAAACTTGAGTAATTTCATCTGAACATCTACATTGATGGTTAAATTCGCCTGTGTGAGGAATAAGTATTTCATGAAGAGGATAAGGACACAGAATAATAAAGCTGGAAGGAAAAATACTATTTAGTAATGCTGTCCACCAGCGGAACATTTAGAACAGGAGACACGAGAACTTTCTTTTACAATAGAAATATGACAAGATACCCTTGTATGATTTCAATATTTACTCCTTCATCAGTCTGTTTTTGAATAGCTCGTGTTTTGTTGTTGACCATTAGCTATCCAATATTCTGGTATTGATCATTATTATATTTCTCTATCTTAATATTGTGTTTCAATCCAACCTATCTCAGGGATCTGTGATTGTAGATGAACCAATATGCATTTCTCGCTGGGAAGGTGCAGTAGATGACTGTGATAACAGGAGTAGCCTTGCATCAAGGCCTGAAGATAGTACAAGTTCATCAGTATGCCTGAAACTCTTCCTTAGAAAGCTTATTTGCTTTAATTGAACAAAGTAATATAATAACCTTTCATAAAACGAACTGATGTTTTGTGGTGTTTTAAAAATAAGCATGTTATTGTTTATGAAGAAACTAAAAATCCGTTCAAATTTGATTAATATTCCTTTTTTTCTTTTTGTAATATCATAGTTTACAATTTTAGAACGTTATGAATTAATGTTTTAGAAGGCTGGATACTTTGAATAAACTACCCGTATTTCTTGTCTGTTGGAGACCTTCTATTCTATGGGCACAACCTTGTCCTTAGTGGAAAAACATCTGAAAGACAGGAATGTAAATCAAAGCTGTGAAGGCACAGATCATTGTTATTGAATCGTGGAAACAAAACTCAGTTTAACACGAGATTTTTCATTACTTTTTCCTGTTGAAAAAATGTAATTAACACTACTTGTTCAAGTCTGTTTCTGTCTATTATTGAATAAAGGAACATCATTTTCTTTTACAGGATATTCATGTGCAGAAATTTGCTTCCACCCCGGGGGAGGCGGTAACTATGGCACAGGAGGTTGTGAAAACAATGGTAGCAAAGGGATATGTGCTGGGAAAAGATGCATGGATCAAGGCAAAAGATCTGGATGAGTCTTACCAAGTATCATCCACAGCAGCAGCCAGAGTTGCAGAGCTCAGCAAAAAAATTGGGTTGACTGATACAATTAATTCCAGCCGGGAAACTTTCAAATCAGTGGACGAGAAGTATCATGTAACTGATATCACCAAATCAGCTGCTACAGTCACAGGGACAGCAGCCATAGCATTGGCTACAGTTACAGGGAGGGCAGCAATGGCAGCTGGTAATGCCCTCGTCAACAGCAGTTACTTTGCAAAGGGAGCTCTCTGGGTTTCAGATATGTTGTCTCAGGCCGGAAAAGCTGCCGCTGACTTGGGTCAGCGCAACAACAAATGATACTCCAAAACTGAAATTGTTGTATTCTAAGGTTGGTTTTGGTATATAGTAAATGAATTTCTCTGGAACCTTGTACATTTGTCAAGTGTGTCAGTCGATCTGCATAAGTAGTTTAAGTGTTGATGATGGGATGATGATTGGGCGGCCTGAAGTGCCATTTACCTGGTGTACATGTTCACATATTAAATTAAAAACATTGGAATGTCTGCCAATTTTGGGAACATCAGATTTTGAGGATCCCTGATCCGCAGCTAACTTGTAAGTACTCAATCATCCTGTTGTCAACAGAACAATAATATTGTTATCTTCATATATTCTGGTTTTGTATTACATAAATAATTCTGTATAATATTCGGACATAACCTTGAGTGTCTAAACTTGAACTGATGTCTGACTTTTGGCACGCGTTGAGACAAAATATGTAAGGTGACGCCCGTGACCAGACTTCTCACGGAATTGCATTGTGAAACAAGAAGCAGTCAAACACGACGCTGCTGACACAATAATAAGAAGAAAAATGAGAATATTGTTTCCTTGGGGTGCTTGTTGCGAAATATTTAGAAATGTATGCTATGTTTGGATGGGAAGAAAAGTGAAGAGAAAATAGGGGAAAGAGAATACTAGATTTGAAAATTTTCATAAATGATAAAAAAAAAATTGCTATTTTTTGGAGTTTTCTCCCTTAGTTTTCTTTCCCCCTAATTTTTTCTCCATCTAAACATAAGGCTAGTGTCAATTAAATAATGGATGACGACGTCTATCAGACGAATGTTGCCTACAAATATGAGGGAACATAAATAGCATGTGAATTACTTTGTAATAGTTTAATGCGAGTGTTACTTGCTGAGTTTATTCGATTCCAACGGGATGATGTAAACACTTTACAGGCATCCCACTCAACCAATCTCGGAGAAAACTATTTATAATGATGTTGAAAAGCCAGAGGCTGCGGTCCCTGCCTTAGCCGGCCTAGTATTATAGAATTACGTGAGTATTTAAGAATTCCCCAAATCTAGGTTTACGTAAATCGAGATAAAACTCCTCTTCCACACTTATTTCGTAAATCATAAAAGCTATTCTAAAAAGCTAATTCAAACACACACTATAAATAAATGAGAAGCCTCTATTTGTATGATTATTTGACTATTGGTATTGGGTGTGCTTGATAAATGGGAATGAAGCAGAAATGGTTTAAAACTTTAAATAGGAAAAGGGAGTGAGTGAGGTAGACAGATACCTTGCTTGGCGCGCACTTTCACAGACAGACATCCACCTGCTTGGTTTGCTGTATGGCTTCCTCATTTTCAGTCTGAAATGCATCTTTCATGCAATCTCTTTAATTTCTACTTAATCCATGTTCATGTTGTTTTAGTTCTGGTTGGATATTTTTTCCCCTCAAGCATTTTTATTAAGCGCGTCTCTTGTCAGAAACAGCCTTGACCACTGTAGCCACCTTGACTTTTTTTCTTTTCTTTTGTAGGCTGACTGCCAACAAGATTTTTATTGGGAAATTACACTGTAGTTCCATGGAAGCTAAAATATGAAGAAATGGTCTCGGAAAATCTGAAATTACCCTCAAGTCCTAAGAGACCATTTTGTAATAAAATACAGATGAGAAATGTTTGAAACACCCTTAAGGAAGGGGGGAAAAACGGAGACACACCGGGCTTCTTTTCTTCATTCGAAATAAGCTTCTTCTCCTCATTGTTTTCGTCATTCGAAATCAGGTTCTTTTCCTTCTTTTCCTCATTCGAAATTAGAACACATTCCTTGTCTAATTTGTGAAACTTGAGACTCGATGATGTGCGACAGAAGGCAGTAGCGTGTGCGACGGTATTGGTAGGATATCTCCGGTGTAGTTCAAGCGTGGTCGGCCGAGTAAACGAACTCCGATCTTCCCTCTTGCGTGGTTGGGCTCCGACGAGCGGCATTGTGAAAATCGGTAAGCTTCTACAAGATGTGGATGCAAATAGATGTCAGACCCAAGTATAAATTCCCTTTTTTCAGCGACCTCATTCACAAAATGTGGTTTTTAATTTGTGACCTAATTGCTTAGCAAGTTAGAGGCATAAAACTAGTTTCTTGTGTAGGATATATATATGAAAGACAAAGTTCTCCTTCAGTAAGCATTCAAGCATATCTTTGAATCTGTTTAAATTTTTCATTCTGTGTGGTTATCTGTTAATACCGCTGCTGTTCCCCCTGTCCTCTTTTCTATATTTGTTTATTTATTTATTTTTATCAGAATCGTGATGGACTTGGAGTGTATGATAGATCCAATACTAAGAACATGCCGAATTAGTCTGAGGTATATTTTCTTTCTTTCTCTTTTTTATCATATAATACGTGTGTGTGTGTGTGTGTGTGTGTCTGTAAAGGCTCCTTCGTTCTTCGAGAAAGCTTCTGCAGTATGTGTCTGTATATTATAGTGGGCCTTAGATAATACACTACTTGAACTTTAAAGTTTTCATCAAAAAAATTTTAGCAAATAGTTTAATTAGTATGCACTATGCAGATGCCCAAGCAAGATATTTCTGAGTGAAGAATAATGGGGCCTGAAAATAGATCTTTTTATTATACTTGCTGTGAATTATAAAAGTAATGCATTGCTGGTGCATGAGCCTGAAAAATAATGGGGCTCAATAGTCGATCTTTTAATTATACTTGCTGTGAAGTATGAAAGTTTGCTGGTGCAAGAGCCTGAAAGTAATGGGGCTTGAAATCCATATTTTTATTATACTCATTGTGAAGTATAAAGCTAATGCGTTGCTGGTGCATGAGCCTGGAAAGATCTAATTAATATTCCAAAACGAGTATGTTATCTCCCAATAGCCTCAAATCAATTGTTTGTTTGTTTTTTGTTTGCAGGGAGAACAGTCAACCCATGTAGAAAAGTTGATGAAAAAGTTTGAACCAACACTTCCAAAGGTTCTCTGCCTAATACTCTAGTGTTTAGTTCTTTTATTTCTATTTGATGAATTAAATTTATAGCTAATACTTGTCCAGTATTATTGATGAGCAGTTAACCTATTTCTACATAAGTAAAAGTAAAACATGGATAATAACCACTTGTCCTACCATTAATGGATCCTTCTAAGCTTCTGCTGTTTAAATTTCCTTTATTAATTAATTAATGAAATTTTCACAGAAGGAAAAAGGGAAAGGAAAAGGAAGATACAACATTCTTCTTCAACAAAGCAACACATTAAAAACAATGAGAGTTTTTATATGCTTGTTTGATGAAAGCCATAGAGAGGATATAAAAACAATGTTGTTTCAGCAACAGAAAGGACAAGATTTTATGTAAGAAACTTGCCTTTTACTCTTACCATAACTTCTAAACTTGATAGAAACGACATTGATTCAGGTGCTAAGAAAACACATATTTCCCATGAGCACAAAATATTTTATACTATGGATGTAACAATTTATTGGGTGATGTTATAAACGTAAAGTTTAATGCATCAAAATTCAAAGGAATTTTCTTGTTTTATGCCTCTAACTTGTTTTATGCCTAATTCCCTTTTTTTTTTTGCATTTTCTTGTGTAGTCAATATAGCTTTGAATTTTGATGCATTAAACTTTACCCTGATGTTATGAGTGTATTTTGGATTTTGTTTTTGCAACTAGTTCATTCCTCTCTACTTTGAGCTTTTAGTTTGCTGTTACTCTTCGATGGTTAAGTGAATATTTTATCTATGATATGCATCCAATTGGTTGTTTGCGAGTGTTTCATTGAAAGTGGAATTTTTGAAATATTAGTTACCAAATCTCTGAACTCTGTACTCTAGCTTGGACCTCTAATGCATTAAACTTGACTCTGATGTTATGCATATGCTTTGAGTGGTCGTTTTTTTTACTGTATTGTGAGTCATCACTTATTAGCACAAACTAATTCTACTTCTTGCATTTGTCTTCATTGTAAATCTCTCAAGTAACAAATCTGGCTCTTTTTCTGTATTTATCTTGTATTTTCATTTCTGTTAAATATGCTCTAATGAGTTACTATTTGTGTTGCCTGGACTGATTAATTGAATGGTGGTGAAGTTGGAAATAGTTGATAGACTTAAGAGTTACTATTTGTGTTATGTGGACTGATTCGTTATCTATTAAGTTCGGTTTTCTTAATTATGTGGAATGAGTTAATATATGTTATATTTATTTGTCCCTATCCAACTGTTAATCAATTGTGTTATATTTCATTTGTTTGTATAGCTTAATGAGTTGTGAACATAGAGGCATGATGAGGAAAAATCTGTGTGATTTGTTAGAAGTACTCAATTGGTCTACATTAGCTTCTTCATTAGTGATCATGTATTGTATGTTTTCAATTTCCTTCTCTTTGTGCCTCAATATTCTGTCAATCTCATTCGACATGTGGTACTTTTCGTTGAGAATTCTTTGAATCTTTGCTACCATCTCCTCTCCCTCCTGTAATTTCTTTTCCCATCTTGGTAAGTCCTCTGTATGCTTAGATAATGTTCTGTCATGCATTCTTTTAGCTGGTCTATTTTGTTAATATTATTATCATGTTGCCAGGTTTTATCTATTTGTTTGGTGTCAGGATATTTTGTAACTGTCTCAAGTTTTCTTACTTGTGAACTACCACTCAACTATTATTTGGCCCAAAAAAACCTCCTATCCTCATCTAAAGTTGGGAACTTGTCATTATAAGGAGGCTACAGAGGCTGCTGCTGAACGTCCATAAGGAATATTTCAAGCTACTTAAGTTGTCTCGAATTTTGAGGTTTGGTTTATTGAATTATAAATTTACATATCACACAGCTGAAAAGTTTCAGCAGTTGAAGCTTTATGACATTATTTGCACCAATGTTCTTGTTTTGTCTGCATTTTTTAATCATTAGTAATCAGCAATTATAAGGCATGGTTTGTGTTTCCAACTAGTTAATTTTGAATCTGATGGGCCTCTTTTTGCTGCATATGTTAAATTTCTTAGTAGATCCATGTTAAATGTTTAGCAGCATATAATTTAACAGTAAAGTGTAGTAGGTCTTTGTATAAAAGTATGACCTATTTTTCATTAACCATATCCAGGAAAGGAAGATGGAGACAGTTGGTTCTGGCAAAACCAAACAACGAACAAACAGCCCCATAGGAACAAGACCAGCCAGCTTTTCTGGCTATAATTTATTCACGGAAGAGTTTTTCAACCAGAAGGAGAACAAGCAGAAGGGAAAGATAAAGGACAAAGAGAAGACAAAGGTGAATAAGGTCCACAATTTTCAAAAGCCAAACCTAGAGGTGAGGGAGGCTTGGAATGCATTAAGTGAAAAGAAGAGAAAAGAATATGGTAAAAGGGCTGAAAAATTAAGAGGCCCTAGTAAAGGGAAGACGTATGTCGTTCCATTTTTGACACGATGCGCACCAAAACAGTTTATGGCTGTGTGCAAAAACTTGAAGTCCAGACCCGACGCCATAAAAAGGCTGAAGAATATTGGGTTTGACAAGCTGGTGCATATTTGTTGCCCACAAATAAACCGTCACATCTGCGCGGAGTTCATGCGGTGTTTTGACCCTCCCACGAACCAAATCTCATTTCGAGGGCAGACGCGTGAGTTAAAGCCTAAAGATGTGCAACAATTGCTTGGTCTACCTAATGGTGGGGTAGATATTCAAGTACAAGTACACGAAGAAGATCGGATATTCAAGGATCTTAGGAGCGTATACAGAAATCTAAAATACCAACAAATAGGGGATTTGTTTATGGGTGATTTAGATGAAAATTTTGAGTTCCTCTTTGTCATTTTCGCCTTAGGAACCTTATTGTCTCCAAGTGCGAGTATTTATGTTAGTGACCGTGTCTTAAAGTTGATGACACTAACAAAAGATGCACTTGGTCAGTTCAATTGGTCATCCTTTATTCTAAATGAACTTTGTGCTGTAATTGGGGATTTCCAGAAGGAGTTAAGGAAAGGGAACGCTAAAGGCAGAAAACCTGTTGGAGGTTGTATATACTTCCTCATGGTACGTGTGTCTATATTGTATTTTTTTCTGCAATTGGAAATGTCAATGTGTATTTGCTAATTGTGATGCACATGTGATGCAGATGTTTTGCCTACAACATTTGCTCTGGCCAATATGAAAGCAACTAAAGGTGAAGATGACATCCTTTACTAAAATGAGGAAAGGGTGAGGAACAGAGTTCAACTAGAGAAATCCAGCAAAAAAGGGCTTCTTTATGGTGTCGGGCAGGGGGATGACCCTTCATCTAGATCATTTAATCCTGAAACAATGTTGACACACCCGGTAATTATGACTATTTAAATATGTACACTGTTGTAGATTGCATTTTGGTTAACTTGGTAATGCCTTAATTACAAAATGCGATTAGTATGTTAATGTTACAGGAATTGAAGCGGACATACACTAGGTTGGTTGGCATTATTGGCAATGAACTCCTTGCGCTTCAAAATAGGTTGTTGCATGGAAACAACAACGACGTAGATGACGAGAAGGACGATGAAAATGAAGAAGAAGATGCAACAATCCACAAGCTATCAAGTTCAACGATTTTTGAGAAGGATGATGACAAGTCAGCTGAATAGGAAGAAAATGAAGATGATAAGGAGGAGGAGGAGGAATACATAAAAGGAGAGGAGGATGAATCAGAATGTGAAGACAAAGGTCCCGATGATAAGGACAATGACGAAGATGATGAACATCATGAGGCCATCATTGAAATTGACGCACATGATGGAGGTGAACCAGCAAAAGAAGAATTCCAGCAGCATGAACTTGGAGAAAACCAGCAACAAGGGAGTGATGTGGAAGTGAGAAGGTTTAAAAGGATCATAACTCCTAGTTGGGTTGTCAAATCTCCTTGGATAGATGCAACCAAAAAGTCTAAGGGGAAGAGAAAATTTGATGAGAAGGATATTTTATTTCAGTTATGCACAACGCGGTGTAATGACGAAGACGGCAATGAGTAAGTTTATAGTAGTACGTTGCAATTGTATTACATTGCTGTTATAGTGATTATTGCATTTTTTTGCTGTTTGTTTTATTTTAGGGAGTTCGTGGCGATGCATGATGACTTCCTCACAAGGAGGGAACTCCAGTGTCTAAGACTAAGATCATGGATCAATGATAGGGTATGCCACTGGAATTAAGTTATGTGTTATCGCTTTGTTGTCATATTTCCTTTGTATAACTTTTTCATGTCACTGCTGCAGTTAATGACGATGGTCGCAAAGACCATTGTTACTGATCAACAATAAAAGGAGGGTAGAGTAACAAGACATATATTTACTGCCGATTTCACGCGAAAACTTGTTGCTAACCCATTTAGATGGTCTTTGCCTGACCATGAAACACAAATCCTCCCCAAGTACGTGGGATATAACATTGGGGATTGTGATTTCATATTTGCCCCATTTGTTTGGAATGATCACTGGTTCTGCTATGTTGTTGACACCCAAGCCATGCGCTGCTATGCCCTTGACTCGTTGGTTGACATACGGACATATGGTAGGAGGCAGCGGGAATTAGAATCGGGGTATAAACCAGTAGAGCCAAAGAAGAAGAGGGGGAAGCGTAAAGGAGAGATTGACCCAAAGGAACACATGGCACAAGCAGTTGTATGGAATATTGTCACCTGACACCTCACACTTTGTTGACATTCATATCCCTTACTGATGTTGTATTTCTTTTTTCAGTGGAATTGCTTATTTCAAATTCTGAGGAGAGTGAAGCCACAACTGTTTGCCAATGAGAAAAAAATAGAGCCGGGTTTCACCTGGGCAAAAGTACATGTACAACATGACACGTGAGTTGCCTTTGTGGTTTTTGTTCATAGTTTTACATTGTATGAAAAATGACTGCTATGGTTTGTTACCTGTTAATGTGTTTATGTAGAGATTCTTGTGGTGTGTATATACTATCATGGCTACAGATGTGGGACGGAACTGAGCAAGGCTAAGACGGATACACCATGCCGTACTATACCGCCGAGGAGCTCCAAGAAATGAAGGTGGGGTTCTTGTGGTGGCTCGTTACTCATCCGTTGAACAAACATGTAGACAAGGTTATGTTTTTTGTTCGAGGCATGCATAAGAGGAGCAGAACCAATTAGGTAATCATTGAACCTCTTTGTCAGCTCCGATCCATGTTACTGTTCTTATAATGCATGCACAAATTCCATTTCCAGGTTATGTTTATTATGTTTTTATGGAAGATTTTTTTTTGTACTCATTTGGTTCATGGTTTTGAAATCTGGATTTTAACATATTCAATTATTGTTCATTCCCTTCCATTCTGATGTATGATGATTTTACATAGTGGCTACTGGAAAATTATTTTAGGTCTGAAGTTTTCATTCCCTTTGTATGTTTTATTTTTCATGTTGAGGTTTTATTCAGTAGATGAATTATTTAGGTGACATTTTTTGGCTGGTTTATTGCCAATTCTAATAACCAGCAATTATATTGTGTATGAGAATTGTATTAGCAATGCATGCTTTTGGTGTTGGCGAGTCTCTGCTTGATGTTGCAAATTATGGAATTCCTATGTTTTGACATATCTGATAGTAAGCATTAAATTTAATTTCAGCAGGCACGAATGCATTTGACTCCAGTTCTAGATGACTGATTCTTCTCCTCTAACTGACAACTGATATAGCAAAGAAAGCTCCATTTCAAGTGGTAAGTTTGGCCCTGTCCATTGTACTTGACCTGTAAATTTGAAGCCAAATAAAGCTGGAATATGTGACTTTTAAACAAGACATCCCTTGTGCAGAAGTTAGCAGTCACCTCTCTGAAGAACATGCCTTGTTATCTGGAGCTACAATAATTAACATTAACCTTTATAGTCATGTTTATTTTTCCATTTATGCACTGAAGAAGAAGCTCTATAGTGTTTTTCTCTATAATGGTGGCCTCCTAGTATGTTGTAGAAACTTTGTAGCCTTATTTGAATTGGCAATTTATGTATAAAAGAAGCTACTTGTTTATTCAGTGAAAGGAAAAAACAGCTTTGTAATGTTTTTCTCTATAATGGTCGCGTCCTAGTATGTTGTTGAAACTTTGTAGCCTTGTTAAATTTCTAGTTTATGAAATGAAGAAGAAGGTGATACTTTATTCATTCAAATACAAGAGATGGTTTTAATTTATTCATATAAGCATGCCCTGGTGCCTCTGCAATTGGGCCAAGTGCCGTGGCACGGGTGTGTTAACAATTTGCTTATGCACGTTTTTCATTGTCTCAGCATCTTTTCTTCAATTAGTACCATATCGTACTGCATCGCTTGCCATCGAAACAACCCATTGCGTGAGTGTTTCGGAATTTCTCAAACCTAGGTTTCACCTCATAAGTTGTAAAGGTAAACCAAACACACACTGAGATTCACTTGACAATTCATAACAGCATAACTGTGTTAACAACTCGAAGGGCTCCATCGACAACTCTAGGAGCCTTCACTGATAACTCAAAGGGCCTCCACTGACAATTCTAGGGGCCTCCACTGACAACTCTAGGGGCCTCCACTAATAACTCAAGGGGCCTTCACTGATAACTCAAGGGGCGTTCATTAACAACTGATGGGGCCTCCACTGACAACTGAAGGGGCCATCATTGACAACTAAATGGCCGTTCATTAATAGCTCTAGGGGCCTCCACTGACAACTCTAGGGGAATTCACTGACAACTCTAGGGGCCTTCAGTGACAACTCAAGGGGCCTCCACTGACAACTCAAGGGGGCCTCTAGTGACAACTCCAGGGGCCTTCACTGACAACTCTAGGGGCATTCATTAACAACTCAAGGGACCTCCACTGACAACTCTAGGAGCCTCCACTGACAACTCTAGGGCCTCCACTGACAACTCTAGGGGCCTCCACTGATAACTCAAGGGGCCTCCAGTGACAACTCTAAGGGCCTTTACTGACAACTATAGGGGCGTTCATTAACAAGTGAAGGGGCCTCCACTGACAACTAAAGGGGCCATCAGTGACAACTAAAGGGGCGTTCATTAACAACTCTAGGGGCCTTCACTGACAACTAAAGGGGCGTTCATTAACAACTCTAGGGGCCTTCACTGACAACTCAAGGAGCGTTCATTAACAACTGTATGGGCATACACTGACAACTCCATGGGCCTACAATAACAACTTGACGTCCCTTCGTTGACAACAAAATTTACATCAGCTTGAAACATTCAAAACATGACAGTGGTTTACACAAATGTCAACATTACTGCATAAATATATATTAACAACTCCATGGGCATACACTGATAACTCCATGGGCCTACAATGACAACTTGACATCCCTTCGTTGACAATAAAATTTACATCAGCTAGAAACATTGAAAACATGACAGGGGTTTACACAAATATCAACATTACTGCATAAATATATATTAACAACTCCATGGGCCTACAATGACAACTTGACGTCCCTTCGTTGACAACAAAATTTACATCAGCTGGAAACATTGAAAACATGACAGGGGTTTACACAAATATCAACATTACTGCATAAATATATATTAACAACTCCATCGGCATACACTGATAACTTTAGGTCCATACATTGACAGCATAATTTACAACTCATTACAACCTTCTATAAATGAAAGTAGGATACCAAGCCATATTATATCCAACCTTCATTTACAGCTGAAAATGCATGCACAAGTAACACAAAAGTGACATATTATTGCTATATAACTAGTATGGACTTGTATCTATTCATATTTACACAAATACTATGCATGCACTTTCCAAAAATTAAAAGAACCAAAACGGGCATGATTTATCAGCTTGGATTAGGATTCTTGCAGGTCTTTACAGTGTGGCCAGCTTCATTGCACCTCCCACAATGATAAATCCTTTTGTCTTGAAACTAAGATTCAATCCTTTTTCGTTTTGGCCTTCCCGGGAGCCTTCTAGTAAGTGGTGGTCGCAATAAATTCTGAGTCATCAGCTGTGTCACTGTAAGGCCTTCAACACGTGGGCAATCATGTGTTGCTACAGGCCTCATGGCCGTTGCATAAATTTTTTCTTGGGTACAAACTTTGTAGCATTCATCGACGTACGAGTAAACACTACGATGAACTAACTTGATTGCTGCACATGCATGTGGACAAGGGATTTCGCTCATCTGCCATGTAAGGCAAGTACATGTGTGCCCTATAAGGTCAACACTCAGATGGATGACTCGGCTGTTACACACCGTTGCAACTGAAATCATATCATCACCATAATATTCACATTGCAGATTTTCAGTGCCCTTGACTTGTTCCATCAACTTAGACTCTATATTCGGCCCAATGCCATTCCTCCAATTTCTCATCGCTGCTTTGCACGCAACCATCTTCTTGGCTAATTTTTCTCTATGCTCATGAATGAAAACATCAACATTGTGCTTCCTTTCTTTCAATACCCAATCGTTAAATGACTCCACAACATTTGATGTTAATTTATCCCATCTTTTGTGAGGAAACTTGCTTTGCACCCATCTTTCAACGTCTCCTTCAGTCTCAACCTACATACCTAACTCCAGAGAAAACAATTTCAACCTACCTAATGCAACATTATATTCATGTTCATGTCGTGCATATGCAATAGCATCAAGCATTTTAAGTGCATCTTCTTTGCTGTTCGAAGAAGTCCTATCCTTTACTCTTCTAAGCTTGACAAAATGTGAACTAAAGTTTTCCTTCACGTGCCGGTAACAAAATGTGTGTCTCTGAGATCCAAATATACAACAAACAGCACTTATGATGGCAAGATTCCTATCTGACACTATTGTGATCTCCCTTGTGCCAATGATATCCTTCACAATCTTAAGAAACCAACTCCAATCATCATGTGTTTCTCCACTTACTATGCCATATGCCAAGGGAAACAATTGATCATCAGCATATACGCATTAGCTAAAACCAGTGTTCCCTTATAAGGACCACTGAGGTGACATCCATCTATATATAATATGCCTCGACACCCTTGTAAGAAGCCTTTAATAGAGCATCCATAAGCAATGAATAGCCTCTCAAATCTGTCACCCTCAGAGAATTCACACCGGGCTACCGTGTCTGGATCGGTCTCTATAAGCCTATCACATATCCAAGGAAGAGTCATGTATGAATCTTCGACGCGGCCATGTATTTCCATCAATGCTCTTTCTTTTCCCCTGTACGCTTGACTATAATTTAGACACACCCCAAAATCTCTATACATATCTCTCATAACCTCATTTGCATTCTTGTCTATGTTACACCTCAAACTGTCTGTGATTATTGATGAGGTTAATTTGGATCTCTTCAAGTGAGGTACAAGTAGATTATCTTGTGCGTCATGTTTGTGGTCACCTTTGAAAGTCCTTATAGTGAGGAATTCTGTATCTTGTCGTTCACCAATTGAATATGCTCCCAAGTACCATGGACATCCATCAACCATGCATTTGGCGATGATCTTTTCCTTGTTGGTTTTTACATATTTATATGCAAACTTGTGGGAAATGCCATACTTGTATAATGTTTGTCGAAGGCCATCCGCATTGACAAAAACTTGTCCCTCCCCGTGATAAGTGAAATATTTGCATATTTATTTTCCCTTATATGATGATTTTATGGACGATATTTGAGCTTAGTATAATATATTTGGGTGTAAAATAAATAGTATTTAAAAAATAAAGAAAAATATAAAAAAATGTCAGTACTGTAGCGTCGGTACTATTCATAATGGAATCACTGTAGCAGGACGTTACTGTAGCGGACGGAGGTGACTGTAGCGGATGGAATCACTGTAGCACTGTAGCAACACGGAAAAAATACGTAGGTTTGCTGAAAAGTCATGTTCATGCGTGAAATGAAGGAAAAGTACTGTAGCACCTGTGGAAAAAAAAAAGAGAAGCAACAGACGCACTTGCTTGCCTATATATACATGTGTGCTTCTTTGCAAAAATGGAAGAAGGAGGAGAGAAGAAAGTGTGGAGAATTTTCTCTGACAGTCAGAGATCCTTCTCTGACAGGGAGAGATATTTTCTCTGACAGTTCTAAATAAATTGTGTTATTTTTTATTTTTAATTTTATGTATTGTATTATTTTCTTGCATGCCTCCTATATGGAAGGCTTAGTATTGTATTACATTTTTTATGCCGCCTACATGGAAGGTTTTACCTCCTAAAGGGACGGCTAGATTTGTCCATTTTTCATGCATTTTGTTGGTTGTATATTTATGTTTGAGAATTTAATATTCAATTTTATGCAATATTTTTAAGGCTTTCATTCTAGCTTTATATAATTTATTTTGGTTTTGTTTTTAATTTTATCATGTGCTAAACTTTCATTTTCCTAGGGTGATGACGTAGCTTACTAATGACGGATTGAATCTTAACTTATTAAATCTAGTTTAAATTTCTCCTTCATGATTGAGTTTTAATTATTATTCTTAATGCTTTTGATTGACTGGCCATCTTTTGAATGATTTCAATATGCATGTTGAGACCGGAAGGAGATGCATGTGTGTAGATTCTATAATTAAAACCATGACTTGCATATGAAATAGGAATATATTCATATGAGTTATGTAGTCTTATTGAGTTCCATAAATCTTAATGCATAATTAATTGCTTAAATTCATATAGGAATATATTGGATTAGCAATTAATTATAGAATTGCTTGACCTTGGAAGAGGCTAGTAATTAAATTAGGAAAACTCGACTATCAATCATGTGAAATAAATTGGGCTAGAATAGATAAGTGATTCAATCCGAAATTTGTTAAGTGAAATCTAATCCCTAGGATTTTTTCTCATATTTGTTTTCATATCATCTGCACTCATATTTAATTATTTTTCTTTTATTTGTACTCTCAATCACCGATTTATCGATCGAATAAATAGAATTAAAATTACCCATTTTGGTACTTAGTGATCAATCCTCGTGGGAACGATACTCTACTCACTTCTATATTACTTGATTACGACAGTGTACACTTGCACTATATAATTGATCATCCAAACTCGTAACAAGTTTTTGGCGCCGTTGCCGGGGATTGTTGTCATTAATATCAATACCAAGTAATTTTAATACTAATTTAGTCTGCATGTAAAATTTGAAAAAAAAATTTCAAAAAAGTAAAAAAAAAAATGAATTATTCACAGCATTAATTTGGTGATACCTTGTCATATCTTAGTTCTTTTTTTGGAATGCATGTGAATGGAATGGGACAAGAAAATATAAATGCTGGTTGGATTGAAAATTCTTCTCCTTATAATTGTTTTTCTGGTGCTTATTATGGAGAGTGTCATCCCTATGAGCATTATCCATATAGCACTACCAATCATTATATGGGAGATGATTTCAATATGCATCAAACTTGTTTTGATCATTCCTTTTATCCTGGTGGAATTTCGGAGCAACAAGAATCTTTGGATCCATATGTCAGGTATTGTCTTAATCCTCCGTTCTACTCTTATCCATATATTGAAGAACAAACTCTTGAGTATAAGAAAAAATCTGATTTAGAAAAATTAATTGAGGAGTTTGAGCAATCAACAGAGAGATTTTGTAGAGAGCAAAAGGAAAATGACACAAGAGTCAAGTTAAGTGTCCAAAATATTGGAATATATGCGAGTCAAATTATTGCATCACTTGAGACTATGAGGCAAGATAATTCTTTGAGCATGATTCCCACTCCTTGTGTTGATGATGATTTTTATGATAAAGTTGAGGATGTGGAATTGAATGAAACCTTAGCTCTTGTGGCATATGATAAGGAACTTGAAATCACTTTTGGAGAAAATAATGGATGTCCAATTGAGGTTCTGCCTGTGGAGCCTAATCTTTGTGATTTTGATATTGAAACTAATGTGGATATTCCAGAAGATGTTGTTCATGTCTCTCCTGTTGAAGTATTGACTCTTATTGATGAGAATCAAGTGGATTTTATGGGATGCTCTAAAATTTTGGAAATTCCTAAATTTGTTTGCAAATACATACATGTTGTGTTTTCTTTGAATTCAGTAAATAATTGTACTCTAAAATTGTCTATGATTGAAGAAGTACAATTAATTACCCCGATTATAAGATCCTTCCACTTTGTAGAGTTTATTTTAGGTGTTCCTATTGGCACCATTTAGACAGCTCATTGCAATGTAGGTGAATCTTCAATAGACATAGTGGCTGATCCTCCATCCCAACCTTCTGATAAGTTATCAAACCTGCACCACATTGCAAAGTAAAACATGTTACTAATGACAAGCTCATTTGAATTCGTTCACAAGCTTTTTCTTATAACGATTTTACACTTACACATATTGCTCATTACTTTGATCATCCCTTATTGCCGTTGTATTATCATCTTCATTTTGTCCTTCATCTACATAGACATGCCCACTTTTTCCACTATAATTGATTAAATGTTCAATTGCTTCATCATCTAGTATGTCCATAAATGTTGTTATATCACACGGCAATGTGAACTTCATAACAAGTCCACCGCTCTCTTTTCCCACAATGGAGGATATCATTGTTTTAAACTCTTCTAAACGTGTTCCTTCCTTAATGGTTCTAGATCTGACGCTTCCACCAACATATGTTAAATAACTATCTCTACTGACTTCAAACCTTCCCCTTATATGAAGGAAACATAGTAGATTCTTGCCGGACGTCGTAGCCATCTCTGCTGTCTACTGTACAAAAAAAGTTGTCATTAACAATGTCAGTAGCCTTAGTAACAAATGACACAGCCCCTATTAACAATACTTTCTTACTACATAATCAACACCGCCAACCACACATATTTCACACCTTGGTCATTAAATCCCACTTATAATGACTGAAAACAGCACAAATAACTGAAAAACATTCCAAACTTTTCAGCCCCATTCCAAACACCATTACACCACAAGGAAGGAACATTTAAATATGACCTCTAGTTGTTATTAACAAGTTATGGAGCCTCCATTGACAACTATCGCTGCTGCCATTAACAACTCTTTTTTCCTTACGCAAATCAGGTTATGTAACCCCTAATCTTTGACCCTCATCTTCATTCCTTACCTCTTCTATTACAGAAACACACCACCATGAACCAGAAAATAGAGCATAATGACTAAAAAACAGAGCACACAAAATCATACCAAAACGCATTGAAACCTTAGCCATAACATATCCCTTGCATTTACAAGACCTTCCTTTATAGGTTGCAAGCATATGGAGGACAATTCCCACAAAAATCTTGACCAAAACAAATATCAATAAAAAAAACCTTTAGTTGTCACAAAAATCATTTAAATATGACCTCTAGTTGTCATTAACAACTTAAGGTGCCTCCATTGACAACTATCGCTGCTTGCATTAACAACTCTTTTTTTCCTACGCAAATCATATCATGTAGCCCCAAACCTTTGACCCACATCTTCATTCCTTGCTTCTTATATTGCAGAAACACAGCACCATACACCAGAAAACAGAGCTAATAACACCAAAAACAGAGCATACAAAACCATACCCAAACACAATGCAAACTTTATCAAACCATATCCATTGCATTTAATAGATCTTCCTTGTTAATTTGCAAGCATATACAGGACAATACCCATCAAATGTAGATAACTTTTTCCATTTTCATGATCAAAACGAACATGACTAAACAAAACATAAAGCTATGTTTACCAACTAAACAGAATATGTGAGTCAGATGCAATAATCAAGACAAGAGAGTGGATGCCATGAATTCCCTACCTTAATCTTCAATCATGGATGCTGATCTTCGTTGAGTTTTTCCCGCCTTCTCCAGACTTCTTCCGGACGTAATATGCATAATTCACAGCATTTAATCACATATTTTACTGTTTGTCTGATAGGAGCAATTGTGACTTTTCTCATCTGGATTTTATTATAAAATGGTCCATTGGGACTTGAGGGTAATTTTAAATTTTTCCAGGACCATTTCTTCATATTTTAGTTTCTATGGGACTACAGTGTAATTCTCCCATTTTCATTCAAATGTGGTGAGCGGTGCTGCAGCTGAGACAACTTATTGTACAAGAATTTCATGCGTGATTAGGATTGTGATTAGAAGAAAGCATTTGAGTGAAGAATAAATCATAGACCGGTAAATTGGGACTTCAACCATCACCCGACTGGAGTGGGCAAATGCCATCTACCATTGACAATTCCCACCGATAAGCCTTTGATTGTGATAAAACATGGGCGTTGGGATTTTCATGGCTGTATACGAACACGTGAACACGATTAAAAGGGCGATGAGTGGGCTACCAGCAGAAATAAATACACATTTCGGCACATCATCTGCATAATTTATCGTGGGTGAGATTGATGGACAATGGAATTCCCAATCATTTTCTTTTTTAACATAATAATTAGGTGGTTTTATCTCCTATCAAATAATGGGACCTTATTTCTCTCTTCTACCCCTTCTAATATTTCTCTCTCTTTTTTTTCTACTCTTAGATTAATATCTCAACAGTCCAGATTTATCATGTTATAAAAATATTATTATAATTTTACCTTAAAGATACAAAAATAATTTTAACAATTCAAATTTATTTTGTATCTGGTATTAAAAAAATTATTTTTATATTTTAAGGTAAAATTATAATAATATTTTTATAATATGATAAATCTAAATCATTAAGTTCTTTATCTAACGAAAAATAAAAAAGAAAAATAAGGGAAAAGGATGGAAGGGGTGGGGAAGAAAAGCGAAATCCGAATGCCACCGCTGTCTTCCCTCATCATTACAAATAATTCTCTTGAAAGAACCTTCTTATCTATTTTCAAATTTCAAAGTTTCTTGCCCTTTTTAAAAGATAGCATTCCTCAAAGTCAAGATTGCTGCTTTTTCTTGTTCCAGCCACGCACCATCTCTCAAGAGCGTCCCAAAATTCATTGTCACCCAAAAACCACAAGGAAGGGCAACACAAATAAACTTCAGTGGCGTCATATGATTGGACCAGGTCTACAAGGTTGAAATATGATTGGACCATAAACAATTGTCGCTGCTGCCAAATGGTCTACAAGGTTGAAATATGATTGGACCAGGTCACTAGCCCTCTGTCGCCGACGTTTACCCAGCTTATCATTATTTAATGTTCTGTTTTGTGTTTGTATTCAAATCTTCTTGCCTATTATTGTAATGTCAGATGGATCTCAATACATGAAAAAGTCACACTCGAATAATCAACTCCACAAAGTATATGTGCTTTTATATTTGTGCTTTTTTTAAAAAAAATTTCTACTTTGTTTAAATACATTTCATGCATTTTGAACAAAAAAAAAAAATACATTTCATGCATGACCTCATCTATATCTTTCTGTCTTTCACAACGCGTTAACTAAAGACCTGTAATCATTCATTCATTCATTCATTCAATATATGGATGCGGATTTCCTGCAATTTGGGCTTATTTAATGACATATATAATAAACAATTGTTTTCCTTTTTAAAAGAATTCTATAATTCTTCCTTCACTAACCAATTAAATAATAAATACCTAACTAATTCAACCCATAATCTGGGGCTGTGGAAACAGCCGTGCGAGTCCTAATCATCATGGCAGGCATAATGACTTACGTTGAGCTCATAAATTCCACTATCTATAAATAATATTTTTCTAATTAGCACAGGACTAAGTACAGATCTATGCTCCACAGAAAACATTCAATTCCACCATATATTAGTTAATTGTGTGACTATACATTCTCTTCTTTCGGGGTGAAAAATTATTGTTGCATTGAATTAATTAAAATTATCTGTTTAGTTAATTTAGATTGTCCATATGCATATAAGTTGCTTTAAATCTTTTTTTTTTTTGCCCAACGAGAGGATTCAAATCAGTCATCACTGAACATTAAAACTGTAATACTAGTATACTACAATCAATCATTAATTAAACATTTCAGATTGGGAAGTAAGTGAAGCAAAATCAATTATAAATTATACAATGTAATACTAAAACCATTCTTTATATATGTGTATGTATATATACTTTTCACAAAAATTAATATTGATAAATGTTATTTCGTTTCTTGAAGGAAAAAAGGAAAGAAGAACCAAAAAGTATACATTATAAACTGTATTTGTTGTACAGAAAGAGTGAAAGACTATTTGTTCACTCGTGCCCCTTTCTCAATATCTATGGCACCAAAATTTCACTGTATAATAAGAACCCACAAATTACAAAACAAACACCCAGAAGAATGAAAAATTACCTCTGTTAAAATGCAAATGGAGAGTGAAATCTATAGGCAACACAACGGGCAGCGGATTAACCCATTTTCATTACAGTCAGGGCACCGTTGGAACCCATAGTCACCACCTAGTTCACCATCTTCATCTTCTTCTTCATCAGCTCCCAAATAAATTTTACAGCTCCCAGAACATGTTTCACAGGGCACAAATCGAATATCCCCACAAGCTTCACATATATCACTATTAATTGATCCATGCTCATCATTAACTCTTTCACAACAATTAAGCAATTTTTCTAGCTTACCATCTTCATGCGATCTTTGAATTTCCTCAGCTCCACCAATGAAATTACTCCCAATGAACACTGCTGGCAATCCAATCCCAGTAAGCCTATCACCCAAAAGCTCTTTGAGCTCATCCTTAAACCCCGAATGCATCGACATGTCTCGTTCATCGACACGGACACCCAATCCTTTCAGAATGAGCCTCACATGGCAACAATCCTCATAAGTCTTCCTTACACCGCGTAAGGAGGTAAAGTACAAAACTACCTTATCTTTCTTGTATGGAAGAGTTTTCAAATCCGTATCATCACCTTCATTTATCTTCTCTTTGGTGACATCAAAAAAGAAGTTATCTGCAGTAACGGTGTGTTGTTTCACAGGGGAGAGCTCTTGTAACGATTTTCTGAATGAGGAGATGACATCAGGATCAAAATCTGTAATTGCAGGGGCAATCCTGGGATTTAATTCATCTTCTGTCATTTGAAGCCAGAGAGGTTTGGGTGGATCGGCCGGAGAAGAAACAGGTTGATCGAAAGAGAAACTCCTGAAGTGATTGGGTGATCGGTAGGGGCTGATATCTTCAAGACCTTCCATTAATTCCCACAAATTGATTGTCTCTGGCTCACCTGGAGGAGTTCTGATTGGAGTCCTGGGAATCGATTTTGGTAGCTTCTGCTCGATCATATTGGACCATGTTTTGGCCTCGATTAGCCCCATTGAGAATTCCTTGTTCTTTCTCTCACTTTCTGATAACGCCTCATTCTTCTTCTTACGGTCTTCAATTGAATTGTCGCCGTCGCCAAAACTGAAACCATCACTGTCGCTGACTTTACTGTTGGAAAACTTGAAACCATTCTGGCTTCCAATTTCAGAAAGACTCTGTGTTTTCTGGTAATTTGAGAGAGGAGAATCGAGCTTGAGGGAACCCAATGTGGTGGAGGTGAGAGCCACGACATGGTAGCTGTCTCCCTCTTCCTGGGGTGGGTGGTGGACGTGCATTGAGTAACTTCTGGGCTCAGGGGAATATGGAGCGTTGCAATGCCGACATCGCTTTTGCTTCGAACTCACACAACCCATGATCACAAAATTCTAAAACACAAAAGGACAAGCACAAGATAAATCAAATTCAGAAGAAACCCACCGAAGAGTTAGGATCAATTTGTTTCCAGGATACAGGTTTTGCGATTGTTGAAAATCCACGGCCAAAATTGATGACAGAGCTCATTCATCATGGCTCTGAATTTTTGGTATGAAGGAGGCTGGCAAAGGAAAAAGACGACCTATTCAGGACAAGAGAAGCACAAGGGGAAGATTATTGAACTGGTCTTTGAGGAATTGGTGAGGAAATGATATAAGAGAGGAACCAAAGGGGTAACAGAATTGGTCTCTGAAATTGAAAAGGGAATAAAACGCAAAGTCAAACAACGGGGGCGAGAGATGAATCGGTAACCATAATGCTGGTACAGCACTCTGAAGCGTGATCCCACACGGGTTGGTTTGGCTTATTCTCTCTTTCAAAACATGAGCGAGAAACCAAAAAAAAAAAACACAGAATAACTTTGTTAATTACAGACCAACATTTGCCTCCCAAGTTTTGTACCAAGAATTTGACGTGACTGGGATTTTAATAAAACAACAAAATATGGGTTCAGACAAGAAAATAAAATCAGTAAGGCAAGAATGCGAAAATGATTGCTTGAATGACTCCTCCACAAACAAACCTATAGTAGGAATACCCTGTTTCTTCCTTCACGTCCTATACGAGTCATGTGAGAGATCTCTGTTTTTGTTCTCTTTTATTAAAACAGGGTATCGTTACTATCACTGTGAGGTTGTTATGTCACCACCACTCGGACTTTTTGGCGCGTATGGTGCCCCCCTCATCTTTGAGGGGAAAAGCCCTCTCCAGAAGCCTGACGTGCTGCGCTCAACTGGATCCCATTTGCTTTCACAGAACTTTCTCAAAAGCGCGTCCAACAACTCCTGCATCTTATTTACCGTTATGCCCTTCCTCTTAATTGGGAATTTGGGATTCATATCCCAGACAGCCAAAACCATTGGCTACATTTTGTTTTTCTTTAGGTCCGTTCCATATAATGAAATTGATTTTGATGGAAATAGAAATATAAATGAAATTTAAAAATATATTCGATATGTTATGAAAATGAGTCCTAATTTTTATGTGAAAAAACTAAAATGTCCTTATAATTAAAAAATAAAAAATCATATCCATGGGAGCCACCCCTCACATCCCTCTTGATAGTTATCTCCCGGGAGCCACCTGCAACCACTATAATCAAAACAACTACAAATTATAAATGTTTCATTTTAGAAATATGAAACCAAATCAAAAAACTCATCCCTTTCATTTTGCTCCCATTGGTTAATGAGAAAGAGATCAGACATGCAACATCGTGAGGCTTGCAATTTCTATAGATTTAATGCCATTGTTGTACATGTAGCAAGGTTTTGAATGTTTGAAAGTGAAATCGAAAACCCAGATTCACAGATATGAAGCTTGCGATTTCTACAAGTCTAATAAAGGTTTGTTGTCATTGTTTTCAGCGGCTGCAGAAGAAGCTTCGCAAAAGCCGTTTATTTACCTTCGTTGTCATCATCGATGCTAGATGCCACTGTCGTTGTCGTCACCGGTGAGGGAAAAGAAGTCGCCATCATCCCCATGAGTGAGTAGAATTGCCGGTGAGTGAGGAGGCTGAAGGAAGAGGAGGGTAACGATGGAAATGGGGGGTTGGAATTACAAATCTTGACTTTTTTTATGGAATTGGTCTTAATTGGGTTTCATGTGGAAATAGAATTTTTCCAAATTCCACCATACCAAACATCCTCAAGACATGGAATTGATTTCCATTTTCATGGGACCAATTTTTGTGTACCAAATGGGCCCTTAAAAATCAGTGTTAGTTGTTACTTTTTTTTTTGGCCAACTTGTGTTTGTTGTTACTTGTTTCGTCAGGTACGCAAACTACTATTCTACTAACTGCTTGTCACATAATTATTACGCTTTGTAACCGCGTCATTATCTTAGTGTAAAAAACTGGTCATATTTTTGCTATTTTAATTATTAATTCCTTCTGTACTATAGGAAAAAATTAAATTTTTTGTGTTGTGTTAGCCATTGATGATGATAGTTATCTAACAAAAACATGCGCAATATTGAAATTCACTAAACACCAAATATAAGATATTTACATCTCTTAATTTAGGTGATAAAAATGAATTCTTTTGTTGGATTAGTGACTAATCCCTTTCAAAACTTATATGTAAGGATGTTCACCTCTACCAATTAGTGTGTTCTTCAGAGTTCAAACTCAGTGCTATAAGTCATTTACTACCTTAATTAATAGTTTGTGATATATACGTTTGATTTCTTTAGCTAAACATTGGAATCATCTAAGTTTTGTTTAGCCCACCACCAAATTTGTAGCTGAAGTATCATGTATTAGTTAATTTCCCATTCAAAAAATAATCGAGCTATATCAGTTGCCATAATAATGTCCTCCCAATCTTTCTTTTCTTTCTTGGTTTTTTGAGAGCAGCGTTGGAGCCCAAACAATAGAATATAACGATTACAGGTTTCAAACCGTCACCCACTGCATCTCTGCTAATTTGGATTTTATAAATTTTATTTACATTACATATATATATATATGAATATCTAGATATATATGCATAAAAACCTTACGAGCAAAAAATACGGTTGAGATCATTTAACGGCATCTACTAACTAACTAATGCGCTACTGATAAGTATGGTAGTTGATAGAGATATACTTGGAAAGGCTACTTTTACATTAATGCTCAGATTTATTTTTTGACCAAATGTGACCAATATCGTGTTAAATAAAAATCAGGGGATAAAGCATTGACTAAATAGTTATAAACATAGAACACACAACAACATTAATTAGCAAAACCTTTGAAGACAAAAGAGAGTGCCAATCAACAATAATAGGACCGGACAAAAAGAGAGAGTTTTAATTAATGGGGAAAATTTGCTACAAAGTACAATACCATACCAGTACAAAACATTTCTGGTGGGTTATATGATAGCGTGCCTAATTATTTTTTGAAGGAACTGAAATAATATTAACTATGGTGGATAAAAAGAAGCAGCGAAATATATTAATGGTATTGTACGGAGATGGTGGGTTTTAAGCAATTGAAAGATGAACACCACACCAAACGGAATTAATTAGTAGCTTCAGACGCACAGATTTGTGAATTATTAAATATATTTTCAAAGGTGAATAAATCGAGAGATTCTCAATATTTAATTAATATTTTTATTAAGTTAATATAGTAACTAACACGTATGTACTGATGAAACTCTTCTGATATTGGTAACAAAAGGGTGAGGACGTAGGTGGAGGTTGGAAAAATGGGCGTTATATATCAGAAGCCGTTGCTTTGCATTTAGTTGGAATATGTAGCTAGGATGAATCTTTTATAAAGTTGAAAAATGATAAATTTATTTCTTAACTTCCGATGAATACATCATTTAGTTGGGACATGTACATGTGCATGTCAAAATGAACACACACACACAAATATGAAAATGACTATGATTTAGGAGCCGTAAATAGTAACAATCTTATTTTTAATTGCAGGTTCAATGCACGGGACTATTGCGATATGGGAATTTATCTAGAATCATATCCTAAGGAGATCCTATCAAACTAATTCGTGAGGGTGAGTAGAAGAGCAAAATCGCATGCTTCCATTGAATATGGAAAAAATGGTTTTGGTCACCGTACTTTTTGTTTTAAAAAGAAAGAAAGAAAGCAATTGAAAAGAAATGAATTGTCAATTGTATGAAAGGGAAGGTTCAAGAAGGGAAGAAGTCAATGTCAAGGAAATGATGGTGCAACCGACTTATTCAATAAAAGCCATTTTAATTTGCTGAAAAATAAGGGTTTTTTATTAGAAATGTGGGTGAGACACAGGGATGCGATTTTTCGTGAAATAGGAATAAGAAGGAAGGCTTAAAACTGAACTGGGGAACGGATCTTGAAGAGAAATATAGAAAGAACGATGGAAGTGGGTATGAAATTTTTCACATTCATGACACTTGAGTTAGGTATGTTCTAACTCAAGCCTCCAACCAATAATAAAAATAATTAAAGAGTTTTCTTCGTATATCTTAAAAAAAAAACCATTCTTATATTAAAAAGCAGAGGTGGTGTATGAGAATAAAGCCAACACAGATAGATATGATAGGGAGATATGTGGGGGTGGGGAGAGTGGGCCAACACAATTATCCAGATGAGATCACAGGTGGAACAGGGAATGCATGGGGATTGGTCCAGCTCATCATTACCCAACCCCTGAGAGCCACGTGATGCCACGTGCTCCTTTTGATTATTTCCAAGTTACGTTGTCCTGTGCTTATTGGATCTTGTACTGTTTCTTTCCCCTCATCTCCCATGCCCATTACCTCATTATTCTCTCATCCCTTTATTTCCAATTAGCTGTTCTTATATTACAATGCCACACGCTACGTTTTCATTATCTCATGAACTCACCACCTCGCCCTCGGGGCATGTTTGAAATAGTGTTATAAAAGTATGTTCATATAAATTAAGACAAAATTTCTCTTATATATTTATCTCGTACAATGTAAATCACGTTAAACAAGTAATTTCAAATGTTAATTCAAACAGTCCCTTAATAGTTGGTATGTAACTGATTATATTACAACATAATCAACATTCAAGCATGTGTTTTAACCCAATCTTGGGCTGGAAAGTTCTGATTTTAACAAACCCCTAATATCATTCCAAAACCACTGTACAGACAACTCATGAAGGCCCGCCAAGCCTTCATTTTCGCCCGCGTCCTGAAATTTCACTTTTTTTGTTTTGGTGTCAACTTAACAAGTTCACTTTTGCTTGTTGCCTTGCTAATAATTCCCAATTTTTTGTAGTTCAATTGAGGAGGGTGACCGAAAAGGCTCAAACGCCTCGATTAAAGCCCAACTTGCAAATATTTTCAAAAGCAAAAACTCTCAAATCCGAAGGAGTTAAAACGTTGTGAGCCCAAACAATGCATGACAAAAAACAAAGTCCAGATGGATGGTTGGGAAGTACTGCGTCCACTGCCTCAGCACTATCATACGTACAACTCTGGTTCCTTTTTTTCCCTCAGGGAATGGGGCTCCCTTTGCAGACCAAGGGCCGCATATACATTATTCTCATCCACTCCTTGTCCCGTAAAGACGTAAACACTCTTTTGTTTTTTTGAATGGAATGGATATTTCATTGATCTAGGAAACTGTAAACGAGTTACAAAAATGATCTGTAAACAGAAAAGCTTTTCTGTGTGCTGCTACTATTGCTTTTATCTGTGCACGAATCCCGTCAGTGGCGAAAACTTCATTTGCAAAAATTCTGTGATTCCTGACTTGCCACAATTTCCAAAGTAATGCATAGACCCGCCTTCCATGAAGTGTCAACTTTTGGATGAACGGTCTTCTGAGACGTAAACACTCTTTGATCAAACGATTCAAGAGGGTGGGTGATTTTTGGGGACACCCATAATTTCTGGGTTCTCTTTTATTTGGTTTAAGACAGTTTAACCAAAAAAAAAACACCACTCACCGGATGGGGAATGGGACCCATCTGCCCCGTGAGAGAAGGTAGCGTGTTGAGAGAAAATATATGGTAGAAGCTTCATTTGAACCAGTGTTGGGAGGAGATGTGCTCACATTTATCTTATATTTGGAATGAGAGATAATTAGTGGGAGAGAAAATTTTTAAAAATAGTAAATTATTTTACTATTTATGAAAGTTTCCAGATCTAATATTTCCTTTCATTTATTTTCTTTTCACTTTTCTCTCAATCCAAACGCAACATTAGTGTTTGGCAGTGTCTCAAATAGAATTAAAAAAATAGATGTGCCTAGAAAAAAACTTATTGTTTACAATTAAAGATGGAAATAGTTTAGACAGCGGGACCTGCGTTTAACCTGACGTGTTTCCTCCTCTATATGGGATTTCCCACTCAACTTGTTCGCACTTCACCCTACACTTTGATTATGTTGTTTGGATCTGCGCGAAAATGTAATCAGGACATTTCGTAAACCTATTAATTATCAGTGAATCCCTTTCATGTCAAAATCCCCGAAATAGCAAAAATGTTTAAGCACATGAAAGAGCGCTAGCTGAGAATGATCGTGTGATGGGACATGCGACGTCAAATGAAAGGATCTGTCCTCCACCTGTCTTACACGCACACGCCTCATTATCTCCACATGATTCCCTTTCTGTCAAAGGGATGGATACACTAACCCAACATATGAAATAGTCGAATGTTAAGCCGAAAATGAAAACCATGTTTGTTTCAACTTATAAAAACTTATAAGTTGCTTTTTACGTAAATCGAGACACAACTCCTCTCACATACTTACTTCGTGTACCGTAAATCACTATTAGAAAGCAACTTATAAGCAATCGAATCGCTCAACCAAACATACCCGAAGTCATTAGGTCGCAGGACCACACACATATATAATTTTTAGGAATTGATGCAAATGCAGAAATCAGAATAGAAAAAATTGTGGCTGAAAATCCAACAGTGTGGGATGGGGTCGCTCGCACAGTGTGGTTTGGCAGATAGTACGATGTGGGGGCGGCAGGAAACACTGATATTTGATTCTTTGAATTGGTTGCCCATGAACTGCGCCTCTATAACTATTTCGAGATCCCTACCCTCTAACTCTACTCTACCCTATCCACCCTACTTTTTCCTAATCTCTCTCTCTCTCTCTCTCTATATATATATAGGCATTGTCATTCACGACAGAGACCCCCACTCACTCACATAATATTACATTACAATAATAATAATGCTCCAATATTACTGTTTCAAAGAATGTTTCGATTATCCTATATAATATCACTTTTGTTTCTTCATTTCGCTTGTTTTATCATTCCCATTCCATTGTCGTCCGTCAAAGTATGTGTAGCTAGTTACTTCCAGATTTTTTTTTTCTTTAAAAAAAAATGTTGGACAGCTAGCTTTTATTCATAAGATCTATGATTTTATTCCACCCCATTTCCTTATATCCAGCTCGGTCTCGAAGATAAGCCAGGCAGTTAGAGAAGCTAGAATATCAGACGTATATGAATAATGCTGAAGCACTGAAATTCAATGCTCAGACGTATGCCTTGTATTTATACTGAGTTGTACAACATTCTAGAGAATTGCTACAGCTGTGATATCATAACAGAATGATAACAGACCCTATAGCTACATGACACGTATACAGTAAATCTGATACAGAAATATTCTACAGAATATTACAGATAACAATACTAATCATTAACACAAGACTAATTATATTCTAACATCCCCCCTCAAACGAGAGGGTGTGTCTATCAGCCCGAGTTTGCCTCTAAAGAACTGAAACTGTGACTGTGACAGAGGCTTTGTGAAGCAATCTGCAATCTGATATGAGGAAGGAATATATCTGATGTCAATGAATCCAGATAAGACCAAGTCTCTAATAAAATGCATATCAATCTCAATATGCTTGCTCCTAGCATGTTGAACAGGATTTGCAGCCAAAGCTCTTGCACTTAAGTTATCACACCAAATCACTGAAGGTCTTTTAAGAAATAAGCCTATCTCAAATAACAATGAATTCAACCATTTGATTTCAGCAGATCCATCAGCAAGAGACCTATATTCAGATTCAGAACTAGATCTTGAAACAACTTTCTGTTTTCTAGATGACCAAGAAATAAGATTATTTCCCAGAAATACACACATTCCTGCCATAGACCTACGATCATCTAAGTCACAGGCCCAATCAGCATCAGTATATGCAGTCAATTGAAAATTGCTAAATGGTTTAATATGTAAACCAAGATTATAGGTACCCTTAAGATATCGAAAAATCCTTTTAACAGCTTGATAATGAACAGTTCTTGGTTGAGACAAGAATTGGCTAAGTTTGTTCACTGCATAAGAAATATCAGGCCGTGTTGTAGTAAGATATTGTAGGGAACCTATAGCTTGTCTATATTCAGTTGGATTACTTAAAAGATCACCATCTTCAGAGGAAATTTGACGACCTGTTACCATTGGGGTTGAAACTGATGCACACTCTGTCATACCAAACTTCTTCAGTAAATCAATAATATATTTAGTCTGATTCATATAGATTCCTCGTTCATCACGATAAACCTCCAAGCCAAGAAAATAATATAATGGCCCTAAATCCTTTAGTGAGAAAATTAAATTCAACTGTTTCACAAATTTATCCACATAAACAGGATTATTGCCAGTTACCAAGATATCGTCGACATAAATCAGGATGAAGATAGTTAAATCATGCGTTTGAAGCATAAACAGAGAAATGTCACTCCTTAAGTTCTGAAATCCCCAGTTTAACAATGTAAATCTTAGTCGATCAAACCAAGCTCTCGGAGCTTGTCGCAGACCATAAATAGCTTTGAGCAACTTACATACATGATTTGGTCTCCTCTGATCGACAAAACCTTCTGGTTGATACATGTAGACTTCCTCTCGCAGAAATCCATTGAGAAACGCGTTGTTGACATCGAGTTGTCGAATTTCCCACTTGAAAGTAACGGCAATGGACAAAATAACCCGAATCGTTGTTGATTTTACAACCGGACTGAAGGTTTCACCGAAATCTATACCAGGAACTTGCTGAAATCCCTTTGCTACCAATCTCGCCTTGTGCTTTAGAATCGATCCATCAGCTTGGAACTTGGTCTTGAATACCCACTTATTATCAATGAGTTTTTGATTGTTGTACGGCACTAAGATCCAAGTCTGATTTCGTGATAAGGCATTGAATTCTTCTTCCATCGCGTTTAGCCATTCCGGCGATGATAATGCTTCTCGAACTGATACAGGTTCTGAGTGTTTCTTCAGACCTAATGATTCTTCTGCCTTAAAAAGCCCAACATACGGACATTTGGGCCGAACTATTCCATCTTTGGCCCTTGTTATCATAGAGTGCTGATTGATAGGCCTCTCTGGACTTGGACTTGTCGAAGCTAAACTTGCTGAGCCATCTTCTTCTGTATTACTTTGAGAACTGTCCTGTGACTGAAAAACTTGTTCGTCGGAAGAATTATTATTGTTACTCGTATCATTCATCAATTTTAATGACTCACTCTCAGAATCTTGACTAGTTTGAATTATGAGAGGAACTGAACTTGCTTGAACGTCAGTAGCAGTAGCTTTATACATGAACCCTGTTTTAAACGGAAAAACACTAGGATCAAAAACAACATGCCTTGAGATAAAAATTTTACCTGACTCACTCAAACATCTGTGGCCTTTCTGTTGAGATGCTAAGCCAAGATAAACGCACTTTTGACTATGAAACTGAAACTTATGTTCATTGTAAGGCTTGAGACATGGGTAACATGCACAACCAAAGGATTGCAGATTGTCATACACTGGTTCTGTTTCCAGAAGCTTGAACAGGGGCGTTTGACCTTTTAGTACTGGCGTTGGTAAACGATTAATTAGAAATACTGCTTGCTGAAAAGCCTCAACCCAGTACTTTAACGGCATACTAGCATGAGCTAACAATGTTAAGCCCATTTCTACAATGTGTCGGTGTTTCCTTTCAGCTCTTCCGTTCTGTGCTGAAGTATATGGACAGGTAAGACGAATGTTGATTCCTGCTTCTTGAGCGATAGATATAAAAGGTTTATATTCACTGCCATTATCACATTGGATAGCTTTAATTTTCAAATCAAACTGATTCTCAACAAATGCTTTGAATTGTTTGAATGCTTGAACTGCTTCTCCTTTGTGTTTCAAAGGATACAACCATGTGTAACGACTAAAATCGTCTACAAAATGAATGTAAAATCGATGGCCACCATTAGATTGTATAGGAGCAGGTCCCCATAAGTCTGTGTGAATTAATTCAAGTGGAGAAGAGGACTGTGAAACAGAGTTTGGAAACGATAGAAATTTTGACTTTCCTAATTGACAAGCTTCACATATATAATTGTCATTAATAGACATACTTGAAATCCTTTTATTACATTTTTCAAGAACTTGTCTCAAGACTTTAGTACTAGTATGTCCTAAGATATGATGCCACTTTAGAAAATCAGATTGAGAATCATATGCTGCCATTAACACCTTCGGTTGCGCCTCAAGCTTTCTTCCCTTCATCGGATACATTCCTTCCTTTGGAGCCCCCTGTAGTAGTAGATTTCCTGTCACTGAGTCCTTCACATCACAACTTCGATGAGTAAAGCTTACATTAACAGAATTATCACGTATTAACTTATTAACACTCATCAAGCTTTTAGTAGCTGAGGGAACATAGAGAATATCTTTAAGAAATAACTTGGAAGAGTTATTACAGGGTATAGCAGCTGAACCAATGCCTAGAACTTGACTTTTCTCACCCGTACAAGTAGTAAGGTAGGACTTACCAGTAGGCACCATTTCTTCAAAATGCTCAGAATGTGGAGTCACATGATAGTTAGCTCCACTATCCATATACCACGTTGGATCTGCAACTGAGTAGGGATTAGCATAACATGCTTGAGGATTATAGCTAGAGTAATTATTATGACCAGTATCTTCACGATAGTAGCAGGTAGCTATAGTATGACCAGGGCGTTGACAATGAATACAGAACGGACGACCACCACGTCGACCACCGCGGAAACGTCCTCCTCCTCCTCTGAATGGTCGAGAGTTGTTTCTCCATCCACGATTGTTTACTGATTCACGACGAGTGTTGTTAGAATTATCACAGCGTTGATTGGAAATATCACTTCGCTGAGCAGTATTTATCGAAGGTTGAATACTCAAGTTGGTGAAATGATTCAGCTGATTTAGTCGTGTTTCGAAGGAAAGCAGAGACGCCTGAGCTTCAACCCAGGTCAGATTAGGTTTATCAACAAGTTTAACAACAATGGCATTATATTCTGCATCTAAACCATTGAGTGTGTGAAGTATGAGATCATCCATTGCTACCGGAGATCCAGCAAGCGCAAGTTCATCAGCGAAGCCCTTCATCTTGTTCAGATATTCTTCCATCTTCAGGGAATTTTTCCGAGTATTGTGTAACTCGCTTTTTATAACCATTACTCGTGCCTTCGTCGAAGCACATGTGAGATCTTTGGCACCACTCCATAACGCCTCAGCTGTTTGACAGTGGAGAAGTTGAGCGCCGACATCTTGAGTCATCGTGTTTCTTAACCAGCCAACTAGCATTCGATCAACCGAAAACCAATCCTGATACGCAGGATTTGCTCTGGTTCCCGCAGCATCGGAAATGAGCTTTGGTGGAGCACTAATAGTTCCATTAATGTGACCTTCCAATCGGTTCCCTTCAATCAAGGGAAGAACAATAGATTCCCAAACCAAGAAATTTGCGCGATCCAACTTGATTGCTGTGGTCTGACTGGAAGAACTAAATAGAGAATAGGTTTTGGCAACTGAGAAAGCACCAGAATCAACAGAGGAGGAAGTTGAATCAGACATTTTGTATTTTCGCTCTGATACCAAGTTAGAGAAGCTAGAATATCAGACGTATATGAATAATGCTGAAGCACTGAAATTCAATGCTCAGACGTATGCCTTGTATTTATACTGAGTTGTACAACATTCTAGAGAATTGCTACAGCTGTGATATCATAACAGAATGATAACAGACCCTATAGCTACATGACACGTATACAGTAAATCTGATACAGAAATATTCTACAGAATATTACAGATAACAATACTAATCATTAACACAAGACTAATTATATTCTAACACAGGCGTGTGTGTGTATCATCAGCATTCAAATAAATTTTTTTGGGTGCGCTCATAATTTAAGTTACATTCCTAATCATTTTCTTCTTTAATTATTTAACTTTTCACAGACAAAAGTCATTATCATTATCAATTCAGTTCTTTACTATTTTTTTTCCTACTCAAAATAAATCAAACATTATGCAATATTCCGGTCATAATATAGTACGTTGTCATCTAGAACACACGTGATTATATTCAAGGAGGGCTTAAACTTGCCTGGCTAAATAGCTGCACTCCATCATTATCATATCATACAACACGCGGCTATCGCTTGATTTGTCAACATTACCTGCTACGTCCAAATAAGACCATAAACAACATACTCTGTGTGGAGAAAATTTTCAAGAGATCAAACTAGCTAGCTAAAAGACGAGGAAAAAAATAAAGAAAGAAGTGATTGATTAACGTTAGAGATGAGTAAAAAGTTTGACAAGTAGGAGGTAATTAAAGAAAAATAGGATATGATGGGGCAGCTGGATGATTGTCTTATGGGGAAGGGCGTTGAATAAAGTAGGAGTATCTGGGAAACAGGGCACGAGGGATCGGAGTAGGACATCAGATCCCAGATTGAACCATCGAGAAGATGCAATCAACTTAGCATGAACAATAAAATATAACGTATGGTTAGGGGAATAGAAGAACTAGGTGGCAATGATAAAGAATAATCCTGCCAAGATTTATTATTTAGAAGAAAACAGTATATATGAAGATGAAGCAAGAGAGCTAGTGCTTAAATAAATATAAATGAGAGGAGAAGAGAAAATATCTTGGAGGAGGGAAGGCAAAGGCACATGGGGGAGACGGAAAGAGAGAGCAAGGTAGTTAGATAGAGCAGAATAGGCTACCTTCTGGTTTTCAAAAAGTTATATGACCATCAATTAATAAATCACTAATATTTTTTAATAATATGGTGCAAAATATTATACTATAAGATATCTACTATTACCCATCCTAAATATAAGATTTATTTTATAATGTAATATGTACTACAAACTGAGTCCAGCATTCATGATCATATGGGTAGTTTTTAGTACTACCTCAAATCTTAAATATAATACCTAGTTAACATTTTTTGAAAATATTAAGGAAGCTAAATGAGTTAATTATATAATATATTGTGTGTGGTTAAATTATACATCATTTTATAAATCAGATAAATTAATTTGAAAAAAAAATATAAATACTCCCCCGTCATTAATATAAGACATATTTGAGGAATTGGTCTTAGTCCTAAATATAAGATATAATTTTTATATTTATCAATATTTTTATAATTTATCCCTATTGTTCTACCTCAACAATAATCAAGGAAAAGAGGAAATGTGAGAATGAAGAAAGATGATTAGAATGTTTTAGAAAATTCATGTTATATTAACCAACTCAACTAAATTTAATCAAATTAATTAAATATATTTTATATTAAGAACCGATGAATACTTTAAATGAATTAAATAAAATTTATTAATCTTTAAAAAAAATAAACGGAGTCTTTATGTCTAGGAATAAAAGTAGAAGTAGAAAAGAGGGAGTTTTCATTATATATATGTCCGGGTCTCCTGAGGAATAACAAAAAGAGAAGAGGTTTGGATTAGCGTAGGGGTTAAAGTAGAGTAGGGGTTGAAGGTGGAGAAAGCAAAGTGGGCAGGAGTTCCCATAGATACGGCAGTGAGCATTCGAAAAGGGAAGGAGCCATTGACATGTCCTTGCTTGGTTAAAAGCAAGGTATTAAAATTCGGTCGTACTGAATTGGTCGGAGTATTGGGTTAAGGATCAGTGGGTCAAACCAGGACCAAACCAAATTTAAACCGGGATCAAATTGGTGAGAAATTGAAAATTTTAAATTTATAGTATGAAATTCTAAAGAAAAAATTAATTTTTTTTTAAATGTAAACCCGAACCAGTTTACCGGCTGGTTCGCTGGTTTTCGGGTCGAACCGGCCGATCCGGTCCGGATTCAGGAACATTGGTTAAAAGACACCCCTATCCCATACATTATATTTCATCTTTCTTTCGTTTATTCGTTCATCACTCTGCCCAACCCCTTCTAAAATATGCACCTATATACCTCCCTCCCACCTTCTCTCACACACACAAATATGTAGTCCTTTTTATCTTAAATATAAAATAGAATGGACATTTTTTTAAGAGATTTAAAAAATTAAATAAATTATTTAATCATGTCACATACTATCTATTATTATATTATATATCAGTTTATAAGTTATGTAAAATAGTTTGGAGAAAAAATAATAAATATAAATACTTTAAAATAATTTAATTAGCATTTTTAATATATCCAAAAAAATCAATTTTATCTTATATTTAAGATCGGAGAAAATATAATTATGTTATTATGCTATTTCTCATGTTACTACGTTGTCAAATTTAATGAGACATGAATGAGAGTTTCATGTAAATAAATGACCAGATATATATTACCAAAAAAATAAGGAGGGAAATGAAGCATATTATTTATATATAAACTTATATTCCATCTCTCCATCTCGTGTTAAATTTTAAATACTAATTAATGCACGCATTTTTATCCTTTAAATCCTACACTCTATAATTTTATCATTATCATGTGTGTGTTTCCCTCTCATTTTATAACTCTGATTTTCATTTGTCATTTTTCCCTCTCTTTAAGCTAGCTTGCATTCCTTGTATGTGTGCATGCTATTTTAATTTCTTAACGTCAGTGTATATTATTCTTTAATTTGGTACCTGTATACTCGTCTATACTTTTTTCACTCTCAAGTCTAATTATTCTTACAATTAATACACATATGACCGATCTTCGTCCGTTTTCATATTCAATTTTAGAAAATTCAGTTTATTATTTTGTTTCATCCATTCCTTATTATGTTGATTTTGTTTCTTTTCATTCTATAATTTGCAAATTGTAAATTAGAACTCCTAAAATAAAAACACTTCAGGCATGGATCATACATTAATAATATCACATTTAATTAGCTCACCACAAAACTTGACTGCATGCCTGCCTGGATCCTGCTTTTTCTCAAAAGTCTATTTTTTAAAAGGGTTTTGTACTTAAATTACACTAAGAATATTAAAATGATAATCAATGAGGGGAACAAAGTGGGGGGCGACTTTAATTAATCAGCAGGCTGCTGCTGGTTCCAGGATGAGGCTAGCTTATGCATCTTTCTGGGCTCTAATATTAAGTTTATATATATTAGCAGCCAATAATAATAGAAATAAAGCAAACATATTTGCACAAGGAGTTAATATAGTATAGTATATACTATTTGAAAATCCCAATGAGAGTATGATCTGCAATACAAAATAGCCAATATATATATATATATATATGGAGGCGACGCCAGAGATCTCATGAAGCAGTTTAATAAATTAAAATTTGCAAGTGCAAGTTTCCACCACTGATATGACAATAATATAATAAGCATATACATCTCCTTGGATTCTGGATTTTCATGTTCAGAATGGCAGTGTTTCCTCGTCACACATGACCTAACAACTTACCCCTCTGAGCACATAAAAAATCAAGTGGCTATTGTTTGGCATCTGCAACATATGCAAGATTCCACCAAAAGTTGTCAATGTTGGCATCTTTTGTCCTTCTCTATCCCCCCCTTCCCTTCATCTCACTTCTCTAGTTCTCTCCATTATATATATAAACCCTTCAACTTTGTTACCGCTCCAGGATATATTATGTACATACATGTATATACCCAACTAAGTAACTTTTAGATTTCCCCCCACCTACTATTAATGATAATAAGGAAGCTCGCTTGGTTTTTTTCCTTCTTATTTATTGAATTTTTGTTGTGGTCAGGGATCAACGTAAATATGCATAAATAAGAATGGTTTTGTTTGGACCAGAAGTTAATTCTGGGATCATTGATTTATTGCGAGGTCGATTTGTCACACCCTTACCACTAATTATACTGGAGCAGAACAAAGAGAGAGAAGGTTCATTTATATGAGAGAGTGGGGGTGGGGTCCAGCGAAGCTCCAAACTTTGATTATTCTTTTAACAAAAATTACACCTTTCGCTTTCTCTCTCTCATAGCCTGTCTGAGTCTGTGGGTATCCATTAACATTTTCCTCCCTTTCTCTGAATCTGGAAACTCTGCCACCATGAGAGTGAGAGCCAAACCCTGTGATCATCGCCACCCCCCTTAGATTGTTATACACAAAAGCCTCACCATAATAAACCCCCACGTCTCCTTTTCATTATATTCCTTCTGATCAATTCCCAGTTTTTTGTAACTATGTCCTTCCCTCCTTCCCACACTTTCATGTTTCACACTAATCACTCCCATGAAGATCATCACCATCATCACGACCCCCACCTCTCTTCATCACCATCTCTCAAATCTTTCCCTCCGTTACCACCCCAACACTTTCAAACTCGTACGCGATCCTCTTTTTTTTCTCCCACTTAAAAAGGAGGTTCATCATTTAATTTACTAAATCCCACTTGTTTTAAAGAAAAGAAAGTAATCTTTCTTTTTTGTGAAAACGCAGGGAATAGTGCACCCTTCATGGTGAAGAGATCGATGTCGTTTTCAGGGATAGAGAGCAAGTGCGACATGGAGGCCGTGAACGGAGCCGATGACGATTTGTCGGACGATGGGTCGGGGCAGATAGGGGAGAAGAAGAAGAGGCTGAGCATGGAACAGGTGAAGGCTCTTGAGAAGAGCTTTGAGGTTGGGAACAAGCTTGAGCCAGAGAGGAAACTGGAGCTGGCTAAGGCTTTGGGGCTGCAGCCACGTCAGATCGCCATTTGGTTTCAGAACAGGAGAGCCCGATGGAAGACCAAGAACCTCGAGAAAGAATATGAGTCCCTCAAGAAACAGTTTGAAGCTCTCAAGGCTGATAACGATGCTCTTAACCTTCAGAACCGGAAACTTCATGCTGAGGTATCGCCTTTTTCAATTTCCCTCCCATCTCTAACCTCAATTCTATGGCATGGTCATGATTTTCATTCTTTTAACCAAGTGGGAACTTGGATCTCTTCCCCAGACACAACTACATGTTCTTCTTCACTGATCTTGGGATCGGTACTAGGATTTTGAGTTCTTAATCTTTGTTCTTTTTCTTCCTAACTTGCTGGACTCAGTTTTTCTCAGTTCTATAGGTATACATATCAATGTGGATAAAGCTTTTCTACCCAAAAAATTGGATGTTGAATTGTTGATGTATATCTTCGTGTTTAGAAGTGTAGAACCGACCAGTATCATCATTGAACGGGTTGTTGTTTATTGTAAAAGGAAGTGCTTTTTCTTGTTTGAACTTTGGCGCTTTCACATTTGCTGCGAAACCTCCATTATTTCATTGACTTAAGTTATCAGTCCCACATGTATCAGTGACTTTTTAAGTCATCGATTCCCTCATTAACTTTATTTTTTTCTTGATTAATAAGTTTGATCATTCTTGTGAAGTGTCATTATGACAGAATAGAACTAAAAACATAAAAAATCTAAACTCCATCTTTCAAATAATAATATATTGTTATTCTTTTTCCCATTTTTTGTGGGCTTTTGGTCTCTGCGATGATACATACCCACATAGAAGAAAACATGACAAGTGTTTGAATTTTGATTACTGTGGGGTGTTAGCAGTTACAAGCGCTGAAAGGAAGAGATCATCAGAGTGAAGGCGGAACAGTAGTGAGGCTGGTGAAGAAAGAAACGGAGGGTTCATGGAGCAATAATAATGGAAGTGACAACAGTTCAGACATCAATTTGGACCTTTCAAGAACACCACATAGAGACAGTCCTGTTGGTAAAAGCCATCAGCTCGTAGCAGGCTCTAATAATAATCTAAAGCCCACCAGCATAACACAACTCCTCCAGTTCTCAACAAGATCAGACCTCCAAGACGAAACCTTCTCCAACATGTTCAACGGCACCAACACTACTAATACTATCAATGATGATCATAATCAGCAGCACAACTTCTGGACCTGGCCTCACGATCACCACCACCATTTTCATTGAACCTTCAAATAATTCTGTTGGAAAAAAAAAGGTAAGTTTTTTTTCTCAGTCTGGGTTTGAATTTACGTTTCTCAAGTAGTAGATCTTCGTAATGTTGTATACAATTTGAACATATATCTATCTACTTTTATCATCGTCATGTGAGGAATTGGTGGACTTTTGAGTAGTCAGTGCAACTTCTTTCCCATACCATATGCTAGAAAATTAAGACACGCACACATGCTTATACTAGAAATTAAAAAAAAAAAACACAAAGAAGTTGAACCTTGGCACCGCAGTAAGGTTACTGTCATGTGATTTATAGATTACGGATTCAAATCTTGGAAACAATCTCTTCACCATTGACGGTAAGATTGGGTACATCTATCACTCTTTAGACTCCACCTACTAAGAGAATCTTGTATACTGGGCGCTCTTTTTATTTTTACTAGAAATATAAAAAAATGAAAAGTTCAAGTCAAGCTAAGGCACATGTGGCCCTTGGTGGATTTCCAGGTCTGGCGTCAAGTATGGGGGCATAATTAGAAATGGGATTCAGTGCTAGCAATGTTAGAGTACAAAAACATATAAATAATAGTTTTCGTGCTGGTGCTTTGGAATCATGATCAGATGATATCAGGTTGAAGAAAGATGAGGTAAGATGAGGGAGAGGAAGCATGTCGTTATTCGAGGAAGAGCCAAATGAGGGTGAGACTTTATAAAAGAGAAAGGAGGGTGGTGGGGTTGGGACGAGTGTGAAGTGAACAGTACACAAAAATTCATTGATTCAGTAATAATAAAAAAGGAAGTGGAATGATAATGGCGCTGGTGAGAAATGAAGGCGACGTTTGCCAATATGAGTCTGACAAGGGAAACTACTTAACTCTGAAACCTGAAGAAGATGCCATGTGAGCCACTGCCAAAGCAAAAACTCTCTCTCTCTCTCACAGTGTTAAGTTACTCAGTAAAGTGTGTTTGTAGGTATCTGCCAGAAAGTTGAAACAGGATACGGTTTAAATGGCTAGACTTCCCTTCCCTTACAATCAATTAACCACTATGCAGCTAGCGACGCGAACTTCATTATTTCACATGCTTCACCAACCTTTCTATATATATGTGTGTGTGTGTGCGCATAAATGTATAATACCCCTCTCAATTCCCAGCATCATTAATTAATCCCAACCAAACTATAGCATGATATTCGATGAGACTCGTAATTTTTTCGGTCACAGTAAGATTTACTCGCTAATTATTGATTACTGATAACATGCATGCATGTTAGTATGTTACTAACCGTTTGTCTTTTTGGAGTGAAATCTATGGCTGACATTTTGTGTGGATGTTTTGGTTGGCTAGCTGGTGCCTAGCTACTAGCTAGGGAGTCTGCCAACTTATCCTGTTATATGACTAAAATTACAAATGTTTTCCATTTTAACTTGTAAAATGTTATATTTATCATGATCTGTGAATAATTATAAATTTTATATTATGTATGTGTATATATGATAATTAACATAAGGCATTTAATTTCAAATAATTGATCAGTAAAGATTGATATCTGGAGGAATATTTCTACGTAAATTTAGTTCATTAATAATTAAAAAATTAATTTAATACAACATTTATATGTGCTTAATTTTTTTAAATGTTGCTACATGTATATATTATCTGTATTGCTTTTCCAAATATGAGTACGTCAATTTAACTAGCTTACAATATTTTGGTTGAAATTCGATATCCGTAAGTGTGAATAGAACAGCAAAATGGAGTGAAAATACAAACCCAAGTATCCTCAAATCGAAACGAAGTATTCGTTGTACGTAACTATAAGCTATTTAGAACGGTATTTCTTTGGAGGGGGAAAAATTCAACACAGTACAACAAGGACTGCATTGTTAATTTGATTTACAGTTTTCTAAGAAAAAAAATCTCTCCATATACAAAAATGGGCCCTCGACGTTTGGTAATGTCCATGTAAAGGCAAATATGCCCGGCCATATATTCGTACGTAAGCCACAGTGTCTCACACACACACACACAGAGGATATAGCTAACTAGTAGCACTGTCAATAACTCAATGAACAGGGGGAAAAAGCTTGTGACAGTCTTTTAATTCAAATCTTTTGGCTATTAGATGCAACATATCAATCCTACACATATATATAGTGTGCGTTTGGAATGACTTATTTTTATAAAAAACGTGTTTATAATTCGTAATTCACGGTATATGAGATAAGTATATGAGAGGAGTTTTTTCTCGGCTTACGTAATAAATGTGTTTTTACTGTATAAAACGCTTAAACAAACAAGCATATAAGCGACTTTTGTTTCACTTTGGCCGATTTATAATTATTTATACATCACTTCAGCCGGTGTATGGTGTGTAAGTAAGTTTTGATTTCTCAATATATATGTGATTTGAATGAAGGGGAAGATATTCGGGAGAATTATTTGGAAGCAGTGAACAGTTGGTGTATGGTGAAGTCTTGTCTTGCTTCCTGCTATAAGAAAAGTCAAAGGGAGATTGAAAGCGTAACACAAACAGTTGAGGATAGAGTGACAAGGGTGAGGACAGGATCAAGTGGCCATGTATATCAAACAGAAGAATCGGATGTTGACGTTCTTTTCAATAATTGCACATTAAAGGGAATGAATGACATGACATGATTGAGCTCATCCACATTAACGTACTTTATTATATTTTTAATAAAATCCTATCCTCAATCATTTGTGTATCTTCACAATGGACACGCAAAGCTTTAAAATATTCTATTTAATTAACTTGGAAACGTGATCATGTTGTGTGTGTGTTTTCTTTTTCCACGTAGCCCATGAAATTAGATGAATGATCAGAATTGGGATTTACAGGCCACAACACAAGTTGGGATTTGATTCTATTGCTATATTTGTTGTCGGTATCGTTTTTTGTTCTTGTGTTTTTCATCAGCTGTCATTTTTAAGATTCATCTTCTGACATATATTTAACGTTCATGCGGAAATCAAGGAATCATGTGTTCAATGACTTCGCAGGAAAGCCTTGGCATGATAGGTTCATGCTGTCCGGATTTAGTTAAGAGGTAGCTGAGATTAAAATACATATGTAATGCAAAATTTACCCAAATTTTGGGATGTTGTAAGAGCTCTTGACGCATGTCATCTAAAAATAAGTTACATAATTTTGAAGCTGATTTTACTAATAGCACATCACGCACTATGCGAACCTATGTCAGCTTGGTCAAATTCGGTAATTCACTTTCACTATTCAGTTTACTCCCCCGGTCTTATTTATAAGTAACTTTCTTCTTGATTGTGTAAAACGAATTAGTAGTTAAAAACAATAAATGTGTAAAAAATGCTATACTTTTTCCATATATGCCCCTATTTATTAAAAGAGTATAAGAGAGATTATAGATAAAAAGTATAAGTAATAATGAATATAAGATATAAGAGATAATGAATATTTAATAAGAGTAAAATAGAAAAAAAAACTTACATTTTCAGACAAAAAGTAAAAGTTGCTTATAAAAGGAATCAACCTTATAAGAAAGAAAACTATTTATAAATACGATAGGAGAGAGTAACATGTAAAGCCCATGTCCGGGAGGATATGTGCACTCGTTGAGGGCTTTGGCTTCTGACTTCAACGCATCCGCCAAATTACAACAAATCCCACACGATTTCCTTATCCCCTGTGGCTTTCCTTCTCTGCAACCTCACACGAAGTAGATTTTCCAGTTACAATTACTATTTCTCATACGGGCATGCATCAAAGTCTCGTATTAATTGCTTCTTACTTTGAGTTTTTACTTTTTATGCAGCTTTGAAATTGGGAAATTGCCAAGTTGGTTGACTCTTGGATTGGGAGAAAAAGTGTGAAACTTTTTCGGGAGACAAAAAATTGAGAAGGTTGAAATTCTAGAAAGGACTAGATTGAAAGTTTTGCAATATTGTTAGAAATAAAAACGAATATTTATTTATATTTTTAACATATAAACATGCAGTGTTATCTAACTCAGACAGGACCGGCCGAACTGGACTGGAAACCGACAACCCGGCCTCTAAACCAATCCGGTCCGGGTCAAATTTTTTAATTTTTTTTAAAAATCTTTTTTTTTTCTTTAGAATTTCATACTATAAGCTTAAAATATTTCATTTCTCATCGGTTTGGTCCTGTTTTAGTTCCGGTCTAATCCACTGACCCTTAACCCAATACCCCAATCAATTTACTTACTGATTTGGATTTAATTACCTTGGTTATCAGTTCAGTTCTCAACAATAAATTCTTGAATTTCAATCCCTGTGTGGCGAGCCCCACCTTGTACTCTCAACAAAACTTCATCTCCGACTTTAAGAGAGGTCACAGGAACAGCAATTTTCGATTTTGTATTTCCTGAAAAACAATTAACAATTAAGGAATCAAGCAGAAATAACTCAAACTTGCAGGAAATAGTAAATGTAAAATTTATCACCTTCGGAGGGACCAACTAGGGCCACTGTTTCTGCATTCTGCAGAAAGATACTGTAGATAGTCTCATCATCAGAATGGCTCTGCAAAAGGAACAACATTACTTGCAGAAGTTCTTGTCTACTCATTTGCAGAAACAGTTTTATCAAACAGTATTTCCATCTTCACATGCACAAACCTTGGCCTCCACAAGGATTAATTGTCTTGTCTCAATCTTCACTCGCCCAACAATTGCAATTCGTGGTTGACCCTGCTGATTCACCACAATCACTTCTTTCCCCGCTTTTAATTCTGACAGGTAGCATGTTTTTCCTCCTGGAACAGCAACATAGGCATGCACAGGCCCCTATTATAAAACGTGCTTGGTCAATCCGGTTTGTATAGTTGTTGGAGAAATTACCAAGTGGGGTAACCAAACAGTAATCTGCTAAAATTTTTCCCACACCATAATGGTAAGGGCTTATTTGAGTTGTTATTCAAAAATTACGTTTACGTCAGTCGAGGCAAAATATCTCTTATATATTTACTTCATATATCATAAATTACATTGAAAAGTAATTTCTACCGCTAATCCAAACAGATATTAACTTATAGATTTTGGATTCCAAAATATATGAATACAGGACAGAAAGAGAAAGATTTAATACACACACATCCCTAGCTAGTGGATGGGCCTACAAATAAAGGAGCAGAGTTGGGACATCTGACTATGAAAATACATATTTTAAGCAGTTTTGAGTTTAGACAACACTCAGAGTGTAGAACTTACTGCATTCAACCGGAAAGGCCTGCTTGCAATGTAATTTGACTCCAAACATTCTGAGTGGACAAGAAATAGTCCTCTAGCGAAAGACCCAACCTGTGAAAAGCATTTGCATATAAAAATGGCATTTCACTAAATTAGCTGAGGGATAATTTTAAAGGAGGAATTGGGCGCATACCAAAAGTCCTTCACCAGGTCTCATAAGGCTACAGAGATCAACACAAACACGATCACCCATTCCAGCCACATGGACATGAGTGACACTGGCTTTGGTCAGGTTCAGTAGATTACTCTCTTCTTTTCTTCTGTCAAAATATTCCTGAAAGTTCCATAGTTAAATAAGAGGCCAGGCCTCATTACTAAAGAGGTTTCACCCAGCTACAGATTTACCTTTAACTCAAGAAGAGGTTCAACGTCTTCTACTTTCAGAACTATGCCACCTAGCCCATGTTCCAGTGCCTACAAAATCCGACAGGAACAATCGCAACACACAAGTTAAATGTGAAAGAGGACTACAAATTACTATGTCCAGCTTACAGAGCTTCAGCTAGTTGAAAGTTTTACATTTTTATTAGTCCAATCATATACCTCAAGAAAAATTTGAGCTTCAGATGGATTATTGGAGATAGCAAACACCGTCTTTTGGCTGCTTTGAAATGCGGCAATTATATTTTCTGCTGGTATCACCTAACCAAAGCCATACAAAGAGAATTAGAATTTATATATATTACTCAACATTATAAATGCCAATTATCTAACAAAGGATTATTATACCTTTAAAAGACAGACCTAACTTTTGTGATAACAAATTGAAGTCAGCCAATGTGAAGAGAGGAAAAAAACAGTTCATAAAGGTGATGAGGGTCACTTGATTTGGAAAACAGATCATGCTACAGTTGAAGTCAATGAGATTTACAAAAGGCGATCAGAGTCTAAACATAAGTTTACACAAGACAAATATATGCCCATATGATGACTGGGAAACTCAATAGCTCCAAGTATCCAACACCAAGTATAGAAGTTATAACAATACCCCAATCCCAATAGATTAATCGTAGAACTAAGCATATCTAAGAATCAACCAACCACAAAAATTCAAAGCAAATCGAAATTGCCAGAGTTATAAAACGCATCAACAAATTATTGATTGCAAATGACGATTCATAACCTAGATCTCACAGCTAAATAAAACCATGAGCCAGAACTAGAATGACGTAACAAAATCTCCCAAGTTAACGACACTTCATCGTAATGATAGACAAGTTAATCATAACGCAAAGCAAACACCTCATCTCCCGTGAAAGGTTAGTGCACTGAGCAATGGGCATACCTGCCAATCTAATAAGTTAACAACAATATTTTCTGCATGCTCGTCCTCAGGTCTAAGTCGCTCTAACTCATCAGGAGTTGAAACGTCAAAAATCGTAGCAACCCTGTTACTCTGGCCATCCAAAATCTCTCCCTCGCCAATGAAGAGAGGGCATATTACCGCAATAGCTGTACCCGTCATGAACAAACTTTTGGTATTCAACACACTATATTCAGCTTCGCTGACATGGTGATTCATATTTCAAGAGACCCAATATAACAAATGGGGTAAAAGGAGTTTGCTCTTCTAGATAACGAAACGAAAGATTAAGAACGCAGAGTACATACATGACCAATCAGTGGCAAGCTGTCGATGTTGTGGCGAGAAAATGAAAGTATCCCATCCTCTTTCGACGGCAGCCGTCATGACCTGCTTGTTTTTCGTCCATATCCATACTCTCTTCGATTTTTGTCCGGTGCCCAACGAAGACGTCTCGGAGGAGGAAGCCATTGACAAACAACGAGCATACCGCAGCTGGGTTTTCTCGGAACGAATAGAACTCAGAGAATTGAAGTTGTGCCAAGGTTTTCTTCTACTTAAGCTCCAAATTTTTGCTGATAACCATCAATGTGAACAAAACAGATTATGCCCTTGCAATAATCAAGAATCGTAGAAGCATGAGAGTTGCAGGGAGCGAACCTGAGCTTGAAGTGAAGCAAGGCAGCTCGCTCTGGGAGTTAATGACTGGATTCCAGAGCGGCGACATCCCCTGTGGTAGTGTTGTTGTTCACCGAAGAGGGGATCGGTAAATCGATTCGCGCATTTTTCCTTTGTCAATAGCCAGTGATAGGCTTCCACATCAGCAACAGAAAACAGGGCCGCACTATAGCTCATCAAGGTGGTTTTCACATCTACAGGGTTTTCCTTTTTATTTTCTAGGAAACATCAATATGTTGGAGTATATTTTACCATCTACCGTGTATCAATGTTCCCGATTCGTAAAAGTGATAGAGACTGAGTAAGTAATAGAGACTTTGTTGCAGTGAGTTGAAGTACAGAAAGAAACTAAGTTACAATTAATTCAAAATTATAGGAATCAAAAGATTAAGTTTTTCAAAATAATAATTAGCAGAAAAAATTCGCCATTGTATAAAGTTAGAAATTGAGGTTGTCTCCTCTTAGCGTCTTTATTTGAAGCAAGTTGTAGTTGATGCAGCAACTTGAAGCAGATGAAACCAGTTCTGAAGGAATGCCCGCAATACCACAGCGTAGTTATATCATTCATTTTAAAGAACGAACCACAAAGTAGGATCTTATTATTCATTTGAAAGGACCACAATTTCTGTGAACTAATCAAGAGTTGAATGCTTAAGCAAACAGATTAAGAAAGTTACATAGATGGAAAGAGAGAATCTTGAAATTCTGAAAAGCCTGGTCATGTGGAGACACCTGATGAACAAGGCTTGGTGGAAAACTTGAAAATCGTGTGATGATAATAAGGCTTTTCAGGGGTCACAATTGTTGAAGGGAAATTAGGATGATTCACGGAGTCAGGAAAGGCTTGAGTCTCCACACTCAGTGCATCATGAGCTTGATACAAAACCCCTCCTTTCCCTTTCACATCCTTGAGGCTATTTGCAGTATAAAACTGCATGCCGGGAGCATTTGTAAACACCTTCATCACCCTCCCTGACTTGTTATCATGCACTTTAGCTGCCAATTTCATCTTCCCCTTTTCACCATCAAGCACATAATTTATGTCATAGCCTGTTGCCAACTGGCTGATCCTGCTCCCAACACTGCGTGGTTCCAGGAAATCATATGGTGTTCCTTTCACTGGTGTGAATTCTCCTGTGGGAATGTTTTCGCTATCAACGGCTGTGACTTGGGACCCAAATATCTGTACTTCTTCGCCCAGAATATCTCCACTGTTATGATTCCCCAGGTTCCAATACGCGTGGTTCACCAGGTTCACTGGTGTGGCTTTGTTTAAAGCTCTTGCTTTCATGGTTAAACCCAACTGGTTTTTCCCAAGTAGTGTGTAGGTTGCTGTTGCTACGAGGTCACCGGGAAATCCTGCAACACATACCATTCATGTATATACAAATCACATGGATTTTTCATTTGAGTTACAAAGAATTAATCTTCATAGTGTATACTAGTGCCTGACAACTGATATGAATACTTCAACTGCTCTACCATTTATTCTAGAATCAGACTTTATTGTCAGATCAATTCCTTGGATTCAAGTCACACGCATTGTTCACAGTTGTATACCTTGATAGTGACAGAGGTTTCAGAGTGCAGCTGAAATTACCTTGTTCACCGTCAAAACTGTGGTAGCTGAAGGTGATGCTTGGCCTGTTACCTTCTCTTTGATACCTTTCCAAGTTCCAGATGACATCAGCAAAACCTCTGGCTCCACCTAATCAATAAGGCATGTCTCTTCATATATGAGATATGGGGGACTAATAAAATATGTACTTCGTGAGGAGGAGGAACAATCTACAGACATACCATGAATTGTACTATTTTTTACTGTTTTCCCATAATTAGGAACTAGTTTGTAAACTGTTCCATTAAGCGTGAACTGAGCTCCCCTGATTCTGTTAGCAACCCGACCAACGGTGGCACCAAAGTTTGTTGTGTTTGTCTGCATAATTTTGGTGTTTGCACTCACAATGTTATTAGTAAAACGAAATGAATGCTCGTGATGGGAATGAAAACAGGAATCAATTCACAAATGTCGCATCAGTATCTTGATCTTGTAGGAATCAATGCAAGAAGAATTTGCGAAACAGAAGAAAATGGCAAAGAAGGAATAAGTAGAGAAAACATACAGTGTAATCCTTGATTGAATAATATTCAAGAACAATATCGCCCAGCTTTCCTGAAGACGAATGACAGTGACAGAGGAAGAAACAAAATTAGACGGAAAACGCAGGCTTAGAGGTTGGGATATTTGAACCTTTGAGAATTGAATAGAGGGAGTACCGCTCTTATCAGGAAGTAGGAGAGACAAAAGGGAAGCACCCCAGTTAGTGACCTTCATAGAAATATCACCTTTCTTGAGCTCATAAATTCGAATCTTCTTCTCTTCAGATCCATTAACAAACCCACAAGAAGTCAAGAAGAGGAGACATAGGAGGACAGAGATCTTGGACATTTTCATATGAAAGACAAAACCAGACAGAAAGAAAGAGATAGTGTTCGAAGACTCGCAAGTCAGAAGGGCTTGAGGGGTTATAAAAGCAGAGTGCCGCTCAACTCGGCACATTATCGGGAGAAGTCGTCGGTGTATTCCGCCCGCCATGCCCACGCGATCCCAACTTGCTAATGAAATGATTTTTTGTTTAACCCCAAAAGGTGGTGAAATGATTAGAACGCTCGGATTTGACAACGAGGTGAGGCTCTCGCGGGATAGGGGGCTTTGTTTTCACCGTGGTTTGATGCTTCTTGAATATTCTTTAATGCATTGGCCCTTGAGGAGGACTTTCTCCTACTATTCAAAACCTAGCTTTTACGTCAAAATTTAGTTTAGTTCGGGAACACTCAAAATTTTTTTTAAATCTAGATTTTGATTTTAAAATTTAGGTTTTGGGAAAAGCTATTTTTTATTGTTTTTTCTCTTATGTGAGTCACATCATCTCTCTCTCATTAGTCCTTTTTCCTTATGTGGATCTCACCCCCCTCTCTCATTAGTCCTTTCTCATTATGTGGGCCCCACATTATGAAAAAAAGATATTCTAATTACAATATTCAAATATTCTCAGTGTGTGTTTGGAGCCTCAATTGGAGGGGGCAATCGGACTTAAATCAGACTTAAGCCCAATAGGTGGTTGGGAAAAAAAAAATCTCGTATTTGGAGCCCCAAATTACCAATTGAGTTTGTGTGGAAAAAAAAATAGTTTATGTGATAAGCTCAACATTGGAGCTGTTATTGATTTAATGTTTGAGGAGAATGCAAATGATTAAAATTTTTTTTTTTCAGTTGTGTCTAATGTGCTATCAGACTTATTGCAATTTTACCCTTAATGTACTTTTTTTGCTACAAAAATTAATTTCAACTATTTTTTGGTGCTTTTAACCCTTAAAATATTTTTTCAACTTTACCCAATGTGTTATCAGACTGATTATAATTTTATCCTTAATGTACGTTTTCAATTCCAAAAATTATTTTAAACTATTTTTTGGTGTTTTTAACCCTTTAAGATATTTTTTCACTCACTCTCTCTTACTATTATCACAAAAGTCACTTGTAGTTAAGTCAATCCAAACAAATTTTACCTTTGTAAAAGTCATTTATACAATTGTTGTTCCAAACATAAATCACATTACACAATCGGGCTTTTACCAAAAATAAAATTACCAAAAGCTAAATTGAGAAACTCTATTTTTCCGACCGCTGTTTCAAACACACTCATTTTATCAAAATCACTTTTTTCCCATAATCTATTATCCTCAGAATCTATTTCTAGAAGCTATTTTTCAAAAGCGAATCTGAACACATGTGTGTGTTTGGAATATTGGCAAAGTCACTTTTTTTAATCTGACTTTTTATAATCTTATTTTTAGATGAAAGTCAGATTATGTAATATGATTTAGTGCCTGTTTGGATTAATGGTGGAGGATGAGCTTTTTTTTTGCAGATGGGCTTTTGAAAAAATTATATAGAAAAAAAGGACCTTTGTAGATGTGATTTGTGTTTGGATTGACGGTGTCAGAAATGACTTTTTTTTCATAAAAGTTGAGAGAAGTAACTTGGATGAGCTTCTCATAAAAGCTTCATTTGCTTCACAAGCTCGGCCATTCCAAAAGCTTTCACAAACACATCAAATGAGCTTTTGAAACTTTTAACCCCCATATGGGCTTTTTTTGGACCCAAACGGGTTTCCAAACAGACCCTTATATTTGGATTGGCGGTTGTATAAATGAGTTTTGCAAAATTTGAACTTGTTTGGATTGACTTTAGCATAAATGGCTTTTGTGATAATAGTAAGAGATAAATTAAATTAAAAATTAAAAAATTTAAAGTTAGGAAATTTGGTAATAAAAAGATACATAATTTAATGAAATAATATTACATAACTAATTGGATCACATGTCCCATACAATTTGGTCTCTAATTGAATCATGAATATGATTCTTTTAAGAGAAAGCTCGCCTACCAAAATTTATCACTGAAAGTTGTTCATCTACACTATTATTGAAGATTAATCCCATATGAATTGCAAAAATTAAAACATAATGGTACAATATGGCTCAGGGGTGAGCAATCCCTAACCTTCTAAAGGATATAGGTGGCGTAATCTTATGGATAAAAGAAGGAAAGAAGAATTTGAGTCATTTGATCTTTGGTAGCCGTTAAATTAATATTTTTAGAGGAAATGGAATTGAAACAATTTTCCAATTGTGTTAAATTGCGTGTGTTTGTCTGGGTGATTGCGAGGTGGAATCGTGCAATTAGGTTCCATAATTAGCGATTGGAAAATGTTTAATAATGTCTATAAATATCCTTACCATAACTCATTTCAAATACTTCCCAATTTCTTTTCACCTTACCTTTCTTTCATTTTCTCTCATTTACAACTTCTTTTGTATGAGTAGAGGAGCTGAATAATACGATCAAATATGGTAACAAGATTTTTAATTTTTTTTTAGAATACTTCTTTCCTTTCTATAAAATATATTCTAACCATTTTTTTTCTAGATATATCATAACTGTATCTCATTTTTATCTATTTTTCATACACAATTACATTATATTAGATAATATAATAATTCCTTATTACCTACCTATCCTTAATAATATTATTAATATAAATTTTATACTAATCCTATTCAATTACATTCTTCCTTTTTATTTATTAATAAGTTAAACTATTGAATAATAAACTAATTGAAATAGATAAAATAATAACAAAATAAACTATTTAATTTAATATTGAAAAAACAGAAAAAAATAATTGTATATATTTAAAAAAAAATTTAAATATTTGTAGCGGTTATTAAACCGCTACTAAATAACGCGCCTTTTTACAACTCAATTTAAATTTTTTGACGCCAATTTTGAATTTCATGAAATTAGTAGCGGTTTTTAAAACCGCTACTAATTTCATGAAATTCAAAATTAGTAGCGGTTCGTTAACCGCTACAAAATAAAAAAATGTTATTTTTTTTTCGCCAACAAATTTTCAATTTTTTATATTTGTAGCGGTTTGTTAACCACTATAAAATAAAAAATTCTTTTTTTAGCTCTCAATATAATTTTTTATATTTGTAGCGGTTATATAACCGCTACAAATATCTCTGGGTGTTGTAGCGGTTAAGTTGAACCGTTACAAAGGATGTAACGGTTATTTTTTATTGAGTACCGGTTTTATATAACCGCTACAAAACTGCTTGCAACGTACGATTTAGTAGCGATTTGAGTAACCGCTACTAACCTTGTTTGTAGCGGTTAGAACCGCTACTAATACCTATTTTTAATCGCTACTAAATCACGTTTTTTTTATAGTGTATGTTGGTGTAAACCCTTACTCCGTCCGTCACTAAATCCCACACTCCTCCCCCCACTACACCACCAGGTCCTGCTTGCTGCATGCACATCAACATCTATACATATAGCTCACTCCTTAATAATTACTACCTCTAGTCATTAATTTTGCCTCCCCATCCTTAACCAATGTTAATCGGTGTGTGTGATGTGTACGAAGTTAGATGAATTATTTTAGAATATTTATATTTATCTTTTTTTATTAAATTAATTAGTAATTCATCTGACTGATAAATTGATATATAATCAAATAATACACAATAGATGTTATGATTAACTAATTTATTTAGATTTTTTAATCTCTTAAAAAAAATCAAGTGGATCTTATGTTAAGGATAAGAGTAAGCATAAGATATATTTGAGGAGTTAATCTTGATTCTAAATATAAGACATATTTTTCATATTTGTTAATCTTTTTCAAATTTATCCTTATTGATGATTGAGATGTTTTAGAAAATACATGTCATATTAGCTAACCTAACTAACTTCTTTGATATAATAAACTTAGGTGAATATGTCTTATATAAAAAAGAAAAAGAGTGTACTTATTTAAGGCTATAATCGGTTAGGGCCCATTTAATTAGATTAGCGGTGGTAGAAGTGACTTTTTTTCAATCTGACTTTTACAAACTTAAGATAAGATAAAAGTCAGACTGCAAATGTGATTTATGTTTGGATTAACGGTAGTAGAAGTGATTTTTTTTCAAACTGAAACTTGTTTGGATGATTATTTGAAAAGTAAGTTTAGATGTAAAATGACTGAAAATTACATGCATTTTATTAAATAATACATATATACTATAAACATATATTGTGATAATTTAAGAGAAAAATTAAAATTAACACTATAATTATAATTATAAAATAAAAATATTTGATATATTATTGAAAAATTTTCTGTAGATATTAAAAAATATTTTTTTAGATTTATTCAATGAATAAAAATAAAAATATAAAATATAAAAATTAAATAATATTGAAAAATTATTTTGTTAGATTTATTCAATGAATAAAAAAATTAAAATTTAAAAATAATATGAAATTAACGGGCAGTTATTACTCAGGATGGAAGTACACCAATTTATAAATGAATAAAAATATGGCTTCATATTATAACAAAAACAATTATAAATAAATGTAAAGGAAAATAAGATACAAGGGCCAAAAAGTGAAAAAATTCTCACCGCACTTGACCTCCTGCAGAAGCACTATGGGTGCTGTTTTTTCAAAAAAGCCACTTTTGTGGTGAGCGTGCAGTCAGTTAAACGCTTTTCCAAACATATCTGCATTGTGTTTTCTCTCATCCACCGTAGCTTTTACCCTCCCCGCCGCGTTCCCAAACAGAACCCAAATGAGATCTCCATTGTCGCGGTCCGGAGCCCATGCAATACCGCTCTTTTGAACGGCCACAACAAGGTATTGTGTGGTTCCGTTTGCATGAGAAATACTGAGAACAATGGGAGCCTCACCAAAATCAGCATCTGGTTGATCACCGAGAGGAGGACAGGAAGGAGAAGCAGTGGAAGGATTGGCACATGCAAGGATCTCAACATCATATCGTAGCCTCGCAATTGACGGTTCCACGTGATATTGCCGGAATCCAAGTCAAGGGCCAACATTGAGTCAGAATGATTCTCTGCCTCAATACATGGGTCTGAAGGTTCAACGGGCACGGTTTGATTTATTTGCCTTTTTCTACACTGAATGATCCGATCAGGGGCCGAGTATAGGTTTCCGGTGGTGATAAAGACATGGTTTCGAAGTGGATCAATGGAGGGACTGCTTCCCCAAATAGCAGCTCCTGCATAGTCCCCTCTCTTGTTATGGCTATCAGGAAGCATATAGGTCTGCCACAAGACATGGCCACTTGGAGGATCTAGCTTCGCAAGGATCCCACGAAATACAAGACAATTGTTCAAGCTGAAAGACTCTTCCACTGAAGATACACGGCAGCATAGAAACTCCTGTTTTGATTACAGATGAAATGAAGAAGTATGTATATTTCGATCAGAGTCATAGATTGGTCAAATAGTAATTAATTGACTAACCCTTTGTAGTAAGTTCCGGACATCGTGATGACAGCCGCAGGGTGATTATCCAAGCGAGTCAACCAGATTTGTTGACCAATTGTTCTTCTGAGAGCCAGGAAGACAGCAGGGCCGTTGACTCCAACAGTAATTGAATCAGAATGAGGGACTATAGTGGGTGTTGACCTACAAAAGGTCCAATTAATTTCAGGCAAAAACCCAGTAGCATTGAATCCTGCCAAGTCTCCCACGTTTTGCTTCCAAACAAGAGACTCATCGGCCTCTTTCACTGCGTAGATGTTACCATTCCAGCTTGGAAAATAAAGTGTTCCTTTTGAAGTTGGCTGGGGTTGCAGAATCATAATGGCTGGGGAGGCAAATCTTCAGTTGAACAGATGGCCACCACATGATTCAACCACGCCTGCAACAAAGTGAACATATAGCAACTATTTCACACCCTAACATATATATCTTCCAAAAGTTTTTATTTTGCTACCAAGTTTTTGTTTAAACTTCAACAGTGAGATTAAAATACCGTGATAATTAAAAAGGCATGATCATACATGAGAGAAGGCAGCAAGAGCACAAAGTAAGAGCGAACAAAGAAATAGATGAATGGAGTTTTTAGAAGCTAGGTGCCATGGGGATGGGTGGTCGCTCTTGCAAGCTCAGAATATAAGGGCTCTCGGATTCCAAATAATTCAATTTGTATTGACCTTGAATAACGAATTAGATATTAGAAATCACCATCTATAAATTTTCTTAAGGTATATTAATTGGCGGAGTTTCTTACTTTCGTACACTAGCTAGCAATTCTTAATATTGAATTTTGGTTAATCATCCTTATCTTCACGCCAGTGCCGACAGAACTAATTATTTTTCATGTTACCCTAAACAGAAGCACTCTTTTATGTGCGTGAATGTGACGGAGGCCGATGCCAATCTATCTTATGACCTCTGGTCCATTGAATAAAGAGTGCCGTTTCACTCTCATGAGCCTGTAACAATTCTTCTTCCTCCTTGTTTTTGTTTTTGCCTGTTTTCGTAGAAATATCTCCAAATCACTATTCGTCATGTATCTGGAAATTCTGTAATACTAATTCCAAAGATTCAGTTACCTTTTCATCAGCAAAAAAAAGATTCAGCTGTTTTTTCCGAAGAGATTAATAAAGTTAATTAAATTATTTTAAAATATTTATATTTATCATTTTTTAAAAAATTAATTTGACTGATTTATAAATGATATATAATTTAATCATATATAATATATGATATGATTAAGTAACTTATTTAATATTTTGGATTTTTCTAAAAAAATTAACTAGGTTTTATATTTAGAGTAAAATACTCTAACCTCCCTTGTGTTTTGCCTTAATTACACAGACCTCTCCTCTATTTTGAAAACATATACTTAAGTCCAAACCATTAACTCCGTTAAGTATTTTTATTTTTAATTAAAATTTATATTAAATAAATTTTATTTACTAATTTATCTTTCATCGTTACTAATTCCTAATTTTGACTAAAATTGTTTAAATAATTTAAGAGTTTCTTTTTCTTTTTCTTAACTTATTTCTTACTTTTGAAAATAGTTATATGTTAAATATTTTTTATATTAAGATAAATACTTAATTAATTTAATTAATGTAGACATAGAAAACTTAATTAAAATATGATTAATCCTATTAATAGATGCATACTAAAATAAACATGTTTATAAATTTTTGTGTAAAAAATGTATTTAAAAAATTAAAATTTAAAATTAATATAAATCATATACTGGATCAAATTTACATTATTAATAACATATTGTGAATAAAACATATTTCTTTCTTTTTCTTTTTGCCTTTCATTTGAATGGCATATTTTGCAGTCATTTAAAAGAATACTAAATAAATAAGTTTCAATAAATATGATACAAATTTAAAAATTTTATAATATAATAAAAATTAAAAAATTTTATAATATATTGGAAATTTTGAACATACATGTATTAGAACTATTTTTGTATATAAAAATTTATTTTCAGGTAAATATAAATGTTTATTCATTTGTTGAAAAATGGGTATTTTGGTCAAAGTAAATGTTTAATAGTCAAATTTAACGGTCAACTAACGGTTGGGTGGATGGAAATAAAATATTAAATACGTAAGAGAGGTTTCTGTAACTTGCATTTTAATTTCAAGGGAGGTCTATATGTGTTTTCAAAATAGAGGGAAGGTTTGTGTAATTTAGGTAAAACAGAGAGGTAGTCAATATATTTTACTCTTATATTTATGATAGGATGTAGTATGTTTTAGAGCCCCCTCACCTCTTTTTTCCTTTTGGAAGGATCCACAAACATCACACACACACACACACACACACACACACATATATATTTGTGATTGCCAATTGAAATTATTTTTTTCGACAATAAATTGGCAAACCTGATTTTTCCCCTCCTGCGACAATAAAGCCCAAGTGAAAAAATTATTAGGGAAAATTGCACCTTAGTCCGAAGTAAAAGAAAATACAACAGAGAAATCTTTTAAAATATCAATTTTGACAATTTGTAGTGAAGTCCCGTAAGACATTTTTATAATATATTCTAAATGTGAAAAGTCTAAAATACCCTTAAAACACGCAATCATCCATTTCATCACTCTATTTAATTAATAGGGTTGTTTTGAACTTTTCACATTTAAAATATATTATAAAAATATCCCGTGAGACCTTACTGCAAACTTAATATTTCAAGAAATGTTTCTGTTGTATTTTTTTTTACTTGGGACTTAGGTACAATTTTTCCAAATTATTATTTAATCCCAGGGCCCATCAGGAAGAGGGGTGTCTTCGTGGATCACTCTTCTCATTCTCCCTCAATTTTGCATATCCACCATTAAATTAAGTCTTATGATTGAGATTTAATATCATATAAAAATATTATTATAATATTAAATTTAATAAAAATCTACCCTAATAAATAAAATAAATTGATCTAATAGTTAATATGCTCAATAAATAGAGAGAAAACGGTAAAAAAAAAAAGCCATAGTTATTAAATCCGGACCGGACCGGACGGTCCGGCCCAGGAACATGCGACCCGGTGAGAAAACCAGTCCGGTTCAGTATTTTTTTAAAAAAAAATCTTTTTTTTTAAATTTTCTTATAATTTCATATTAATAAACCTAAAATTTTCACTCTCTCACCGGTTTGGTCCCGGTTAACTTTGGTTTGACTCGGGTCTAACCCACTGACCCTTAACCCAATATCCCGACCAGTTCTGGTTTAATAACCTTAGGAAAAAAACAACCCCCCCGTGTCGGTGCTTCTCATTTTCGCATTTTTATCTTACCTTGTACGAGCCTTTCCAATCATTTCATTTCCTTTTGAGGTCAAACAAAAATCATTAATTTCCTTAGCAAGGTTTTGGACCGCGTAGGCACGGCGGGCGGAATAGACCAAGACTTCTCCCCATAATCTGGCGAATTGAGCGGCACTATGCTTTAACCACTTCTCACTACGTCTGACTTGTGAGTCTTGGAACAGTGTCTCTTTCTTTCTGTCTCGTTTTTCATACGAAAATGTCCAAGATCTCTGTGCTCCTATGTCTCCTCTTCTTGACTGCTTCTGGGTTTGTTAATGGATCGGTCGAGAACAAGATTCGGATTTATGAACTCAAGAAAGATGATGTTTCTTTGAAGGTCACTAACTGGGGTGCTTCCATTTTGTCTCTCCTACTTCCTGATAAGAACGGTTCTCCTTCTATTCAATCCTCAAATGTTCAAATATCCCAACTTCTAAGCTTGCGTTTTCTTTCTAATTTTGTTTCCTCCTCTCTGATTCGTCTTCAGGAAAGCTGGGCGATATTGTTCTTGAGTATTATTCAATCAAGGATTACACTGTATGTTTTCTCTACTTATTTCTTCTCTGTCATTTTCTTCCACATATGCTTCTTGGCTTGATTCCTACGAGAGATCTAAATCAAGATACAAACTAAAAACATTGTGCGTGCAAACACCAAAATTATGCAGACAAATACAACAAACTTTGGTGCCACCGTTGGTCGGGTTGCTAATAGAATTAGAGGAGCTCAGTTCACGCTTAATGGAACAGTTTACAAACTAGTTCCTAACAATGGAAACAATTCAATTCATGGTATGTGTAGAACGCTTTTCCTCCTCACACAGTGCATATTTTCCCCTGATAATTGTTTGGTAATTTATTCAGTCCCCCATATCTCATATATGAAGAGACATGCCTAAATGATTAGGTGGAGCCAGAGGCTTTGCTGATGTTATCTGGAATGTGGAAAGGTATCAAAGAGAGGGTAACGGTCCAAGCATCACCTTCAGCTACCACAGTGTTGATGGTGAACAAGGTAAATTCAGCTGCACTTTGAAACTTCTGTTACTGTCAATATATAGAACTGTGAACAATGCATGTGATTTGAATCCGAAAAATTGGTCTAGCAATAAAGGCCAAAGCACAGAATGAATCCTCTAATTCTAATATAGATGGTCCGTATGTAACTCATCTGAGAGGTAGATTAGTTGAAGTATTCATATCAGTTGACAGATTAACACACGGGTAGAAGAGTACGAGTATATACTATGAAGATGATTTTTTCTGAAACTCAAGTGAAGTATCCATGTGATCTGTATATTTGAATGGTTACGTGTTTTAGGATTTCCTGGTGACCTCATAGCAACAGCAAGCTACACTCTACTTGGGGAAAACCAGTTGAGGATAACCATGAAAGCAAGAGCCTTAAACAAGGCCACACCAGTGAACCTGGTGAACCACGCGTTTTGGAACCTGGGGAATCATGACAGTGGAGATATCCTGGGCGAAGTAGTGCAGGTATTTGGGTCCAAAATCACAGCTGTTGATAGCGAAAACATTCCCACAGGAGAATTCACAGCAGTGAAAGGAACCCCATATGATTTCCTGGAACCACGCACCGTTGGAAGCAGGATCAACCAGTTGCCCAAAGGTTATGACATAAATTATGTGCTTGATGGTGAGAAGGGGAAAATGAAATTGGCAGCTACGGTACATGATAACAAGTCAGGGAGAGTGATGAAGGTGTTCACAAATGCTCCTGGTGTGCAGTTTTATACAGCAAATAGCCTCAAGGATGTGAAAGGGAAAGGTGGATTTGTGTATCAAGCTCATGCAGGGCTGTGTTTGGAGACTCAAGCCTTCCCTGACTCAGTGAATCATCCTAATTTCCCTTCAACAATTGTGACCCCTGAAAAGCCTTACCAGCATTATATGCATTTCAAGTTTTCCACCAAGTCTCTCCATCATCAGCCGTCTCCACATGACTAGGCTCTTCAAGATTCTCTCTTTCCATATGTACGTAACTCATTATTCGGCGTACTTAAAGCATTCAGCTCTTGATTGGTTCACCTAAACTGTGGTTCTTTAAAATGAATATTAAGAACCTACTTTGTGGTTTGTTCTCTAAAATGAATAATAAAACTATGCTGTGGTCTTGGGTACATTCCTTCACAACTGCTGGCGCTTCATCAGCTTCAAGTTACTGCATTAACAAAGAGGCCTAAGAGACCTGCAGTCTCAGTTGTGTGTAGTGCCCCCACTTGGTTATGGAGTATTTTCATCAACATAACTTCAAATAAATCAAATATATTTTTAACCCATCAAAATCACAACTCTATTCTACTTGTTAATAATGTGTATATATTGTGATATTTCATATGACATCATAATCATTTGTCATGAAATAATCAGGTGAAAATCACATCCGTCAAATATTTTGAAGTATATTTTAAAGTTAAAAACCATATTAGAATAAACCTTGTTTAATGAAATATATTTTAAAATTTTGAATTATAGTATATTAATATAAGTCTATCAAAATCATATCATTTTATAATTTAATAGTTTAATGATTGATTGTAAAATATTTTACACAATATATGTATTTAAAAGATTACATCATAAGTAAGTTTTAATAAATAGATGAGACTAAAAATTTAAATTTATTAAAAAATTAAAATTTATGATTATAAAATCAATTAACTTTGTAATATAGTAATCAAATTAACAGTATGAAAAAGATTTGAAAATATATATTGTAATTATTTTTTAAATTTCAGATAAAGATGCATGATTAAATGATTATTAAGTAATATGTATGTTAAGGAGAGATATTTTGGTCAAAATGACTAGTCAGTACTGTAATTTAATGGTCCCCTAATGATTAGATGGATGTCAGTTAAATATTACAACTAAAAAGAGGTTTATGGAAGATTCTTAAATACTAATACATGCAATACACTTGACATTAAGATGCACATTCTCTCAAATCAATGAATTTTGAAGTATGTGATATATGCGATGTGAATGTTTCAGTAATTAATACTAATAGGCTAATTCATGAATGAAGGAGGACCTGAGTTTTTTTTTGCCAGAAAAAGGAGGACTTCAGATTGAATGATTACATAGGTAATTAACTTTTTTCATAAAAATTGAACAGGGAATTAATATTCAGGAGTAGCAAATACAAAATCAAATCGGGCCTTTATTTATAAATCAAATAATATATTAAACGGATTTTTTTTGAGTGAAAAGGGGAATTTCATTCAAAAACTGAAACATTTACAAGATAAGCGACATAAAAAATGTGCAGATTGTCTAGTATCAAAACTCATGGACATGTAAGCTAATAATTGCTAGTTACAATGAAATCAAAGCCAAAAAATCCTTGTTTTCAAGAGTATGGGATACAAAAGCTGAAACAGAAGCTCGGACGCCTTGGGGTCTGAATGATTCTCCTGCAAATAGTCTTTTGTTCCTTGCTTCCCAGAATTTCCAAGTGAGGATACCAAAGGTGACTGCCCAACTGTGGAATGTCTTGTAGCATCTAAGTTAGACAACCACCATTCTTCAAGGGGAGTGTAAGGAACTCAATGAGTGCTAGATCTGGGATCAGCGCATGCCAACATGCAAATGCTAAGGGGCATCTTCTAAAGATATGATCAATATCCTCAATCGCTCTTTTGCAAAGTTCGCAGGTGGCATCCGTGGTGAGATGACGCCACAAACGTTCAGAATTGGTCAAGAGTTTACCTTTGAGGGCAATCCAAAGAAAAGAGTGGGTTCTTTGGGCGCTTGGCCATTTCCAGATGAGTTGTCATTTGCGTGATTCCTCATTCCACGAATCTTCCTCTATTAACTTGTAGGCTGAAGATATTGTGAAGGATCCATTGGATGTGTGGGACCATGAGCATGAAGCTTCATCATCAGAGGTCTTTGGTGGAGTGGTGGTTGCAATTAAATGTACGGTTGACATAGGGAGCTTGTCCTGGAATAAGCTCTAATGCCAGTCCCTTGAATCATGAATGAAGTCACTGATTGGTTACTTCAACTCATGCTTACTGAGTTATGTGAAAGCAAGATTTTTTAACAGACCTAGATCCCCGATCCAATTATCTGACCAAAAGCGTACATGCTGACCATTGCCAATATTCCACTTGAGACCTAGGGTCGTATTAGGCCAGGACTTTGCAATACTTTTCCAGATATGCGAGCTTGTCTTTGTTTTGAATTCGTAGTGCGTAGTGCGTGACCATCCATACTTTGCCCGGAGTACCTTTACCTAGAGGAGATTGGGTTGGGTAATTAGCTGGAAACTTAGTTTTGAGGGGAAGGCAGTGTTTTGACTTTGTAAGTTCCTCAAACCGTAGCTACTGTTCTTGAAGGGCTAACACATGTCTGACCATTTGATGAGACTAAGAGCCCTGTGTTGGCTACATGATCCCCATATGAAATCCCTAATAGATTTTTCAATTTAGTGGATGCATGAGAGAGGGAGCATGAAAGTCTGCATTGTGTAGTAAGGAATCGTTGAGAGTACCGGCTTGGCTAAGGTGATGCAGCCAACGAGAGACAAGGATTGAGCTTTCCAAGCAGAGAGTTTTTGATGTACCTTCTCAATGATATTGAGGTAAGTATCTTTTGTAACCCTTGAGTGTAGCAGTGGTACACCAAGGTATTTCCCAAGTTGTTCTGTGCTACTGTAGCCGAACCTTTGGCAAATGTGATTGGTATCATGCCTAGTAACATTCCTGGAGAAGAAAATGTGAGTTTTGGCTTGACTTATGTTTTGCCCAGAAGCCATGCAAAATTCAGTGAGGACTATCTTAATAAGATGAGTCTGCCTTGAGCTAGTAGTACTGAAGAGGAGTAGATCATCGGCAAAAAAGAAGTGAGATAAGGGCGGTCCATCTTTCCTTAATTTAATGGTTTCCCAGCTACCTTTATCGACCTTTGATTTAATGATATGAGAGAGTCGTTCCATGCAAAGTACAAAGATGTATGGTGACAATGGGTCACTTTGACGAAGACCTCTTGACGGAGAGAAAGGTTCCGATGATGAGCCATTCCATAATACTTGCATGGTAGAAGAGGTAATACACCACATGATTAGCTGGAATGTGCATTCAGGAAATTTGGCGTCTCTAAGTGTGTCTTCAATAAAGTCCCACCTCAGGCGGTCAAATGCTTTCTCAAGATCGACTTTTATGTCTATCCATCCTTTCTTCCCACTTTTCCGATGCATGGAATGAATTACTTCTTGGGAAATTATTATGTTTTTTGTGATGCACCTCCCTTTTATGAAGCTTGATAGGAACAGGAGGATAAGTTGGGGCATTATTGGCTTCAACCTGTTGGCCATAATTTTAGTGATGACCTTGTATGCAACTGAACAAAGACTAATGGGTCTAAACTCCCTTAATCTCGATGGTCGTTCTATCTTTGGAATTAAGGTAATGAGGGTTTTATTGTGCGTTTTGTCCAGTTGACCGCCCTCAAACACCCTTTTGACCATATCACAAAGAGAGGTGCCAACAGTTTCCTATTGGTTCTAATATAACATGGCATAGATTCCGTCAGCTCTGGGGGCTTTGAGAGGCTTCATTTGGAAGAGTGCTTTTTTTATTTTTGCAGTATTAACAGGAGAGGAGAGTGTGAACCAAAGAGTATCACACAGTATAGGGAACATACCTCTCGAGTTAAGGGGCACATAGAGATTGCCTGCCATGGAGTATAGGGATGAGAAGTACCATTTGGCCATTTGGGTAAGTGTGTTATCATCTGTGATCCAGCTACCATCCTTTGTTTGGAGCGAAGAAATATGATTATGTATTTTCCTTAGTCGGGCTTTAGTTTGAAAATAGGTGGTATTTCTATCCCCAAGCTTGATCCACTCACTCCTTGATTTCTGTATCCATAAGATTTCTTCTTGGAGGCACACATCTTTGTAATCCGATCTGAGAGTAAGATCCAGGGAATGAAGATGGTGGGAGAGAGGACGAGTTTCTAACGCTTTTTGAACCCCGCTTATACGTGCTCTAAGGTGTCTTTTATTCCTGCCGATTTCACCAAATACCTCCCTGTTCCACACACTTGCTGCAGCTGTAAAGTTTAATATATTCTCTGCAAGGCAGAGGTTGTTGGACCAATTGTCCTTCACTATAGTTGGGAATTGACTATGCATGTACCAGGCCGCTAGAAACCGAAAGGGCTTTATGGAGCTCCTTTGGTTCTAATCAAGCCCAAAATTAACGAGTAGGTGTCTGTGATCCGAGCTAACTTGAGGGAGGTAGATTAATCGAGAGTGTGGAAAATAGGATATCCAGGGGCTATTAGAGATGGCCCGATCTAACCTCACCAAAGTAAGGCCCCTTCTCCAGGTAAAATGTGGTCCGCAAAAGCCCAGATCCAGTAGTGAGTTTTTTGGATAAAACTTTGGAAGTATTTGCATCATTCCTTGGGAATCATCAATACACCTTGTCTATCTTCTGAGGTGAGGGTGGCATTAAAATCCCCAGCCAGAAGCTATGGGGAATTAATGGTTGCAACTATCTGATCAAGCTCAATCCAAATATTTAGGCGGAGCTGGGGATGCGGTAAATGCAAAGGTCTTCGAGGATTCCTTGAGGGTGAACAGATTTTTTGAATTGAGATATCTTTTTTGGTCGAATGAATGGAGATATCTGACACCTGGTACTGAAAGGTAAGTAAAATAATAACAAATTACAAGATGATTTATTACTAAAAGTATATCGTATTGCAAGTGTTTAATTTGGGCGAGCGATTGTGAGGCCCTGCCAGCTTTTGGTGCTCTCTGTTCTACAAGGGGTCCCACTCGAGTCACAGTAAAGTTTCTTCGGCCTTGTTGCTTTAGAAAATGGACCATCAAGCAGAAATTTTTATGAGCCAGGCCAACCCATAGACTTTATTTTATATTGATATTTAGTAACGTAAGATCATATAATTCAAACTGAATTGTAAAAATGAAGAAAAATTATTAGAGTTATTCTTAACTAAAATGTGCCTAATAAGATAAAAGAAAAGTTTTATCATATTGTCATAAGACCAGTAATTCTATATAGTAGTAAATGTCAGGCTTTAAAGGGACAATATAAACATAAAATGAGAATAGCCGAGGTGAGAATGTTGAGATGGATGTGCGGTCATACAAGAAAAAAAATAAGATTTATAATGACTTTATACGCAAACGAGTTGGAGTGGCATCTATTAAAGAAAAAATGATAGAAAACCGTTTGAGGTAGCCTGGATACATTCAAAGAAGGCTATTGGGAGCAATGGAGAAGAGAGTCGATCAACCAATATGGAGTCTTTTAAAAATAGGCAGAGGAAGACCGAAGCGAACACTTTATAAGGTTGTAGAAGAGCAGGATCTATTGGTTAATAATATATCTAAAGAGCTGATTTCTGATAGAGCACAATGATGTCGTACTATCTACATAACCAATCCCACTTAATAGGATAAGGTTTTATTATTGTTATCGGAGTAGTATTCAATAACATAAATTCAGTATTAAAAAATAGAAAAAAAAATCCATACATAAGCATTATTTAGTTATTTTATATCAAAGTCTCGGATATAACTTGAGAAATTTACAAAATGCGAGAGTAAATATTATTCCATATTCAAACACAGGAGGGTGATAATATAGTTCAAAGGCAGAAGGCAAAGACATAGGTTCCTTGGGTAAAGTTGAAGTCACGATAGCCATGACCAACGTAGACGCAACCATTGTTGATGGACACGCCTCCATAGACAGCGGCGTTTGTTTTGTAAGACCATAGAATTTGACCACTCTTTGCATCAATCCCATAAATAGGTCCGTCTGAGGTTGCCGCTCCCGCAAACACAACACCACTCGCCACACTCACTGGGCCAATCGACAAGTTCTGAGGGTTCGCCGTCGACCATAAGATTTTGCCGTTGCTCGGCTCCATCGCCACCCACCCACCGCCGCTTGTAGTCTTGTTTGATGGCAACAACCTGAAGTTCTTGCCGTATGTGTTCACTATGTTGGTGTAAACCCTTGCTCCGTCCGTCGCCGAACCCCACATTCCTCCTCCTCGTGCACCACCGGGTCCTGCTAGCTGCACACATCAACAGTGCACATAACTTAATTCCTACTGCTAATTTCAGGCTATACATATAATCAGCTAAGTTTATATTAACTCCAGTTCTTAATGTAAGAATTAGTTGACTTTTTTCAAAAAAATTATGAAAGTTAGATAAATTATTTAGCCACAGTATATATTATGTATTATTAAATTATACTTTATCTGGTTCATGATATAAGACACTTCAACTAATGCATCAAAACTAAAAAATGGTAATTAACTCATTAAATATATCTTTAATTGAAAATTTTAACTTTACCCATATTAAATTAAGTTTTAAATGAAAGAGAACATACAAAAAGTCACATTTAAATATTAACTACATGGGTAAAATTGATAAATAAGTATTAATTACTCTCCAAGTAACTTATATTGCGGACCAAGATATTTTCTAGAAGTGACTTATATTATGGACATGAGGCAATATATCATTTTATAAATCAAGTATATTAATTTGGGAAAAAATGATAAATATAAATACTTTGATAGAACTTATTTAACTTTCTCAATCTCAAAAAATATAAGTCAACTGACTTTTATATTAATCACCAAACTAGTATTAAAGTTACTTATTCACCGTTGACCAGACGAGATTTCCATTGTCTCGATCCAGAGCCCATGCAATACCGCTCTTTTGGACAGCCACAACAATGTCTTGTGTGGTTCCATTAGCATGAGATATAGTGAGAACCATGGGTGCCTCCGCAAAATCAGTATCAGGGTCATCACCTAGAGGAGGACAAGAAGGAGGAGCAGCTGAAGCATTGAAACAGACTATAGTACTAACATCATAGCCTCCCAATTGATGGTACCATTTGATGTTCCCGGAATCCAAATCAAGGGCCAACATTGAGTTAGAGTGATTCTCAGGCTCAATACATGGGTCTGCTTCAATAGGCACAGTTTGATTTATTTGCCTTTTCTGACACTGGACGATTCGATCAGGGGCAGAGTATAGGTTTCCGGTGGCAATATAGACATGGTTTCGAAGTGGATCAATGGAGGGGCTGCTTCCCCAAATAGCAGCTCCTGCATAGTCTCCTCTCTTGTTATGGTTATCAGGAAGCATATAGGTCTGCCATAAGACTCGACCGCTTCGAGCATCTAGCTTCACAAGGCTCCCTCGAAATACGCAACATTGGTTAATGCTGCAAGCCTCTTCCTGTGAAGATACACCAACATAGAAACTCCTGTGAAGAAGAAGATCGCCAGATACAAATGAAATCAAGTAAGCAACAATATGTATATTTCAAACTAACAAAGTCATAAATTTGACTGACTAACTAACCCATTGTGGTATGTTCCGGACATGGTGATGATGGATGCAGGGTGAGGATCCAGGCGAGTAAACCAGATGAGCTGACCCGTTGTTCTTGTAAGAGCCATTACAACAGAAGGGCCGTTGATTCCAACAATAATTGAATCAGCATCAGGGACTATAGTGGGAGTTGACCGAGAGAAAGCCCAGTTATTTCCTGTTGAATTCCCAGTACCATTGATCCCTGTTATGTTACTCACGTTCTGCTCCCAAACAAGAGACCCGTTAGCCTCTTTCACTGCGTAGATGTTACCATTCCTGCTTGGGAAATAAATGGTTCCGTTGAAGATCGCCGGAGTGGCTGGAACATCGTCGCCCGTATAGAATTTCCACTTCAGAGCAAGTTTGGGGGCTGATGTTATGTTCCTTGGAGGCAAATCTTCTGTTGAACAAGTCTCCACCATGATTCAGCCATGAACCATATCGGCCCTGCAACATGGTGAACAAGTTACAACAATTTTTACACACGTCAAAACGGTAATAATTGAAAAAGGCATGATTATACCTGAGAGAGTGCTGCAAGAGGACAAAATAAGATCAAGCAAAGAAATAGAATAAAGGGGTATGTAGGAGGTGCCATATGGCTATGGGTGGTTGCTCTGGCAGGGAGAAAGAATTAAATTTGAGAAACTATGGGCTCCAAGACACCCTTGCTTGTATAGGAAGTCAAATATTCTTTGCTGATGAAATTTACACATCTCCAAATTATTCCTCTGTGTTGACTTTGAATATCAGATTAGAAATTAAAATCGCTGCAAACTTGAGTAAATTAAGCATATTAATGCCGCATTATCTGACTTCGTACACTAGCTAGCAATTCTTAATACTACTATTTGAAGTTTGATCTTTGATGATCTGTCATCCTTATCTTCCGTATTAAGGGCTCAGAGAGCTAATTATTTCTCTTATTGAACATTATCTTTTACATAGATTTTGAATGTGTGTGAGACGTTTTGATCAAAAAAAAAAACAGAGAAGAATGTGTGTGAGACGCAAGCCGGCGGCAATCTGCCATGAAATAGGTAGATAATTTCTGTTCGGTCTTTCAAAGTCAACTAAAAATAATGCACTTACCTAATAGGGTTAGAGGGCGTAGACCTACATTATGGGACAAACTCAGTAGCTTCAAAAAGCTTTGTGTATGTTGGAACAACGTTTAAAAGTAATTTTTCAATCATGATTTAAGATATGCGAGATAAATATGTAAGATAAGTTTTATAACGATTTACATGAAAAATAGCTTAAACGTCATCTAAATGCCCATCCAAACACTTACTTTGGGTATGTTTGGTTGAGCGATTCGATTGCTTATAAGTTGCTTTTTAATAGTGATTTACGGTATACGAAGTAAGTATGTGAGAGGAGTTGTGTCTCGATTTACATAAAAAGCAACTTATAAATTTTTATAAGCTCAAACAAACATGCTTTTTATCAGTTGACAAAAAGCAAGAGCTTCAGCAAAGAAAAAGTAGCCTTTGGGCCCAAATACGACTTAAACCTCGTTTGTTGGTACGTTAGGATCCACAAAGCCCATGAAGTAGGGTGTCTGTCCCTTCTCGGATACCCCAACGACGTCGCTTTCCGGCTTCGTTCTGTTCTCTCTCGCGCCTCTGTTCTGAGCGAGCACTTCCGAAACCTGATGAAACCCTGAAATGGGTTACCTGAGTAGAGCTTCGGAGAGGCTAAGGCAATCTAGGCACTTGTCCCTGTTGTTTAATTCCTCCCCATTGTCGAATATTTATGGAGGAAAATTACCCGAATTAGAAAGTAGACTAATTTATCGCCGCACTGCTTTGAGCCGTGCATTGTTCTGTTCTCAACCGCGCCAAAACAGCAAAGAAAACAGTCGTATAGATTTGACTCAATACCCTCTGGAGCTAATAAGGAACTTCTCTATAATTGCACATATAGATCATGGCAAATCCACTCTTGCTGATCGGCTGCTCGAGCTTACAGGGACTATTAAGAAGGGACATGGTCAGCCTCAGTATCTTGACAAGTTGCAGGTACCCCAAAGTGCATCATCATCTTTTATTCAGTCTCATGTTACTTAAGAGTGTCATTTACCATAAAGGGCATTCTCTAAAATTGTTGCTTTACATTAGCAGCCCCTTTGTCTTCATCTAACATCTGCCTTGCTTTAATGCTCTACATGCTAGATGAAACTATTTTCCTTGTTTTTTAATCTCATTTCCATAATGCCACTTGTTTGCTGAACTTAGAAATGTCGTAGGTAGAAAGAGAAAGGGGCATCACAGTTAAAGCCCAGACAGCAACAATGTTCTATAAGCACAACATTCAGGAAGCCACATGTAGTAACGACAAAGTTTCAGCTAACTTTCTGCTAAATCTTATTGATACTCCCGGGCATGTAGACTTCAGTTACGAAGTTTCGAGGTCACTGGCAGCTTGTCAGGGTGCTCTTTTAGTTGTTGATGCTGCTCAAGGAGTGCAAGCGCAAACTGTTGCTAATTTTTATCTTGCTTTTGAATCCAACCTAACAATTATTCCTGTCATAAACAAAATAGACCAGCCAACTGCTGATCCTGATGGTGTTAAAGCGCAGCTAAAATCAATGTTTGATCTTGACCCAAGTGACGCACTTTTAACATCTGCTAAAACAGGACAGGGTCTTGAGCAAGTCCTTCCTGCTGTCATAGAGCGTATACCTCCACCTCCTGGGAAGAGTGATTCTCCCCTGCGTGTGCTTTTGCTCGATTCTTATTATGATGAATACAAAGGAGTTATATGCCATGTCGCTGTGGTTGATGGTGCCCTGCGCAAGGGGGATAAAATTTCATCTTCTGCAACTGGACAGGCTTATGAAGCTTTGGATGTAGGCATCATGCATCCTGAACTCAAATCTACTGGAATGCTACTTACTGGACAAGTTGGTTATGTTGTTAGTGGCATGCGTTCAACCAAAGAGGCACGTGTTGGAGATACACTTTTCCATACTCGAAGCACTATAGAGCCTCTTCCAGGTATAGCTACCATTCTTTATCTTCCATCTTCTGACATTAGTTGGCAACTTCTTGATGAAGGAACTATATATAAATTCTTTTTCTCTCAGTTCAGATGGTGGGTTGTGAGTTCCATGCATTTTGGTTATTTTTAGAGTTGCTGTAAATGGCCTGAGTCCATATTATTCTTTCGAAAACTTTTGTTTACTTTTGAAAAATATGTAAGTAATCGAATTAATGTGACATCAATTTTGTTATTCTTCTGTGTGTGTGTGTGTGTACCTACATATCACTTATAGTTTGTCTTCGCGTGTACCTGTGTTCCTTATCCGAAATGTCCTCATATTAAATATAGATTCGATGATTTCAAATTGTAGGCTTTAAGCCAGCAAAGCATATGGTATTCTCTGGTCTTTATCCAGCGGATGGATCTGATTTTGAAGCCCTCAATCATGCAATAGAAAGACTGACATGTAACGATGCTAGTGTCTCTATTACCAAAGAAAGTAGCACAGCCCTAGGTCTGGGATTCAGGTCTAGTATATACTTTTAAAAGAATGGAGACTGTTATTCTACCATAATATGCATGTGTTGGCTTTGAGTGGGATAATTTTCTTATGTTTCTGCTGATCTAAAAGCAGGTGTGGTTTCTTAGGCTTGCTACATATGGATGTTTTTCATCAGCGGCTCGAACAGGTAACAACATATCTCCTTATGGGATCCAAATAATAGTTTCAGGCTGACGATCAGTATTTCTTTTGTGAAATGAAATATGTGCCAAATTTCTCTGTTGTATGTGCCCCACACATTGTAAGTGTGGTTTGTCTTGCAACTCACCTGGCTATAAATTTGCATTGATGTTATGAATTTGGAAAAGCTGATGGTTGGTTTTCTCGATTAGCATTAATTTGTTTGTGTCATTTCTTGCTATGCTGATAAATCCTACCTATTTATGGTGAACTAATAGGAGTATGGAGCTCATGTTATCTCAACTGTTCCAACTGTACCATATATATTTGAGTATTCTGATGGAAGGTAGGTAATGAAGTTAGGTATGTCAGACTAAATTCCCTCTATTGTTTACTAAAATAATCGCTTTGCTTTTCCAGCAAATTGCAAGTTGAGAATCCTGCTGCATTACCATCTAATCCCAAGCAACGAGTGACAGCCTGTTGGGAACCAACAGTGATAGCTACAATTATCATTCCTAGTCAGTAGGTTCTTGCAAACCCTGGAGAAATTTTAATTTGATGCTTACGAAAATAATATTTACTGTCTAATTTGTTGCTGATCAAAGGTATGTGGGATCGGTTATTACCCTTTGCTCTGAGAGAAGAGGCCAGCAATTGGAGTACTCATTCATTGACAGGTATCTCTGTGTGTGTGTTTCTACCGTTGCGATTAATGAGGGGAAGATATTACACCTTTTTTTCAGTTTTCTTTTTTCTTGAAAGTTTGGGTTTTTAGTGTGCACTTGACCTCCCTATCTTTGGCTGAAGCTATGATAATTTTAGCCTCACTCCTGCAGTCAAAGGGCATTCATGAAGTATCGATTGCCTTTGAGGGAAATTGTTGTTGACTTTTACAATGAATTGAAGAGTCTTACGTCAGGCTATGCTTCATTCGATTATGAGGATGCTGAGTATGTACCCGTTTCTTTTTCCCTGTTTCTTTGGCATGATTAATATTGTGCGTTGTTCCTATCTACTTCTCTACAATGATGACATTTGGCCATGCATTTGTATTCAGAACAGTTATGTGATGTTTGTTGACCTAAAAAAGTGTAAAAGCCTACAACACCTGATGGAAAGGAGTGTTCTAATTTGCAAGTTATCTTCATGTACTTATTGTCTGTCGCTTGTAATCAAATATTATAAGCAAGTAAAATAAAATTTGGTATGGCATATTTCCTCCCCTATGATGCATTTGACGGGCTTTGTTGCAGTTATCAGGAATCTGATCTGGTGAAACTTGACATTCTCTTGAATGGACAACCAGTTGATGCAATGGCAACCATTGTTCATAAGCTGAAAGCGTATCGAGTAGGGCGTGAACTGGTGGATAAATTGAAGAAAGTTATAGACAGGTTTTCCTTTGGCATATAAAAAGAGTATTAGTTTCAAACTTCTGCTTTAGCTTTATTAATAGCAATATTTTCTAAAATCTGTGCAGGCAAATGTTTGAGATAAGCATACAAGCTGCTATTGGGTCAAAAGTTATAGCAAGGGAGACGTAAGTTTTCTGTCATGCTAATGTGTCTTTGCGAGTGACTTCTTCAGTAGTGGTTGGTATGGAACTGTGTGCCTTTGTTACGCAATTGTTGCTCTTGATCAGAGATTTCATCAGCTATAAATTTTTTTTATGTTCAATAGCTGTTAAGCAACTGGAATCTGAGCCTCTGACCAAAATATAGGATGGAGGATCAAATCATTGATTCGCTTGCATTGGGAGATTGAAGTGACTTTTCTCTTTCTGATCCCTGCTGATACTCTTTACAATATTTCAGGATTTCAGCAATGAGGAAAAATGTTCTTGCCAAGTGTTACGGCGGTGATGTTACTCGGAAGAGGAAGCTATTGGAGAAGCAAAAAGAAGGAAAGAAGAGAATGAAACGAGTTGGTTCTGTTGATATACCACAAGAGGCATTCCATGAATTATTGAAAGTTTCATAACAGCCATGTCAGAAAATGATAGCATTTTAGAAATTGGTAACTTTTCCTTTTACACTCCAATGGAATTAAAGTGTATTTAGGAAGTTAGAACTCAAATAACACAGTGCTTGAGACGATATGACTGAATTCTAACATAATTTTTGAGGGCGGACCATAACTGTTGGCTTAGTTTAAACTTATTTTCCATGGAATTTACTTTCGGTAGCAAGCCGGGGACTAATTTCTCTATTCTTTAAGATCCATTTCTTTGCGCCTTGTATATATAGATGAAGGTTTCATATGTGATTCATTATCATTGAGCATCTAGCTCAAAAGCAATTCACAACAAGTGTTAGGATTTTTTAATTGGTTTATTAAGTAACTGAAATTTCTCCCCCCGTTTTACTTCTGTTTCTGTTCAGCAGTAGGTTTGGGATTTCAATGCCCTGACATAATTCTAAGACGATACAAGGGAAAGGGGGCTGCGTAAAAGAATAAAAGAAATGGTGAAAGCTGCATGCTTGTCGCAAGGGAGGCTCCTAAGTAGCTGTCTAATCTCATTAATAATGTTGCTAAATTTCTTTATTATATTTGAATTGGTGTTAATTTGTGTATTGTTATTTATTGGGATCTGAATACCAGAGGCTGATTTCTTTCCGGAAATGATAGGGGTAGGAGACAAAGAATTGTATTATAGTTCATTTTAACGATAATCTGTTGTACATAATTCAAGTGCTCTTGAGGGCCTCTCAGTTTGATATATAGTGACAATTTGGAAAGAAAAAATCTTTATTAAACATAGCATTTTTTTTTGGGAAAATGTCAGTTAGGTCTCAAGCTAGGGAAAAAATATCACAAAAGTTCCTTTGAAAAATCAATTGTCAGAAAAGTCTATAGGGATTTTTCTGACATGAATTCCCAATTCCCAATGACCATTTACCAAAATGCCCCCAACCAATTTAACCATTGTCATTGGTTACAACATGTTATGCTATGTTTACAACATCGTAAGTCATATTAACAACATAGTCAGCTACGTTTACAATATGTTACGTTATATTTAATGAGTTGTAAACGTAACTGAAAAGGTTGTAAATGCAACACAATCACACATTTTATATATATGTTGTTAACGTAACTTATTATGATGTTAAATTGACTTACGAAGTTGTAAACATAGCATAACATGTTATAACCAATGACAGTAGTTAAATTGCTTGGGGGATATTTTGGTAAATGGTCATTGGGAATTCATATCAGAAAAGTTCCTAGAGACTTTTCTGACAGTTGACTTTTCAAAGGGACTTTCGTGGTATTGTTTCCCTAGCTTGGGACCTAGCTGACATTTCCCCCCTTTTTTTTTCCAATTATACAATTTCTGTTGCTGCTTATTGCTTTGCACTTGTGCCATGCAGGCATTCGGTTTTGCTTCTTATTCTGTCGTCTTATGTTTTTTTTCCTTTTATTTTTTGGTTTCCTTGACAATTTAAGTATCCTCTCTAACTTGTTTCTCACTTTATGATTTGTTAATCTGTTTCTACATTAAGAAATGGAACCGGCCATGTCTAAATTCTATCGCAAACACGTTCTTGCTCTTCTAAAGTTCGCCTTGCACGTTAAGAGCATATTTTATGAGGGGCGAAAAGCATATTTACCGATATCTTTGAATTTTCTTTGATCAATAGTCAAGCAAGGGCATTTTATCATTCAAACTGTACTCTTCAGTATTCAAGTAAAAAAAAAAAAGGCAGAAACTGCAATAATGTGGGGTGTTGTTACTTCTACAACACAGCGGAATGCTGCTGTGAGTGCTGTCTATTGCCTCATTCCATTCACTGAATTCACTAGAATCTAAAAGATAAAATGCACATAACGACAGACAGGGCTAAAAAGTCATGTACTCTTCTAAGTTATTGGTGTCCCATGTTGGATTGGGATTCCCTGAAATACTTGGATTTGGTAAACTGTTCAAATGTAGTGTATTGGGAAATGGGAAGGGGAAAAGTTATAAGTAAAATATAAGTATAAAAATAACAAATATTTTTACACTGTACTTGAGTATTACATGGATTTAGCCGCAGCCGGAATTTAAATCCACTCAGTGTCAGATGACAAGATTTATTTCCTGCTGTTCTTCAGCCTCTGATTTTCATTTTTTGTATCTTACCTGCTATATTTATTTTGAGATCCTTTTAAACGATAGGATCTCTTACCAAAGGTAATTTCAGAGCACCTTGAGTTAAGCAGAATTGTTCCCGCACTCCATACACGGTTAAGAAAGAGAATCTAAAGCTGCTGTGAGTTGTTCTTGAGAACTTAAAGATTGATCTGATCTCTAATGGTAGGAGGCACTTTTCTCTTTGAGACAGAAAATGGAACTGGAGGTTGTAGAGGCATGAAGTTTCCGGTATAGGAATTTGATGGCAATCTGTTGAAATAACCTGGCAAGCATCCTTTCCCATTTTGGGTCAACAGATTAGAAGAAGCAAATTGAGAATGCTCTCCTAATTTCAAATTCAACCCTAACTCTAAAATTTCCCCTCCCCTTGCTTGGTTCGCATTGGTGGATCCTTGACCCACTATAGATGAAACTGCTGCAGCTATTACTGATCGAAGTCTAGGATCCGTACTGATTGCTCTGGTTAAGGTTTCTGCTAAAGCCTCTTGTGAAGAAGGAGCTTGGTTTTGCAGGTAGTTTTGATGGAACTGTTGTTGAAATTGAGTTCCCAGGTCAACTGACCTCAAGTGGGTTTTCTCATTATTAAGGATTCCATTACCCCACACTGCTTGTTGAATGTTGGGATCCTCTGAGCAAAAACTTAGACTTGTTGGAGAAAATCTTGGGTTTAAAGCAAAGCGTGAAGGGAGACGATTATTGACATGGATTGATGAGGATGAACCAGGAGTTAAGTCTAGAGTGATTGTTGGGAACAAAGGTGAGGCAGGGTTGGGCAGAAAGACCTGTTTTGATTTTGATAGATCAAAATGTCCAAGGTTTTGGCCATTAAGCAGTGTAGGAGCATTTGTGAATGATGCAAAACTGTTATCTGCAGGCTCAGATGTTGAAGAACCTGACAATAACATGGAAGCAGCAGCTGAAGTAGTCGAAGCCATGGCTGTGGCTGAAACTGGAAGTGGGTGGTTGTGGGTCCCTTCATATGTAGTGATTAAAATAGACATGTCCTCAGCACATCTTTGCACCTAATTAAAGTCGGTCATTTCGTTAGGCTTACTCTAATCTGATATTAGTTTATGGAAATATATCTGTCTTCTATCTCTCGGAAAAAACTTCAAAAAATTTATACAGTTGCATTGTAATGCTGACCTGTTTTCTGACTGGACATGCTGGAGCAACCGTGCAGCGATAGTATGCACGTGGACAAGGATTCCCTTTGGCTATCTTCTGTCCATATTTTCTCCACTGGCATCCATCACTCATCTGTTTATGAAAGCCATTTCAATTGTCATTAGACATAAAACCATTAAACAAGGAACTCATCAAAGTTAACTTTTGAAAAGGTAAAACCTGCAAATATAAACCTTGACAAATACGAACCGTGGAGGTGTCACATCTTGCTCTCACAGAAACTCTCGCTTTCTTAGCAGGTGTCTGCTCTGAAATTTCATGATCTTCTCCATTTGTGGCCTTGACAGATTTATTTGATTGCCAGGTTCCCTCTATTTCTGCTTCCTTAGTTTTCCCTGAGCTGTTTCCTGGGCTCTGATCAGAAACCATCTCCATTGATAACTCACAATTGGAGTCTAATCCAAGGGTAAGGCAAGCCTCCAGATCTTCACTTTCTTTAGGTTTAGCAGTGTTTGTGATTCTTGTTTCTTTTTTGGGGTCCCTTGGACTTCTTCCCAGGCAAAGTGACACGAGCTCAGGCTCTCCAGTTTCATCATGGGAATTAGCTGAATCTGCTATAACTTTTTCAGAAGCTTCTCTTCGCAAGATATCAAAGAAACGCAGTTGGAGGGACTGGTAATCCTTCGTCTTCAACCTTTCTTCATTTTGTTCTCTCTCTCCACCCATCTCTTCCTTACCAGACTTGAGTTCATCATTCTTCATTGGAAAATACATAACAACATACAATCAATTAGCTTTTGACCTGAATATCTGAATCATTCCTTTAGAATTTAGATTATAAGAAAAGCAGTGTCCTTATTCCATTTAGTTACCAACAAAATTTAGGTTGTTATATATATGTTACCTGATGAATAAGTTTGCGTTATCTAAACAGTGTTCTTTCTATAAGAAGCCAGGTTATGCAGTTTTATCTCTAACATACATTTTGATAACACTTGAAGTTCAAGTCAAGATTAGAAAAAACCATAAAAAGCAATAAGAGTTCCTAAAGAAGAAAGAATTACAGAAAGATGCAAACGATTGCATGGTTACTGACCTCTCGAACACAGCAATCTTCTTCAAGGCAAATGGAAACTGTTCTCTTCTTTCCGGTCTCTAGACCACGAGCACTACCAGACATTTTCGCCGTGGTCAAGAAGCGACCTTTTCTCTTACCTTGTAAATACACTCCATAATATAGCCATGTACATACGTATATATAGCCCCTCACAAATCCATCAAACTATATCTCCTAAACTAATTAAGGAAATAAATAAATAAATATCTAAGTGCTCATCTTCCTGTCATCACTACTACAAAAAGGGGTTTTAATATCCCTATTTTAACACTTTTAACATCCAAAAACCGGGAGACGTCTATGTAGGGAGCGTAGTATATTTTAAGAAAAGACATCCTAAAAAAATGAAACGTCTAAAATGAGACTTTAGACGTCCCAAATTGAGAATTGGGACGTCTAAAGTCCTGACTTTAGACGTCCCAACTCTCAATTTGGGACGTCTAAAATCCTCCACGGGGGGAATTTAGACGTCCCAAATTGAGATTTGGGACGTCTAAAGGTTTTATATTTTTTTTAAAATGATTATTTATATTTTTCATTACTCAGCAAATTAAAATTGCAAAAACAGATTGAAGATGGATTCATAAACCACAAAATGTCCCTTACAAAATGGTAAGGACATCTAGCATTGCAATATTTTTACTATATATATATATATATATATAATAACAATAACTCATACAACCTAATATTATATATGTATAACAACAATCAGAAAGTGTCAAAATGTTTGTCACCACACAACTACAAACTAATTGTTGTTCATTTCATCAAAATAAATATGCATATTTATTTCCCTCAATATCCAAGCTCCAAACATATAAAACAAAAACATTATTAGTATTGCATAACTACTAACAGCTAGTTTATGATTTTGGCAAAAAAAAAATCAAGGGAAAAACACTCCAATAACTAGAATCATGTAAATAAATTGAAAGCATTATAATAATTTTACATTGTAAATTTAACTTAATTCTTCATGTAAATTTATATTTAAAAAAAAAACCTGATGAAAGCAGGGGAGAAGGCAGCCAACGATGTCTATGTGTGCTTCCAAGGTGGAGAGAAGACGTTGGAGGAATTGTGTATGCATAGTGAAGAGGGGAGGTACGCCGGAGGCTGAAAGCAACAAAGAAAGTGGGAGGTCTACGCCGGAGGGTGGAGTGGGCAAAAAGGGTGGAGGACGTGTACGCTGGAGGGTGAGAGCAAAGAAGGTACTATGAGAATGAAAAGAGGTGGAGGAAAAGGGAAAGAAGAAAAGGAAGAGAGGAAGAAGATTGAGGAAGACGAAGTGTAATGAAGAAAAGGAAATAATGAAAAAGCTTACCCATGGTGTAGAGAAGACGAAGTCACGGGAATGAAAGAAAAAAGGGAAGAGAAGTCATGGGGGATGAGAAAGATGGAAAAGGAGAGATGGTTTCTGATATGGGAATGAAGAAAAGGGAAGAAAAGTCTTACACATATCAGAATTTTTAACATGACTTTAGGAGTCCCAAAAAAATTTGATACTCCTAAAGTAAGTTAAATTTTTTTAATTTACTTTTTTGACGCCAGTGGAAATCTTTAGGTGTCCCAAATAAAATTTGGGACATCTAAACTCTACTTTAGGCATCCCAAATTCAAATTTGGGACGTCTAAAGGTTTTCCTACGTACACATAATTACGAAAATACCACAACTTTTCTTTTTAACCACCCAATTTTAAAATTGGGACGTCCATTGAGGTGGTTATATCATAATTTTGTAGTAGTGCATTAAGCAGCCACAACTCTGAAAGGTCAACATTTCTGCCAAGCTCATTCCTGTCCTTATATATTTGCAAGAATAAAATAATTATATCTCCGAAATCTAAGTCATTATTCATCCAAAGAAAGAGAGAATACAAATTGTATATGTATATTATTTACTTGGTATACCATATAGCAGTTGAAGCTTCGTACAGATAAGAAGACGTCACATGGCTGAAGAGTCAAAGAAGCAAAATGTAATAATACATGGGTTGCGCGACTGAACTCTTATGATCTGTACGTATGTCTTTGTCAATGGTGTAACCTTGTTTCGCTCTCAGCTCTGCGGTCCAAACGCCTTTCGTGCTCTCTCTTGCTCTTGCATATGCACTTGCACTTCTGTCCACTCCCATTGACTTTATTTCTTATATCTTATGCATTATTTCCTAATCAACATATGTCCTTGTTTTTTTATAGTTATTCATAAAATGAAGATTCTCTATCTCTCTCTGCGTGTAAAAAGGAATTTATTATTTTTAATTAGGGATCATAATAAAATAGTTCACAAGTCTTCTCTGAAGGTTCCTCTTAGCTTTACTAAGTTTGAGGTATTTGAATTAGGAATGAAAAGTTAACACGCTTTTAGTAATTCAACAAGTTTACTGAGTATTAAAACATATAACTTATGGAAAAGAATATATAGTAAAATATTAATACGATAAGATTGTGTTAGTTGATCCAGTCTAAATCGTTCGTTTTTCGAATTCTCAAACCAAGTTTTTTTCCTCTCTGTTTGCAAAACAAGGATCGTCGCCTATAAATTACTATAGTTTTCAGTTTCCACACGCTGATGGTCCATAGTCATCAAATATGAGATTTACATATTTCAACTTTTTCAGTTAGGCGTGCCAAATTGGGTCGCAAGTTGCAAACTTGGATGGCTAAAGACCAATTGTTTGATTCAATTACCTCAATATTATTCGGAAATTTCAAACATTTGAATCGAAGAATCCAATTAAACATGATAGTCCTCTCGGAGATACAAAGTATATGCCTCGGGATCTGAGTGCTATATAACAATCTCATCCATTTGAAACTTAAGCAATTGTTTAAATATTAAAAATACTCTTTTGGATTCTTGAAAGTCGTCACTTGGATTAGATAAAACCCACGATAGTGTCAATAGGGTCATTAATTATGAACATTGTATACTCACACATACATTTATTTAATTCCTAGATACACGACTGGCTGGGTGAAGAGTGAAGACGCCCTTACACTTGTGTCCCTTAGCCGCTAAGTAATAATAATCCGAGGTTTTAACGCTGAGATTAAATTAAATTATAAGCAAACAGATCCCAACCCATAATTTATATTCACAAGAATATTATATATTGGCCTTTGGCATTGATTGTTTGCCAAAATCTCTGATCCATGGCATATAAGAGTCATATTGACCGCTCTAATTAGTTTGGCGACGCCTCTTTCGACCTCATGCTTTACAGATCGAGCTCCGGTGATAATATTAATTTCACCTTTCTTTATTATGCAATTATATATATATATAATATGTTCAATTAATTTATGTCGAAGCGGTCTTATTATTCAAAGCGTCTGCTTAAGAAAATATTTTTCAGTCTATAGTAGTCTTTCTATATTGCGTCCAAAAGTAAATATTTGCATTACCTGTATATAGCTTTACTTTATTACGACTTAATTATATTCTGCAGAGCTTGAAGAGGTTGCATGGCTAACGTAATCAATACGAACTTTGTGTTTAATAATTCATAGAACAATTATATATCTGATGAAGAGAGAGGAGAGATAATTAGGGTTTTTTTTTGTGTAAATTTTGGGTGGTCCAATTGCGTCAGTCTATAGAGACCTCATGATTTTCGTGTCATTGTTAATTGGGGAGGCAGAGACTTTTGGGGGCAAGTTGAGGTTTAATTTAATGAAGTAGGTCAATGGTTTGTTTTGGTTTAGCCTTTGAATTAATTAAGGGACAAGCTAATAATAAGCTAACATGTGATTTGGGCATTACGCATGCCTTTTAATCAATGACGAACGTTCTCCTGTATCAGACTCCACACTTTATATTTTTGTTAATTAGATATTATAAGATACAACGGTACGAGATTTTTCAGGGTAATTATTAATTAATACAACTGCTTTACATGAAGCTCATTGCGCGCACTATTGTAATTATTAATTAATAAATAATAATGTTATTTTGAAGTAATTTACTAAAATCAAAAAAGAAAAAAGAAAAATCGACTCCAGTGCCTAGATTTATCAATGACTGAAAAAGTTGCTGACGCCTGACGGTCACTTCTTGCTTTCTTGCACGGAAAAATTCATATTATTCAAATGTTGTGGGTAATATTATTCAAATCTTAAGTAAATGAGCCTCTCTCTATATATATATATATATGAAGTTCAATGAATAAGATACATTATCTATGTTAATATTTTGTTGGCAAAAAACTTATTTATGTTAATATTTGACATGAACAAATTTTTTCTCTTTTGGTTTGAAGACAGTATTAGCTTCTGCATGAACGAAAACGTGCGTAGTACGCATAATGCATAGAGCAAACGAAACTTGACCTACCGCTGCAATGCTCGCCTGAAGGATGCACCGATGGTTGTAATACCTTCCTTTGCTCCAGGCTAGGTGTTATTCAATCGCTGGAGCAAATAGGGAAGAAAAAAAGGCACGTCATTTTTGGAAAGCTAAACCCTGGTCGCACGTTTTGACTTTCGAGCTATGAAATGTCTCGCCCCAAATTGCCTATACAGGCCCAAAACATACTGATGAGGCTTCAGAATTCGTAAACGGCTCCGACCCAGAATCATATATTTTTCTGTCTATATGCCTTTGTTTTTCATTACTCTATCAGCCGCTGCATGCGAAGTGTTAATAATGTCATTGTTATGTCATCAGACACAGACAGCACCAACTCCATAACAGATAAAACCTGTCCGAATGAAAAGCTTTGAAATAATCGTTTACATGAAGATCTAAAACTTCTCATTTCTCAACTCTTCCCTCGATCGTTTTTTTTTTCTGCCTTTATCCCTCTCTTTGTTTCAAAAGTAACCCCCGACATTACATTATCTAATCTCTTGAATTACAGTTGCATTGCACCACTTATATTTCTTCAGAAAAGCCCTAGCTAGCCCATCATCAAAGTGCGCATGTGAGTGAGAGAGAGAGAGAGATTTTCAGATTGCTGGTGCAATATGTGGGGGGAAGTCGGAACTTGAGCTTCATATCAACAATGAAGTATGCAATGTCCGTGACGTTCATGCAGACGCGTTAGAAGTACAAGTGTACAACCCTACCATGCAAACCTCAGCTTGGCTGCATATTTATTACAAGCACCCTTAATTTAGTATTTCATAGCTGTTGGCCCAGAAAACATATTTGATAAGTTCATATCCTAATAGTTGACGTGGACGAAAATTTTAGATAAAATGGCCACAACGGACATGGTGCACGATAAATCCAGTGTTTATTTTGTTATTTCTTTTCCTTTTGCCATAAATCGACAAAAGCTTGGTGCTCTTCAGCCCCAAAAAAGAATAATCAAATAGGTTGGTCCCTCAGTGGAAACGTTCCTAAGGACGCTACGTGCAGACTACATACGATACATAATACATCCCACAACTCGTTGGTCAAATAAAAGATACCACAACTCACAAGCAACACCCGAATTATCAATTGTACAGGGTGAAAGGCTTTTTTTTTTCCCCTGACAACGATGATTGAGGCCAGGGACTTGGAGAAAAAACATTTCTTTGTGTTTTTTTTATTTGAAAGCTCATATAACAAACAAAAAACCTTTATTCAGCTAAACAAAAGGGAAACTTGTATGAAATATTAATAACCGAGGACAAAGAGGTTCCCTGAAAAGAGGAATCGTACCACCAGCATTGGAAGGCGTGAAATAAGAGGGTGAAAAGTAGCCCAGGAATTGGGGGTGATAATATAGAAGCAGAATGATATTTAATCCCAATATTGATTGTTTATTATCTCTAAATAACTCCAAGGAAGACTCGGTGAATTTAACAGCGCAATTTCAGGCATCAAGGCCATTGCACCTTCATCCCAATATCAATTTCCGGTGCTGTATACCTCTTTTTATCATTTCCTGTTTTCATCATCTGTACATCAATGATTAATAAAACGGTCGTGCTGAAAACGTCACTAGGTGCCTCATTCTTTCAAGATCATCTGAAAAATTAAAAACTAGAAGGTGGGAAAAAGGACATCATGAACAAAGATCAGCATGAGTTTCACCGCCAGTTCAGATAAAGCTGGCATGGCATCAGAGCGACCGACATGACGATGGTTCAGATGAGTGACAAACGGTGTCCAATTACTTCTAAATCCTCAGGTTTCTCCCTCTCTTGAAGCCACTCATGAATCTTCTTTTCCTCTTCTGCTATGCATATTCCATCAACTGAAGTTTCCAAAAATAAATTATCAAGTAAGAGAAATGAACAAAATAGCATACAATCAATTTGAGGGGAAAGTAATAAAAACAGTGTTAGTGGCACAATACCTGAAAAGTCGGGAAAGGGATAATTAAGGTAGTAACTGCAGTGCCTGCCGTCCGGGTCGGAGTATGGAGGGCCAAGGACATCTAGAACGGCACATGCTGTTACTGCCGTGAAGCAATGCATGTTTCCTCCATCGGCCGGATAAAGGATGGAGGGGCTGCAAGGGGCAGTGAAGTCAGCATCAACCTTCACTCTAGCCAACCGCACCTCTGCACTCTGAACTGGACAATTGGAATTCGCATATTAGTCTCTTTCATACTTTTTGCTTGGTTTATAGTAGAGAAAGGAAATGGTACTTGTAGAAGAGATTTATGATTGCAAGAGCATGACCAATAATGCCAGCTCCATCAAAATATTACCGTTCAACCTTCTCCACACACATAACAGAAGTCTAAATAAAGATTATCTTAAAATACAATACTGACAGTGATGACAGATTTTTTTTATAAACCAAATATCTTCAATTTAGCTTTTAAATGCACAAATAAATAAGTGGAACGAGGCCACGAGCAATATATTTTAGTCCAAGAAAGTATTGATGTGCAACAGGGAGTTGCACATGTATCAGATTACGTCAGACTATGTTCTGATAGCAACAGGAGAAACCAGACTCAAATTTGAGCATTCTGATGAGATTGACAAATATAAAGTGCATAATAACACTCATGTAACAAGTTTTGTCCAACTATGAGGTTTTCCAATAAGCTTATAACATGTAAACGAAACTCCTAAAAGACACAATCACATGAATTCGAATTGTAAAAGCTATTTAGTTGCCATTTTTTTTATAAAAAAGTTTCCATGTTTTTATAAGAGAACCTGATGGCAAAACTTGCAAATTAAAGAGTGCACAACTGCACCTAACTCTTTTTCCATTCCTATTCCCCCCAATAGGATGCTCGATGCTGCTCTATATAAATCCTAACAGTATTCACAACAGAACTATTTTAGAGAGACAGAAGATATCGAGGGAACAAAATACACAGCTTCATTTGTGTTTGTTTTTTTAATCCTTAATTCAAACTCTGTTTCACATCTCTGTCAAAACATCAGGTAGAAAAATAGGAAACCGTCAAAAAAGACTCATTAACTGTATGCTTATACAGTGCAGAATTGAAGGAAGCATATGTACAAGACCAAAATAACTTGGAAACAGTGAATGAGATCAATATTATTTTTTCAAAAAACAAAAAAAGAAATACTCACTTTCCATTGGTTGGAGACTGGTGGGAGTTTGAGGGGGCAAGTCAGCCACCCAATCATAAGATTTGATGTGCATGGTGCCAAAAAGTAGTTTACTGAAAACAGTCATTCCAGGGTGATTATGAAGAGGAATAACACCAGAAGGCGGCAAGCAAAATATTCCCATCTGCATTCAATATAGAAATACGGTTATAATCAACGAAACAGCATGTCTCCCTATAAACCATCCAATTACCAGGTCAAGATCACTTGCTTACCGAGAACTTTGGACATTCAAAGATATGCAGGTACGTAATTCTCGGGAATCTTTGGTCGGTGTTTGTCCTGAAATATGGCATATCAGGCGTCAAGCCAACATCTTCTGGTGTAATTGCATCTGCATAAAAGACGACAAAGTTGCATCGTTTCTATTAGCAGGGGGGAAAAACAGGTAAACAACTGACAAGTGGAAAGGACAAATAGGGAAAAGGATTCTTAGTATCATTGCTACTGCAAAGGCGACAAGGTCAAGTCAGCCCAGACAGAAATTAAAAAATTAAACAAATAAAAAGGCGATGAGGTCAAGGCATGCAACTGTGTGTGTTAGGATTCCAATGGTTCCCTATAAAACAATTCACCAGATTTTGCAGGTAGAGATATTTTGACAGCTATATCTTAACTACTTGCAGCTGTAGAGTTTAAAGCTGGGTCCTAACGTCCAGGGTATTATGCCTAATTGCCTGCCGCAAAAGACAATATCCAGAAAAGAAAAAAAAAATTGCAGTTTTCTGTTAAGCTCGTCAATTGACAGTGATCGAACTAATAATAGGGACTTCATAACCCTAATAAACTAGTTCTTTTGGCTAATTTATAATCAAATGATCCTCAATTTTGGGCATATCTAATCCAAATTATCAACATAGGCAATAAAATACCTCGATAAGATAAACAAGACAAGAAGAGAGATGGCAAAAGTATTGTATTTGATGCCATCATTGAGTGTACTATGCTTGATTTCTTATTCAAATTTCATATTATATAACACAAACTTGGCATTACACCGCAAGCTGAAGCTTGCACTGTAGTTAAAGTCTCTCGGTAATAAGCACATGATAACAACAATTTTTTATTTGCTAGTTGAACACCTTGGAATAATCATATACATTCGTTGCTGTTAAACAGGAGACGCAGAGGCATGTCCAACGCCTAGGGGCACAAACATAGTACATAAAGCAGGGAGTTACACCACACCACTCGAAATAATTTAAAGAATTTGTAAGGCAATCGATAAGATTGGTGCAAAAGGTATAATTGAAGCACAATCCAACCATAATCGAAATCGCTAATTAAATTGGATATGTAGCTTAATTTCCCTAAGAAAGACCAGTTCTATTAGCAAACAAACCAATTGATTAATATTTCCAAGGGAAAGGGAAAGAGAAAATGAAGCCGAATCCACATGTTGATTCAACAACCTGAGAAAATCGCACAAAAAACTTCATTGCGATCTGGTTTTCACACGAGTAGCATACCTGGTTAGGAAAACTAGGCAGTAATAGTATCAAATATTTTGGAGACAATAATTTATATAAATAATTTAAGGTGCATACCTAAAACAGCCTGCAGCTTTTCAATGTCTTGAGGGGGCGGCACAATCCCAGGGCCACCAGAGGCAAACACTTCCTTGCATGTCTTGTATAGTTTTTGAACCGGCGACGTCTTCTTCGGACGTCGCCGGTTCTTCTTTGATTTGCTGTTGGTATTCGTCTCTTCGGGTAATTCAGAAATGTCCTTGCCTTCCTTATCAGTCACCCTCCTCCCAATCCCCATTCAATTAAAATTCAGAACAAAAACCAATCTCACTACCACTTTAATGCAGAATTACGATACGAACATCGAAACAAGGAGATGCCTGTATCAATGTCGCCGCGAAATGCTTCTACTTCCAAGGGCAACGCTGAGTGATTACAGAACAGGGGACCGTAGAGAATTCGGTAACAGAAAATGGGAGTGCCAGAAAACTGTGAAAAAATGCAGTGAGACCATAAAACCCCAAACACCCGGAAATAGGCGGAAGAAAGAGAGTACGAAGCGGGCCAGGTTTAGACTAGTAGAGATAGAGAGGTGGAGGGGTAAAAGGAGAGTAAGATGTGAAAAAATGAAATTGGAGAAAATATGTGAAGGTGATGGGTGAAGAGAGAAAATGAAGAGATGGAGAGTTATAAGAGGTAGAAGAAGAGAGATTAGTTGAAAGAGAAAAACAGTTGGTTTGAGGAAGTGAAAACCAGGGGCCATGCTTGGAATTCCAGTGGGCTGTTCCAAACAGCGGATTTTTGTCCAATCAAAATACTAATTGTTTATTTATATATATATATATAATCTCGATTGTGTCTTGAGTCCGCATCTTTTGCTCTTTCTTGTTCGAGTCTTGCCCCTCATTTATCCTGTTTTCACTTGCCGGCCCCTGCTCCCCCATCCTCAAAATATAGCGCTCTCCCTCTTTCTTTTTTTTTTTTTTTTTTAATATAAGATAAAGTTGATTTTTGGGAGAATTACATTAAAGTCACAAGGAAGAGGAGAAATGAAGAAATGGTCCCTATAGATTGCAAAATGAAAAAATGGTCCCATGGAGTTGTCAATACAGGCTCCTGGAGTTGTTAATGAGTTGTCAATACAAGCTCATGGAGTTGTTAATGGGACCATTTTTTCATTTTACAATATATAGAAACCATTTTTTCATTTTTTTTTCTTGCATGGGACCTAAATGTAATTCCCCCTTGATTTTTTTTAAAGATTACAAAAACTAAATATGATATTTAATTATATCATATGTTATGTATCTTTCTATTATATATTAATTTATTAGTTAAACTAATTAGTTTAGAGAAAAAATAAAAATATTCTAAAGTAATTTAAATAGGTTCCTTAATCTCTCTAAAAAAAAGACATCTCTATCTTATATTTAAAACCGAAGAGAAGAAATATTTTTTTAAAATTGTCAATCCACGTGTATACTAATGGTTCAAAACTCCTTACGAGTTTGATTTTATTCGTAATCCGAAATATTTTAATATAGTGGGTGCTTGTCCTGCCGACTTGTCAATCCAAATGGTAGAATTTAGATCAAAATTACAATATTTGAATTGTCGATATGGTATATTTTTCCTAAATAAGTAATAGTCGATGTTCTAAGAGAGGAGTTTATTTTCTCCTATTAGGTTTCTCAATTTACCATTAATTCAAACTTCAATTTTTGTTAAGGCTAGACTAAAAGAGCTAAAATGATGTCATGGGGGCGCTTATTCTACCAAGTTGTCAGTCCAAATGATAAGAATTGGTATCGTAGTATAATGTCATAATTGTCGACATGGTATTTTTTTCCTATATAAGTATTCGATGTTCTAAGTTCATTATTAGATTTTTTGAATTACCATTAATTCAAACTTTAAGTTTTGTTAAGCTAGGGTCAGACTAAAAGAGCTAACATGATGTCGTGGGAGCGCTTATTCTACCAACTTATTAGTTCAAATGATAAGCATTGGTACCATATTACAATGTAGTTTGATGTCATGGGAACATTTATTCTACCGACTTGCCAGACCAAATGATGAGAATCGGATCGATATTACAATGCACGCATTGTCGATATGGTAATTTTTTTCTAAATAAGTATTGATCAATGTTCTTAGAGAGGAATTGATTATGAGATTTCTCAATTTACCATTAATTCAAACTTCAATTTTTGTCAAGGTCAGACTAAAGGAACTGGTATGATATCGTAGGAATACTTATTCTACACACTCGTCAGTCCAAATGATGAGAATTGGATCCATATTACAATGCTCGCATTGTCTATATGGTAATTTTTTCTAAATTAAATAAGTATTCAATGTTCTAAGAGAGGAATTGATTATGAGATTTCTCAAATTACCATTAATCCAAACTTCAATTTTTGTTAAGGCTAGACTAAAAGAGCAGTATGATGTCTTGGGAACACATTCTTTTATATATATTCCATCTGATCCTAATTATAAGACAAAGTTGACTTTTTTGGAGAAATTAAAGAAGCCAATTAAATTACTTTAGATTATTTATATTTTTATTTTTTTTCTCCAAACTAATTAATTTGGATAATAAACTAATATATAATCTAAGGATATTAAAAATATTAACACTCTAAAGTAATTTAATTAGCTTCCTTAATTTTTTCAAAAAAGTCAACTTTGTTTTATAATTAGGACCGGAGGGAGTATACTTTTTTGGATACCAGACGCAAAGCTACTATCTAATATCTACTAGGTGAGCGCTTATTATACCAACTTGTCAATCCAAATGATACGAACTGGATCCATATTACAAGGCCTGAATTGTTGATATGGTATTTTTTTTTTCCCTAAGTAAGCATCCAATATTCTAAGAGAGGAATTTATCACTAGATTTCTCAATCTACCATTAATTCGAGCTTGAATTTTTGTTAAGGCGAGCCTAAAAGAGCCAATACGATGATTTTATTAGTAAACTAACAAATGACTACTTTGTCAATATTCTTTAAATACTCTTTGAATTATGTGGCTATTATAATTTTAGTGTGTCGTGGAAACTTAACTGATTTCATTTTTATCTAAAAACAAACTTAGTCTAATATTGCAGCTAATAATATTTTTTTAAAAATCAACACTTTAAATTTAAAATAAAAGCAATCTTCCAATTGTCATTATACTATAAAAAGTGAATTTATTGTCTAAAAGTGTATAAAAAAGGTTTTAAAATTTTATTGTGTGTGTTAATATATATTTAGTAGTACACAAAATTTAAGTTGCCTAGAGATTTTATGCTTTTCCCCTATAAAGGGGGTATAAGTTATTTGCATGGACCAGTGAATGATGCCACCTATCAGAGAATAAAAATGTAGTTTTGCCATTACTGATAATATCTTCACAATTTTCACTAGAAAAAAAAATTGATAATTACCCACGTAAATATTTTTGCTAGAAAATTGTTGAACATTCCATTAATGAATTTATCCACGAGAAAGTCTATCGATAATTTGACAAAATTAAGATTCTGCACGTAAACCAATTAATAATTACGAAAAAATAGTGACGGAACAAATTTTGTTGGTAATTCCATTCGGTCACGAATTCTATGACAAAATTGAGCTCATTCCCATTATAAAATAGTTTATTTTTAATTATTTTAAATAATACGCATTATTTCTCTCTCGACAATGTACCACATCAAGAAGGACCATTGTAATAGATACAAATTCTTGAGAGAATCACACCCCAAAGCTATTTGTTGGAATTGGAGAACCCAATGTCTTATAAAGCTTCTTATTCAAAATAACCCTCTTGAGATGGGACTCATGGCCTGGTAGACAACTTTTCATGCAAAACAAAATACTTCTTCAATCTTTAACATAAGATATATTTGGAAAGATGATCTTGGTACTAAATATATAAGACATAGTTTTTATATTTGTCAATCTTTTTCTAATTTACCCACATTGATGCTCCCTTAATAATAATTAAGAAGAAGAGGGAATTAAAGGAGATGAGTAGGGTTTTGTAGACTATAAATATATATCATATTAATTAATTTAACTGAGTTTCTTAGTATAATCAAATTAAGTAAATATGTCTTATATTAAGGAGAGGAGGAGAAACATCTTAATGTCTGTTTGGATTACCGGTAAAAGCTTATTTTCTAACATGATTTACTATATACGAGGTAAATATATGAAATGAGTTTTATCTCAAGTTATATAAACATGTTTTTTAAACATGAACACCAACATGTCCTTAATATGTCTTTAAAAGTTGCATTAAATCCCCAATTTCTGCCTACTTATAATTTAGAAATAAGAGTCTCTCCTAATTTCCTCTTATGGCCTCGCACCAACTTAAATTGATTGTATTAATTTGTATTTTAAACAATAATCGAATATAACTTGATAGTGGGTTCATTTTATATTTTTTATTATAGTGGGTTCATTTTAAAGTTTTTATTTTTTTTATAAATAAACACATATATTTGCTAGTCATAATAACTGGAAAGCTTACTCCATATATATTCGCAATATGCTCTATCTTCATTTTACCTCATGTCCCCCCATCCATCATGATCAAATGGATGCGACTGCATTTGAAAATTGTGTAACTATCGTTGAAATAATCGAACAACAGTGTTTTGATAATGAATAATAGAAGCAATAATTTTTTTTGTCGAAATAGAAGTAATAATTGAAACTTTGAAAGATATATATGAAGAGTACAATTATTCATCTGCTATGATGAAAAGATAGTGGCATGTGTACGTTGTGTTTGACCTCAGCATGTTAACACTGTGCCCCCTCTATTTTTCTGAATTGATATTTATAACTAAACAGCTATATATGAATTAAACAATGCTTAACTGTGTGACGTTCTCTTGTTACTGCATCTGCATGCAGCAGAAAGGAAATTAAAAAGGTCAAAAAAGAAAAGAAAAGAAAGGCTTATATCCTTGTCAAAATCAAGTGATCTGAATGAGGAAAGAGGAGTTGATGGAAACAGAAAGTCAAAGGAGGAAATTGCCTATTAACTAGTTATTGCTAAGGTACAGAGATAGGCGGAGACAAAGGACAAGGACAACAAGGGAGGGGTTTCTTTGTGACAAAGGACAACATTCCAGATCTCAGAGAGCGACACAATGTATATAAACAGTGATGCCGGTGGAAAACAGGCAATAATTTTTTCTGCTGCATTAATGAATCAGGTGCCATTATATATATACTTTCCATTTGCCAATTTGCTGCACAAGGCTGGTGAAAAAAGAAGAGTGGAATCAGTGATTTTTATGCCTTGATGATGTTAAATATATAGCGCAATACAATCCGCCGCATATATTCTCATTTCTGGAAACTCCAAAAACATAAAAGGTGAAGCCATGCAATTGCATCCATATCCTATAACACTTTGGACACACATGCACTCTCAGAAATAGTTACTAAACTAAGGCATGCTTTCTCATGCATCCATTATTTGACTATTCCCATCGACTGACATTCACTCCAAAATTTCCTTTTTTTTTTTTTAATAAGAAGTCAAAAAAATTATATCATCTCATTTTCAACTATTTTTTCATTGTTTTGCATAAAAATTGGTATAAGTACTATTTATAAGTCATTTTAAACAATCAACACAACTTCATATTCATAATTTGTATAATTCTTTTTGTATAAAAAATGAGAATGAATTATATTCATTCCTGCCTTTTTGTTTGGTAGTGGTTTATATGGTGGGGGAGGGACCTACGTGCATGAAAACACGGATATATAGCTGCCACCTCTCTCCTAATCAAAGAGACTTTAGAATTGAATTTGATAACTGGCCGCCTTAAAATTAAATCCGTCCCCATCTGGCCACACTTGTGAATTGGTATTTGGTATCAGTGAGTACTTTTCTTTTCATAATTTTTAATTTTTAGTTATTCTTTCTGGTACGCAGTACCTGTGAGTATTTATATCATTATATGTATATCTTTCTCTCGTTTCATCATCTTCTTTAATCTTTATTGACTGTGTCCTCTACTAATCCACATCCTAATCAGAGGTTTCTATATATCCAATTCTCACTTGTGTCCAACACAACAGGTCTTTCATTAATACAAGGAATCAGTAGTCATTATTTGTTCAAATAACGCAGCTTTTGTATGCTTATGTAATTAATGACATTGTCTTGATACGTTTTCATTCAAAGTATAATTATGCCGTAATACGCTCATTGTCTCATCGCTTCAGGCTCTTGGAATTTTCTCAGAGCTTTCATAATCAACGCAATCTTCTGCTTCTGTTCTCTGTCTTCTTGTTTCCCAAACAAATAATCAAAATTTGCTGTTTATTTTCTTTTGATATACTTCAGTTTCAAATATTATTCCTAATTACAGTATAATTCTAACCAAAATCTTAAACTCATATGAATTATTTTACGTTAATTTAATATGTCTAGGGCTCTATGCTCACGATACTTGGAAGAAAATCATTAAAAAAAAATTTCAATTCTCTCTCGTAAATTGCTGGGTTTTTAAGGTCTTTTATAGCACATCTCGGCGATTAAACAGCTAATTATCGGAGCATGACGTCAGCAACGAATATGTTGACAAGTCCAATGCTGTAAGTTCTATGTAGCATATAAAGAAGTCTACGTTCTTCTAGAAGCCGCAGCGATTGAGCTCGCGCCGCTCCCGTTTCGAATGAAGCTCTGTAACCTTGGATATTGATTACGTGGGAAGTTTTGTGGGTTCATAAAAAACAAATTTCAGGCTTTTATTTCAAAATAAATATAGAAATTTTGTGGATGCAAATGTAAGTGGGTTACAACAAATATGACATCCCCACGTCCCAGATTGTTCTATATATATAGCCAGTTTTAGGATGACAAATGTTACCGGCCATTACATTTGCATTGGGCATTGATAAGAGACTTGCATCTATCTATAAATAATATAATACTCCTTCTAGTCCTAAATATAAAATAGAGTTGATTTTTTTTAAGAGATTAAAAAAATTAAATAAGTTACCTAATTATATCATATGTTGTGTATCCTTCGATTATATATTAGTTTATTAATCAAACTAATTAGTTTTGAGAAAAAAATAAAAATAAAAATATTCTAAAGCAATTTAATTAGTTTTCTTAATTTCTCCAAAAAATCAATTTTATCTTATATTTAGGACCAGAGGAAGTACGCAATATTAGGGGTGAGCAAATTAGAACCGAAACCGAAAACCGAACCGAACCGAACTCAATTTGGTTTTTTCGGTTCGGTAAAATTTCGGTTTTTATTATGTGGTTAATTCGGTTTTCGGTTCGGTTATCAGAAAAAAATTTCGGTTAAAACCGAAATATATATAATATATTTATATTTAATATATATTATTTGATAAATGCATGTTTTTATAATTAAATAGGTGTAAATTTTCAATAATATTAGATAAAATCTATAGATATTCTAAATCAAGTTAATTTATTTTATATATTTTACTCCTAAATGTAATCTTAAGGACAAAAAATAATCTTTTTTAAAAATTTAATTATATATATTTTATTTTATAGATAATAAATAAAGAAATCGGTTAATTCGGTTATTAACCGAACCGAATATAAATATTTCGGTTACTTTGGTTCGGTTAATCGGTTTTCGGTTCGGTTATTAGAATTAGGTTAATTCGGTTTTTCGGTTATTTCGGTTTTTAGGAAAAACCGAACCGAAAAACCGAATGCTCACCCCTACGCAATATAACGTGGATATATCCCACTGGAGAATTAATTAATAGAGGGGACGTAAATCACTTTAGTTGAATATATGATTAAGAACTAATATATTATATGCTCGGCTAACCGACCCGAAAACTTTTCATTATTTAATTATTTATATACAGGCTAAGGTGTGTGTGTGAGCCGTAAAAAATTAAAAATAAATCAAAACGTTGGGCTTTCAACGTGAGAGGAACTTGCATTTGTTAGGTGCAATAAATTATTTGGGCTTATTGTCTCTTGGCACCTGCGTTTCAGTTCAGCACATTGGCTGTGTTCTTTCCAATTCACAAAGAATCAAGAAGTGACCTCTCTACGATGGAGATGGAACAATGGGGTCTTAAAATTGATCTCATACAGACGACGAGGGAATGAGAATATTTGCTTTATATTTATTGATCCTTTTAGGTAGGTACGTATGTAGAAGCCGATAATAGTACTGCACAAAATTAAAGAAGTTCAGATTCGGTAACACCATGGTTAATTTTTGAGAGTTAAAAATAAAAATGCTGCTATTTATTGTTTTGGTGTAAATATGTCGTTATCGATTGATAGGGGTAGAGCAGAGAAGAAAGATAGTGATGGGTGGCTACCGAAATGAGATAAGAAAAATGTTGAGGACTTGTGTGTTTCCCAAAGTGCACAGGCCAATATGAAGAACGTCACTATCCTCCGGCGGGGGGACCCGCCACTCATTTTCATAAATTATTAATTAAATAATCAATCGCAAATTCCCACTGATAAGCTAGCCACCCAATTTTAGTGTGCGTTTGGAATGACTTTTCTTTGTCCAAAACGTGCTTATAATTCGTGATTCACGGTATACGAGACAAGTATGTGAGAGGAATTTTTTCTCGGCTTGCGTAATAAGTGCGTTTTTCCTGTACAAAACGCTTTCCCAAACATGCACTAAAATTGTGTCTGGGATCACTTAATTTTAGAGAGTAAGTCCTTATTACGCAAGTTGAGATAGAATTTCTCTCACATACTTACCTCGTATGCCGTGAATCACGATTTATAAGCACTTATTACTTAAAAATAAGTTATTCCAAACGAGCATTAAATGAATATTTGGAACAAGCGAAGCGACCGTGAAAGTAAAAGTGATTATTCTCAATTTGTTATAAAAATGGGAAAATACAAGAGATGTCAAGCAAGAAATGAAGAGAGATGAAGAGAGAACTAGAGAGAAAGATGGAGCAATATCTTATTCATTTGAATGATGAACAAAGTGTAGTACATAGTGCTCTATTTATAGGCCCTCATCCACAACTAAGAGTTACATAAAGTAAATGACAAACTTTAATCCTCATGAGTGCACACATTGTAACCTTTGAGTTATGGGCATGAAAACTCCTAAAGATCATTCATTGGAGAGGTTATGGGATGTAGAAAATGAAAGGTCAAGAGTTGGGAGTTCATGGACATCCACCTTAATTAGTATTTTACAACACTCCCCCTTGGATGTCCATAAAAAAAATATTGTGCCTCATTAAAACCTTACTAGAAAAAACCCATTGGGACAAAAACCTAGTGAAGGAAAAAGAGTACACAATGTTTACTCCCCCTGATGACAACATTGTTAGAACCGGCTATCACCCAAGAGGGGGGTGAATTGGGTGTATAATAAAAACTTAAGAACTTTAGAAATCTTTTTGTATCTTAACGAAAGCGGTAAATATGAAGGTTTATAAATCAACAGTTAGATTAAATAATATATGCTGGAAATATAAGAGTTTAGGGAAGAGAATATGCAAACTGTGATTTATCCTGGTTCGGTCCAATCTGTGATGGCCTACGTCCAGTCCCCAGGCTCCTCCTGAGATTTTCAAATCCACTATCTTCTTGTTTAATCCGGGCACAAGAAAAGCCTTTACAATCCCACAAGTTTAGCCGGGTACTTGTGAAACCTTTTACAAATCTCTCACTGAAATACTCCCCCTTACGGCAAGTCTTACGAGCAGAGCAATCCCGAAGATCTTCCTCTCCTGCTTACTTATGCAAGTCTTACGAGCAGCAACGTTCTCTTCTGCTTACACCCCTGTAAGTCTTATGAGCAGCAACGTTCTCTACTGCTTGCACCTTGTAAGTCTTACGAGCAGAATGTCTTACGGCAATTCTCTCTACTGCTTCCCCGTAAGAAAATCAATCCTCTCAAGGTCCCTCTACCTTGAGATCAACTCAGAATATAGATGAAAGTGTTTACAGACTCTCTCACAGAGTGGATATAATCTCACTGAAGTACAATATAAATAATCACTCTCTCAATGAAAAGTAATATTGAAACCGCAGAACTGAGAGCGTTTGGGTAGAAGCTGAGGATTCATGTTTTTCACATGTTGGAGTTGTTTCTCTGTTTTCTCTGTCTTTCACCGTTTTTCTCACCACCATCCAAGTTGAAAACTCTCTCATTTATAGTTGATGAAGATGATGACCGTTGTGAGAATTTGTCCGTTGGAGTCATTTTGTCCGTTGAGCATATTTGAAAAATGAGCTTATGTCCGTTGCAAAGTGGAGCGTTTTGTTGAACAGCAGGAAGATTCATTTTGAGCTGTAGTAACGTTGTGGAGCGTTTTGAATTTGTTTGAGTTTCCAGACAATCTCTTATGGTGGGTCAAACTTCTGTCGTGGTAGGTAGCTAATGCTCGGTGTGTAATGATGTCGCCCGCCATTCTTGACTCTTTCATTTGAATCTGTAAGCTCACCGTTAAATTTCCTGTTTCACACTGTAAAATACTTAATCACTAATATGATGAAGTATTAGTCATGGGTATGTTGGATCATTGGTAAGAAACTGGATTTATGGCTTCTGGGACTCATCACGTTGAGTGAAGAATTTTCATACGTGACCTCCATTCTTGAAGATGCAACCCAAATATATAAACTCCTGTTTTACACTTGAAATATATGTTAGATAATGTTTAGAAACAGTAACAAGTGAAAACATAATGATTGTATAACGTTTAAACCATGTTTGGATTGATGGTTGTGATGGCTCTGTTTTGTTTCTGCGTTCTGTCAAGTTTTCACTTCGAGTGCAATCTGCCTCACTCGAGTGCAGTTCATATTTCCACGTTCTGACTTCCTCTCGGGCAAGCACTCGCAACTCTTCTCTCGTATCTGCTCGAGTGAATTCTCAACATCACTCGAGCACAAAACTTCCTGCTCGAGTGAGCCTTCAGTTTTCACGTGCATGCTTCTTCTCGGGTTGTCACTCGCACATCATTTTACAAGAGTGAGATTTTGTGCTCGCGAGTGATATGGTCCCTCACTCGAGCACACATATCTCTGCTCGAGTGAGACGCATATTCTCAAGAAATATGCTCTCAAAATCAACACTCGCATCAGGATCTCAGAGGGATGAATTTATCACTCGCAGGTGATATGAGCCTTCACTCGAGCACACACCTTCTGCTCGAGTGAGAAATCATCCATTGCTCGAGCATGAATCCTAGTGCTCGAGTGTTGCAACTTTCTTCACGTTTCATATGCTTCTGGACATCACTCGCACGACATATTTCAGAGAGAAAGTTTTTACACTCGCGGGTGATGTGGGGCCCCTTTAGAAAAATTTGATTCATTTGATTCAAATGATGTATCATAAGAATTCTCTTATCATATGCATTCCAATGCAACAAGAATCAGCTCCAAACTCCTTGTATTCTGCAAGTTATGATCGAAGGAGTGTATATTTCGCTAGTCTGCACAAGCATCAACTTCCAGAAGGTATAGCTCCTAGAATATACGTTCAAATTAGGCAAATTAGCTATCCATGGAAAGCTCTTTGAGTCTACTTTCATTTGGCACTGGTCTCGTCTCAATCCGATCTGTGGTTTGTGAGTTATACTCAAAATACCGAACCTGTGTCAGAAAAAGACGGTGATTTCAATTTCATTTTCGACGAGTCATATCTCCTTCATTTGATCTTCTTTCAATGTGATTCTGGTGCCAATTTTACGTGTTGGGAGTCTTCTTTCATATGCCACCGGTTTCGGGTCAATCCGACGTGTGGTTGGAGAGATATGATCAAAATACCAGACCTCGCTCAAGCTGAACGTAAAACAGAGTAGAACAGAGTATTCACTCGTGCTCGAGTGAAATCAGCTGTGCTCGAGCATGTTCTTCCTGTGCTCGAGCATAACACCTTGTGCTCGAGCATAACTCCTCTAGAAGTGCCAAAACTCATATATAAGTCATCTTAACTTCATATTAACATATTCCAACCATTATTTGATTATAGAAACCTCCGGAATCATTATAGACACCTCCAATATCACATCTAACAACTTGAATCTTGATATTCATGATAGATCTACCAAGTTCTTCATTCTTCAATATCTTTCTTCTTGGTTTTCTTCTTGATAATAATTCTCCATAACCAAAGTAAGCATCTCTTTGATTATCTTCAATTTCTTTCTTCTTCTTCCTCTTGTTCATTTTCATTAATTCAATCTTCTTCATTCTTTGCTTGACTAATCTACAAAATATGTAACATTAAATATAGTAGTTAGTCAAAGAAATACATTATATGAACTTTTTGCTCTTATCACTTAATATCTATATTTGACATCATCAAAACTAATCATATCTAACATTCTCCCCCTTTTTGATGATGACAAATCCTTTAAGAAAAATATGTCTGAATGAAGTGCAACATACATATATAATGCAGAGTGCAACATACTGCAACATACATATTTTTCTTACATTTTTCTCCCCCTATTTGACATCAGCAAAAAGTTTGAGATATATAAAGAAGTAAAGCTTGTGAATGAAGTAAATAGAGTAGAAATTACTCTAATCAAAATGAATGAACAATTTACACTCCCCCTATGTGAAAGTACTTTCATTTTTAATGAGAGGGAACTAAAAAAGATTTGGAGAGGTTTTCAAGAAAACTTCTATAATCAAGATAAATAAAATATATGAAACGTGTTCTTGAAATGTAAAGAGTGAAGGTTTAGAAATGCTCATGTAGATTTAGAAATTGATGAAGCGCTCCATGAAGTCCGTTGCTTCTTTGGCAATGCTGGTGCATGCTGTTGTGCTTTGTACAACTCTGATGTACACCACACTTCTGTTATGCAACTCAGATATATATTCATGTTGTTGCCAGGATTCTCCAATTGAGCTTCTGTTTAGCATGTTCAATGCTCGTTTGTATTGGCATATGTATTTGTTGTTCTGAATGTTACAGCCAATATATATTCCTTGACTGAGCGTTAAAAACATCCTCAAGGTTGATAGAGTCTTCTTGTAGTATGTTGAGGAATGCTATTGCGCAAAACAAATTCTCCTGTCATAAATTTAATCTTTCTTTGCAAAGAGAATTGTTAGTTCAATCAAGTAACAAACTATTCCTTTCCATATGATATATTAAAATTAAGATCATGAAAAGAACAATGTAAGAATAACTCATCATCAAAACTAATCAAAACATGGTGAATATAGATGAGTATATTAAAAGGATTTTCTTTCAAATAGGAGATAAGCTTTCAAGATATAAAACACATATGAATGTGAAGCTCCCCCTTAATTGATGCATGTTTTTAAAACTTGTCTTAGAAAAACAGTTAATTACTTTCCTGGATTTGAGAAATCATTGGAAACTTTATAGAGAAAATGATTTTGACAGTATGAAGATTTAGAGAGAAATTAAATGGCAATACTAATCAGAGGTTTTAAGAGATACAACCTAATATCACCTGAGTAGTTACTTGAGTGATTCTACTCAATCATGACTCGATTGTATACTCAAGTGATACAACTCAAGGATTTTGAATTAAGCAAGAATACAATACCTCACTCGAGTAATATCGTAATCACTCGAGTCATAATCCTCTGTAGTCCATTGATGCATCATGTCCTAGTCAATATTGAATGATGTGACTAGTACTGAGGGATTCTGAAGTGTAGTCTTCTGTGAGCACTTTAAGATATCAAGATGAGCTCGGAGTAAGGCTTTATGCGCATATTGGCTTAGTATGTGCCCCTTGCTTAGCAAACATCATTGAAAACTTTTAATTTCATCATAGCACATAACACCCTTATTTTGTCATCCATCATCTCAAATAGAACTTTGAAGTTCTGGTTCACATAGCTGCTTCATCTTTTCATTGACTGATGATCTCAGCATTGTTTGTAGCAAGCTCTGTGTGATTGTTGAAGCTCCTTTCGCAAAAAGCCTTAGACAAATGGACCAAAGCATGAAGAATCATGGAGGCCAACTCTAGCAAATTGTCGTCCCTCATTTATTGGCCTTGTTCACCATAGCTCTAGTGTAGGTATAGCAGATAATCCAGTGAAGATTTAGACATAGAGCTAGGATAGTAGTTAAGAATCCTCATAGGCTCATCAAGCTTGATGATTCTGTGCATCTCAGCATTTTCCTCTGAACATCTTCTGTGCTGCTTTGAAATAATCTCCTTTGGGTCTACTAAGAGATCTTCCTTCTCTTTCTCTTTCTCTGATTGTATCACTAGCTAGTTATTTGCTAGTGGTGAGATGTCATTTGAGTAATATCACATATTCTGCTTCAACTCACGCTGCAACACTATCAGTCATGTCTTTTATGTTAGCCTTTGGTCTTTGTATCTAAAAGTAGAGCATTTTGGTCAACTCCTGCAAACGTATAATGATATGCTTTTTGGTACCCAACTTCTCTTGGGTCCGTACGATATTAGATATAACAACTCTTATGCTCTTATACAATTAATCATATGAAATTTGAGCAAAGAGTATCATAAACCAACAAATACTAAGATATAATTTTATCTAGTAAATTCAATCCATTGAGTCATGAAGCATGATGAATAAGTGATACCAAGAATGATGATGATCAATGACAATTTGTAAATACACTTTAAAAGATATGTCATTGATAAGATTTTCGTGCAATCCATGTAAGTTGGATCAAAGAGAGTAGAGAATCTATCCATAATGACCAACTTTTATGAAATGATAAATCATGAATGAAACCAAATTTTCAAGAATGATAATGCAATATGCAAATTATTTCAAAATCTCATATGTTCTTTCGAATCATAAATATGCATTATGACATTAAGATTTTGAATACATGAAAACTCATTTATGAAGCTTGTTAAATACCAATGCTTATGTCAAAAACAATGGAAGTCAACAGTTATAAAATATATTTCAGAAAGCTTCACTTTTTAGAGAACAACATGTTAGACATTGGAGTTTAACATGTTTGAGAATTTTCCCAAGAGCAAAAGTCATATTGAAAATGAATTAGCCAAAAAGCTTAGCTTCAAGGATGTATATAAACACAATGACTTTGCTATTGACCAAGAGATAAACTTGACTCTTAGAGATGTGTCTTAAAGAATAGGGATATTCAACTCAAAAATTTGAATAGAAGGCTCAAGTAATTCAAAATGAATGAAGACAAATGGTAACACATTTGAGCAACAATATGAGTATAAGAATTTATGAATGATGAAACACATACTCATTGATCCAAATGACTACAGTTCTAGAATATTATCCCGGTAAGTTATTCCACAATAATGGTTAATGCATTAAGATTCAATGCACTAATGAACATTTATAATACTTGGAATAACGTGGCCAACTAAAGATTTATGCATTAGGCACAAGGCTTTCACATATAGAATTCTTTTCTAGGGAATACACTTGAAACTCATATAGATAGTTAACTTGTTAGACATAAGATCTAACTTGTTAGAAACTAAAGATTGAGGAGTTCAAGTAGTAATAGGTTTAAGATTAAGAAACAAGTATGTGAATGATGAGGAAAACTCTAGTGGATGGATTTGAAGCATTTCTGACTTTCAGTATACATAAATATTAACTTCCAATTTTGAAACCGATTTAAATGCAAATAAAATATGAAAAATTTTCAAATAATGTGTATGCATTTTTATAAACAAGATGAATTTAAATCCAAGTAAATTTATGAAATGTGCATTTCAAATTTCCAATGCAGAGAAAAATTATGCACAATTCTATTTCAATACATTTAGCAATCTGAAAATATTTTGAAATCCATAAATCATTGATTGCTAATGATATGTAGTAATGAGCAAGAATTTACCACTCAAATTGAGTTGGAAAGAATGAGTACGATGGTTGAGTTTTGAAATAACTGATACAGCGTACCTGGCTTGAGTGTAACTTGTAGACACCCAAGTAATTTCCATCTTCTTGTATCTTTGTACTCAAGTCCTCCAAGATCACTTGAATAAACCATATTTTGAAGCTAATTTATGCGTTTATACCAGTACTTGAGTGTTAACATGCCTTGCACTCGAATGTTCAATTCTAGTGTCATGTTTTTTTTTTTTAATTATTTCTGCAAAAATCATATAACCATTTTTCTTCCTTGGGTATCCAATTCTACTTGGATCCACTCATGGTTAGCTTTGAAAGAATCATAATTTAAATGCTTTAATAATATAGTTAATTTGAAACAATTGAGCATAATGAATTAAATATGTCTTTATGCATAAATATTGTTTTCTCATGAAGTATATATATGCATAACAAGTTAGACTAACAAACATTGCAACTCTTTATGTATGATTTTTCTAAAGATTGAGAAAATTTATGTGCAATGCTTATATCTAAGGTAACAAGTAACAAGGTATAAACCTCAATAAATATTAAAAACAACAGCATAGGAGGTTTTATCATTGTGTACCTTTGCCTTAGATATTTGGAGGATTGCTTTTGCTTACCCATTGCATCTTTCTATGATGTTGATACTTTGAATATCTTGCTTTGGGTGCTGGCAACCTTCTCGTAAAATATATAGACTCCAGGAGTCTTTTATTTGATATTTCAGAGATCCTCCTTTTCTTGTTCTCCTCAAGATAGTTGAATGGTATTCCATGGTAGTTCATTCTTGAGGTGGAACGTACTCCTTTTCTCCATTGCCTTTCTTCGTAGTTAAACTTTGCCGTTCCAGCAATGGGTGATTCAAGAGTTCTCCTAATTGGTGTGAATCTCCATTTAGGTGTATGAGAAACTCTTGGCTTCTTTTTCATCTTATCCTTACCCGTATGTCTATTTCTTTTTGGATCATCCTGCATACATAAAGCACTAGATGGACATTTTGGTACCCACATATACTTGGGTCCTTGATTGTTAGTATTAAACCTTACATGTTTCTTCGGTACCCAAATATACTTATTTCTCACATGGGAATTTCTTCTAATATAGCATGTATGAGAAATATGACCGGATTTGCCACAATAATTGCAAATTGTATCAAGATATACATTATGGGATATCATGCAAGTATTATGTCGATCATGAGAGTAGAAATTCGAATGGATTCGATTTGAATATTCTTTCTTCCCAACAAACTTTCCAGCATATTTGAAAACATTTTTGTTTTTCTCAATAGAACCAACAATTGGTTGAGAAACAAACTTTTGTAAACTCTGAAAATCATTTTTATGAAAATCACACAAAGAATTGGAACTTTTTACCTTAAGTTCATCTTGAGCTCCGGAGAGTGATTTTTCACGTTCATCCATACTGAGCTCTTTTCGGGAATCCTCTTCTTCTTGTTTATCCATGTTGACTGTATGGAAGTGTTCTATGATTTTTCCATCTTCATCATCAACTTCCAATTGTTCATGCATAGTAGATGCATAGCGTGTAGTTTCACATGAACTGTCAACACTTTCAACTTCAACACAATTGTTAGAAGCATACATAGAATCAAGAGTGTCCCAAATATGTTTAGCATTAGAACAAAATCTAATTTTTTCAAAATCATTTTCGGTTAAAGCACTGTACAGAATTTTCATTGCTCTAATGTTCAACGAAAACATTTTCTTTTCACTTTCTGTCCAATCCTTTCTTGGTTTGAAATCAAAAACATTTGTAAAAACATTCCACATATCAAAATCAAAAGCTTTTATAAAACTAGTCATTCTAGCTTTCCAAAACCAAAAATCAATATTTTTCAAAAGAGGTGGGATTGTATAATCAAAACCTTCTGAAAGTATAAAACACCCAAAATTAGCCATTGTAACTCTTGAGACGGTTAAGTCCTTTAAACAAGAGCCCGGGCTCTGATACCAAATGTTAGAACCGGCTATCACCCAAGAGGGGGGTGAATTGGGTGTATAATAAAAACTTAAGAACTTTAGAAATCTTTTTGTATCTTAACGAAAGCGGTAAATATGAAGGTTTATAAATCAACAGTTAGATTAAATAATATATGCTGGAAATATAAGAGTTTAGGGAAGAGAATATGCAAACTGTGATTTATCCTGGTTCGGTCCAATCTGTGATGGCCTACGTCCAGTCCCCAGGCTCCTCCTGAGATTTTCAAATCCACTATCTTCTTGTTTAATCCGGGCACAAGAAAAGCCTTTACAATCCCACAAGTTTAGCCGGGTACTTGTGAAACCTTTTACAAATCTCTCACTGAAATACTCCCCCTTACGGCAAGTCTTACGAGCAGAGCAATCCCGAAGATCTTCCTCTCCTGCTTACTTATGCAAGTCTTACGAGCAGCAACGTTCTCTTCTGCTTACACCCCTGTAAGTCTTATGAGCAGCAACGTTCTCTACTGCTTGCACCTTGTAAGTCTTACGAGCAGAATGTCTTACGGCAATTCTCTCTACTGCTTCCCCGTAAGAAAATCAATCCTCTCAAGGTCCCTCTACCTTGAGATCAACTCAGAATATAGATGAAAGTGTTTACAGACTCTCTCACAGAGTGGATATAATCTCACTGAAGTACAATATAAATAATCACTCTCTCAATGAAAAGTAATATTGAAACCGCAGAACTGAGAGCGTTTGGGTAGAAGCTGAGGATTCATGTTTTTCACATGTTGGAGTTGTTTCTCTGTTTTCTCTGTCTTTCACCGTTTTTCTCACCACCATCCAAGTTGAAAACTCTCTCATTTATAGTTGATGAAGATGATGACCGTTGTGAGAATTTGTCCGTTGGAGTCATTTTGTCCGTTGAGCATATTTGAAAAATGAGCTTATGTCCGTTGCAAAGTGGAGCGTTTTGTTGAACAGCAGGAAGATTCATTTTGAGCTGTAGTAACGTTGTGGAGCGTTTTGAATTTGTTTGAGTTTCCAGACAATCTCTTATGGTGGGTCAAACTTCTGTCGTGGTAGGTAGCTAATGCTCGGTGTGTAATGATGTCGCCCGCCATTCTTGACTCTTTCATTTGAATCTGTAAGCTCACCGTTAAATTTCCTGTTTCACACTGTAAAATACTTAATCACTAATATGATGAAGTATTAGTCATGGGTATGTTGGATCATTGGTAAGAAACTGGATTTATGGCTTCTGGGACTCATCACGTTGAGTGAAGAATTTTCATACGTGACCTCCATTCTTGAAGATGCAACCCAAATATATAAACTCCTGTTTTACACTTGAAATATATGTTAGATAATGTTTAGAAACAGTAACAAGTGAAAACATAATGATTGTATAACGTTTAAACCATGTTTGGATTGATGGTTGTGATGGCTCTGTTTTGTTTCTGCGTTCTGTCAAGTTTTCACTTCGAGTGCAATCTGCCTCACTCGAGTGCAGTTCATATTTCCACGTTCTGACTTCCTCTCGGGCAAGCACTCGCAACTCTTCTCTCGTATCTGCTCGAGTGAATTCTCAACATCACTCGAGCACAAAACTTCCTGCTCGAGTGAGCCTTCAGTTTTCACGTGCATGCTTCTTCTCGGGTTGTCACTCGCACATCATTTTACAAGAGTGAGATTTTGTGCTCGCGAGTGATATGGTCCCTCACTCGAGCACACATATCTCTGCTCGAGTGAGACGCATATTCTCAAGAAATATGCTCTCAAAATCAACACTCGCATCAGGATCTCAGAGGGATGAATTTATCACTCGCAGGTGATATGAGCCTTCACTCGAGCACACACCTTCTGCTCGAGTGAGAAATCATCCATTGCTCGAGCATGAATCCTAGTGCTCGAGTGTTGCAACTTTCTTCACGTTTCATATGCTTCTGGACATCACTCGCACGACATATTTCAGAGAGAAAGTTTTTACACTCGCGGGTGATGTGGGGCCCCTTTAGAAAAATTTGATTCATTTGATTCAAATGATGTATCATAAGAATTCTCTTATCATATGCATTCCAATGCAACAAGAATCAGCTCCAAACTCCTTGTATTCTGCAAGTTATGATCGAAGGAGTGTATATTTCGCTAGTCTGCACAAGCATCAACTTCCAGAAGGTATAGCTCCTAGAATATACGTTCAAATTAGGCAAATTAGCTATCCATGGAAAGCTCTTTGAGTCTACTTTCATTTGGCACTGGTCTCGTCTCAATCCGATCTGTGGTTTGTGAGTTATACTCAAAATACCGAACCTGTGTCAGAAAAAGACGGTGATTTCAATTTCATTTTCGACGAGTCATATCTCCTTCATTTGATCTTCTTTCAATGTGATTCTGGTGCCAATTTTACGTGTTGGGAGTCTTCTTTCATATGCCACCGGTTTCGGGTCAATCCGACGTGTGGTTGGAGAGATATGATCAAAATACCAGACCTCGCTCAAGCTGAACGTAAAACAGAGTAGAACAGAGTATTCACTCGTGCTCGAGTGAAATCAGCTGTGCTCGAGCATGTTCTTCCTGTGCTCGAGCATAACACCTTGTGCTCGAGCATAACTCCTCTAGAAGTGCCAAAACTCATATATAAGTCATCTTAACTTCATATTAACATATTCCAACCATTATTTGATTATAGAAACCTCCGGAATCATTATAGACACCTCCAATATCACATCTAACAACTTGAATCTTGATATTCATGATAGATCTACCAAGTTCTTCATTCTTCAATATCTTTCTTCTTGGTTTTCTTCTTGATAATAATTCTCCATAACCAAAGTAAGCATCTCTTTGATTATCTTCAATTTCTTTCTTCTTCTTCCTCTTGTTCATTTTCATTAATTCAATCTTCTTCATTCTTTGCTTGACTAATCTACAAAATATGTAACATTAAATATAGTAGTTAGTCAAAGAAATACATTATATGAACTTTTTGCTCTTATCACTTAATATCTATATTTGACATCATCAAAACTAATCATATCTAACAAACATCACTTTATGTCTTTAAGCCTACGCTTTCCAATACCATGCACTAACTTCTTAAATGTTCTAGTTGGCAGCGTCTTGGTAAACAAATCTGCAAGGTTGTCACATGAGCGAATTTGATGAACATCTATGTCACCACTCTTCATAAGATCATGAGTGAAAAAGAATTTTGGAGATATATGTTTTGTTCTATCTCCCTTAATGTACCCTCCTTTCAATTGAGCTATGCATGCTGTATTATCTTCATATAGTATTGTTGGAATCTTTTGTTCAGGAAACAAACCACACATTGATTGGATATGTTGAGTTATTGACCTTAGCCAAACACATTCTCGACTTGCCTTGTGAACTGCAATTATCTCTGCATGATTTGATGAAGTAGTTGCTAAAGTTTGTTTTGTTGACCGCTAAGACATAGGTGTACCTCCACAAGTAAATAAATATCCTGTTTGAGATCTACCATTGTGTGGATCTGATAAAAACCCTGCATCTGCATAACCAATCAATTGTGATCCAGATTCATTAGAATAAAATAATCCCATATCATTTGTTCCTCGAAGATATCGGAATATATGTTTAATTCCGTTCCAATGCCTTCTTGTTGGAGAAGAACTAAATCTTACTAATAAATTCACAGCAAATGCAATATCAGGTCATGTTGTATTGGCAAGATATATTAGTGCATCTATAGCACTAAGATATAATACTTCTGGACCAATAAGTTCTTCTGTTTTCTCTTGAGGACGAAAAGGATCCTTCTCCTTATCAAGTGATCTTACAATCATTGGAGTAGATAATGGATGTGCTTTATCCATATAGAATCGCTTTAATATTTTTTCAACATAAGTTGATTGATGAAGGAGAATTCCATTTGTTAAGTGTTCAACTTGTAGGCCGAGACAAAACTTTGTTCGTCCAAGATCCTTCATCTCAAATTCTCTCTTTAAACAATCAACATCTTTTTGAAGCTCTTCAGGAGTTCCAATTATATTCAAATCATCCACATATACAGCAATTATCACAAACTCTGATCCATTTCCTTTTATAAAAACACATGGGCAAATAGGATCATTTTTATAACCTTCTTTTAACAAATATTCACTAAGACGGTTATACCACATTCTTCCAGATTGTTTCAATCCATATAAGGATTTATGCAAACGAATTGCACAATTTTCTCGAGAATTCTTACATCCTTCTGGCAATTTGAATCCTTCAGGGATTTTCATATAAATTTCAGCATCTAAAGCACCATATAAGTAGGCTGTAACAACATCCATTAAACCCATATCCAGTTTTCTGCTCACTGCCAGACTAATTAAATACCTTAAAGTGATTGTATCTACCACAGGAGAATATGTCTCTTCATAATCAATACCAGGTCTTTGTGAAAATCCTTGTGCTACCAATCGTGCTTTATATCTAACGACCTCATTTTGCTCATTTCGTTTTCGCACAAATACCCATCTATACCCAATAGGCTTTACACCATTTGGTATTTGGACTACAGGTCCAAAAACTTCACGTTTTGAGAGTGAATTTAACTCTGCTTGAATTGCTTCTTTCCATTTTGGCCAATCATTTCTATTTCTACATTCTTCAACTGACCTAGGTTCAAGATCCTCATTTTGATTAATTATTTCAACCGCAACATTATATGAAAATACGTTGTCGACAACTATACTTTGCCGGTTCCATATTTTTCCCGTAGTGACATAACTCATTGAGATCTCTTTATTATTTTCAGGTACCTAGACCTCTTCTGGGGTTTTTTGATTAGTTATGTCTGCCTCCTCAACTTGACCATCTTGGTTAATCGCTCCCTTTTTCTTTCTAGGAGTTTTATCTTTGGAACTAATCGGCCTACCACGCTTCAAGCGTGGCTTAGTTTCATTTGCAATTGATGGTTGTCCTACTGGGACATCAATTCTAATTGGAGCATTTTCAGCTGGAATGTGAGATTTGGTAATTCTCTTAAGGTCAGTAAATGCATCTGGCAGTTGATTTGCAATATTTTGCAAATGAACTATTTTTTGAACTTCAAGCTCACATTGTTGTGTACGAAGATCTATATGTGATGGTGATGTTGTTTTCCATGTAATTTCTTTATTCAGCTGCTTATTATCTCCCCCTAATGTTGGAAAAATTGTCTCATCAAAATGACAATCATCAAAACGTGCTGTAAATAAATCTCCAGTTGAAAACTCTAAATACTTGATTATAGAGGGAGATTCATAGCCAACATATATTCCTAACCTCCTTTGAGGTCCCATCTTTGTGCGTTGTGGTGGAGCAATAGGAACAAATAGCGCACATCCAAAAATTCTAAGATGGGAAATATTTGGCTCCTGACCAAAAACCAATTGTAATGGGGAGAATTCATGATAACTTGTTGGCCTGATGCGTATAATTGATGCCGCATGTAAAATTACATGCCCCCAAACTGATATGGGAAGCTTTGTTCTCAAAAGCATTGGTCTAGCTATCAATTGGAGGCGTTTAATGAACGATTCTGCTAGACCATTTTGAGTGTGAACATGAGCAACATATTTTTCTACTGTTATTCCAGTTGCTATGTAATAATCATTAAAAGCTTGAGATGAAAACTCGCTAACATTATCAAGACGAATTGTCTTAATTGTATGATCTGGAAATTGTGCTCTTAGCCTAATTATTTGAGCGAGTAATCTAGCAAATGCTAAATTACGTGTTGACAACAAACACACATGTGACCATCTTGTAGATGCATCTATTAAAACCATAAAATATCTAAATGGTCCACATGGTGGATGAATAGGCCCACATATGTCCCCTTGGATACGCTCTAGAAAAATAGGGGATTCAAACCCAACTTTTGTCAAAGAAGGTCTTGTAATTAATTTGCCTTGAGAACAAGCAGCACATGGAAAATCCTTAAATTGAAGAATTTTCTGGCTCTTTAATGGATGTCCGTGTGAATTTTCAATAATTCTTCGCATCATAGTTGATCCAGGATGGCCTAACCGATCATGCCAAACAATAAATATGTTTTTATCAGCAAACTTCTGGTTCACTGTAGCATTTGTTTCAATTGTACTAATATTTGTATAGTACAAACCAGAAGATAATGTTGGTACTTTTTCTAGGACACATTTTTCACCAAATCTAGCAATTTTAATTTGTAAATATTCCATATTCTTCTCATTTATAGTCTCAATATGATACCCATTTTGGCGGATATCCTTAAAACTCAATAAATTTCTAAGAGACTTGGGGGAATATAAAGCATCATTAATAACAAATTTCGTTCCTTTAGGTAATATTATAATTGCTCTTCCGGAGCCTTCAATTAATTTTGTACTACCCGCTATGGTATTGATGCTTGCACTACTTCTTGTTAGATGTGAGAAATATTTTTTATCTCTAAGTATGGTGTGTGTTGTAGCACTATCTATGAGACATATATCTTCATTCTTGTGTCCAATGATCAAAACATTCATAATCTTCACCAAAAGAAAAGGAAAATGCATTAAAACATATTCAAAAATACATGATGAGCAATGATACCCTTATTACATATGAAAAGGGGAAATGAAAGTAAAGCATAAACTAAATTAAAAAAAACCATAAATTAAAACATTTTTTATTGTTCTTCCAACCAAACTCATCTAATCATGATTCTCAAAAAAATCAGCCACCTCCAAGTGTCCCATATCATCGAGGCCATTAATACCATCTAGCTCATTGACACCATCATTCTTGTGTCCCTCAACATTATCATCTTGAAAAATCAAATTTTTTTCCACATTGTTCACACTCCTTTTCATAGAGTCTTGATAAAGTTTTGCTAGATGCTCAGGCGTACGACAGGTACGTGACCAGTGCCCCTTCATACCACACCGATAACATTGATTCTCAATAACTTTTGAAGAACCACTCTTATCGTTTTTATGCCCTTCATTATATTTCTTCTTCTGGTGGATATTAGGATTATAATTATTACTTTCACCTCCATGATAACGGTAATTACCACATCCCCTACCACGACCACGTTCACGTCCACGGCCACGGCCACGACCACGACCATGAGCATGGTAATTATTACGTACACTCACATTCGCTTCAGGGAATGGAGCAGATCCAGTGGGACGATTTTCATGATTTTTCATCAACAGCTCGTTGTTTTGTTCGGCTACCAAAAGGCATGAGATTAATTCAAAATACTTTTTAAAACCTTTCTCTCGATATTGCTGCTGCAGGAGCATATTTGAAGCATGAAAGGTAGAAAAAGTTTTCTCTAATAAGTCCTCATCAGTTATTTTCTCACCACATAATTTCAATTGAGAACTTATTTTAAAAACTGCTGAATTATATTCACTTACAGTCTTAAAATCTTGTAGCCTAAGGTGTATCCATTCATAACGAGCTCGAGGCAAAATCACTATTTTTTGGTGATCATACCTTTCCTTCAAATTAGTCCACAATTCTAATGGATCTTTTACCGTTAGGTATTCAGCTTTTAGTCCTTCATGGAGATGGTGGTGAAGAAAAATCATGGCCTTGGCCTTATCTTGACTAGTTTCTTCATTTCCTGGTAAAATAGCCTTTCCTAGACCCTTAACATCTAGATGGATTTCAGCGTCTAAGACCTAGGATAGATAATTCTTTCCCGTGATATCAAGAGCTGTAAACTCAAGTTTGGCAAGGTTGGCCATGATTCAAACTAAAAATAATGATAACAATTAGAATCACGGTAAAATTGATGAAACATAAAACATCATTTTGAATTAAAACATATCATAATCAACATATTTTTAAACAACATAATTAAAGGGAGCAAAATTTCATGAGTAGCCAACATATAATTCAATAAAGAAAATTTCTTGAAAATATTCTCCCTCTCTCTTTCTACTTTTCTCCTTTATATATGTTGTTATATGTTATTTATTGGAATATAAATGGTGTATACAGAGAGGAGGAAATTATAGCAATAAAAATAGTGTAAAGAATAAAAAAGATAACACTATATAGTCATATATAATACTATAAATAAAATGACAATAATATGGTAATAAATGTAAATAAGAGTAAATGTAAACAGATACAATATATATGTATATATATATATATATATATATATTAACATAAATATAGCAATAACAAGGGTGAAATGGCAAATAAATTAAATAATAATAAAATAAATAAAATAAATAATTATAAATAAGAAACAAATAGAATAATAAATGTGGTGATGAAATAAAAAAAATGTAAAAGGAATAATTAAAAATACAATACAAATAAATAATAAAATATTAGAAACAATAAACAAACAAAACAAAATGGCTTAATAAAATGAAATAATATAACAACATCAGTAAATGAAAAATAAAATAACAATAAAATGAGATAAATAACATAAAATAAAGAAATATAAATAATAGAATATAGCATGAAATGTAAATAAAATATAAATAAAATAACTAAAAAAAATGAACTAAAAGAAGTCCAAACAAAACAACAAAATGTATGAGAAGAAGATAATCGAATGAAAATAAATAAATGTAAATGTAAATAACAAAGCGAAATGAAATAGAATGCAATACTAGAAAGTTGTGCCAACATAAAATCAAAATGATAAACAAATAAAATGAACTATTATAAAATGTAAATAACAACATAATCTAAAATATAACAAATATCTCCAATCTCAGCCATGGAACCCGATGTATAAAACAATCGGTAAAAAGATCTCTTTAATTCTATACAATGGCTCAGATTATCCTAGATAGATTAAATAGAGATATGATAAAAGAAGATAGAGGAAAATGTTGAGACAACGGTAAGGAAAAAAAAATACCTTGGTTAGAGAATCATGCTGATAACGTGTTATAAAAATGGGAAAATACAAGAGATGTCAAGCAAGAAATGAAGAGAGATGAAGAGAGAATTAGAGAGAAAGATGGAGCAATATCTTATTCATTTGGATGATGAACAAAGTGTAGTACATAGTGCTTTATTTATAGGCCCTTATCCACAACTAAGAGTTACACAAAGTAAATGACAAACTTTAATCCTCATGAGTGCTCACATTGTAACCTTTGAGTTATGGGCATGAAAACTCCTAAAGATCATTCATTGGAGAGGTTATGGGATGTAGAAAATGAAAGGTCAAGAGTTGGGAGCTCATGGACATCCACCTTAATTAGTATTTTACAACACAATCTGATTTTTTATATTTTTATTTTTGGGTAAAAGTCAGATTGTGTAATATGATTTATATTTGGATTAGCAGTTGTATAAATGACTTTTGTAAAAGTAGAATTTGTTTGAATTGGCTTTAGCATAAGTGGCTTCTGTGATAATGGTAAAAAAGAAATTAAATTAAAAATTATAAAAAATTTATAAAATTTAAAGTTGGGAAATTTGGCAATAAAAAAATACATAATTTGATGAAATAATATTACATAACTAGTTGATCACATGTCTCGTACAATCTAGTCTCTAATTGAGTCACAAATATGATTCATTTAAAAGGAAGATTGATTGCCTATCAGAATTTGTTACGGTAGGCTATTCATCTCCACTATTATTATCTACATAACCTATATTCCAGATTTCAGCTTGCCGAAAATTAACGTAAATGGCAGAATTAATGTTTTATTAATTAAACCAAAAGAAAAGTAAAGAATCATGAGAGGAATGTGGAGCAAAGCGTTATTGCTTTATTACGTATGTACAATTATGCCTAGCGTTGCTTGAAGTTTTCCCCCCTAAAAGGTATTAATCTCTTCTCTACAGACCTAAATAGTAGTCCCCATTTCAATGGAAAAAATTATCAAAATAGAGGAAAGGTAGGAAATGAGATATTGGCTTTTTCCAAAAGTTAAAAGCTCAATTTGATTGTTTAATTCTAATAGTACAAGTAAGATAAAAACCCAATTGCTAATCACCTTCAACCAAACATGAAGCAAAATGTCATCAGCTCTCAATCGCACGATTGGACCTCTAATCGTGCGATTGGGCCACCAAATTGCAACACCAAACACTCATCAAGTAATATTAATTTGGCTTTATAATGCGGTGAAGACGGATCGGATCAAAAAATGAAGATTAAAGACTTGTAAGTCTCTCAACATAAATTATAAACAAGTGGAATCCAAACCAATGGGAAAACCACAACCAAAATGCAGAATATTTGAGATTTGACATTGTCCGTAGCTTCTCAACACTGCTTATTTATATTTTTAATCGTTTTATTAATGTCCTAACCGACACATTATTATTGTATAATCTTACTAATATACATATATATATATATATATACACTCGTGTGTGTGCGTGTGGCATTTTTTTTTTCATTTAAATTATGTGTAAATATATTGAATTTGAATTCAGAAATTTGCATACTGATTATTTAAAGTTAAAATTTTAATAATGAAACACAAGGAATCACGTTTGATTTTTTTTTTTTAAAGTGTCTAGTTTGTATTATAAAGTTAACAGACCGTTTTACTCAGAATTCATTGCGACATATTACACTAAGGGCTCATTTGGTGCACTATAATTGATTTTGATGGACATGAAGATGAAAATAAAATTTAAAAGTGTGTTTGGTATATACATGAAATTCAGGTATTATTTGCATTTAATATTTGCTTTTAAAATGTGAAATTACTAATATGCCTTCACCCCAAAAAAAGTTGTTGAGGACGAAGAGCACTCGTTTTCATCGACGAGGAGCACTTTGTTGCTAAGGATTGAAAGAGGTTGCCGCTGTCTTCAGGCTATCGGACAAAAGGTGGCTCTTTGTCGACGATGAGTTCAGAGTCAAGATTGGAGAAGACGGAGGCCATCGTCAGTCGACCTTTAGCCACCGTTCTAGATCCATGTTTCAAATCTGCTTGAGGAAGAAGATGAAGTACATGAACCCGCTTGTGGTGGCTGTTGGAGTCACCGTTGCACAAGGGGTATCGCTGGCGGCAAGGTGAGGTGGGAAAGAACGACAATAACCTTAAAAAATAAAACTAGATTTGCTAGCAATAATGCGTTCACTGCAGGTCTCCGTCATTGACCACTAGAGGTCTCCATCGTCGATCACTGAAGGCCACCGCCATTGTTCGCTGAAGGTCGCCGTCGTCGATCACTATAGGTCGCCATCGCCGTCATGGGTAGCTGGAGGTTAGAGGTGAGGTGACGGGAGGTCTAAAGGAGATGAAGAGTGAGAGTGAGGGATAAAACAATAATTCCATCGAATTTTTTAGAATTCTATGGGTTAAGAGATAGAAGCCAATTCCATCAATTTTAATGGATTTAGCCTTCACATGGAATTCAATTCCATGTCTACTTTTTTGTATCAAATAAGTTTCATTATGGAATTAAATTTCATTTTCATATCCACTTGTCCCAGTTCCTGCTTACCAAATAGGCCCTAATAGTTAATGTTGGTTACTTGGCTTATCCTTGACCATTATTTTTAATTCATTTTGAAAATGAAAAACTAGAGTTTTATACTTGAAATAAATAAAAACTTCACATGCATTACTCTCTTTTTGTGTCAACCTGTTTTTTTAAAAAATAAATGCAGTGACAGCAAGTAGCTGTACCCCCGTCATGTTACAAACACGTGTATACTATTAATATAACTTGTCTTTTGGAAGCAAATTAAAAAACCAAAAAGATTCTATAGTCTAGAGCCAGGTATCATCGTAGCTGGATTCAACATTATTGTTTATGCGTATTTTATAGTACGAAGTTTTGCGTTTGGGTGGATTTATTAGTACGAAGATATGCTTTTTTATATTAAAAAATTGGATATCGTATCAAAAACGAGGACCATCTCAACATTTTTTATGTTATTATCTTTAAAATGACTTGTGCCCGAACATCGGATAGCTCATAATATAAGACTAGATATTTACCTTTAATTCTGCATTTAGAGAAGTAAAATGAATTGTGCGCGGGGAATAATTGTAAAAAGCAATATTACATCTCTTTCTTCTTTCTTAATATAAGATTCATTTTGTGATTCAATTTTTTCATTAAAATGGATCATATATAAAGAATTTGAGGGAAAATATATGAAGCTGTCAAAGATTCAAGATAATATACGTACAATGTCTAACCCTTAATTAATATAAAACTTACCTTAATGAAAAAATTGAATTATAGAATAAAAATAATATTAAGGACCAGATGAAGTATTTTGGTTCTCTTGCAATCTTGCTCTATGCAAGCTAAGTGTTTAATTTAAATTTTTGTTGTCATTCTTGGCCCGGCAGAAGGAACTCAAGCACTATAGGGAGTCCAACAAGCAACTCCGTGCTCAAACAAAATTTAAGGAGTGTTAATTTAAACCAAACCCCTCATACAAGTGTTTAAATTTAAAAACCGGAAGAACCTTTTGGTATGAAGGGAGGGAAGGAAACGTGGAAGGAGGGACACTTTTGGAATAGGATAGAAACAAAAATTAAAGAAATAGGGTTATAACATTTTAATAAAGAGGAGATATAAGATAAAATAGTAAAAAAAATCACTTAAAAACTTTGAACCCCACCTTCACAATTTTCTAAATCCAACTTATAAAAATTTTTTATTGATCTCTTCCCCTCCACTAATCCCTCATATCAAACCGGACTTGACTTCTCTGTTTTCCAGTTCCCATCCTTTATCCCATTTATGGTCATTGGATCAAGATCTAATGATCTAAATTAATATTTTATGAAAACATTATTATAATGAAGAAAAGAATGAGAATAAAATATTAATTATAGACTATTAGATTTTAATTCATCATAAAAGAAATACATGATGGGAGTGGACAAGGAAAAAACAAAAATGAGGAACCCACCAAACATGCGAGTAGGTTGGTAGACCTGGTGAAATAATATCAGATGATTATCCGGAAGCGACAGGGAAATTTCTGGCAACATGCTCACAATCATTATTATATGTTTCTCCCTTTTTTCCCCCCAACTATTATTATATGTTTCTCCTAGGACTAAACAAATCTCAGAATCTTCCCATGTCATGGTGCACACTGCACACCGGTATGTACTAATATCATTTGTAGTGTTCTTATATATAAATAAGAAAAGTCATGTCCATAGCCAGCGAAAACTTTGCTCGCTGTATGTCATTAAGTATTGAACAATGTTCATCTAGGCTCTAGAGCTAGCAATGAGCAGATCATGAATGAATAAGTTATGAATACACTACAAAAACAAATCAATATAATATTATTATAGACATAATTACATAAAAAAATTACTTTTCAAGAGTGATGAGCGGTAGGACCCGTATGCCACTTGGTAATATTTTATGATAATCATTCACAAGAATATTGTCCATGTAAGATTGAGTTTGACTGCTTTCAAAATAAAATTGCATTTTGATGATTCTAGGAGACGACACTTTATTGAAGTGAGACTCGAAGAAACGAAATTTAGCTAAACAAAGTTTGATTCAGATATCAATTGTTTAAGACCATATCACTGCATCTTCAATATATTCATCATCCCAATATATAATACTATCAATTTCTGGTGCTGTAAATCTCTTTTTTATCATTTACTGTTTTTTGATCTGTACATACAATAATAGAACTAATGTCATCTGAAAAAACCGCCATATATACTAGGTGCCTGCTTAAAGATTCTATAAAGATATAGGAAGATAAAACTATGAAAAAGGGCATAAAGAAAAAGAAATATCTCAACAAAAGCTCTTCACCGGCCGTTCAGATAAGGATGGCGTCCAATATCAGCTTCCTTCAGTAATAGAAAAAATGTCGGCACACTCAGAACCTGTGGTCGAAAAGACTAAAAGGGACCCGCTGAGAGGAGCATGACGAGTTCAGTGCTCCACGACAATCTCTGGGCCTCCGTACATGGTTCCAACTACCTGTAAGCCCTCAGGTTTATCCCTCTCCTGAAGCCACTCGTAAGCCTTCTCTTCCTGATCTTCTGCTATGGAAATTCCATCAACTGGGAGTTCAAAAGCAAATACACACACACACACACGATTATGATTCAAGTGGTGGAATAATAATCATTGAGAAAGTAACAAAACAGTGTCAGTGGCAAAATAATACTATTAGTCTAAGAGTTAATTTATTAATTTCAATAAATCAAGAAAATTAGTTATATTAGTTATTTGTAATAAATATAGACTGATATTTTCAAAATACCATCTTTCACTTGGGCTGGGGTGTTAGTTGTGCCCCCACTGCCCATCAATTTTGGAGTCATTCCTAATTTTTTTTTTCTGGTTCTTTTGATCATTAGATTTTACACGAAATAAATGATATTTTGATATTTTACTGGTAAAAAATGCAGCCATTTTCAATTTCTCATAATTTTTTAAAGATTTAAGACTCCAAAATTGTAGTGTTTATATTAATTTAGAGTTTTATATCTTTGAAAAATCATAAAAAATTGAAATATTTTAATCATAAAATATCAAAATGTCACTCATTTTATGTAGAATCTAATAATAAAAAAACCACTAAAAAAACATTTGAGAAGTATCTCAAAATTGAAGGGTGGCAGGGGGCATAGCTTAGAAGACACAATTGGCACCCCCATCCATTTCATCATGACTTACTTTTGATAAAAACTCTTTAATATGTGCAATCAATAGAGATATTTTAGGGAAAAAAATTATAAATTCAAGAGACAAAGTGGATTAGAGTATTTTATTTAGGACCAAATCCAATTTCCAACTTACTCTTATACCTAGTCTGGTCTTAAATATAAGACAAAGTTGACTTTTTTTGGAGAGATTAAGGAAACTAATTAAATTACTTTAGTGTAGTTATATTTTTATTTTTTTCTCTAAACTAATTAGTTTGACTAATAAACTGATATATAATCTAAGAATATACAATGTATGATATGATTAATTAATTTATTTAACTTCCTTAATTTCTTAAAAAAAAATCAACTCTATCTTATATTTAGGATACGAAAGAATACCGCTAAGAACTGGAGGTAGTATATATATACACACCTGGGAAGCTGGAAAAAGGGTAATTATGGTAGTAAGTGCAGGGCCTGCCATGAGGATCAGAGTATGGAGGGCCAAGAACATCGAGAACAGCACAGGCTGTCACCGCCGTGAAACAGTGCATGTTTCCTCCGTCGGCCGGGTAAAGGATAGAGGTGTTGCAAGGAGCTGTGAAATCAGCATCAACCTTCACTTTAGCCAACCGCACCTCTGAACTCTCGACTGCATAATTCAAATAAATAACAGACATGGTTAAGGCACTTCTGATATATTTACATCTGTTTATAATGCAAAACAAATTGGGAAACTTACTTTCATTTGGTTTGAAACTGGTGGGGTTGTTGGGGGGCAAGTCGGTGACCCAGTCATGTGATTTGATGTGCATGGTCCCAAAGAGAAGTTTACTGAAAACCGTCATTCCTGGGTGATTGTGAAGAGGAATAACACCAGAAGGTGGCAAGCAAAATATTCCCATCTGCATTAGATGTATAGAATTATAGTTATTATGAACAACAAAACATCATATGTTCCAGTAACCATCAGATTAATTATTTGCAGTTGCAAAAAAACGTTTCTTACAGAGAATGTTTCGCACTCATAAATATGCAGGTATGTAATTTTTGGCATTCTTCTTCCAGCACGGCTTGTTTGGAAATATGGCATTTCAGGTTCCAGGCCAACATCTTCTGGTCTTATTCTATCTGCACAAAAGACGACTCTAACTCGTTACTTTACGGTGGTCCAGAGAAATTAAAGTAATATATAGGGACTGATCACTCATACACAACATAAACCAAATATTTGGTCGAACCAAACCACGTTCTTAATTAGCACTTCACAGCATACTGAAACCTGCATTGTAGATGTCATCTCTTTGTAACAAGAAGCACGGACAGTTATTTACTATACATATGATCGATCAATAGTTGAACAACTTGGAATAATTATATACACACATGCATGTCAAACACAAAAGCATGTCTTGGAAACATAGAACACGCGCACAGAGGAGAGAGAACAGCCCATCGCCCCGAAGTGAACTGAAGTATTTTCAAGGTGATATATAATATCAATTTCAATATCATCGGTATGTCGACATAAAAATATAAACTTTATAACAAACTGCACAGCTTTCCTCAAGTAAGGAATAATGCAGTGCATTTAGCTGTTGTAGGAATAAAAGGGAAAATTCAGCGAAATCACATGTAATTGATCAGCAACCCGGCAAAAATCGCCACAAAGAGGTTCGTTTTGATCTAATTTTCCCATAAGAAAGAATGCAGCCCTATATATATAGTGCTGGCTGGGCAACCTAAAAGTAACCTCAAAAAAGTGATTTTTTAAATATTTTTGGATTAACTTTTGAGAATAATTTTTACGATTTATGAGGTAAATATATAAGAAGAGTTTGGTTTTGGGTTGCGTAAACCTATATTTAATAAATTACCAAACACTCACAAATAGACTGAAACAAAATTCTTTTTGCATAAGCACTTCTAAAAAATCAAAACAAACAGACAGTGAAAAGGTTGTTGTAGCCGATAATAAACAATACATTGTGGACGGTAATACGGATAAATAATTGAAGCACATACCTAAAATAGAGCGAAGCTTCTCAATGTCGCGAGGGGGAGGAATAATTCCAGTCCCACCAGAGGCAAACACTTCCTTGCATGTCTTGAATAGTTTTTGAACCGAAGTTTTCTTCTTCTGACGTCGCCGGCTCTTCGTTGATTTGTTGTTGTTATTCATCTCTTCGGGTAATTAATAACTCGGAAAAGGTTTTGCCTCTCCTATCAGCTAACCTTCTCTCAATCCCCATGCAATTCAAATTCACCAGAAAAAAACCAAACCTTAATTAGCATACCACTGTAATGCGTAATCACTATATATCTGAAAATCGAAACAGGGAGACACTCTGAAATAATGCCTCTATAGACATAATTAATAAAACAAGGGACCACAGAGAATTTGTCAACAGTAATTTTACTGGGTATTGCAGAAAACTACGAAAAAAAAGCAGCGAGAGAGACCCTACCAAATGCCCAGTAATATAAGAGAAAAGAGGAAGTAAATATTCGTGATGAAGAAAGAGAATGGAGGGAGATATATAAAAGAATAGTAGAAGGAGAAGGATAAATTGAAAAAGAAATGCCCAGTTGGTTTGAGAAAGTGAAAACCAGGGGCCATGCTTGGAATTCCTGTGGGCTATTTTGGATTTTTTTGTCTTTGACAAAGATATGATCAGTAAGCGGGAAAAAAATGCATGGAGAAAACCAGCATGAAACTTACCTAGCTTGATTCTTGAATTGATACACTGTGATATATAGAATACAATTTATATTGTCAGCTATAGCCTATACCTGTCATGAAAATGTACGAACTAAATTAAAATACTCTAACTCAATATTCCTAAACTTTAGTGTACTTATTAATTACTCGTGACTAGACAATAATAACGTCACTAACCCTTCTTTAATTTGGAGCTTTCTCTTAACAATGGCTTAATAAAAACATCAGCAAAGTTAGACTAGAGAGGGAATATGGCTCGTCTGGTTTTTACTGGATCATTAGAAGATTAAAACATTAATTCACCGATTCTTTTGCGATTTTGAGATCGACTGAATCAGCAATTTTCGGATCAGCCAGTTGATTTAGTAGTGAGAATTTTTTAACCTGCGGTATATACATTTAAATTTACTAATTTTTAAAGTTAATTTTATTAAACAAGTCTTTATAATTAATTCATCAACTCATAACTCTTGTGAGCACTGCAATACTTTAGCATAAAAGTAATGTTTTTATGAGTTCTTTTTGTAAGGTCCTATGAACTATTTACTAGAGTAGCCGATGGGAGGAGAACATTGATTATTTTTTAATACTACCTCGAGTCCTAAATATAAGATAAAGTTAATTTTTTTGGAGAGATTAAAGAAGCTAAATAAATTACTTAATCATATCATATATTATGTGTCTTTAGATTATATATTAGTTTATTAGTCAAACTAAATGGAGAAAAAATTAAAAATATAAATACTCTAAGATAATTTAATCAGCTTCCTTATTTTCTCCAAACAAATAAACTTTATCTTATAATTAGGACCGGAGGACGTATGAGACTGATATGCTTTATAAAATTTGGTCTGGTTTTTAGATGTCCGCAGTATTTGATACAAATTACAAAACTGAAACTGTACGTATGTAGCCATTGAATGGGATGAACTCAACAAACCAATGGTTAAATCCATAATGTTTTAGTGGTTTCAAGTTTACATTTTGTTAGGTAGCTAGAGTGTGTGATTTTATGTCTTGTTATCAAGTTGATTTAATCCATTCAATGCAACGGGTTAAGCCACACATTAAGAAAGTTAACTCAGGTAATTTTTTTTATTCATTTGAAAAATTCAAACGTGTTGCAACTTTTGTTATGAAAATTAGATTGTAATTAAGCCTATATTTTATATGATATCATTTCACATAGGTTGTATTTTTGTTTTTTTGGAATACCTCCCCACAGTGTGAAACTATGCAAAGAAAATGTACATGTCAGGAATCAAAACATCTTTACACGTTGCATTTTAAGGATGGGCAATTACAAATCATAATATCTAAGATGAGTTGTATTTTTGCTTTTTGGAATACATGCCCATAGTATGAAATTGTGTAAATAAAATATATAATTAAGACATGTCAGGAACCAAAATATCTCGATACGTTACACCTTAACAGTGGGCCATTAAAAATCATAAAATCTATCTGCTTATGTGATGAGTTGTATTTTTGCTTTTTTGGAATACAAGATTTCAATATGAAATTGTGTAAAGAAAATGTATGATTAAGGCATGCCAGGAATCAAAAGTTCTTCAGACGTTACAACAAGGGTGGGCCATTAGAGATCATAATATTTGCTGATGCAAGTTGTATTTTGCCTTTTTGGAATACAAGCTTACCGTATGAAATTGTATAAAGAAAATGTATAATTAAGACATGTCAGAAATCGAAATACCTTTATATATATATGTTACATCTTAGGAGTGGGCCATTAAAGATCACGATATTTGATATAAGTTGTGCTCTTGTTTTTTAGAATACAAACCCACATTGTAAAACTGTGCAAAGAAAATGTATAGTTAGTAGTTCAGTACATATTAGGAATCAAAACATCTTTAAACGTTACACCTTTATGGGTTGGCCATTACATATCATAACATCTAAGATAAGTTGCATTTTCTCTCTCTGTTTTTTTGGAACACATGCCCACAATATGAAATTATGTAAAGAAAATATATAATCAAGACATGTCAGGAATCAAAATATCTCTATATGTTACACCTTAACAGTGGCCCATAAAAATCATAAAATCTGTTTATGTGAGTTGTATTTTTGCTTTTTCGGAATACAATCTTACAATACTAAATTGTGTAAAGAAAATGTATGATTAACGCGTGCCATGAATCAAAACTTCTTCAGACGTTACACCTTAAGAGTGAGCCGTTAAAGATCATAATAACTAAGATGAGTTGTATTTTTGCTTTCTCTGGACTACAAGCCCACACTATGAAATTGTTCAAAGAAAATGCATACTTAAGATATGTAAGGAATCAAAACATCTCTATACGTTGTATTTTAAAAGTGAGCCATTGAAGATCATAATGTATTATATGAGTTGTGTTTTTGCCTTTTGAAATGCAAACCTACGCTATGAAACTATGCAAAGAAACTGTATAATTAAGACATGTATAAGAAATCAAAACATCTCTATACGCTACACCTTAAGAGTGGGCCATTGAAGATCATGACGTATTATATGAGTTGTGTTTTTGCCTTTTGAAATGCAAGCACATGGTATGAAACTATGTAGAGAAAATGTATAATTAAAACATGTCAGGAATTAAAACATCTCTATACGTTACACCTTAAGGGTGGGCCGGCCACTAAAAATCACAATATCTGCTGATGCGAGTTGTATTTTTGCCTTTTTGGAATGCAAGCTTACAGTATGAAACTGTGTAAAGAAAATATATAATTAAGACATGCCAGGAATCAAAACTCCTTTAGACGTTACACCTTAAGTGGGGTATTGAAGGTCATAATTTCTGATATTAGTTGTATTCTTGCTTTTCAGGAATACAAACCCACAGTATGAAACTGTGCAAAGAAAATGTATAAATTAAGACATACCAGGAATCAAAACATCTCTATACAATAGTGGGTGCCATTGCAGATTATAATATCTTATATGAGTCGCGTTTTTGCTCTTTTGGAATGCAAGCCTAGCTACAATATGAAACTATGCAAAGAAAATGTATAATTAAAACAAGTTAAGAATATAAACTTCTTTAGACATTGCTTCTTAGACCAGTTGTAGTTTTGTTTTTTTGGAATACAAGCACACGGTATTAAACCACACAAAGAAAATGTATAATCAAAACTTCTTTATACCTTATAACTTAAGGGTGTGCCATTAAATATCATAATATCTAATATCTAAGATGAATTATGTTGTATATTTATTTTTCTTAAAAGCCTGACCCACAATTTGAAACTACACAAAAAAATAATAATTAAGACATGTCAAGAATCAAAACATATCCATGTCCTCATGGACTGCACATGGTATAAGCTTAATGCTAGTGTCAGAAAAATCAAGATGGATGGTATTGTTGATTATTTAAAAATTGTATATTATACATAAACAGTCCATTAAAAGAATAATATGAGCTCAAGAAGAAAAAACTAGAGTAAATTCATTATTATTTTTTTTACTTCATTATATTCCATTTGTTTTATGAGATCTGTGTCAGTTAATATAATTAGTAGTTATCTCAACATTTACAAAAACCGGTTCACAATTTTTATATTGCATAAAATTTTAAAAATGAATTATATTTTTCATAACTCGTGTAATGTAATCTTGTTCAGAGTTTTGTAAACCATAGTTATCACAACCGCTCCCTTATATATTATTTACTGCGCAACTGCCAAGACTCGCGCCAGCCATGTTTACCATCGTACTTAATTAACATTAATTCTCTCCTTCTCAAATCTTAGAATTAATAATTGATTAGATTTTTTATATATAGCAGGAAAGCAAATAATTATATGCAAAAATCAGAATTTCAAGTACAGATCGGAGCCGAGGTCTCGATGATCAACATAAGCGGAACATGCAATGATCAACTATACTACGTACTCTTTGTCTACAATATAAAAAATATATATATATATATATATATATGGTTTCGTGTCTCTTCGTTTGTATTCTTTCCAATTCATCAGAGTTCATGAAATATGACCTGCGAGATCATTCGATCCAAACTCGCCATAATTTATAATTTCTTAGCAATCAAAGATTTTTTTTATACATATAATAACTATGCTACTTAAACTAGCCATAATTTAGAATTTCTTGGATCTGGATAAGGTTTTCTTTGTACGATTATGCGCTTTATATATGATTGCTTTAAGACTCGAATACAAATTACAGAAAGAACTCAATTTCAATGATATTTTTAATTATATGAAGGCAGGAAGACTTTCAAGGTTGTGTAGATCTGTCCTCATTATTTATTGACTTTATTGGTGCGTGGATCACTTATATATGTATAGTTTATCAAAAGAAACCAAAAGATAGACTTTTGTGTTTTCTAAAGTACAAACCAACAAAAAGGCCACCATCTCTAAAGGACTCGTCGCTGGTTTATGTTTGCTTTCGTACTTACGTAGTATTCCGATAAGGCATTTTCATATATATGAAGTTGGCTTTACCAGGTGATGAAGGGAGTGGTCCGCCTTTATTTGTCTGTAACAGGCTTAATTAGTTAATATATCTTTAATTCAAACCACGTCAAGTCGTCATATATAAATACATCAATCAAATTAAATACTATTTCAGATTTGACATTCTAGTAGATAGCTTCGATCTGAATAATATAATTACGCAGGATCGATATCCGTTAGTACTGCTTTTTTTAAATCAGGTTTTTAATGAGTTTTTTTTTTAAATTAAGAATAACTAATAAAATGATGTTCTTTTTATTAGGGGTGAATGACAAAAAAGAATTTTAAAATTAAAAAAATCTCAAATTAAATATTTTCTATGGATTGTGAATTGTTTATCAAGTCTCCTTATTAATATCATTATTTTATCAATTCCCTTGACATCAAATCTGATTTGAGATTTTATAATTTTAAAATTCTTTTTTTTTGTCATTCTTCCTTTTTATTAAAGTAAAAAAGAGTAGTGACAATTTAAAAAGCTCTACTCGATCTGCTCATATTAATTATCATAGGAGCCTTTACGACTCGGCCTAGCTATATCGTTATGGGTTATATAAAATTATGGAAACATATATCAGAAAATGGATCGCAAGTATGGTGACCAACCAAACAACGGAGGCAAAAAAAAAAATTTAATTACGGACAAGACTTATACAGTCCATTGTCCCTAATATATATATATATATAAAAAATCCTAGAAGGTCATGCAAATTGGTGGCACGTTCAAAATTATTACTCACATCTATTTATATTCCTCGGAGCGAATCACAGTGAATATCCGGTAGTCCTCGCAAACAAACTTGTTTTCAAAGATTCCAATTGTTGGGTGCATCTCGTTTCGGGTGCGTTTTAATTTGTTTTCAGACCTCGAAACAAAAGTAAAAAGTTGGTGGACCCCTCTCGATATCGTTTGATTGCAGAATATCGTAAATTCTGGGGCCACATTGCATACTGAAGGTAATTATCTATTCCTCGGATAAAACGAGTATAATCTTGGGCAAATCCTAACACATATGCATGCATTTTATTTTATATGAGCAGATCACCACGACAACCCAATAAAATGTTTTGGACATTAAAGCAAACTTTGCTTGTACATATGCGTAGGTCTTTGACCTACGAAGTTAGGTAGCTGGATCTCGTGGTGTGTGATGTTGAAATATTGTTATGAACTGATTTGTATACGTTTTCATACATATTCGTCTGGGGCAATGTCGATGATACCCGATGTGACCCAACATGTACGCCAGTACGAGGTTATTAGCCGGGAACTAAACAAGGTGCTGTCTTTTGAGGTTGTCGTCAACTCATCCCAAGCAGTGCACCCACTTGTGTTACATATATTTTAGTTTATTTATTCTTATTTTCGTGAATATCAAGTGATTTTATAGGATTATTTTTCATCATATCTATATATACCATGGTTATGATTTGATTTTATGATCACCATGAGGGAAAAAACACATATTTTGTCCCTTAACTTTATGCTGACTTGTATTTTGGTCTCTCAAAATTCTTTGATAATCTTTCAGCTCTTTAACTTTTCAATATAATAAAATTTCTCTCTTATTTTTATCCTCATTAGTTATGTTAGCAACAAAATAATGTATAGTTGATTATCATAAAGGTTTTAAGATTTCAATTTTTTAATATCATGTTAACCTCTTGGTGAGCTGGGTTAGCTAGTAATTAGCAGTGGGACTTTCAAAACTATTGGGCGTAAAAGATAGAATTTTGATTTTGACTATTTTCAGCAATGCGCCTCGGAGGATTTTAATGGACTACTTCATCTAAGTGGGAGTCCTTGGAGTCCTTATAACACCATTTCAGCCCATACACTTTCATTATAGGCTGTGAACCACGGACTTTTCACGCCCCGATCATCTTTGCAAAATGGTGTCTCCCAATTCTCCAACATATATTTTCAAATCATTCTATTTGTAATTTTAAACATTAACTTTCTGTTTGGCCGATATAAAAAAATAGGGAGGATAAAAAACAGAGATAAAAGAAAAGGGGGGAGAGTGATGTTCTCTTTTTATATTTGGTGGAGCACCAGACAATAGGAATGAAAGACTATGTGAATATTTATATGCTATAATACAACTTGTTATTCTACCATATTATTCATATAATTTTTATAAGATATTCTTAAATGAAGGTGAAATATAATTTTAATCTTATCTAAATTTACCAAAAAATAAAAATACTTTCTTTCTATAACTAGAAAGATACTTTATTTTTTGTAGACATTGCTCAATAAAGGGTAATAGAAAGCCCACTACAGCCCAAGACCCGCAACCAATCGGCATTCCGCAATTCATGGGCCTGAAGTCCTTTCGAGTTCTCGCTATTTTCTCCTCCGCCGCATTCGCCCTCTCTTCTTGAGAAAAGGCATGTCATTCTTAAACGGTGAATCTTGATTTGGCATTTTTTTGGCGGTAAAAAAGATATCATAGCTGATAATGTACCGTGGACAGATGTCACAGATCTAATATATTTCATGATTGAATTGAAAATTTTTAAAATTCATTCATTCACCAGACACCTGTTCTGTACTCCTGTTCGATAATTCATCTCGATCTGCATCCTGCAGATCCCGGGATCGTCTTCGGAAAACGATGTACGGATTCGAAGCCCTTACGTTCAACATCCATGGTGGTTACCTGGAGGCAATCGTGCGTGGGCACCGAGGTGGGCTGCTCACAGCAGCCGATTATAACAATTTGTGCCAATGCGAAACCCTCGATGACATTAAGATGCACCTTTCGGCCACTGAGTACGGCCCTTACCTGCAAAATGGTGCGTTCTTCGATTTGGTTTAGTTTTTTCTTTACATCGCTGGATCAAGGATTAGGTTCATTCACATGTCAAATCTTTAAAATCGGAACTGATTTAATTTGACGCCAAACGCAATTGGAGTGTTAATCTTTTGAAGTGAATTGATACCCTGTGCTAATTCTTCAGTTTAGAACTTGATTATTTCTCTGTTAAATGATTAGTATGGCTGGCTGTCTTTTGGATCCTGGACTATTTAGTGGTCGATTACAATTGCTCTGTGTGGGTTTTGGAGATTGCTTATCAGTTAGATGTCTATTTTCCACAGCTTAATCAATTTATGCTGTGAATCTACCTATTGCAGAACCTTCTCCATTGCATACAACAACCATTGTGGAGAAATGCACTCTTAAGCTTGTTGATGACTATAAGCACATGTTATGCCAAGCCACAGAGCCCTTGTCAACATTTTTAGAGTATATCACGTATGCAAAGTCTTACTTTTCTGATCGTTAGCTCATTGTATATATTAGTTTCTTTGTTCTTATGAACTTCATTGCGAACATGTATGCTTAGTTAAGGATATAAGAAGAGAATATCGTTGTTACTAAGCAGACCTCTTCCATAGCAACAAATTGTTTGCACTTTAATTACTTAGCAACTCTGACTTTCCGAGGAAAGTTTGATTAAACTATGCTTAGCTTGGGTCAACGTTTTCTATTCATCTTTTAGTTTCCGGGGAATTTAGCCTAGGTAAGGCAGAGCAAAAGGTGCAACCTGACGTCAATAACTTTCTCTTCCATTTCCCCCCATATGGCAGATACGGCCACATGATTGATAATGTTGTTCTTATTGTCACCGGCACCTTGCATGAGAGAGATGTTCAAGAACTTTTAGAAAAATGTCATCCGCTGGGCATGTTTGACAGGTATAGTTATTTCTGCATTGTTTTGACATGATGACTTTAAGGATATAGAATTTTGAAGTTTTTTCGGTTCTCCTCAGCATTGCTACACTGGCGGTTGCTCAGAATATGCGGGAGCTCTACAGACTAGTACTTGTTGACACGCCTCTGGCACCATACTTCTCAGAGTGCATTACGTCAGATGTAAACCTTCTAACCTAATATACTTTTATGTTCCTTAATTTTGTTATGGGATTTCAGACCCTTAATCAATCTGCTCAAAATTTCATTGGTGCTAAAGGTATTGAGTGTGCTTAGTGCTTGCAATATTTACAAAATCAAGAGATTAGCGGCAACTAGTATATGGCCACTTTTAGAAGACAGATTTTCAGCTTTACATTTTGTTCTGAATAGACATAAATTGGAAGCAAACTTTTACAGTATCAGCGTCAATGACTTAGATCTTGACAGTTTCATCTTTGCAGACTCAGATGTTTCTATTGGAAATACTTGTCTTATTAGACGTATTCCTGTGATTCCATTCTAGAGCCTGTGATCTTGGTGTTCTACTGTTCGTTACTATTTTGTTTCCCTTTCCCAGGACTTGGATGATATGAACATTGAAATAATGAGGAACACTCTTTACAAGGCATACCTTGAGGACTTCTACAGATTTTGTCAGGTGATTTCACTGAAATATTTGTCCTTATGAGTCTTTATTCTTGCCTTTTTCCTGGTTTTCATCAATGTTTATTATTAAACAGAAACTTGGTGGTGCCACTGCTGAGATCATGTCTGACCTTTTAGCTTTTGAGGCTGATAGAAGGGCTGTAAATATTACCATAAATAGGTTTGTTGAAGCTAAGAACATTTTGCGTAACTTTTTGTCTTTCTAGACATTTGTAGAATTGAAATGATGATTTCCCCTTTGAACAGCATTGGTACTGAGCTCACCAGAGATGATCGCAGAAAATTGTACTCTAATTTTGGCTTACTGTAAGTTCCTATCGCAATATTTATTCATCTTTTAATGGAAGTTAAAGTGCTGCCTCTTTTTGGCCAGAAGTTTCTATGCTGCTTTGGAATGTCTTTTTTAGTAATTGTTTGCTTATCCCGAACAGTTATCCTTATGGCCATGAGGAGCTGGCTGTTTGCGAGGACATTGATCAGGTATGTCTTATTTTGCTTGTCAATGATGTATCGTTGACTAGTTTCTTTGTTGGATATAAATTGCTAAGAGTTAATTGGCTTTTTTGGGTTTGTCTGTCTCTTAGGCCCTGTTAGATTGTGCCCCTTTGGATAGTCAATTGTGTTCAATAACCATGTCAATGTGAAACATATTGCCAGTTAACACTCTAGTCACTTGTGCCTAAAAAAAAAAATGTGCTGTCTCGGTTTTCCGTGTCTATTCTTTCTGCATCATTGAGTTTAAGTTGTAAATCTGTTGGCTACTTCTCGATAGTGGGTTCTGTTGTTCTAACTTCTATTTGTATTTGAATACTGTTAATATTGCTGTTTGGACCTTAAATGGTTCTCATTCAGGTTCGTGCTGCCATGGAAAAATATCCTCCATATCAGTCTATTTTTGCTAAATTATCTTATGGAGAGAGCCAGATGCTTGACAAGGCTTTCTATGAGGAGGAAGTGAAGAGGCTTTGCTTAGCGTTTGAGCAACAGGTTTATATTTGACTGCTGTTTTTTCATTGTTTCTGGTCCCAGTAGAAAGTTAACTAAAACTGGAGGGGCGGCTACATGTCTCTCACTGAGTCATGTATAAAACAGTTAGTTGAGTCGGATCATAGGAAGAAAATTGCATAGCTTGGCTTAACTCTCTTTATATGTTTTGTCTTTCTTAGCTGCCTTTTTCTTTATGCAGTTCCATTATGCTGTGTTCTTCGCATATATGAGATTAAGGGAGCAAGAGATTAGGAACCTAATGTGGATTTCTGAATGCGTGGCTCAGAATCAAAAGTCAAGAGTACATGACAGTGTTGTCTTCATATTCTAGGCTGAATTACACCTCTCTAAAAATAGTTACATTTTTACCCCCTTTCGGGATAATTGTCTATAAATCGACCTCCACATTTCAATGCGTGGCTCAGAATAATGTTTGAACTATATCTTTACGCTGATAAGATCTACAATCTGGAGGAAAATTCATGTTCAATTACGATCTAGAGTGAAGATTGTTGTTGAATTTCGTCAACTATGTTATCAGTCTTGAAGATGTTAAGTTTCATGGTTTCCATTATTGTTGTTGTGTTTCTTACGATGAAGTAGATACAGCTCTTGTATATCGCATTGAGTTTGAGAAATAAGTTAATGACTTTTGAATAATGTGCATTTTTATATTTTTTGTATTTTATATTTATTGATTTGAAATAAACTTATTCCTACCTCTTCTCTCTATTTTTTATAATTTGTAATAAAGTTCTTCCTGCATTAACAAATGAATATAAACTTTATTCATACTCCCTCTTGAGCTTACGTTCTATTTGATACAATCAAATCTGAAGTAGTCAAACGCTTATCTAACCCCAGACTTCCTCTTCTACCTTATCCCCTATACTTCCGTTGACCTGATGATCAAGCCTGAATTTGAAAAGGAAAAACCCGTTGAAGAAGTGTATCTGTACCTGCTGTTTTTAGGTGCCCAGGCGAGCCCATATGCTTATAGCTACAATTCCTGCTGAATTTAGGAACAGAGAGGTATGTTTGGATCAGGGTTATCTAACCGGACCGGACTAGAAACTGGCGAACCGGCCTCTAAACCGGTCCGGTCCGGGTCAATTTTTTTTTTAAAAATCTTTTTTTAAAAAATTTTTTTCCTTTAGAATTCCATACTATATGCCTAAAATATTCCATTTCTCACCGGTTTAGCTCCGTTTGACTCCAGTCTGACCCACTGACCCTTGATCCAATATCCCAACCGGTTCACTGACAGGTCCGGGTTTAATTACCTTGATTTGAATTGTTTTGAACATAGGATCTGTCCATTACGGGCCGGCTTATATAGGAGATCGGGTTTTGCCTAGAGTCGAGTTTCCTCCATTGGGAGCCCTCCATGGTCGCCCCAAGTCTGAGAAGGCAATGCTTGCGGATTTGGCCTCATTGATTTGGAGTGCTTGCTAGTCTTTTCTTGTGCCTTCTTTGAGAATGCCTGCTCCTCATGAAAATCCTTTGGTTGTTCGGTTCATACATATGTACGGATTTGGAGGGAAGGAATCCTATGATCTTGACTGGGAATTGTTTGAACAGAGCTTTAGGGACGAGGTTGATGATAATGGGCTCTTGATACGTGGCCAGTCATTGAGTTTTAAGGCCTGTGAAATTAAATACTTTGACTACCCAATTTGTTCGCTTGCTATTTCGAGGCTACTTAAAACATTAGAGATCTCTTGCAAAATTGTATCTTTTAGGATCATTGGCAAATGATGTATCACCAATACTATCGTAGAATATTCTACTCAACTCATCATCACCTGATATATGTGGTTGTTGATCCTTTGCTTCTTCTCCATCAATTTCATCTCCAAACATATTCAAATTCTTTTCCACTAAGAAAATTGAAGACCGGAGAAGAAGGCCAAGAGCTGTAGGTGAAGATGACTTATTGCTTGAGATAAAAGCAGTTTCCTTCCCAAGGACCTCTTGCATTTGTGAAGACGTCAAGTAATCTGTGTTAAACAAATTGCTGTCAAGGGCCAAGGTTCTGGACTCCTCTGCTGAAGTATAATTAAAAGGAGATGCCATTGCCTGAACCTCTGGTACGATCTGTGATTCAAGTGTTGGTTCTTGGATATTTCCTCTGGCAGGTCTTAACTGTGTTATGTAATTGCTCAAATCAAAGTTGGTTATAGCATGAATCCCTCTGAACTCAATGGCCGCAATGTCGTAAGCACGAGCAGCTTCCTCCTGGGTGCCTGATGGGAAAGATGCATTACTTTGATGAGCTCAAGAAGTGTATGTATGAGATACGAATAAGCTGTTCTTGACTTATTGTTTTAGTCCTATGATGGGTTGTGATTTGCGAAGTTAAACTTACTGTAAGTGCCAAGGTAGAGATATTTGTTTCCAAAAACCCTCCCTATCCTTGCTTCCCATCTCCCATTTTGGTGGTGCCTGCAACAATTTCACTTTTGTAACTGTGAATCATCTCCAACAGTGATATTTCACAAGTCACTACACATTCATAAGGATTATCACCTTGCAACACCTCTGTACATTGACACGCCTCTTGAAAAGCCATTACTTTTTCTGTCAAAGAAAAACCAGTAAGAATCGTTTGCTCTTATACCATGTACTCACTGTGGTAGTGCTATTAAAACCTATCTTGTGATTTCTAGTTTACTTTTTGCAAGTACTAACAGGGAAGATACCCTACCTTCTTAAAGTGGCCAAATACTCCTCTTTTGTCATAGTCTTCATTATCTCTATCTCTTTCATGTAATCTGATATCTGTTGGGAGTATAAGGAGCAAGAGGTGATCAACATCCAAGCGAAGATAAAGATAATTCTTTTCATAGGTGAGAAATCTTAACTAATACCATACCAGAAAATTGGTGGAAGTTGATGTTCCCCAGTACTTCAGTGCAGCTAAGTCATATGCTCTGGCTGCAGACTCTTCTTCATCATAAGCTCCTGCAAACATTGAAAGTTATTTGATCATGTCATGAATATCAACGGAGGGATTAGTCCAGTCTTGACTTTAGAATGAAGGTTATTCCGTACTCACCCAGGTAAACTGCTAGTTTCAATCCACGTTCCCACAGAATGAAATTGATGAAACACACAGGTATATTAGAAAGGAAGAACAAATAAACGATGAAAAATATGCAATAACGCAAAAAATTCTTGTCAATTTGATTAAAAAAATGAAGAACTCTACCTTGCTTCCCTTTCTTCTTCTGCGTTACATTCCAAGAGAGCTTGTCCCACAGGTGAGCCTCATACCGACCAGTCCATTTGTGTCTGTTTATATACAGTTTTGAAAGAGATTAGAAAATTGACAAGAACAATTGAAGAGTATGGAACTTCATGGTTGTTTGAAACTATAAATAGAGCAAGAAAATCCTTCTTATTACCTGCTGACACCTCGAAATCTTGAACTTCTCTTCACAGTATGGGAAATAGAATTTTGATCAACTTGCTGTCTCTTCTGACTTAGATTATCATCACAGTTAAGTGATGCTGCTTCATGCTCTCTTCTTCGTCTCTTGACGCTACGAGTTCCTTGGAAGTCACATCCTTCCATGCACATCCTACTTCTTCCTATGCTCTCTTCATTTTGCATTATCATTTCCATTTTCTGTATCAGAATGTCCTCCTGCAGGTCTTTAGGTACACTCTTTTCCTTCTGTAAATGCTTGCCTTGGTGAGAGATGTTTGTAATGTATGGGTTCTTTTTATAGTATTCACTTCTTTTTTGCTCTATTATGTTTTTGTTTTTATTGTTATAAACATGGCTCAAGTTATTACAAGGGGGACGTTAATAACAGGGAAACTTGACTTCCGAACATTTGAAATTCGCTTCTCATTGTTGGTTTTATTCTTATTTAATTGCGGTTTTTCATACATATAATAATGATAATTAGGAGGAGTGTCATTACAGCTGTCCAAAGCCAACCTGTAAAATGATAACGATTAAAAAACATCAAATTATAATACTCCCTCTGGTCCTAATTATAAGACAAAGTTGATTTTTTTGGAGAAATTAAGGAAGCCAATTAAATCACTTTAGAATATTTTTATTTTTATTTTTTTCTTCAAACTAATTAATTTGACTAATAAACTGATATATAATCTAGGGATACTAAAAATATAAGTACTTTAAAGTGATTTAATTGGTTTCCTTAATTTCTCCAAAAAAATCAACTTTATCTTATAATTAGGATCGGAGGGAATACTAGTATTATTATGAAGAGTCCAAACATTCATTTGCACATAATATTAGTAACCCCACCAGTTGATGTATTCACTGACAATTGTACAGATCGATACCAACTGTAAAAGAAGTCAGGATAATCTTCAACATGTGTCTCAAATCAAAGTTAACCGATGCTGTATTTTTTCTTTAGGCAATGATTACTTCGATGATAGTAATAACAGTTGAGAAATTAGTTTCAAGTCTTCATCATTTTCATTAATTATCAATCATAAGCTAAGTGCTTAACTAATGGTCAAGATATAAGAGGATGATGAGCAATACTATTGCAGCCAACTTGATGAGCTAAGATGGCTATCCTCCATGAGAGTTTAATTTGATTTTCTGGTTGTTGCGAGCTTAACCAACTGATATGAATGTTTCTTGGCGAGCTTCTCATAGTGAGCAAAAATAGTGATTGCAAATATGATATATTATTCTTAATATTATTAAATGTCTGTGGAAGAAATTCTTGAAAATGACTTTTTTAAGGCTTATCAATGCCGACCAAATTAATGTACTTACACAGAACTTGTAGAAAATTTTCCAAAATGCTTGCTTAGGAAGTCAGCCTATTTTTGATCAGGACAGGCAACAAAAGGTTTGATATGCAACGTTATTATCTTTTTGCAGATTGGTGTTTTATTGTTATTGGATTCATCACCTGCTAAATGCCACTCTTTGTTTTCTTTTGATACTGACTTGAATTGGTGATATTCTGTTACTCTGACTTCCCACTTATAATTTGCTTCCTCTGTACAAGTATGGACGGTGCTTACGATGAAAAATAATGCATATAATAATCATTCCACTCGTCTTATAACTCAACAGCTGAAAAGCTTGGCATATTTATACTTGTTGTGAACCTGAGAGAAACTAAAGAGCTTAAATGACGATGAAGGCCTTTGGCCTTTAGGAATTGATGCTAAATATCAGAGTATGATGTATGTTTAAAAATTTATTAGGTCATCCTCACCAATTAAATTTGTAATGGGGGACTACTCCCCAATTTCTCCATTTTATTAAGAGGGGTCAATAGTAAAAGCGTACGTAGAATAAAGTCTTCGTAAATCTTAAGAGTACAGCTGTGGTCTAGTTTGTACAAAATTTGTTCATGATGTTAAGTAGAGCCTCTTTAAAAATGAATGGTGCCATTCTTTTTTTTTATAAAAAACAAAATGATATTACTAATAAAATAACAGTATTACAACGTCTGATAGGAAATACTACAACAACTATTTAAGAAGACATTTAAAATGAAAGGATTAGGAACTGCATAAGCTTTGTAGCTAGAGAACAATGAAAAGTCAAGACAGAAACACAGGCTTTCAAAAGATGAATCGATCGATCAATAGATGTTGCATGGAAAGTTTTTTGGGAAAATTCCATAAGAATACAGTTAATAATGGGAAAAGATGAATTAGTGCTGCGAATTTATCAAATTCTAACTCAGAACTGAAGTAAGAACCTGAGATTTCTAATTCTGACCAAAATACCTTTAATTCAGTTCACAAGTTTCAGCGGTAAGTAACAACACCTGTATGTATATTAACAATATTAGTTTTTACATTAACGACTTTACTTTCATATTGTACAACTTCATATCCCAAAAACCAGGGATAATTTTGAAGGCACAGGTTTTAGGAGTCAATAACAACATCATCATTTATATTAATAACATTATATTTTACATTAACGACTTTACTTTTATATTTTACAACTTTATGTTGGAGATATAAGCTACATGTGGTTGTGTCAAATGGAACAAGTCCCACATTGCTTGGGAAAGAGAGAATGCTAGTGTATATATTACATCTTGTGAGTTGGGCTAGTAAATGGGCCAAGAGAGGAAGAGTGGGCTCGCGTGCACAATAAAGGGCCACTAGGAGGCAAACATACCGAAAATCCGGCGATCCCCCCTGCCGCGTGAATTAAATGCGGACTGGGCACTTTTTTATCAAATGTTTTTTTTTTGAAAAAATCTACAATTTATTTTTGTGAAAATGACTAACTGGAAAAACCCAATTTTGAGGCATCTGAATTTTGAAACCCCAGTATTTTGGTTACAGAAGGCCATGAATCATATTTTAAATTGCCAAACGTACATTTTGAATTGCTAAACGTGCATGGCTCTTCAACGTTCAGAAACTGCCTCATCATGTAGATTCATTGCTATGTAATCGATGGTTTAATGGCCTTTATGTGGATTAAATCTTGCCCAACGTCTTTGAGGTCATGCCTATATAAGGAGGGCTTAACAGAAGGTTCAAACATCCCAGCTCTGACATCTTCAGGCTCCTTCTTCCTCCTCTTGTCATTCTCTCTATTTGCTTGTTGCCATGGTATATTTTGTTGTTCTGTTTGCCCTGTGACTACAGGAAGAGTCCATTTTATCTTGGGGAGTGCCACTTCCAGTCAGCCGGTGGTCGTGAAATAGCTCTTAAGGACGGCGTCCTTGGACGTGACTCGGATTGCGGATTACATAGTGTTTTGCAGGATTTCGCCAACAATCTTAAGAGCTAATATGGCTTTTATTCCTCCTGCTGGTTTGGGAACTAGTGCCCAGGCGAACACTGCTGCTACTTTCGAAGCTAACAACGCCGGTTCTGGTCCTATTCCAATGGCAATGCCTATGCCCAGGCAGTTTCCAGACATTTTCAAGATCGAACAGTTTGAAGGGAAGAACTTCAGACGCTGGCAGGAACGTGTCTACACTATTCTTGACATGCATGGAGTTGCTGATGCACTTACACAATCTGCACCATCCCCAAATGCTGACCAAGCCCAGAAGGATGCTTGGGCCTATGCTAACAAGGTTTGTAGACATATGCTTATCACTACTTTATCTAATGATATGTTCGATGTGTACCATGTTTACAAAGAAGCAAATGAGATATAGGGATCACTTATCCTCAAGTATACTACTGAGGATGCTGGAAAGCAGAAGTTCGTGATAGGAAACTTTTACAAGTGGGAGATGACGGATGACAAAGACGTCAAACTCCAGATCATTGAGTACCACAAGTTGAATGAGGAGCTTCGGGCTGAGAAGATCAATTTACCAGATGGGTTCGTGGTTGGAGTACTGATCGAAAAGTTGCCATAATCATGGAATGACTACAAGCAACAACTGAAATACAAACAGAAACAGTTGTCCCTGAATGATCTGATCACTCATATCATTATTGAAGATACCAACAGAAAGGAGATACGAGCTGCAAAGGGCAAAGAGATGGCTGCTAAAGCAAACTTAGTTGAGGAAAAGCCGCACAATAAGAGGTACGACTCTAAAAACAAAAAGAATAAAAATAAGAAACCTTACTACAAGCCTAAGGATACTAACCCCAAGAAGAAGACAGGCAGTTGCTTTGTTTGTGGAAAACCAGGTCATTATGTAGCGCAGTGCAGGAAAAGGGCTAAGGGAGATAACTCCCAAAAGGGTAGAAATCCTCCTAAGCCAAATGTGTATTTGGTTGAAGGAGATGATAGCAGTGATGAAGAAATCATTGTTGCTGTGGTGTCACAAGCCCTTCTTGTCTCTGATGTGAAGAATTGGGTGGTAGACTCAGGAGCTACCAAGCACATCTGTGCAAACGAAGAGATGTTTACCTCCTTTGAAGAAGGGGAAGACCACGTTTATCTGGCTGACTCCCGAACCGCTAAGGTTCATGGAAAAGGGAGGGTGATAATGAAGCTCACTTCTAGAAAGACATTGGCACTGAATGACGTGCTATATGTACCTAAAGTCAGAGCTAACTTAGTCTCTGTGGCATTGCTTGGGAAAGCTGGGGTTAGGGTATGTTTTGAATCTAACAAGATTGTCATGACTAAGAACAATGTTCTTATTGGGAAGGGCTATTGTAATAAAGGACTGTTTGTTCTTAGTGTTTCTGAAATAAATGAGAATGCATCTTCTTCTGCTTACTTGATTGATTCCTATTATATGTGGCATGCTAGATTAGGACATGTTCATAAATCTTATATTAAGAGGCTACAAAATCTAGGGCTGATTTCTAAAACTAAAAATGATTTTCAAAGTAAATGCGAGGTTTGTGTAGAAACTAAGTTAACCAAGAGAACACATTTTCCTACACAAAGAGAAACTGAGTTATTGTCTTTGATTCATACCGATTTAGGTGATTTAAAACAAACTGAAACCAGAGGAGGTAAAAGGTATTATATCACCTTCATCGATGATTTTTCAAGATATACTAAAGTATATTTATTGAGAAATAAAGATGAATCATTTGACAAATTTCTTTTATACAAAGCAGAAGTAGAAAACCAATTAAATAGAAGGATTAAACGAGTTAGATCAGATAGAGAAGGGGAATATTTATTACTAAACAATTTTTGTGAAAAATAAGGTATAATACATGAAGTAACTCCTCCTTATTCACCTGAGTCTAACGGTGTTGCAGAAAGGAAAAATAGAACTTTAAAAGAAATGATGAATGCTTTACTAGTAAGTTTGCAGCACCTAATAACTTGTGGGGTGAAGCTTTGTTGTCTGCTTGTTTTCTACAAAATAGAATACCTCACAAGAAAACTAAGAAGATGCCTTATGAATTATGAAAAGGTTTTTTGCCTAATCTCCAATATTTGAAAGTGTGAGGGTGTCTTGCTAAAGTTTTACTACCAGATGTTAAAAAGAGAAAAATTGGTTCTAAAACTTCTGACTGTATATTTATTGGATATGCTAAACAAAGTGCTGCTTATCGTTTTCTGGTTTTAAAAAGTGATGTTTTAGATCACAATACAATTGTTGAAACAAAAGATGCAGAGTTTTTTGAAAATATATTTCCTTTGAAGGTTGAGCATATTCCTAAAAGAATTTAAAATTCCTCTACTTCTTTTGAACAAAATTCAAATGAAGTTTTGGTTGAAGATTTAAAGAGAAGTAAAAGACAAAGAAAACAAACATCCTTTAGAGATGATTTTTATACTTACTTGGTACAAGATGAACAAAAAATTTTTGATGAAGCTATTTCTTCTCCAGATGAATCTTTTTGGAAAAAAGCAATAAAAGCTGAAATTGATTCTTTAAATCAAAATAAAACATGGGTTTTGGTAGACTTGCCTCCAGGAGCAAAGCCTATTGGTTGTAAATGGATTTTAGGAAAAAAAATATTTTCCTGATGGAACTATTGATAAATACAAAGCTAGATTGGTAGCAAAAGGGTATACTCAAAAAGAGAATGTTGATTATTTTGACACTTTTTCTCCTGTAACTAGGAGTTCTTTTGTTAGAATCCTAATTGCCTTAGCTTCTATCCATAAGCTTTTCATTCATCAAATGGATGTTAAAACAGCTTTTTTAAATGGTGATTTAGAAGAGAAGATTTATATGGTGCAACCTGAAGGGTGTATTATTCCTAGGCAAGAAAATAAAGTTTGTAAACTTGTTAAGTCCTTGTATGGTTTGAAACAAGCGCCTAAATAATGGCATGAAAAACTGGATCAAGTTTTGTTAAGTGGTGGTTTCTCTACTGTTGAGGTAGAAAGATGTGTTTATACAAAACTTGTAAACAATAATTGTGTGATTATTTGTTTGTATGTGGATGACATGCTTATCTTTGGTACTACCATAAGTGTTGTGCTTGAGACAAAACGTTTTCTGTCTTCTAATTTTGATATGAAAGATTTGGGTGAAGCGAAAGTGATTTTGGGTGTAAATATCATAAGGAATAATAATGGTATCATACTTTCTCAGGAACATTACATTGAGAAAATTTTGAGAAAGTTTGAACTATTTGATGAGTCTCCTTTGAATACTCCTTATGATCCTAATGTGCATTTAAAGAAAAATAGAGGAGAATCAATTACTCAATCTAAATATGCATAGATTATTAGGAGTCTGTTGCATTTAATGAACTATACCAGGCCAGACATAGCATATGATGTGTGTAGATTGAGCAGATATACTCATTGTCCAAGTAATGAGCATTAGAAGGCTTTGGTAAGAGTATTGAGATACTTGAGAGGTACCATGAATTATAGTATTCATTATAGTGGATTTCCCGCTGTATTGGAAGGATGCAGTGATGCTAACTGGATCTCAGATTCAGAGGAGAGCAAATCCACTAGTGGCTATGTGTTCACTCTTGGTGGTGGTGCCATAACATGAAAGTCGGTCAAACAAACTATCTTAACTAGTTCCTTAAGGGATTCTAAGTTTATTGCATTTGAGCTGACTGGTACTAAGGCTGAGTGGTTGAAAAACTTCTTAGGGAATATCCCACTAGGTGAAAAACGAACACCATAAGTGTCTTTACATTGTGATAGCCAATGTGCGATAGCTACGGCTAAAAATAAAACCTTTAATGGTAAAAGTAGACATATTCGATTGAGACATAATATAATAAGGCAGCTACTCAAAGATGGTGTAATCTCAATCGATTATGTAAGGTCAGCTGTGAACCTTGCGGATCCGTTTACAAAACCCCTGGGAAGGAAACAAATCCTTGATTCATCGAGGGGAATGGGACTTAAGCCGATAAGAAATTAACAGCGATGGCAACCCAACCTCTATGATTGGTGATCCCATGAAAGAGGTTCAATGGGTAAGAACAAGTCGTGAGTTAGTTCTACTAGCACTAAAGTAAATTGTTAGTCCCTTCCTATAATGCCGAGAATGTGCTAGAATGCATTTTGGTGAGGATGAGCAAAGCTCTTAATGATTTCATAGTTCTACGGAATGGTGTGCTCATTGCAAGTACATTTAATGAAATCACCTCTACGAATGTGGAGTGGGGCCGCTCCTATGAGATCGTGGCAAAATCTCTAGAGCATTCGTTATGAACCAAGCAAGCGCATAGCCGTCTTAACATGCAAAACCGCGTTGACAGCGAAATGTGGGGGTATAATCTGACTTCTAATGCCTCTAGTATACACATAAGAGATGTGAGTTCATAGTCCATAGGACCACTGACATCTCTGTATACTAAGTGTTATTAGTCTAGGTCTAGTTTATAGTCCTAAGGACCACTAGATACAATGGTTATACCCGTGTGTGCAACTAAGCTAAAGGCGTTCCTTTTAACACATGTGGGGGATTGTTGGAGATATAAGCTATATGTGGGTGTGTCAAATGGTACAAGTCCCACATTGCTTGGGAAAGAGAGAATGTTAGTGTATATATTACACCTTGTGAAGTTGGGCTAGTAAATGGGCCAAGAGGAAGAGTGGGCTCACATGCACAATAAAGGGTTACTAGGAGGCAAACGTAGTGGAAATCCGATGATTTCCCCCTGCGCGTGAATTAAATGTGGACTAGGCACTTTTTTATCAAATGTCTTTTTTGGAAAAATCTATAATTTATTTTTGTGAAAATGGCTAACCGGAAAAACCCAGTTTTGAGGCATTTGAATTTTGAAACCCCAGTATTTTGGTTACAGAAGGCCATGAATCAGATTTTAAATTGCCAAACGTACATTTTGAATTGCTAAACGTGCATGGCTCTTCAACGTTCAGAAACTACCTCATCATGTAGATTCATTGTTGTGTAACCGATGGTTTAATAGCCTTTATGTGGATTAAATCTTACCCAACGTCTCTGAAGTCCTGCCCAACATCTCTGAGGTCATGCCTATATAAGGAGGGCTTGACAGAAGGTTCAGACATCCCAGCTCTGACATCTTCGAGCTCCCTCTTCCTCCTCTTATCATTATCTCTATCTGCTTGTTGCTTTGGTATATTGTGTTGTTCTATTTGCCCTGTGACTACAGGAAGAGTCTGTTTTATCCTGCGGAGTGACGCTTCCAGTCAGTCGGTGGTCGCGGAATAGTTCGTAAGGACAACGTCCTTGGACGTGACTCGGATTTCGGATTACACAGTGTTTTGTAGGATTTCACCAACACTTTATATCCCAAAACTTGGGATAATTTTGATGGCACAAGTTTCAGGGGTTAATAATAACATTTGTATCTATAATAAGAATATTATATATTACATTAACGACTTTACTTTTTTAGTTTACAACCGAACTAAGGATAATTTAGTCATTTGGTTAGAATTAGAAATCTCAAATTCGTACTTCAATTCTGACCTGAGATTTTATAAATTTGTAACACCAATTTATCTTTTTTTATTTTTAATTATATTTTTCTAAAATTTTTCCAATTTTTTTTGGTCAAGAAAAGAAAAGAAAAGAAGTACATGTCTTTGCTTCAAAAGATATGCCTGCGTTAAAGCGGATAGCAGAGGAAAGAGTTGATTGTTGATGCTGGCACATCAAGCTTATGAAGTGATTAATACTCTTTCCTGGCTTATATATACTCTTCTTGTCATTAATGTATAGCTTAATTAGGGAGTTGATGTTAATTTTAAATATAAAACCATTTTGTTTTTTGAAAAAAAGAGAGAGAAAGACATATTTCACTTGTTTATTAATTTTTTTTTAAATTAACTTTACTGATATTCCTTAAACAATAATCAAGTTAGAAAAGGAGGGGGAAATTTAAAAAGATGATTATTGTTATGAAAATAAAAAGAACACAAAAAACGTTTGGGATAAAGAAGATGCGCAAGACAAAAGAGAATTGGAGAGAAAAGAAGTAGTTTTTATTCCATTTCTCATATAGATTTCAATCCACTTGAGGTATGAAGCTTTGATATAAATCTGTTGGTCATAAATTTTCATGATCAATTATTCTTCCGCCCACAAAAAAAAAGGGACAATTACATTCAGGTTTCATCTAAGAGAAAAAATAAAAAAATGGTTCCGTTGACAACTTCAAAAGCGTGAATTGACAACTCTAGGGGTGCAGTTAATAACTCCATGGGACCAATTTTTCATTTTTTCTCTTAGGTGGGACCTGAATGTAATTCTCCAAAAAAAAAACCTTTATTAGTTCTTTAGGAGAATTTCATTTAAATACCACATAAAGTTCTTCAGGAACCATCGTATATTATTACATCAGAATATAATTTCATTACTTATTAATAATATAAGTTCTTTTGGAATGCTTGAACTTCCAAGTGAAAATAGGTTATTGACCTGCTATATATGTACTGAACTATATTTATGTGACTCATACTTAAGGGAGAGATTGTTAGGATATAAGTGTAAGTTAATATTAAAAAGCTCTATTCATATACTTTATTTAAATCCTAATTGATCTCCCAGAATAGATGTTGGATTAAGATTTTTAAATCAATATGATGTGAAAGTTGTAAAGTTTAATGTTGTTAACAAAACATGATACAATAAACCAGAAATTTACTGATCTAAACAAATTTATTATTTGCATGACTCGTTTGATTATCCGAGTCATATATATGATACAACAAATTATAAAATATTATATATTGGCATCCATTGAAGAACTAGAAGATTCTTCATGAATAACCAACACATTATATAATTCAAGAATTATTATGTGCTACATGTTCTCGAAGAAAAATAATTATGAGAGTATCGTTGTGCTATGATTTGGAATGGATCTCCAAATTTCTAGAAATATATCAAACTAAAATATATATATATATATATATATATATATATATATATATATATATATGCTCATTCAAATAACATGTAAACTATATAAGTGTTCAACAATTTTGATATATGCATCTATAAGATTGTTACATGTGATATTACTATTAGTTTACAACTTGAAGTTTGCAGGAATGTTTGAATAAGTTATTATCTTAAGCGCAATTTCTAGATTATATGATTCATTAATTGAAGCCTCCATAAATAGCTAGATTGATACTTATGAGAACAAAATTTTTATTTCAGTGTTGACATATTTGATCTTACATATTGCAGCACTTATTCTAGCCAACAAAATTTTTCAAGAAAATTGGCTTTTGGTAAGGAGCCAGGTATATTTCATCTTAAAAAGTTTGAATGTGCATTCCTATTGATTTACCACAATGCATATAAATGAATATTTAAAGGAAATTGAGATAAATGTTGGGTAATAACCTCATTCTTCTTGTTTGTTTCTAAATGAAGCAAAAGGATGTTTTTAATAGAAATATATGGATTTAGAAGATTTATACTGTATGATTAGTCAGTTGTCATTTGATAAAATTTTTCTAACATGAGCGGGAGAAATTGAATAGTTGGAAAAGATAACAAATGGAATGCATTATTACTATCAACTATAGATTCTTGAATATAGAAATATGAATTAGAAGTTCATTAGGTCTTACATTCATGAAATATTGCTTAAAATATGTCAGAGGCAATTACTAACCTAAATGAGAATTACTAAATCTCATATTCCAACTGAAAATGTTCTAATCAGCATAAATGAAAGTGAGGGATGCTCGAAATATGAGAGAATAATCGGTTCCGGAAGAAAAGAAAAAGGAGCAAATAATCAAAATGATTATATTAAGGAGCCAAGTACTCAAGAAGAGGTCAAGACATAACTAATTGCAAAAACTCAAAAGAGGTTCAGGTACCTAAAAATAATAAATAGAGCTCAATAAATTATGTTAGAATAAGAAAAATTGAATTGAAAAGACAAAGTTGTCGACAATAGTTTTAGTAATAATATCACTTGATCAAATGAGGATCTTATACATAAATATGTAAGTGTTTGGTATCACTTTTATAGCCCAATAAGCCCATTTTTTGGGCAAAAAAGCCCAAATAAAAACGTAACCCGTTTTGCTAGTGTTTGGTACAACGTTTTTGCAAAAAAGAAAAGGCCGAATAAACTCACTTATTGATAAGCCCCAACTAGGGGCTTATTTTTGGAAAAAAGCTGCGGTGGTTTTTTTTTGTCAGATTATTATTGTTATTATGGGCATTTAATGCCCCTGTCAACCATTTCATTTTCTCTCCCTCCTCTCTTCTCCTTTTTCGATCGAGCGAGCCACATAGGCCTCTACAGTCTCCCGATCTCCAAAATCTCCTCCCTCTCTCGGTCAGCGTCCGAAACTTGGTGAAGTGGTGGTGTTTGTCACGCAACTTCAAAAACCGGGGAAGCTGGAGAAATATACAAAAATCCCATCTTCTTCTTCCTGTTTGGTTATTCCTCTCATTTTGACTTGACAGTTTTGCTCTCAGAATCAAATCTTAAAACTTGGAGGTTACAGAGGAGTCCAATGGCAAGAAGAAATTCACAGCCCAAAGAAGGCGCTTGAGGTTAGGAGCAAACCAACACTCAAACTGAGATTTGAAAGTGAATTTAAAAATTGGAGAGGAGACGAACGTGGAGGTTGGAGCCAAAATCGCACCAACATACAAACTCAGGTTCAGATCTGAGATGCTCGACAGCGAACCAAGAGCCCAAGATGAAGGACGACGAACAACAACCAATGGAGACTGAAGAAAGAGAGGTAGAGGAGAAGATATCGACACTGACGCCGCCAACGACTTGCTCCATTCCAGATCTGTTCTAGCTTTCCATCTTGGTCACTGTAGATATGCTCGAGGTATCAAACACCATGAATGTCCATCCAGATCTTCTAGAGATGGAAGAAAGAAAGCTGGAATAAAAGATATGCTCACCTTGCCTCCTACCACCCTCCACCTCAGTCATCCACACTGACGCAGCCGGTGACCTCCTTCGCTCTAGACCTGTTCTACCCTTCCATCTATAATTTGGGTAAAGCATATGGGTTTCATTATGACTAATTGTGAACAGTTTTCCCTAAAATTTTTGTTTTGCATATTCTATAATTTGGACTTTGCTTTGTAAATAGTGAGCAATGAAGTTGATGGCTGATATTTGTAAAGTGAGGGAGCTTATACCTTCATTTTTTATAATTCTTTTCTGATTTTGTGTGCTTCAAATATGCCTTAGATGTTCCATGTTCTTTATAAATCATGATCACTGAAAGGTCACATTAAAGAATTTTTTTAAAAAAGCACTTATACAATCGCTAATCTAAACATGTTTTGATTTATGAAAAATCACGTATTCAACCGTTCATCCAAACATAAATCACATTACAAAAACTGACTATTTTATTAAGTCAGAATCATAATAAGTCATTTTTCCTACCGCTATCCCAAACACACCTTATATAAGCAGAAAACAAAAAGTGATTGGTGAACTGAAAAAAGGGGACAAGAAGCAATGAAAAATGTTCTTTGTGATATATGAATATTTATGTGAAAGTAAATATTTTCACAAGGTCTAATGATGATTATACTAAGGTACAGTATTTGATGGTGTATACAATAATTTTTGTATTAGTCTGGTAGTATGTGAAAAAAAGTATGCGTCTATTAGATATTGTTATATATAGTCCATGCGTATGATTCACTGAATAGTGACATTTCTGTAAGAATTATTAAATGATCTAAAATGCCAGAAGCATGTCCAAATATGATTTTTCTTGCAAAATATATATTGAATTTGATATTCTGACAATACCTTATTTTTTATGAGAATACTTAGATATCATTTTAATTTTGTATTTATTATGATTTTATTGATAAAATTTAGTTCTTGCAGGCACATAATGTATAATGAAACTGAGATATGGTGTTATAGTTCAATGAAAATAGTATATGATATCGTTTTGTTAGGAAAAGGTTGAACATGTGGATGCCAAATATACCTTGATAATTTTTCTTTATTGTTTTTAGAATAAATAAGGTAAAGAGAGAACATATTGATATTTTAACATATCCAGAAGATGTGTCAGAGGAATACATTTTAGCATATCATTTGATGATAATGTATCATTCATAATTTATCAGCTAAAAGAAAGATATACCTGAAAAGGCATTGAAAATAACCTATTTGAGAAATTAACATTCTCCATTAGGTGAAAATGATAAAGATTAATGTTGTCATTAGGGAGAGTAAAAGTGATGTTGTCGTCATAAGAAGTAAAAGTGATATTGTCTTCAAGGGAAGAAAAGATCATGCTGTACTCTTTTTTCCTTAATCAGGGTTTCGTCCCACTAAGTTTTTTTGGTAAAGTTTTTAACGAGACAATTTCAACATGTATTGTATTATTGTGTACTTTTTTTTCTTCACTGGGTTTTTTGTCCCATTGAGTTTTCCCAGTAAGGTTTGATGAGACACAATATTTATTTATGAATATTCAAGGAGAAGTGTTATAACTATTATGAAGCGTAGATTCCATCTCATTGGGCTAATGTGTCATTATACCCTATAAGTCTATAACTCCCCAGTTGAAGAGTTTCTTGTATTTATTTCCTATAACCTCCAATTGCACAATTATATTGCTTAATTTCACTCTTATGTACTTGTAACTCTTTAGGCTAGTCTTCAATGTTGGGGTCCTATAAATAGATGATGGTGTACACCATTTGTGACAATGAAGTAATGAAAACTCCTCTTCTCCAACCTTCTCTTATCTTCTTCATCCCCCATCTCTTATATTTTCTTGATTTTCATAACAATTATAATGTTTTAGAAAAAACATATCACATTAATAAATTTAATTAACATATTTAATTTATTCAAATTAGTTAATTAAGTTTTACATTAAGGATTAAAACAGTATATTTTATGCATAAGGGAGATGCATGATGCATCAACATATGAGAGCATATGTGGCTAACAGTGCTAGTCTTGCTAAAAGAGATCGGGAAATAATTGTAAACATATTGAAAGATCAAGGATTAATCATGTTTACTTGGAATAGCGATTAGAGCTTTTAAAAGTAGATTTTCACTCATAATTTACGGTATACGAGATACGTATATGAAAGAAATTCTATCTTGATTTAAGTAAATAAATATTTTTGGGAGTCTCAAACATGATCCTAAACAAGCAAATTGTAAGTATACCTACTTGCTAGGGAGTGAATTAAAACAATTTAAAGAATATAAACTAATTAAAAAATTAAGTAAATCTTGGGGACTAAAAAATTTTTTCCCATAAGCCATTGGACCTGCATCGTCCGAACATACAAGATTGGCGGTTCGCGCCTCAATCCTTGCATTCCTTTGCACCCTATAAATTCTCTACTAAGAAGCGTTCGGTTCTCTCCCCAAGCTCCTAGTTTAGCACTCTCAGCCATGGCAGACGGTCATCTCTTTAACAACATCGCTCTCAGTGGGCGTGGGGGCACCGTAAGTTCTCATTCTTCACCCTCATCACTTATTGGTCATTCGATCTCTCGTCTTTAGCTGGATTTTCTCTTCATATGTTTATCTAGTTTTACATTGGTTCTGGTTAAGCTATTGTTTTTTATGCTTTCTGAAAATCCTAACGGTTCAATGAGCCCTATTATTTTTCTCCCAATTCTTTTTCCGGGGTCATTGACTTTGAGCGTAAAGTTGAGTGTCTCAAATTTGACATCTCGTTGATTTTTTTAAAACCCTAGCAATGTATGCGACGAATTTGATGAAATTTGGCGAGTCTATATAAAATTATTGATTTTGTTGTCTGACGAGTTTGAAATGAAAACAGCTGATAGGAACGTCAAGTCATGGTTCTGTGGGTTTTGTTTTCATTATTTTTAAAACCCTAGAAGGCCACCCATAGTTGGTAAGTTCTGGAGTGGGAATGAGGAGTAAATGAGTAAGACAATCCATTTATATTTTTTTTCCCGTTGTTGTTTTGTTTTTATGCCTGACCTCCATCTTGAATCAAACGAAAGTGGTTACTTGATTTAATGTGGTGTCTTACTCAACTTATTTATCATCGATGAATCTGAAGCAATATGCCCCATACGTGGTTGGCATCTGCTGGTTCATATGAAATTTTGGTCTTTTGAGTCTGAAATGAAAGTTAGAGCGCTCTTTTTCATTGTCTTTTTTTAAGGGAAATAACAAAGGAAATTTCGGCTAAATTCATGAATATACAACTGAAAGTACATATGGAACTTTTTCTGATATGTTGGGGTTGCAGAATCAAGGACCGATGAGAATATATTCTGGAGGGATTTCATGGAAAAGACAGGGGGGTGGCAAAGCAATTGAGGTTGATAAAGCTGACATAATGGGAGTGACTTGGATGAAGGTCCCAAGAAGCAATCAACTTGGTGTTCGAACAAAAGATGGATTGTCCTACAAGTTCACGGGGTTCCGTGACCAGGTTGCTCTCTTCACCTTACAGTTTTGTGCTTTTATTTTTGGTTTGTTTGATCTAATTATATAAGTGCCTCATTCTTCTGCCAAATGAATGTTCATATTTGCAACTGCGTTTTTATCGTTGATCAAGCTACGCACCATGTTTGTATCTGTACTTATCCAATGTTTTTCCAGGGCATGACTAAAATTGGAGTCTTTGCATATGCTAACTTCCATTTTTGTTCCTCTCTCATAACATTTGTAGGATGTGGCAAATTTGAATAGCTTTTTCCAAAATACTTGGGGGATTACACCAGATGAAAAGCATCTTTCTGTTAGTGGGCGTAATTGGGGAGATGTTGATCTAAATGGTATGTGATATTTACATAACCTGCTTATGTGTTGTGATTGATTTTCTTCAGAGAATGTACTGTGCATTTCTCGGATAACTCTTTATTAAATCTTAAATGCAATGCTTCCTGAATTTTCAATTTTGTACATTTTGTTGGATTTTAGTGGAAGCATGCATGACTCTGTGTGACATTGTGAGCGCTCCTCTCCTTCCATTTTATTCGGGGAAATGTGATACATCTTTGGTTTATTGCATTTTGTTTTGAATGTGGAGAAGTATTGTAAACTTATTGACATTTATTTTATTATTTTGCAGTCTAGATAAATTTTTGGGGTTTTTAAGTTTCTTGTGATTTAAGTTCACTATCTGAAATTTATTAATACTCGTGTAGAAGCTTTAGTGGTCAATTGTTTTATCTTTCTTTTTTTGTATAGTCCAAAGTGAAAACTTATCTTATGCTTGGGTCCTGCCTAGTATGAAGAGAAAGATATTGTAGGAAGGAAAACTTTCATTATTTCATATTCATAATTTCTCCTTCAAACAAATGCTGCTTTTGCCATTGTATTAGGGCTTGGATTGTTGAATTGAGTTGGCTACTGTGTGTTTCTTAACCACCGTTTCCTTTTTAGGAAATATGCTGACTTTCATGGTTGGCTCAAAGCAAGCTTTTGAGGTGTCTTTAGCGGATGTCTCTCAAACACAGCTTCAAGGGAAAAATGAGGTGACCTTGGAGTTTCATGTGGATGATACAACTGGAGCTAATGAGGTATTTACGTACCTAATTACCTATTATGAAGAATCATAGTTGATATTGATTTCCAGCAATTTACAAGCATCCTTTCTTATGCAAGATTAGCATTGAACTGTATTGTGGTTTATACATTATATTATGGTTTGCACTTTGGATGTCTAATGTCAGTTTTGTGTTGGTTTCAGAAAGATTCTTTGATGGAGATAAGTTTTCACATACCAAATTCCAACACTCAATTTGTTGGTGATGAAAATTGTCCTCCTGCTCAGGTAAGCTTCGTTTATCAAGTATCAATGTCGAGAGCAGCAAGTTTAGTATTAAAAATATTAATTAATTAATATTATTAGGCTTGATATTTATTATTTAATATTTATTATATCTTACGATTAGATATAGATATTATATTCTATATTAATATTTTCTATATATATCTTAGAAGTATACATTGGAGATATTATAGTTTAATTATATTAGATTAGATTCTAGGGTTAACCTATTAGCTTATGGTTTACCTATATAAAGGCTCTTACGTGTACTCTCATTGATCCAAGGATCCAAGGATTAATAATATTCAGAGGCCTTATTTTCCCTCTTCTTGAATCCTTCAAATTCCCAAATTCCCACAATTAATAATAAATATATCCTGGGGAAGTCATCTGATATGTAAATCTTAAAAAATAGTTAATGAGGGTTAGAGTAGTTAGTTACATCAGTTAGGTGGTTAGAACAGTTCAGAATTAGTTGGTTTAAGAGTTCAGAGGCTCTTGTCTATATAAGGGATAGTAGTCTCATTGTATCAGTTATGTTTTGCCTAAATAGAACTTGGAATTCTTTAGTCTCTCTTTCTGTGTTTCTTCTCTCCTTCTTCCTCTTCCCTCTTGTTCCCTCTCTTTTCTCTCTATTCTTCTACACTTCCACATCAGTGGCATCAGAGCGGTCCTTCCTTGGCTGTCTCTCCCACCTTTTTCGCTTCTATCTCCATTAAAACCCAGAAAAAAATTCTATGGCTCCTCCTTCATCCCCAAAGGTAGATGAAAATAAAATGTGGCTTCAGCAAAAAGGCAATGTCAAGGAATTTAATGCCTTCTTTGATGAGGCCATGAGTAAATTGCAGCTGTCAGAATGTTATCTCGTCATGACATATGTGGCTGGGCTAAAGAAGGAGATAGTGGATTCCGTTCGTTTATTTCACCCAAGATTCTAGCCCAAATGCAAGAAATCATGATTGAAATGCAAATAGAAAAGGCAAGATAAGAATTGGAAGATCAAGAAAAAGGCTTGGCAGCTCAGGAATCGAATGGGTCTTGTTCGTTTAACACCCAAGAGTGCATTATTAATCAAGAGGCTTCTGTCGAAACTGAACCTGAGAAGCAAGAAATGCCCATTGCTCCAGAAACAAATGACGACGATCATGAAGTTGAATGCATCACAGTGCAAGAACCACGAGAGTTGCGAGTATGATAGTTGGTGGAGTTGCCGAGAAGACCCAAGAAGCCACAAGTATCGAAGTGGTACACGGGGCAAGAATAGAGACCACGTGTTCTTTTGATTGTACCTTTAGACGACCAAGTGCGACGAAAAGCACTAAAGAATTGATGACGAGCACAAGTGGTTTTGTCCTTGGGTTCTCGTCGCACGAGCTTGTCCCTATGTGTCGCAAACCAGGGACTTGGGAAAGCACGAAAATGGCGAATAACAGTAGTGGGTCCTGAGATCAAAATGGTTGGATTCGTCAATATCCTCATAAATATGGTCCACCCCTAGCACCGCCTTGAAGGCGAATAGAATAGAGAAACTGGGATTGTCTTTACCGTCACCAACCATCTTCTTGCCTTTGGGTTCTTTGCCAGCAATTCTTCTTCTTTTCCCACCGACGAGTCCTCTGGCCTCATCTCTATTTGAGTTTGATGCTATCACTCCAGTTCTTGAACTCTCACAAGTCGAGAGGTGTGGTCGTGGCTCAAGCGAAATGATACGTGAAAGTGTTGTGTGGCAATCAGTGGAATTTTCAGAATCCATGGTTCTTGGTTTCGGTTTCGCATGGCTGAGTAGAGGAGGCTTTGACTTGTCAAACCCATTACAGCCGTCTCCCAAGTCTTCAAAGTGTCAGAATTATTCTACTGAGGTATTGGGTTTCACGTGGGAGACTAAAGAATAGCTTGGAAAGTCTGATGTCCCTTCACAGCTGGCTTGCAATTTCTCCCGGTGGCAAGAGTGCTTTGATGGTCCACTGGGTTGGTTAATGTCAGCTAAGTATTTGGGCTTTTCCTTTGAAGAAAATAGCCCAAGTTTGTTGCTGCAATTGGGTCTTAAAAGGTCTGAATATATAAGTGACAGGCTGCTGCAAAATTGGCACTCATTTCTTCAATGTTCTTCTACACAAGGTCTGCTGCAAACTTGGTTTAGGGGAGAGCTGATTAGAATGCTATTTGGGTCTGGATTGGAGTTATTGCTTCTATTTGTTCCAGCATCAAACAATTGAATTGCACTTGTGAGAAACAGCATTCAAGACACAGAATTCTACACTATCAAGAAGTTTTTCAGAATTTTAAAGTCTCTATTTTGTTGATTTCAGTTTGTATGTTTTGTTGTTAAGCATCCTTGAGGGCAAGGATGTTTTGGGAGGGGGGTATTGATATCTAAATCATAAAAAATAGTTAATGAGGGTTAGAGTAGTTAGTTACATCAGTTAGGTGGTTAGAATAGTTCAAAATTAGTTGGTTTAAGAGTTCAGAGGCTTTTGTCTATATAAGGCATAGTAGTTTCATTGTATCAGTTATGTTTTGCCTAAATAGAACTTGGAATTCTTTAGTCTTTCTGCGTTTCTTCTCTCCTTCTTCCTCTTCCCTCTTGTTCCCTCTCTTCTCCCTCTCTTTTCTCTCTATTCTTCTACACTTCCACATCATCATCATAAATATTTGATTAACTGTCAAATTTTTAATCAGGTTTTCCGTGATAAAATCATGTCTGTGGCAGACGTTGGTGCTGGAGGCGAAGATGCTGTTGTTACATTTGAGGGTATTGCTATTCTAACACCAAGGTAGTGGCTTAAAAATGCATAGAAAATTCAAAGATGCATGACATAACCATGAATGTATTTCTGGCTACTTGTTAATATCTTGTATGATGCTTGCATTCATACCCTTGTTTTAGGAAAAGGAATTATTAATAATATTTATTAATAGGAGAAAGTCCTTTTATGTAGGGGTCGGTACAGTGTTGAATTACATCTGTCATTCTTGCGGCTTCAAGGCATGGCCAATGATTTCAAAATCCAGTACAGCAGTGTAGTTCGCCTGTTTTTACTTCCCAAGGTTTCTTTACTTATCCACTGTCTTCTTTGCATGGGTGTTGTATCACACCCAGAGAGATAGGGGGAGAGCAGCAGCAGTTGTTGCTTCAGGTTCTTAATTGTCCTCTTCAATAATGATGAAAAATTCTCACGTCAACTCTATATGTATCTGCAGTCAAATCAGCCACATACCTTTGTCATTATTAGTCTTGATCCACCTATTCGTAAAGGACAAACTTTGTACCCACACATTGTGATGCAGGTATTTTTGTGCTTGCTTATTGATATTGCTGGGTTATAGGTTAGAGTTCAATTATGCGCCTAACATCTTGTTCTGATTTGTTCGCAGTTTGAAACTGATTACGTAGTTCAAAGCTCTTTGTCAATGGGTGAAGATCTTTATAACAGCAAGTACAAGGACAAGTTGGAGCTTTCATATAAGGTAGTTACCTTTTGCCCCTCCCTCTTTGCCTTTAACTTTTTTGGCACAAGGAATAATGCTCCACAATATCGCTGGGGTATATGGGATGCTGAAAGTGTATTGGTAATATAGTTAGTGTGGTTTGGATGTGGTAGTTCAGGAGGGAAAAGGTAGTCCTTCGAGGTATATGAAATCAGTGTAGTTTAAGGCATACCTCTATGCTTATTGTTGCCTGTGTTGGCCTTCATCCAGGTGCTTCTCTGGTTGTGCCTTTGGAGCTGTTTTATTGATACAAGGGAGGCTTGTCTCACACGCCTTGCATTTATTGGTTTGATTGATATAGATACACGTCACCAGTCCACCCTATCACTCATGTTAATTAAAACAAATATTTTAAGCATATGAAAACTGTAAAGCCCTTGAATTTTTGGACTCTGCACTTCATCTTTTGTTAATCTATTAATGCATAGTTGCCAGCCAGCCTGCAACATCTTTTTGGATTTTAGGGTAAACGACCTAACCTGATAATGAGCTGATGACTTGATTATGCACTGCTTTTTCATGATTATTACCGATGGTGTCACAATTATTCTTATGTCTCCGTTTATGTAGCACATTGTCAGTTGTTGATTTAGCCATCTGATTCATTATGCCTTTCTAGTGCCTCAAAGTGAGGGGAGCTGGAAGGTTCTGATGCCTTTTACATTTAAACTGCTTTGTTTGAATTACTTAATTAGAAATTTATTTTTTTGGATTCCTTGGATTGAGAAGGGAACTATAGTGGTTTCACATATTTGCATGGGGTTTGAGGTGAGCTGCACTGTTCACTGCTTCTAAATAGTGGCGCTCTATTCTTTTTAAATATTTTATGTTGATGAATTTTCTAATTACCTAGACTATTTTTTGGTGAGTAATTGCTGAAGTAGTTAATTTTGGAGGAATTTAATTTCACCAAAATTGGCTGAAAATTTTCTTCTAATCTTTTTTTTCTTTGTTGGGTGGGGGGATGGTTTCTTGTACCTTTCCTCTTATACACACACTACCTTAATTGCTTTATTACCATGCATGTGTGATGCTATAATTGATGTTCGATTCTCAAACCAATTTAGGGGCTCATCCATGAGGTTTTCACAACAATATTGCGTGGATTGTCTGGTGCCAAAGTTACCAAACCAGGAAAATTCAGGAGCTGTCAAGATGGTTATGCAGTGAAATCATCTTTGAAAGCTGAAGATGGAATTTTGTATCCTCTTGAGAAGAGCTTCTTCTTTTTACCTAAACCGCCTACACTCATTCTTCATGAAGAGGTAAAGTCCGGTTGATTTACAGATTATCAGTATAGCTATCAGTTGATTTGCATGAGATTATAAAATTGAAGTTGATCATTTTATTTTATTCCCTCTACTAGATTGACTATGTAGAATTTGAGAGGCATACTGCTGGGGGTTCAAATATGCATTATTTTGACCTTCTTATCAGACTAAAAACTGAGCAAGAGCATCTATTCCGTAATGTTCAGAGAAATGAATACCACAATCTTTTTGACTTTATCAGGTAAATTTTTGTCTTCCATATCTTGTAGTAGAGAGTAATAAATGGTTTTATGTTCAGTCTTGGCCTGTAAATGCAGTTCAAAGGGCTTGAAAATTATGAACCTTGGAGGTAGCCAAGCCGCTGATGGTGTTGCTGCTGTTCTTCAAGAAGATGATGATGATGCTGTTGATCCTCATCTTGAGCGCATAAAAAATGCAGCAGGTGGAGATGAGAGTGATGAAGAGGTCTCGTTCTTATTATTCTTTTTATCCCTAGTTAATCATTTAGTATTTAGTCAATTTACTTCTTTTTCTCTGTAATTATGGAAACGCATAATGGTAACTGGTAGCTGAAAATGTTTGGGCACTTCAAAGAATTTTAATTGGCTCTAAAGTCTGCTTGAAAGTACTTGTTAATTTACTTCTCTTATTGTGACCTGTTTTGCTCACTTTTGTGTTATCTTTGTGTGCGCATATTTGGCAAATGCCCTTTCATTCAGTGCGTGCGCCTATATTCCCTATATTTTATACTTTTATTCTGTTTTGGTCTTTGTTTGCTTCGATATGCAATATCTTATTCAGTGATAAATACCTACAGGATGAGGATTTTGTTGCCGATGAGGATGATGGCGGTTCTCCAACAGACGATTCTGGAGATGATGAGTCTGATGCAAGTGAAGATGGTGGGAAAGAGGTAAAAGATTTGTTTTTATCTGCCTTCTCAGTCTGTGATAACCCCTGATTTTGTTAAAGTTTTGATGCGCTTGTCCTCAGAAGCCTGTCAAAAAGGAATCGAAGAAGGAACTGTCTTCTAAGGCATCTACTTCTAAGAAGAAATCTAAAGATGGAGATGAAGATGGGAAGAAGAAAAAACAGAAGAAGAAAAAGGATCCTAATGCACCAAAGAGGGCATTGTCTGGTTTCATGTTCTTCTCCCAAATGGAGAGAGAGGTTAGTTCTTCGTTCACTTATGACCTTGGCAGTAGTAGTTTACTTTCTTTGAATATGGGATGTTGTGGTGCCCACTGCGTACCCTTCTGAGTTTGTGGCCTTTGAACAGTTCTAGTTGTTGATTTTTTTTAATGATATCTGTGACAAAGATATATTGATATTAATATGGATACTGCAAGCTTAGAACCAAGTATATTGGGGGACGAGGTAACAATAGGGGTAGGGGGACAAGGTTCTCAGTTTGGGTTCGCGGTGATTCCTTCAACTCTTCAAGGACACTTCCTAGGTATTCTTCAGATCATCTGGCAACTTGACACTGTTTTGATGTGTGGGGGATTCATGATGGTCTTGACTGTAGCAATAAACGATGTTGATTATAAATTTTTTAAAATCTGCTTTGGAAGATATGAAAGTTTATAAATCCATGTGTAATGGTTGGCGTTTTATATTGGTGGTCGTTGAGTTCTTTAACGGAATAGTTGTGTCCTTTTTTCCTACAGAATCTGAAGAAAAGTAATCCTGGAATTTCATTTACGGATGTGGGAAGAGTACTTGGAGAGAAATGGAAGAAGATGTCAGGTACGGTTTGATTGCCCGGTCAATTATTCCATGAGATTCCAATAGTGGCATCCCATCTCGTGATGACGGGATACTATGTTTTGCGACTAAGCAAAGCTTTCTTTCTCTTCTTTTTTTGGCTGAATTTTGCAGTGGAGGAGAAGGAACCATATGAAGCAAAAGCTCGTGCAGATAAAAAACGTTACAAGGATGAGATCAGTGGGTACAAGAATCCGCAACCTATGAACGTAGACTCAGGAAATGAATCTGATAGTGCTTGATGTGATTGTAAATGCAATGTGAAAACGTTCCTGTTGGAGTGCAGCTTTTACTTACTAGCAAATGCATAATACCTTAGGCGTTTAACTAGTGTTCACTCGTTAAGTTCAGTTTTTAGCAATCATATCTATTCTTAAATCCTATCTCAATCATTTATTTTTTGGAGGAATTACATCCAGGCCTCAAGTTAGACAGATTATTACCCTCAATCCCATGAAATCATCAAACTGATATAAAGTCCTAAATTTATTGAAATTGTGGGAAGACGAGTTTACCCGGACTTGTTATTGGTGATATCCGAATTGTTAATTGTGACAAACTAATTTATTATTAGTGGCACATTGACTTGTCATGTCATGACTTGTTATTAAGACTTGTCAATTGAAGTGTCCTAACTTGTCATTGGTGGTATTTTGATTTGTCATTAGTGGCTGATTTGTTATTACTGTATATTGATTTGTCAAATGACAAGTTGGGTAAACTCGTCTTTTTACAATTTTGATAAATTACCCTCAGGTCCTTGAGACTTCATATCAATTTGATAACCTGATAGCAATGTTTTGAAAACCAAGCCAGGCTATATGGTAGGAGTTGGCAATGGCTTGGTTTTCAGATAAGAGCCGTTTTTAGTGTTCGGCCGTTTTGGACCGGCAAAAAACCATTTTTTAATTGGAAACCGCTTTTAGGTTGGAATCCGGAACGGATCTGCAAGAATCAGATGGCGAAACTTGTAGATGGAAATGGGTGTAGTAAAAAAGAAAAAGAAATCTAGGAGATAGATGAGGATCTTTCGTCATGTCTTACTTTAGCTCCTCTTTTCTCTAATAGTCTGATTGTTGTTTTTGTTTGTATTTCTTTGTTCAAAAGTGCAAGTTGAATGAAATATACAGAGGATGAAGATGAGAAGGCTAACCGGGAAAGGAAAGTGAGAAACACGTTATGTTTGGATTAGCTTATTTTTGGGATATTAGTGTTTTTCACATAAGTCGAAATAAAACTCTTCTCACATATTTACCTTGTATACCGTAAATCACGATTTAAAAGCATTTAATACTCATTTGAGATAACTTAATTTTTACTTATAAGTGTTTATAATTCGTGATTTATGATATATGAGGTAAGTATGTGAGAGGAATTATTTCGATTTACGTAATAAGTGTTTATTTTTCAAAAATTAGCTATTTCAAACATAGCTTTATAAGTAAAAAATAAATTATACCAAACAAACACAAACAAGATTAAAATATAATGAGAAGGCTGGCGGTGAAGGAAATTAAGTGAAAAGGATGAGTGAGGATTTTTATTTTTTAGACTGACAACTAAAGCTCGTGAATTGTTTGAATCAAGCAGTGTGAGAGAACGCCCTTCTTACTATTTGTCAGACACCACGTGAGTGGGGTAAGGCCTATAAGCTGGAGATAGAGGAACAATTTGACTAAGATTATTCAAATTTCATATGAATATTACATTAAGTTAATGGTAAATGTTGGGCGGCCATCAAGAGTTAGGGGAGATTTTTTCCTTTACAAGATAAAGATAATGTATTAATACAAAATAATTAAAAATCGTTAATTTTAAAAATACTTTAGCATACTTTTTTAAAAAAACTAAATTTATATGTGTGTATATATATATCATATCATATTGGAGAATTTACAGGGCGTCCTTCCTAATAAAAAGAAGGTTTCTTAAGCATGTTGTTACTATCAAATTTTATAATTTTTCTTCATACATTTACATGATAACCAACTTGTATGTGTATATAAAAGTTTATGTAATAATTATAATACATTTTTTAATGTTTTATTTTCATTATTCTTCATGTATTTATTATATTTATATCATTATATATGTATATAATATTGTTTTTTATTTAATTATTATGTCACTAATCCGATCGTTAATCCAACCATTCCAACCGTTTAAACCTTAATCCTTTAGTTTATACGGTTAGATGTTTGGTCCGGCTTTTAAAACATGACGAGATAGTAATAATTTCTACCTTAGAACCTTAATTTATTTCCCCCCGTTTTTTTGTCTATTGGTGCCACACTGGCCAAGCAGATTCAATGTTGCTGACACAGATCGGGTATAAAGAATAAAGTCAAATTTGCAAATTACATTTATATTATATTTATACCACGCTAGCTTTATATTTATTTTTCCGACGAGGATCTCCGCGAGATTAACTCCCGATTGATCCTAAGGAGTTGGTGGATCAGATGGCCTGAAAGCCAATATGAGCCTAACAAGGAACCGGTGTGAGGTGTGGTAGTGGAGATTTTTAGGCCTGAGTTACGGCAGCCTCCTCAGGATTATGGTAAAAAACTTCATTATTAGGTTTATCCTTAATTATGGTAAAAAAAATTCGTAAGGCATGGGGTGAGTCGGTTGACAACATTCACGTGTAAACAATGAGTCTTCTCTACCTACATATAATCCTCTTATTTGTAATGAGGTCAGTCATCTTCGTCATTTCACTGCTATCTGAAATCACATTCGATTCACACACACCCAATTAATTAATTGTTGAATATGATCTAGTTATACAAGTCAGAATGAAAGATGCAATATATGAACATTACCTATTCGACCCCCACAAACACTTTCAAAGCCACCCTATCTTCTGGTTTTGAAAATACTAATTCGAAGAAGTTTCTCGCTTTCTTCTAGTTTTTTAGAAAAATTTTCAGAGCACGGCCATCATGATCTCCAAACCACAGTAACTTAAACTGTATAACGCTTTTTTGAGCGTCAAGATGGTTTTACGCATTGCTGCTTGAAATCGCATATACAAGCTCCGGAAGCTGTACCACGTCGAGAATGATCTTAATGATAGCTTCGATGACTTCGACGGTATGAAGCAAAGTGACTTGTGTGGAAACGGTAACTGCAATGGCAGAAAGGAGAAATGTCACTTCATGCTACCAAAAGCAGAAACGACATTCACAGTAAAAACGTGTCTTAACATTACCGACGAAATTTTATATTACGGACCGGATGTATTACATAAGAATGATAACTATATATATTAAGTAACTTGCAAAAATGAAATCAGACTTTTAAAAGCAGTGGTTATTGAACAAATTCAATATCTTACATAACTATACAACAACTGATATATGACATCCTACTAAAAATGAGGTGCTTGAAGTGCTATATCAATCTAAAGCAACAGGTCCCTCTAAAAATAAATTTCTTGTGAACATACATGGAGAAAATGAGACATTTCTGCTAAAGGCGTTGTCATCGATCGATCATCTTCAAAGTGATGGACAAAATCGAAGCTAGCTAGACGATTCATCCAACTATTTTCTTCTTGTTTTCACCCTTCAAAAAAAAACATCAAACAATTAACTATAGACTAGCAACGCTTGCCAGCCGTGCACGCGAGCGCGCCCGAATATCTTGCAAGCAATGGAGCTTCAATCCCATGTCTTGGTGGGATCAAACTGCTTCTGTCCACCGAGGTTATCGGACTTCCCGATTGAACAAAAATGGCTCCATTATCCAACTGATCCATCTCCGATTGCCATTGCCAGTCTTTCCACGCCGACGGCGGCGTCCCCACCCTGTTCGTGATCATCTTCGTCACGTCGTTGTTCGGAGCAATGAATCGGTTTCCTTGGCTCAGTATCGTCGGCGCCGAGCTTCCTCCAATGGCATACATTATCCAGTGAGTATAATCGTTGTTCACCACGTGGAAGAACCCATACCTGCATCTCGGCATCCTCTGTATCAGTCCGTTCCCAAAGTGGTTGAACGCCACCGTTACCTGCATCACCTTGTCCTGACGATACACCTCGCCACCTCCGAACAGCATCACCTGCATTTTATAATTTCTCGTTCCGTTAATTGCTATTAATAATTCCAGTAATAATCATGCAATTGTTTTGATTAATTAATTTCGCGCGCACATCGTTGTGTCTGGTCAAGTGGCAATTTGAGATGGTCACGCCGGTGGATGCCATGATGACGTCGATGAGGCCGTCCTCGGCGTTGGCGAGGGAGATATGGTCGATCCAAATATTGGTCGCACCGAAGAGGCCGATGGCGTCGCCATCACTTCTGGTTCGGAGCGAAAGGTGGTCGACGGAATCCCTAATTATACCCCCGTTCTTAGGTTTGATGTTGCGAATGCGAAGATTGTGGATGATGACGTTATTGACGAACTGCAAAGTGATGCCGGCGCCGTTTCTGATCGCGACATTGGCTCCACGACCGTCGATTGTCTTGTCCGATGACACCAGCAACTCCTCCTTCAACTTGATCACCATGCTGCGGGCGAATATGATCCACAGAGGTCCCTTCTGGATCACTCCGTGCCTCAGAGTTCCGGGTTTCGGGTTCACCACGTCGTCGTCGGAACTATCTGTGACGACGTAGATCGGACCACCCAAACCTCCGGTGGCCTTGCGGCCGAAACCCATGGCGCAGCTGGCTAACTTAAAGCGATTCTTCTCCCAATTGGGATCGCATCTCCAGCACCGGTCGATTGGGTTGGTGGCTTCGCATCGTCTCTGGCGATTCTTTTTCTCCCTCAGATCCCTCCCTCTAGTGCTGTTAGTGTTGACCTCATCCATCGCACTGCACATTAAACAGAGTAATTGAAAGTTTAATCATGTGAGAAATACAGATGCAAAATCCTTCGCAATATTGAATCACCAATTAAGAGGTTGATTACGTACAGGTGAACATGGAAGTTGAGCTCCGACGTGACATTTAAAGGATCGGGCTCGTAGGCTTCGAGAGCTGCTCGGTGGGCTTGCTTTGCTTTTTCTTGTAGGTACTCGTCAAGCTCTCCGATGTTAGCCTCGAGGCATGGAACTGTAATGGCCAAGGCGATTACAAACAACGCAATTCTAACAAGTGACATTTTCTTTTTTTTGCATGTGTTATTTCTTTTTATTTTTATTTTTTAAAAATTAATAATCTATGTATAGTTCTAATAAGGGGTTCTCTGCTGAGCTTTATTGATTGCTGTTTCTGCCCCTGCAAGTGTAAGTATTGATCTGTATTTATAGATTGTGGGAGGGAAGGCCTGACTATTTTTTAGTTGGCTTAAAAGCTGGATGGCTATGGTCCTCACAATTGTTTTGTAGAGTTTACTCTTGTTTGTCTAAAGAGGAAATATCTATATATACACATTGATGAAGATGGAAAAAAAAAAATAGATGAAAGGTTTATTTTCACTCTCACAAAGGCAGAAGAAAGGAGTGGTTATTTCTTCATCGTACTCCAACATTCTCTCGGCGTCCAAAACAGTCTAAGTAGAGAGAGATTTGTCACCTAGAGGCCACTGGGAATGTTAGTATCATAGTTATGGAACCCGGACTGGACTGGCTTGGCTTGGAAACTGGTGAATCGGTCGGGTTCAAATTTAAAAAAAAAAATTTATATTTTTCCTTTAGAATTTCATACTATAAGCCTAAAATTTTCATTTTCTTACCGGTTTGGCCCCGGTTTGACACACTAACCCTTGACTCAGTACCTCGATCAGTTCAATACCCGGTCCGAGTTTTAATACCTTGATTAGTATATACTCTCGCTTGAAAAAATAGCTACTCCCTCGTATCTTTAATATGAGATATATTTATTTAATTTAATTATATTAAAAAAGTTAGTTAAGTTATTTAACATGACATATATTTTCTAAAAGACCTTAGTCACCTCCCCTAATTCTCTCCTTTCTTCTCCTCATTGATTATTGTTAAGGGAGTATCAATATAAGTAAATTAGAAAATAATTGATAAATATGAAAACATTGTTTTATATGTAGGAACAAAATCAACTCCACGAACGTGTTTTATATTAAGGACAGGAGGAGTATTAAATTAATTTGTAAATTTAATTGTATGTATAAAATAAAATATCATTCGTCGTAAATCTAAATTATAAATGTGAGATGCAAAGGTACTGGGCAAAAAAAAAAAAAAAGGATGCAAAGGCAGACGTGTGTGTGTGTGTGTATGAAAATAGATAAAAGGCATACGAATTGGTCGGCCTTGGCTCTTGCCGTTGGTCTGAGTTCTTTAATGAGTTTAATCATTTCAAAATAATTGTTTCCAAGAATTTTTCTATTATTTATAGATCTTTGTAGGAAAAATAGAGAGTAAAGCAATTAAAAGGATGGGGAAAATAAACAATTGCCTCTAATGCAACAATTGAAAACTCTTGATCTGTAATCCTGTTATTTTCAATTGGAGTAGTGGAATTGTACTTTTTATTTTTTGGTAAATGGTACTTCTTCCTATTTTTTTTATAAGAACATAATAATTGAATTATAAGATTTAAAAAAGTGGTTAACTTTTTATAAGGGGTAAGTAAGAGTGAAAAATAAAGTAAATATAGGTATCATCAATCTTTTAATTAATACAATTTATATAATTAATGAGGGGAAAAAATGAAAAAAACTTATTACATGTTTAAACAAATCTTGCCGAGCTTTTATAAAAAAGAATTAAAACAATTCAAATTTTGAGCTCTTATAAAAAGAACTAGGGGGAGTATTGTAATATCTCTGGTTCTAACTATAAGACATAGTTAAATTTTTTTAGAGAGATTAATGAAGCATATCATATGTTGTATATGATTGAATATTATATATATATATATATATATATATCAGTTTATAAGTTAGATAACTTAGTTTAGAGATAAAACGATAAATGTAAATATTTTAAAATAATTTAATTAATTTTCTTAATCTTCTCAAAAAAATAAACTAGTCTTATATTTAAGACCGAGTAATAATTTTCAGTTATTAGGAAAATAGTGCATCTGGCATAGACATGAGACACGTATATCTTATAGCTATTTGTTCCACTTCCCAGCAAGTTTTCCTCCCAGCACTTGGCAAGAAGAGCTAATAGGATATGAACCGTTTAGGTCGGACGGTCAGATTTGATTTTCAAAAATTTTATATTTTTTAAAAAGGTTATTTTAAAGAGAATAAAATGTAAAATAAAAATAATATTTTAATTACCATTTTTTTAAAAAATCATTTTTTATTTAAAAATTATCATTTTAAAAAAAGACTCAAATCTAAATCATCCAAATTAGATCCGAACAATTTTACTTAGCAAGAAACTGCTTCCGCTGGAATATAGGGTTTGAGATACCCGCTGATTCTCTCTAGATTCAGTTACCATAAATTCAATTCGATCCCCCTGTCAAATAAATACTTTTTGTTCATTCCGGTTTTTGAAGTTTGACATATTATATTGCAGTTTAATTTCATGCATGTCAAAGTTTTCAGATTAATAGAGAATCAACTGCTTCAAATAATATTATCCGTTAATTCTGTTCGCAAGTGCTGAACACAGACGCACATATCCTCTTCCACTTACATTAGGCACTCTCTGTCAACTTGCTGATGGACTAACAATGGGGAATTTCAAGTACGAAGTTTTCTGAATTTAGACAAATATGTTTGAAGTAATTCGTTTAGATGAGAGATTTTCTCTTACAGAAATTAATGTTACGTTATTGTGATATGTTTAGACAGTCTTTGGAGTAAGGATTCTAAGGAAGTTTTTTCCCCTTCTAATTTTAACTTTTTTTAGTCACAGCATACGCATGGAAGAAATGGATTCCTCAAAATCATTCAAATATGCAATTATGTAAATTTCTATTTTCTTTTGTAAAACTCAAATGATGTTACAGAATTGGAGAGAGAAATGACAGGGTAAAATGAACTTTATATACTAATTACTAATTCGCTCTTTAACTTTGCGGGGTCTATTTTTCTTGTACATAAACTTTGATTAAAAGCCTTTAATTAAAAAAGAGAGAGAAAACCTCCCCAAGAGGGAGATATAGAGATAATGCATGTTGTTACTTGCTTATATTCCTTAAAAAACAAATGCTAGGGGTAGAAATTAAATATCTAAGCAATGATAATATAGTACAACAGGAGAGGAAAAAACATATAGATGATTAAAATAAAATTTAATTTCTACAATTACTTAGCGATGCTCTTAACTTTAAGAGGTCTATTTTTTGGTAAATAAACTTTAATTAAGAAAAAAAACTCCCACAGAAGGGAAGTAGAGTTCATTTATACTGTCATTATTTATGGTGAAAAGTGAAAAGCATATATCGTTGATATAAATAACGTAATTTGCTACCTATGTGCGTGTAAGCATATGTTAGATAAAGAATATCTATTTATTAACTCCCACCACAAATCGTATCCCTTTCAATTCACTCCCACACAAACATAAAATATATGGTAACATATTTTATATTTAATATTAATGATATTGACAATAAAATTCACTTTTTTATAAAAATAATTAAATTCAAGTTTTTAATCATATTTTATTTCTACATGTACATTGACTATGTCGCACCTAAATGGTAACGCCTTTTTTTTTTACCAACAAATAATGATAATATTGTTTGAAGAAGGAACTTTTTGGAAAGAATTCTCTTATAATGTATAGATACGCCTGAATAGTTGAATGAGAGATAAGTATTGTATTTGGTGACATTCATTAAATTGGATCGAATACATAGTTGGGAAAAAAAATTAAAATAATAAAGAAATTTTTAGCAAAAACAATCTACAATTACTTACAAGAATCACGAATTGGACTTGCAGCGTACAAAGCGCGTGGAAACACATGCTAGAATTACAACATGATCACGTCCATGTAAATGAAATAAACAAACATGTTCTTGCAAAAATAGACAAATAAAACAGGTTGTTTTTTTTTTTAAAACAAAACTTCAACAACGCACTACTGTTGAGTGGGTGATGAAGATTCTAAAAGCTCCGATTGGTCCTAGCAAAATGATTGATCTAATGATCTGTTTTAATTTGTTGATTTTGCTAAAACAAAGATGATTAATTATACTAACAAGGCTTACCGGCCCTGCAATTGAGTTGACCCGAATAGCGGGCTATCAGGGGAGCTTCGTTCCCAGGTCTGGGTTGTATCAAATTCGCTTTATCGAAATTAGTTGGAGTTGAAGTTATAGGTATTCCCGATGGTACAAAAAAAGCTCCGTTCACAAACTCGTCTCCCTCCGACTGCCACCGCCAGTCTTTCCACAAAAATGGCGGCACACCCACTCTGTTCGTAACCTGCTTCGCTGCCACATTGTTCGGACCACTGAATCGGTTGCCTTGGCTAAGTATGGTCGGATTCGACGTTCCTCCGACGGCATACATTATCCAGTTATGGTAGTCGTTGTTCACCACATGGAACCACCCATGTCTGCATCTCGGCATCCTCTGTATCAGTCCGTTCCCGAAGTGGTTGAACGCCACCGTTATCTGCATCAACTTGTCCTGCACATACACGTCTCCGGCTCCGAACAGCATCACCTGCGTTTATTCTTTCATCTTGTTAATGCATTTCCTTAATTTCTAGAGTATTCTTTCGTGAGCATTGAGTTCTCAAAAGCATTTTGTGTTACGTCTAGCATTCTCAAGTATTTTGTCTAATGCACCTAGTATCTAAAAATATTTTTTTGTGTACAATATCAAGTATAAACTATTTTTTTTGTATATCCAATATTTAAAGTATTTCTTTAGTGTATCCAATGCCCCAAAATTGAAAAAAAAAAAAAAAAGTACTTCAACCGTTAGCCAGTTACGTACATCGTTGTGCCTGGTCATGTGGCAATTTGATATGGTAACGGCGGTAGAACCCATGATGGCGTCGATCAGCCCATCGTCGGCGTTGGACATGGAAATGTGATCGATCCAGATGTTGGTGGAACCGAAGAGACTGATGCCGTCACCGTCGCTTCTGGTTCTCAGCCCGATATGGTCCGGGGCGTCTCTTATCATACCACCCTTCTTAGCTTTGATATTGCGAATGCGAAGGTTGTGGATGATGACGTTATTAACGAATTGCAGAGTGAGGCCGCCGCCGCTCTTTATCTGAATGTTGGCTCCCCGTCCGTCGATCGTCTTGTCGGAATTAATCATCAATTCCTGTTGCAACTTGATCACCATGCTGTGCGCGAATATGATCCACAATGGCTCTTTCTGAATCGCTCCGTACCTCAGAGTTCCCGGTTTCGGGTTAGCCACGTCAGCGTCGGAAGGATCCGTCACGACGTAGAACTTACCGCCCAACCCGCCGGTGGTTTTGCGGCCGAAGCCCATCGCACATGTTGCTAACTTAAAGCGATTCATCTCCCAGTTTCCGTCGCATCTCCAGCATCGATCGATTGGGTTGGTGGCCATGCAGGGTCCTCTCTTCCTCTCCCCAAGGTCCCTCCCTCTCGTATGGTTGTTGATGATAATGTTGGCTTCATTCATCGCCCTGCATCATCCATTCATTACCTGTTACTGTGAAAACTGAAAGAAAACCCTAAAGTTCCATAATCAAAACCAATTACGTACAAGGGGTTACGTACAGATGAACGTGCATGTTGAGCTCATAAGTGACGTTCAAAGGGTCTGGTTCGTATGCTTCAAGAGCCATTCTTCGGGCCTCCTTGGCTTTTTCAAGGAGATAATCGTCGAACTCTCCGATGTTAGCGTTGACGAGGCATGGAACTGTTATGGCTAAGGTAGCCATTAACAGTAGCATAACTCTAGCTGTACTTTGTGCCATTATCTTATTTTCCCATGCCTCCGTTGCTGTTAATCTGATCATTCCTTTTATGGAGCTAAGAGGCCCTTTGCTCTCCTTATTAATCAATCAATCAATTATAGAAATCCTAATTATAGATGGAGCATTAGAAGGCTGTTACTAATTTTTTTGTTGGCTTAAAATTTATCATGGATCAGGTCCCCACGTTTGTATTAGTTTATAGTAATCCTTATTTTTCAAGCGTACGTGACCGGTCGGTTCCTAGTATGCATTTTACATTTTCATGCGCGAAAGGACATGACCAAAGAAGGAATTGTACGTCTTCCACCGCTAATTAAGAAGAAAATCTATATATGCGGAGGAGGAGGGGAATAAGGAGACCGATACAGATAGAAGAAAAATTAACCATCCATCATATGCTAAACTTGATTCTGATGACTTTCCAAACTTTATCAAATTGGATTAATATTGTCCACAAACGGTGATTGGAGTTCCCAACGCGCGCGTGATGGTGGAGTTATTAAACTAAATCGGTTTCTTAGGGAATTGAACTTTTGGCCAATATTGTTAAACAAAACTAGAGATAACGAGTTCAGAACCCGCCTAATGTGCGGGTCTGAATAACGTGGTCTTTTAAAAGACTGGACGGAAAATAATACATAATTAGTTTCAATAATTAAATATATATAGTATAACATCTATTACTTATATAATATGAGCGACACATATACAGATAATTTAAAATATTTAGAGCATATTTGTTTTAGCGATCATATTACTTATAAGCTGTTTTTCATGTAAATTGAGATATAACTTCTCTCACATACTTACCTCGTATGCCGTAAATCACGATTGAAAAACTACTTTTAAGCATTCCAATCGCTAATCCAAACAAACACTAAATATATTATAAAAATTTAAATATTGAAGCCTTATGTACACCCGCGATAACTTAATAAATTTTCTCATAAACATGATAACTTTGCCTAATTTTTTAACAATCCAAATAATTAAATTTTATGTAAATAATTATCTAATATTAAGGTAAAGAAAAAAATTTAGAGATTATCTAAAAAAAATAGAGAAAATTAGAGATTATATAATTATCTATACAAAATTTGTTTATTTGGATTGTTAAGTGCCCGTTTGGATTAGCGGTGAATAACTGTGATCATGATTTTTATAAGTTACACTCGTTAAGAGTCACTGTGACACTGGTTAACCATGATTTCTGTTTGGATATTTTTTATAAGTGATTTTGAGAATTTTGATTATGTTTGAACTTCATTTATTAAAATCACTCATACATGTAAAATTTCCAAAAGGGTATGAATATAATTTAATAAGGTTGTTTGCATTTCCATGATTATATTTAATAATAATGATAATTAAATATCTAATAATATTTTTTTAATATTTAAAAATTATTACTAAATATATTTATAAATGATGTGAATATTTAAATATTATTTTTATTTTATAATTTTTTTATTTAAAAATTGAGGTTAAATAATGAGAAAAATAATATTATTTAAACTAGTTTGGTTAATGGGCAAAATATGTGGAGGAAATATTTGGAGAGAGAATTTCACAAGGCGGAGCAAAGGGAATTGGTATCACAGTAGTTATCAGGCAAACTTCGAATGCATGCAATTTTTATGAGGCAGAAAAAGCAGGGATGATGTGGTACGTTGTAGTGCCTACTTTCAGCCATGCTATATTAAGGATAAGATTGGATCAAATTCGTAATTTTTAGCAGTGGACCACCCAATAGATCATTTAATATAGTTTTTGGCAATGTACCCACAATCCTCTATTCGAAATCCATCTAAGTATATTTCTCTTTCGACTTTACAGATACAAACTAAAACAATATAACACACGTAGCAGGAGCAAGAAGCTAGTAAGTAGTAACACTGACCCAACCAAACTTCAATAAAAGACAGGCCAGTGACAAATTAACTGCAACACATGACCACTGCGAGAAGATGTGACAACAAATAATACTGAAGAGATATTACTAAAATGACACACAAGAACAGTATAAACCCGTTTATTACATCAGACAATACAAGCCAGGGAAGGGAATAAGTAATACGCTGATAATGGTTTAATTTAATGGGGCTTTGGAATTTCAGGGACCTTAGGAACTTCAAGCTTTGGCACAGCGGGAAACTCAGGCTTTGGCAATGGTGGCAGCCCAACCTTAGGAAGTTGAGGTAACTCTGGCTTTGGAATTTCTGGGACTTTAGGCATCTCAGGCTTGGGAATTTCTGGGACTTTTGGTAACTCAGGCTTGGGAATTTCTGGGACTTTTGGTAACTCAGGCTTGGGAATTTCAGGGACCTTAGGCAATTCTGGCTTGGGAAGTTCTGGGATTTTAGGTACTTCTGGCTTTGGCACCTCAGGCAACTCTGGTTTAGGAGCTTCTGGTACTTTTATCTTTGGCACCTCAGGCAACTCTGGCTTTGGAATTTCTGGAACTTTAGGTATTTCTGGCTTGGGAATTTCTGGGGCTTTTGGTAACTCAGGCTTAGGAATTTCAGGGACTTTTGGCAATTGTGGCTTGGGAATTTCTGGGACTTTAGGCAGTTCAGGAACCTGAGGCACCTCAGGCTTAGGAAGTGGAGGCAACTCAGGTAATTTTGGCTCTGGCAAAGATGACTCAAGAAGAACTCTTGTCCCTTCAACATTTACATGGCTGGTTATTGCAGAGAAACTCAAAAGCAGAAGGGGCAATAATAAAGTGAGTGAAGAAAAACTGTGGGAAGCCATTGTAATCGGTTTTTCAACTTGTTACTCCAATTGGTTCTGGTGTTTTGCTGTGCTTGTGATTATGGTTTTGGAATGGAGTATGAGGACCTTTTATAGATGCAGTAGCAGCACACGTGGGTAGCTATGAACGATGAGTTGGTGCAACTCCAAGTAATGTCAAGCTGGTAGCTAAACTTATCACCTAAAATTTGAACATATGATCCATAGACTTACAAGTGAAGCCTTTTCAAAATACCAAATAGGCTTTTGATTTTAGATTTTGGAAACTTGTATTTTGAAAAGCCAATAATTAGATATTGGTGGAGGCAAGTGGAGGCAATTGAGATTACGTACGTTCGCATGCATGATGAAAATCAGATAATGTGTTTGTGTAGTAGTTGAACCGTCTTGACCTGTAACTTGTACCACTTCTGGATTCTACGTTCGCATGCATGATGAAAAAGGAATATGTTGGAACTGGACGGATCTACCTACATTCTGTCCTGGTGTCCATATTAATAGGCCCCACCCACAATCTTTGATCTTGTCGGGGTTCAACTGCTACCTTTGACCCGGTTTAATTTCTTTTTTAGATGGAGACAAAAAGAGGCTCCTTCCAACGGGTTGGTTCTAACAAAAGAGTCTAATTTCACATAATATAGTACATCAAGATTCGGAGAAATGTCCACATTTAATACCCAACATTAATTGTTTTGAATATGATTCCCTCCATAAAAAGGATACCTATACTTAAAAAAAAAAAGGAAACTCCATCAAACGTATGTCTTTTTCATTCCATCTATATTGTCTTATGGTAGTAAAAAATATAGGTGGAATGTAGAAACTCATTAAAAATCATGAAAAAAGTGTCTTACGGTAAAAGTCAAAAGGAGTAGTATAAATAAAAACCGGTTATCCCTGTCTTTTACCAACTCTAATTATGATCCTCGCGAACCAAGTTTTTTAGACCTGATGATTGGTGTGTGTTTGTATTAGTTTTTAAGAATAGTTTTTATAATTTACGAGCTAATTAAGTGTGTGAGAGAAGTTTTGTGCCGGATTATGCAAACCTAGATTTAGAACCTAGATTTGAAAACTTCCCAAACACCCAGTAGGTTCATCTTTCAACCTTATTATAATGTTGTCTATACCATCCATCGTTTTTGTATGCATCAGCTGATATTTTAATTTGATTTTTTTATTTAAATTCAAACACATGTATACATGTGCATGCATATTATCCGTATACATTTTATGTTGACCCAGACACGAACAAATGAAAATTCATCTACATAAACCTACCACTAATATTCAAAACGGAATTGGCTTCTTACCTTTGCTTATTCTCTCCACTGCTGTCCTTTGCCCCAAACACTGCCGTTTTTGACCAAAATAATAATCTCCCAGTAAAAAAAATTACAACTTCTTAATGTTATAATAATTTAAGCAAAAGTATACTTTAATTCTTTGTCGTGGTGCAAAGTTTTATTTTAATTTCTTAATTTTATATAATGTCATTTAACCTTTAAAAATGTGCACTTGGGTCCCAAAAATATCATACAAAAATGTGTTTGACTTAAATTATTATTGAATTTTATTTTTTTAATAAATTTTATTAAGTTGGGCGATCGAATATTGATAAAGGAAATGATGCTGGCGCCTGTCATGTGGCTTATTTTGGACGGTAAAGGATAGCAACGAAGAGAACAAGCAAAGGAGACAAGCCAACTCAAATAAAAACGGCTACTGCCTCTTGTCCGAACTATAAAAATTTTTCTAGAAGAAAATTTTGATCTAAAATATAAGATGTTCGCATATTAATTAATTAATAATTATTTTTCACTTTTATCCCTTATAGATGAAAGATGTGACAGATAATAAATGTATAGTTGAAAATGATATTATTTAATAATGGTAAAATAGGTTATTTTTAACAATTTAAGACACATTAAACAACTTAACTAATATTTTTTAGGTCATGTGAATTAGTTGACAACGTCTTATATTTTAAATTGGGAGAGAATGACATGGATAACTGCAAAGGAATTTTGTAGTGGGCCATACATAGTTTGAAATTGTCCTTTGACTTGAAGGTATTTACTTTCTTCAGTTCACAATATAAATCACTTCTAGAAGAATTAATTCTTTATTCTATAATATAAGTCACTTGAAGAATAATTAATACTTATTTATCAATTTTATCCATGTAATTAATGCTTAAATGGATCTCTTTGTATTTTTCTCTCTCCTTTAGAGCCATGATATGGATAAAGTTGCTTTTTTTTTTTTTCAATTTAATTAAGGAATGGTTAATGAGTTAACTATCATTTTTTTCCCTAGTAAATTAGTTAAAATGACTTTTATATATGGAGGACCCGAGGGAGCATTACAATGACTACAAGATCAAAAGATTTAATGCCTCAATCCTGATTGGCCTCATTCAATCTTTTAATCAGTCATTATAATTCTGTCCGAACTCAAGCTTTCATTAAATCCATATAGTAGTTTCCACGGAGAATTAATAGCCGATTTTCTTTAAATGAAAATAAATATTATTGTTTGTCGTATAAATTTAGGGATAAGCTTCCCTGAAAATCTTAAGTAACAAAAAGTTAATGTCCCTGTTAATGTAGTAGTATATTTAGCATGGGCTATATAGGAGGTGAAATCCAAACTTCAAAATTGTAGGCTTAGGGGAAGTTCAAAATTAATACGAAACAATTTAACTCTTCGAACTGAACTTGACTACGCTAAAGACTGCATAGTCTGCTTTATGATGAATCACAAATTCGTAATCAACATATTACAATAAAATTACTGAAACAATATCAAACGAACATAACATGTAATGTAACGACATATATGGTACAAATAGAGCTCAATATAGAGCCAATGAGATCGGCAGAATAAATAATCACATAACTACTACAAATCCATCATATAGTATAAGCTATTAGATAGCTAACCATTATCATCTCAGACAGCACAATGAAGCAAACAGTGCAAGCAGTTTAGTGATGAGGCATTGGAATTTCACCAACTTGAGGCACTTCAGGCTTTGACAATGGTGGTAGCTCAACCTTGGGAAGTTGAGGCAACTCTGGTTTAGGAATTTCTGGAATTGTAGGCATCTCTGGTTTAGGGACCTCAGGGATTTTTGGTAACTCTGGCTTGGGAATTTCTGGGATTTTAGGTACTTCTGGCTTTGGCATGTCGGGCAACATTGGTTTAGGAATTTCTGGAACTTTAAGATCTGGCTTAGGGATTTCTGGGACTTTAGGCAATTGTGGCTTGGGAATTTCTGGGACTTTAGGTACTTCTGGCTTTGGAAACGGTGGCAACTCAACCTTAGGCACGTGGGGCAACTCATCAGGCTTAGGAAGTGGAGGCAACTCGGGTAATTTTGGCTCCGGCAAAGATGATTCAAGAAGAATTCTTGCTGCTTCAACCATTACATAATGGCTGGTGATTGGAGAGAAACTCAGAAGCAGAAGTGGTAATAAAATGGATGATGAAATGGGAGAAGCCATGTTGGAGTTGCTAACTTCTTAATTACTCAGACTTCCAAATATTTCTGATGTTCTTGTGGAGTTGTGATTGTGATTTTTGAGGTGATTATACATGGGGCCTTTTATAGATGATGCAGCGGCACATTAATAGGTATGAAGGATATGGTGCAACCCTCAGAAGTACTGGTAGTTCAACTTCTTATCTAATTAAATACTATTGTCTAACAATGATAATTAACTTTTACTCAGAAACACAACCTTTTAAGAATATCATATTGTCGATTTGTCTGTTGAACAATATTTGACTCTTGCACTTTTTTCCATTTACTTTATGGATGAGATGGTTCCAAATTTCTTATCACTACAAGGAAAAAAAAAAAGCTTTTAAGGAATTAGTTTCTTAGACCGGGTTGAGGTCCGGTCTTGTATCGACTAGTTTAAAAAGTCTGTCATTATTAAAAGTCACCCTTTCAGACCGGTTGGTTAGATGACCGGTGTTAAAATATTTCAATTTAAAATAAAAAAAAATGCCCACCTTTTAGACCATATAATTTCATACCTGGTCTAAAAAGTGGACATTTTTTTTTAAATATATGATTTATTTTGTTTCACAGAAGCCTTGTTGGATATTATTATTATATCTAAAAGCCATATTATGTAATATAAATTCTACAGACAAACGGTCCTAAAAACAAAAATGCAATTGACATAAAAAATAAATGTAACACCCCAAATTTTATTTACCAATATGTATTGTTATTATCTGAAATATTCAATGAAATGAAATAGTGAATATTCATGAATTTAAAATTTAAGAAATTAATAAATTTTCATTTTCATGAGAATGGGGTTAGAACAAGGTATGAAATTAATTTTTGGGCATTCCAAAAAGTCCAATATCAAAGCCCAAAATGGAGGAATAGTAAAGTAAATTATTTGGCCCAATATGAAGGTTAATTTTGGTCATGGATGAAGAAAAATAAATAAATCCAAAAATATAATGGTAAAATTATAATTTTGCCAATAAAGCACAAGATTAATTATTTTTTAATTAATTGAAGTTAATTTCAATTAATTAAGGAAAATAAAGAAAAAAATATATATTTGGAATATTCTTGGTCAAATAATCAAGGTTTGAAAAGTCAAAGTGAACTTGTGCATAAATTAATTAAAGAGATTGTGGAGAATTTTGGAACAATTATTATTTCCCTATATTTTCATGAATTTCGCCTATTATAAGGAAAATAGGAGGAAAAAATAATTATTTGGATAATGATATGCCAAGTGTCCTCATTTTGAGCCAAGTAATTAAATAAGAATTACTAAGATATGAGCACATGTGTTATTAGCAATAAAATAATAATTAGTTACACAATTGACCTAGGCAATTACATGAAGCCCAAATCCCTAAGTGGCGTCTTTTATGGGCCAAGGCAAGGGAAGGAAAATAGATCAATTTCAATTGGTGTTTATGACACAGTTATGGAGTTATGGAGGGATAAGGGCAAGTACAAAGGCTTATGCCATAAATGAATTATGTGACTATTTATTAAATAAGGAAAGATGAAGATATTTTAGCATTAGCCTTCATCTTTTTCCTTCTCAGTTGCACGACCAAGAACACAGAGAGAGAGAGAGAGAGAGAGAGAGAAGACTTAAGAAAAAATAGAGAGAAGGAAGAGAAAATCCAAGGTAAGGCTTTGTAATTTCAAGTGTTAAGCTTCCAAACTTGTGTAATCTCTTTCTAATATCTTATTCTTCATGAAAATCATGGTTTAGCAAGCAAAATTTTAAGGTTGAGGAAAGAGGAAGGAGACGCCATAGAGAGAGAAACAACAAGAATCAAGAGGTAATTTCAAAAATATTAAATCCTTGGTGTACTGATGTTGTTGTTGTGATTCTTGGTTTGATTTGTGATTTGTTGGTTGATTTTGAAAATTTGAAAAGTGTAAACCCTAAGGGGTTATGCTGCCCAAATTTCTTCAAACCTTGTTTAGTATGTGTTTAAAAGGTTTAACAAGGGATTAGAAGTGAAAAGAAGTAAGATTTAGGTATTGAAACATAAAGTTGCATTTTTCCCTTTTTCCCTTCTATGTTTTGGCTAGGGCTGTTCAGAGGGGTAGGAGCTGGAATTTCATTAATATGATGATTCCATTGTGTTCAAGAGAGAAAGTTGTGTAGGTTGATGCTGATCACTTTGTGAGAAAAGCTCTAAAAAGTGAAATTACGAGAATACTCCTAAAACCCTAAATAGGGGCTGTTAAGGGCAAAGCTGTCATTTGAAAATAATTTTGAGAAAATCGAGGTTAAAAATGGATTCTAAACACAAAACTGTGTAGGAATAGTCCGGGTCAAAATTTCTGAAAAAGTACTGTCAGATCGGGTAAAAAGAGGCTGGATCGAGTCCTCAAGGGCATTTTAGTAATTTCGTAGTTTTAGACTAATATAAAACAACAAAAATATATTGGAAGAGTTTAAAGTGATACATGAATGAGTTTTAATCTAATTCTTATATATTTGAAATTTTAGGATCAGATTAATAGCCTGAGCCGTTGGAACAAAGTTCAAGGAACGTTTTACGAGTTAAAAAGGGGTTCAAGGTAGTAGCTATATCGTTCATACACTATACTAATGTTTATATATTTGTGTATGCCATTTTCTGTGATTTAATTAACGAACATGGTTTTGCCGAGGAGGGCAATTAGTGTGTGGAGGCACTTTTACCTGGTTTTTGAGTAAGAACCCAACAAAGGTTGATGAATAGTGGGGGATTAAACCTCTAATTCATATATACATGCTGTGATATGATATTGTTCTAATTGATGCATAACATGGAGTATGACATATTTACTTTTTGCATTTTATATGAACGATAGTATGTTATTACTAAGATTCTTTTGAATTTCACCCTTTTCAAATAAATATTCCAGCAGAAGCTAGTGGCTCCAAGGGTAAGACTGTAAATACGGGTAGTTGAGGTGTGCGGACCCCGAGATAGGAGCAGTTTGGTTATATGTAATTTATTTTTGAATATTTTGGATAATTTGTATATATACTTTCAAACCTTACGAGAAGACTCCTGTGTGTAAATAAGTACCTTTTATCAGTATATTTGTGCTATTTTTGTATGCCTGTGGAACTATGCTTTTATCACTCTGTGTATATCAAAATGTTAAGGGGTTTGACAATAAATATAACTAATAACTATGAATCTAAAGCCATATATTATTAGATAATTAGTGAATCTTGATTCCGACATTTGTTTTTTCAAGGTTTACTTCTTTTGCTTGCATTTTCCCCTAGCTTCAAAGGAGTTAGATGATTTTTTAGTGTTGGATTTAGTGGATGCAATTTTAGGTTTGACATCTGTATACTATTGACACATGATTTATATTGTGAGCATCCTTGTAGTTGAATGTAGCTACCCATGAATTTGCTGCTAGGTTACCATACTTATGCGTTTTGATCTTTTTGAATCTCAAATATGAAAGGGCTCTACCCTACCCCAGTCTCAGGTGATAAAGGCGAAGATTCTTATTTAATGAACTTGAGTATAATAGAGTTAATATACAAGTTTGACAACTAAATTTTATATATGTGAATATGATCTTGTGGGGAGGTTTTGGTTGAGAAGGAAATTAAATTGAAGGCCAATAATAAGAGAGTAATAATCGACTAGGTGAAACTACTGGTGATGGGGTGAAGATTAATAACTTTAAATTGGAGGATAAAAAATATAGGGTTGGCCAATAATCTAGATATGGAAGGACAACTTTGTTGACCTAAATGACCTAATGTTGATTGTAACAATTCATCGCTAATTTAAAAGTTGATTTTCCCAATCATTACTAGGTCATCCAATTCAACGAATTTTTTCTTCCAAGACTAGATTACCGAACCTACCTTTTTTGTCGTCTAATTTAGACGTCTCAATCATTAACCCGTCACTAGTAACTCCACTTAGTCGGGTAGCTCCTTATTATTAGCCTTTACTTTGATTTCCATCTTAACCAATACCTCATCACATCACTATATTCGACCATACAAAACATAATTATCAAGTTTGTATATCAACTATATTAGTACTCAGCTTCATTAATTGAGATACTCTACCTTTATCACCTAAAACCGAGGTAGGCAGAGCCATATTCTATCTGAAATCTCAAAAGAATCAAAATGCCTACTAAACCTAATAACCAATCCAAGGGTGATAGCATTCGACTTTAAGGATGACTCACAATACAATCTACGCATCTATAGCTCCCACACGTCGAGGTTAAAGTTACAATCAACACTCCCACCCAACACTCAATAATCATCTAAGCCATTTCAAGGAGGGGGCATCCAAACAAAAAAAATTGAAAACAACAAAGTCATGGCAAACAAGATTCAATTAACATAACTATATGCAAACTTTAGTCCATAGAATTCATAAATATTGGATTTGTGAAACTTGCAGTTATGAGAATAATCAATGAAATGCATCATTGTCATAATTGCAAATTTTGCAATCCCAACCATAATGAATTCTATGGACAAAAATCACATACAATAACTACAACAACCACAAAGGTTATACAGCCAGCAGAAAAAATGTAAACTTTCATGTATCACATAAAGAACATACAAGAAGGCAACAAGTACATAAGGAATATCATTTATACTTGGCCTCAACTTAAAGCAGCCAATGAAATAATACTGGCCTCTTCATAAACTCTTCACACTGATATAAATATGGTTTGTTTGGCACTCATTTTCCATTTGTGCTGTGTGTGGTAGTGTTGATTGCCTAGAATTATTATTACTTGCTTCAAATTCAATGTATTACATATAGACCATATTTTAATGAGCTATATAGAACTTGTAGCAAGCGTGAGTATACTGGCCTACCTACACCCCCACATATATCACATATTAGACACTTCTCAACTCATGAATATATGTTCTGTTTGGTACTCATCCAGCTTCTGTGCTATATATGCATGTAAAGTGCAGATTTTCACTACCGGCTGCACCTTGTAATATATATGGTAGTATTGGTAGGCTTGAATTAATCACAACCAAGTGATTAGGGCATATACCCCAATAAACACCACCACATATATCATAAGGTCACTTGCCATGCAAAACTGCAAAATAAATTTATAACCAACCACAAAAAGGTGTAAGAATGAAAAGGCAAAAGTATGATTGTTTCTGAAAAGAAAGAAAAGGTGTGAACATCAGTGTTTTTATAACTACAACAACTACAGAGAATATATAGCCAGCAAAAAAAATGTAAACTTTCATGTAAAATCTCAAATATTTTTCACAACCAAATAGAGAGAATATCGATCAAGATGTAAGGAAAAAAACTAAAATTTCAATCATGGCTTCGACAAAGAAGGAAAAGGAGTATCGAGAGTTTGTGAAAGACAACGATTAAAACTTTTATGTAAGCAAAGACAATGAAAGAGAACATTAACAGAATGCAATAGTAAAACATCTAGCGAGGATTAGTGAAAAGCAATGATTATTACCGAATGTGAGAGCAAAATGGTGATGATAGAGAGGGAGAGCCCAACGGAAAGAATACAAAGCATCTTGATGGTAGAGAGAGATACATCACAATGGCCGGAGGCGACGGAGAGAGGAAGAGCGCGCGGGGGACTAAGAGAGGCTAGAGATGAAAACTGAGCGTGAAAGTGAGTATATGTACTTAGGACAACCCTTTCTAAATTGGTTCTCGTTAATGACAGATGTCCATAATGTTTTCTACACCGGTTCTCATTAAAGATCGATGTCAACATGTTAAAAATATTTTTAATTTATAATGACACCGTCTTTCAAATCATCCAGTCAATACTATAACTTTTAGAAACAAGAACTTTCACCTAAAGGTTGAAGCATTTTCATCAAAACAGATTAATAACACAAGATAGATGAGTATAATCATCAAAATATTATAACAATAATGAGGGTTTTTGAAATATCAAAGGACATAAAAGACATAAATTTTTTCATTAATTATCGCCTAAAGGTGGTATACATGCATAAAATCAAAAGTAATCAAAATATTATAATGATGATGATGGGCCACAAAATAACAACTGCATCAAAATATTATAACAATAATGGGGGTTCTTGAAACCCAAGCCTTTAGAAGATCATCATCATTCCAGGAGACTCGCTGCGCTTTGTCCAAACGGTCGGCTATGTCGTTCAACACCACTACCACCTCCTTCAGTTGTTTGGAGAAGCGATCGTCCTTTGTCATTACCTCTAGCACGATGTCTTGGAGGCAAAAGATGGCCTCAACGATTTCCTACAACATCAAGGTGAAGGGGGTTGCAAAAAGGAACCGTTGGTAGCTACCGTTGAAGATGGAGAGGGGGAACGATGCCTCTTTGATCTTGCCATATGCATCAGTGGAAGTGTTTGCCACTCAAACAAGAAAGAGAGAAGTAGAAAGGAACTTTTGAATTTGAACTTAGGAACTAAAGGCACCTGCCTTGATTTATAAACGAAACTAATGGCTGAATAGTTCAGATGATATTGACGAGACATGATAATAGGCGTTGGAAGTTGAAATGTTACGTACTTACACTGGTCGTATTTGAAATGCGATCTACATAATAATTACGAATCTGGATGGGCATCTTATCCGGTATACATAAAAATTGAATGTTAGAAAAATAAACAACATTTACACCGGTCAAGAGGTAAATGACGATTCAGATTAACATATTTATACCTTATGCAACTACAATCAATTTGAATATAATGAATTATATATTTAACATAAATATAATTAAGTTGAATATATATTATAAATTATATAATTAAAAAACAGCAGAATAAAAAAAAGATGTGATTAAGATCAAGATCGAACAAGATAAAGATCAGAAATCAAAATATTTTTATTTAATAATATATTCTTTCAATACATAGATTAAAAAAATATTTTACATAATATAAAAGCCTCAATCTTCCTCCTCATTGCTGGAGGGAGAGGAGGAAGAAGGGGGAGGGGAAGAGGAAGGGGCGGGGTCGTCTGAAA